>OZ024816.1:60426401-61626401 GCA_964017055.1 Chloromyia formosa
ACTACCAAATTACGTTATTAAATTTGGTTGAAATCGGCCTACTATTTCACACACCTCTCATAGGAAAAGTGAAATCGGGACACGTTTTACTACTACATAATTTCAAAGTAGCAAATGCTCCATAAATCGCTTCCCGTGAAGGGTATCACACCTTCCGCAAGCTACCCGAAGGCTTGACACTAGGGTATCCACACCATAGTCGTTGAGTACAAGCACTCAACGCATCCCCGTTTAATATTATCATCAGTTTACGAAGGTGGATTAATTTCGAAATATAGTGTGAGCAAAAGAGCTCATCCTCAAAAATTTGGTAACCCCGACGTGATCTTGCTCAAAGGATCATACAAAGTTTTATCTCTGGACTTGGCTGCTACTTTCGCTGAGGCTCCATTGCTGCCTCCAGTGAAATTCATCGCTGTGATTGTTTCACTCGCGAGCTTAGTTGCTACTTTCGCAGAGGCTCCATCGCTGCCTCCAGTGAAATTCATCGCTGTCGTCGTTTTCATCCGACTTGGAATTGGACTTGGCTGCTACTTTCGCTGAGGCTCCGTCGGTGCTTCCAATGAAATTCATCGCAGTCGTCGTTTCATCAGTGGACTTGTTTGATACTTCCGCCGAGGCTCCATCGCTGCCTCCAGAGAAATTCATCGCTGTCGTCGTTCCATCCGTGGATTTAGTTGCTACTTTCGCCGAGGAATTTTTTTTACAACAGAGTTGTTTTTGGGAGATAGTGTCTTACATGCCAATTCATAGCAATCACCTCTCAAAGTAATAGTTTTAATACGAGAAGCTGTACTGTGGATAGACAGATATATATGTACGTATACGAGATAAACTATCCTACTCTTCGAGATGCTTAACCATTTATGTTAAGACGACATTGCAAATTGAAAACTTGCATAAACAAAAATCATAGTCTTCGACCAGCCTAACTATTATTAACCTATTTTGAGAAGATATACAAAACCCATTATTTTCCATTTTCTATGCTGTTTGGAATCCACCTTCCTGTAAGTTTTCATATTTCAAGTGTAACGACCTTGAAATGCAAGGGGGCTGGGGTTCATTAAATAACTTCAATTTGCACTAAGAAAAACAACATGCAAGTAATACTCGCACCTATGCATGAGGCAGGTAGGTGTATTTTTTGTATGGACAGTGTTAAAATGACCAAATTTAAATGAATGTACTACTATTAAATATTATGTGATTATAATGAAACTTGGAAATATTATCGCCTATGATGTTGGTTATCATTGGTCATCAATATTTTTGACCTCGGGTGTGCTCAAGGGGTGTGTTAACTGAAACTATTTTATATAAATGTACTATTATTAACGTTTTTTGATGAGATTTCAAAATTTTAATTTTTAGTTTTAGCTAGTGAAATGCCGAAGGGGGGGGACTCGGATCACATATTTTCCCCTATCCCTCTTTTCTCCTTTTTTCAAATTTGCAGAAAATTTCAAAAATGGAATGCACTCGACGGTACCTTTCTTACGATACTCCACTTGCCTATACCAAATGAAAAAAAAATCGACCTTCATTTCCCCTCGATGTGGACCCCCGAACCACCCTCCTTACGGTCGACCTATTGTAACGCATCACTTTCTCCAGAGAATCATAGTGCTTCTACATATTTCCACCAAATTTCATGCAGGTAGTTTTGCTGGTTCGTCAGATATTTCATGGACAGACAGACAGACGGACGCATGTACGATTTCATGATGGTTTTGTTTTTACTACAAACCCCTAAAAATAGAGCTCACAATCAACATTTTACTGTTTTTTTTTCCAATAGTTTTCCCCTGTTTTGTTGTAAACAATTTGTGTTAACACTATATAAAACTATTTTTTTAATTTCGGGTCATTTACAGCTCTTTAATTTAAAAAATTCATTTGTTCACACTTGTTCTATTTTATTTTCCAAGGCCATATCTAATCAGTTTACCTGACTTCTACGGGCTATTTTCCGTTTTTAAGGTCGGATATTACCTGCGATTCAGTTTTTACTATTGTAGAATATACTATTATATTGTAGTTTTTGAGTTATTGCGTTTTTATTAAAAAAAATGTTGTTGATTTTGCAAAGGTTACAATACTGTTGTTAGTCGAATTGTAATAACCCTGGTTCCTTTAATTTCGATTTTCGATATATTGTACATACATATTGTTTGAGTTGATATATTGTTTAAAAATTCGAGTTTTTTATTTCCGCTCACCACCACGGACCCCGCCTCAATGTTGAAAAATTGCCTAATTGTTTGGCTTGTTCAATTTTTTTTAGTATCTCCTAAATTGGCCTTACAATTATAGCTGTAAACGTTTAAAAGTTCGAGTTTTCTATTTCCCCCCTAACACCACGGACCCCGCCACCATGTTGAAAATGTGCTTAATTGTTTGGCTTGTCCTGTTTCATTTGAGTATCTCCTAAATTGGTCTGACAAGAAATCTTGTTAAACTGTATTTAACTAGGGTAATTTATCTATAATCTGAGACTAAAATAAAACTTCTATCTGTTATACTTACCGAGATAAAGCTTTTAAGGCATAAATCGATGAGCATTCATTTTTGAATTTTTGCTCATAGCTACTCTAAAAATGGCCCGAATTGAAAAATATTGGCCACGTTAGGCTCACAATCAAATTATCCCCAACTTTTACGGACAAGCTTTTCCATTTGGAGCTTTCGTTGCAAAGATCTGTGAGCTTGAAAAGTGATAAAGTGTGATTTTTCTCCGGAGCCTCGAAAATTGTCATTTTTTGACTATCAATTTTGACTACGCTACTGAACCGAATTTCAACTTTGAGCAGTGCATTGAACGCAGAATTCAACGGTCTTTAATTTACTCCTGCAAGTTTTTTCGACCCGAGGCACCGTTTAGGATGTATAATGATAATATTAAAAAAAGGGCTCAGATTTCTCGGATTTTCGCCCTCCAAAAGTTAAGCTCACCTCCTACGACCGTGCAAACTCAGTTTCCATGAATTCAGTATATAAAGAAGGGATTAAAATTATTTCCAGATCTTTCCCTCATTATTATTAAAAAGCCCCAAAATTGGCTTAATTTGACTGGCCTAATTGTTTTGCGCAATGAAATCGAAATGACCCGCACGGAATGTAAACTCGCCGATGCTGGTATGACTCCTCGCGCGGCCACTATCTACTTTGTGAGCAACTCGCTGGCGCGGTCGCTGTTACTCCCTTATCACAAAACACGTTTCCTTCACACAGAGGTTGGACAGAATTATTCAAATCAATAATTATTTTATTATTTTTATTAGTTGTTAAATTTTCAAAATAATAATTATTGTTTGACATAATCATTTCCCAGAAGAAAAATAGTTATTACAATTACAATTATTTGCTCAAATTTGTAATAAATATTTATTTATTTTTTAATTACTTTTTTCACGAAGTCAAGACTATTCATCCTGCGATTATAGGATTGTTATATATACGATTTTGATAAAAAAGTGCAATCTCTGCACTGATTTTTGTCATTTGTGGTGTATTTTAAAGGATCTTGCAAACAACGAGTCGAGGAAAGGTTTTGACTCGGGAAGAAAAAGGCTAAATAGTTGCCTGTAAAGAGTTCGGACTAACGTATTGGGATACTGCCCAAAAAATTGGAAAAAGTAGGTCGGTAGTGAATTTTTTTTTAAATCAGTTCAACTACGGAAAAAACATGAAGGGCGTGTACAAGAAGAGCGACTACACACACAGTGAAGACAGAATAATTATTAAAGAAGCCTGAAATTCCCACTGCTCTTCACAATATCATGGACGGGCTAATTAACAAAATCCACTTTTAGGAGTATGCAGCTGCGTCTGCGATGTGTATTTGAGTAAGAAGTAAGTAAATGAAGTTCGTTCGTTCCACTGAACGTAATCTGGGCAACGCATGTTACGTCTGTGTCTAGGAAGAAATATGTAATTACTATTTCAGAAGAAATAATAATTATTGAAGAATCCGCAATCTGCATTATTCATTTGTAATTATTATTATCGTTATTATTTGATGTTTGATGAGATGATAATAATTATAAATATTAACCGACATTTTCGTAATAAATATTTCTTATTTAGTTGAAAAATTATTATTTCCATTCTCTGCCTTCACACCACACGGCACATTTGGAAACGGGCAATCCTCACGTGGTCGACGAGTTCCCCCAAGTCCTTTCACACAAAATCACACACAACAAACCAGCTGGCAACAAAAACGCGTGCGTTCTCCGCTCGGTCTATCTCGATATCCTCGATAGTCGGCTGCCAAAGTGAACTTCTTGAGCGAACGGCGCAGCGCAATCTTTCTATTTCGACTTTCACGTTCTTTTTAACTTCGACCCTCCTTCAATAGCGAGTTTCGACCCCGGAGTTGGTTTTCTTTACGTTTCATGACCCCAGGAATCGATTGGCATCATTAGATTTTTTTTATTTTAGTATCCTTTATATATACATATATGTACATATGTATATCCGCAAAATGTTGTGGACACGATAAGAGTCGAACGGAAATCATAAGCGAGGTGAAACTTTCCCAGTTGATAGATGTCGGTGGGGAGCCGGCTGCTATTGAAATCCAGCACTATCGATAAAGCGGTTAAAAAGTTACAGCTTTATAACGGCAAAAGTATCTGAGCCTAATAACTTCATAACGGAAGAGGCTAGCTAAGCCAAACTTACCCAGTAAGTAGATGTCAATAAAGACTAGCCTATTATTGAGTTTCAGTAAACATCCATCGAGCGGTTAAAAAGTTACAGCTATATAACGGAATAATTTTATATACAAAATAACTACATAACGGAAGAAGCTAGCTCGGCAAAAATTTTTAAGCGAAATAACTCTATAACGCAAGAAGCTAGTTAAGTGAAACTTTTTTAATTTGTGGGCAATAGTCAAGACTGGGTTCCTATTTAATTTCAGCAACATCAATGAATCCTTTCCAAAATTACAGCTATATAACCGCAAAACTTTGGGAACTCAATTAATGTATAGTATAACGGAGAAAGCTAGTTGAGCGAAACTTGTCTAATTCATCAAAATTAGTAAGAAATAGCTTCCGGTGCAGTTTCAGGAAAATCCACAGAACAGTCGAAAGGTTATAGTAATACAACAGCAGAAAGTAATAAGCAAAGATTTACCTACACGGAAGGCATTTGGTTGATGAAACTTAAAATGAAACTGGAGATAAACTCATATAGTAAAATCAATCGAACAGTTAAAAAGTTTCTTCATCTGAAAATATCTTCGCAAATATCGAAATACAAAATTCCGCAGGCGCACCTGGTACTAACAACTGCAGTAAGTATCCCACCCATGTAATAATTATACATAAACTCATAAATGATCCCGAATTAGCCCATATTAAAAATCAGTTTCTCTGGCTACACTGTGCCAGGTGTCTTTCTTCTTGAACGGCGGGCGGACGCGAATCAACTCCTCGTCGCTCCCCGCACTCCTCTCTTCTTCCACACACTCTCATCTGACCGCACGCCAGAATTCGAATCAAAAGGGCACGGATCTCCGCATGTTCATGACATCTAGGCTACAGAGGAGAAAGTTAGGAGGAGATGAAACGAGTGCGAGAAACGAAGCAATTCCGTACCAGAGTGGTAGGGTAGCCTCGTTACAAGCTAGACCCGTTCCACCGAATTTTAGCAGTTCAGCTGGAATCTCGTCAGCGTCCGGCGCTTTATTTCATTTTAGTGACCGCAACGCGAGATCAACTTCCTATACTGTCGGGGGTTGCATGGGTGGGCCTGGATCAACAATATGGTCTTGTGTGGGAATGTTAGATGTTAGGTTCAAAAGCTCTTCAAAATAAGAGGCCCATCGCTTGTTAATGCCATCGGTGTCGCTGATGATGTTCCCATCCTTGTCCTTACAAAGCCTAGTCCTGGGTTGGTAGCCGTTCTTAATTGTATTTACTAGTTTGTACGCTTGTCTGATGTTCCTATTAGCTAAGTTTTCGTTTATATTCAGCAACTGCTCGTCAAAATATTTACGTTTCTTACGTCTAATTATTCTATTCGATATTCGCCGTAGCTCGTCATATTTTTCTCTTCTAGCTCTGGTTCCTTGTTGAATCCATTGTCTGTAGGCCTCGTTTTTCGCGTCAAGTGACTTTTTGCGTTCTTCGTCAAACCATTTCGCGCTCGCCGGGCTTTATATTCCACGACCTTCTTTGCGACATCTCTGATGGTACCCTTGAATTCTTCCCAGAACCCATGGACGCCAGCATCGCTGATGTTGTGTAGCATAGGCGATAGTCTTTCCTCAAGGGCGGCAGCATACGCCACCGCCGTAGCATCGCTCAGAAGCTTATCAATCGCAAAGATTTTGGGAGGGCTGATTCTCGATTGGTGCACTGAGGAAATTCTACATCTGTAGGTCGTCTTCACCAAGTGATGATCTGAGTCGCAGTTTGCTCCTCGATAGGAGAGGACATCCATCACACTAGGCGCCCATCTCCTGCAAATGAGGACGTGATCAATTTGGTTGACGTTGTGTGCGTCTGGAGATTTCCAGGTCTGCTTTTGAATGCGTCGATGCGGGAAACACATAGAGCTTACGACTAGATTCCTGCTGCAGGCGAAGTCGATAAGTCGCTGGCACTTGCCTATACCAAATGAAAAAAAAATCGACCTTCATTTCCCCTCGATGTGGACCCCCGAACCACCCTCCTTACGGTCGACCTATTGTAACGCATCACTTTCTCCAGAGAATCATAGTGCTTCTACATATTTCCACCAAATTTCATGCAGGTAGTTTTGCTGGTTCGTCAGATATTTCATGGACAGACAGACAGACGGACGCATGTACGATTTCATGATGGTTTTGTTTTTACTACAAACCCCTAAAAATAGAGCTCACAATCAACATTTTACTGTTTTTTTTTTCCAATAGTTTTCCCCTGTTTTGTTGTAAACAATTTGTGTTAACACTATATAAAACTATTTTTTTAATTTCGGGTCATTTACAGCTCTTTAATTTAAAAAATTCATTTGTTCACACTTGTTCTATTTTATTTTCCAAGGCCATATCTAATCAGTTTACCTGACTTCTACGGGCTATTTTCCGTTTTTAAGGTCGGATATTACCTGCGATTCAGTTTTTACTATTGTAGAATATACTATTATATTGTAGTTTTTGAGTTATTGCGTTTTTATTAAAAAAAATGTTGTTGATTTTGCAAAGGTTACAATACTGTTGTTAGTCGAATTGTAATAACCCTGGTTCCTTTAATTTCGATTTTCGATATATTGTACATACATATTGTTTGAGTTGATATATTGTTTAAAAATTCGAGTTTTTTATTTCCGCTCACCACCACGGACCCCGCCTCAATGTTGAAAAATTGCCTAATTGTTTGGCTTGTTCAATTTTTTTTAGTATCTCCTAAATTGGCCTTACAATTATAGCTGTAAACGTTTAAAAGTTCGAGTTTTCTATTTCCCCCCTAACACCACGGACCCCGCCACCATGTTGAAAATGTGCTTAATTGTTTGGCTTGTCCTGTTTCATTTGAGTATCTCCTAAATTGGTCTGACAAGAAATCTTGTTAAACTGTATTTAACTAGGGTAATTTATCTATAATCTGAGACTAAAATAAAACTTCTATCTGTTATACTTACCGAGATAAAGCTTTTAAGGCATAAATCGATGAGCATTCATTTTTGAATTTTTGCTCATAGCTACTCTAAAAATGGCCCGAATTGAAAAATATTGGCCACGTTAGGCTCACAATCAAATTATCCCCAACTTTTACGGACAAGCTTTTCCATTTGGAGCTTTCGTTGCAAAGATCTGTGAGCTTGAAAAGTGATAAAGTGTGATTTTTCTCCGGAGCCTCGAAAATTGTCATTTTTTGACTATCAATTTTGACTACGCTACTGAACCGAATTTCAACTTTGAGCAGTGCATTGAACGCAGAATTCAACGGTCTTTAATTTACTCCTGCAAGTTTTTTCGACCCGAGGCACCGTTTAGGATGTATAATGATAATATTAAAAAAAGGGCTCAGATTTCTCGGATTTTCGCCCTCCAAAAGTTAAGCTCACCTCCTACGACCGTGCAAACTCAGTTTCCATGAATTCAGTATATAAAGAAGGGATTAAAATTATTTCCAGATCTTTCCCTCATTATTATTAAAAAGCCCCAAAATTGGCTTAATTTGACTGGCCTAATTGTTTTGCGCAATGAAATCGAAATGACCCGCACGGAATGTAAACTCGCCGATGCTGGTATGACTCCTCGCGCGGCCACTATCTACTTTGTGAGCAACTCGCTGGCGCGGTCGCTGTTACTCCCTTATCACAAAACACGTTTCCTTCACACAGAGGTTGGACAGAATTATTCAAATCAATAATTATTTTATTATTTTTATTAGTTGTTAAATTTTCAAAATAATAATTATTGTTTGACATAATCATTTCCCAGAAGAAAAATAGTTATTACAATTACAATTATTTGCTCAAATTTGTAATAAATATTTATTTATTTTTTAATTACTTTTTTCACGAAGTCAAGACTATTCATCCTGCGATTATAGGATTGTTATATATACGATTTTGATAAAAAAGTGCAATCTCTGCACTGATTTTTGTCATTTGTGGTGTATTTTAAAGGATCTTGCAAACAACGAGTCGAGGAAAGGTTTTGACTCGGGAAGAAAAAGGCTAAATAGTTGCCTGTAAAGAGTTCGGACTAACGTATTGGGATACTGCCCAAAAAATTGGAAAAAGTAGGTCGGTAGTGAATTTTTTTTTAAATCAGTTCAACTACGGAAAAAACATGAAGGGCGTGTACAAGAAGAGCGACTACACACACAGTGAAGACAGAATAATTATTAAAGAAGCCTGAAATTCCCACTGCTCTTCACAATATCATGGACGGGCTAATTAACAAAATCCACTTTTAGGAGTATGCAGCTGCGTCTGCGATGTGTATTTGAGTAAGAAGTAAGTAAATGAAGTTCGTTCGTTCCACTGAACGTAATCTGGGCAACGCATGTTACGTCTGTGTCTAGGAAGAAATATGTAATTACTATTTCAGAAGAAATAATAATTATTGAAGAATCCGCAATCTGCATTATTCATTTGTAATTATTATTATCGTTATTATTTGATGTTTGATGAGATGATAATAATTATAAATATTAACCGACATTTTCGTAATAAATATTTCTTATTTAGTTGAAAAATTATTATTTCCATTCTCTGCCTTCACACCACACGGCACATTTGGAAACGGGCAATCCTCACGTGGTCGACGAGTTCCCCCAAGTCCTTTCACACAAAATCACACACAACAAACCAGCTGGCAACAAAAACGCGTGCGTTCTCCGCTCGGTCTATCTCGATATCCTCGATAGTCGGCTGCCAAAGTGAACTTCTTGAGCGAACGGCGCAGCGCAATCTTTCTATTTCGACTTTCACGTTCTTTTTAACTTCGACCCTCCTTCAATAGCGAGTTTCGACCCCGGAGTTGGTTTTCTTTACGTTTCATGACCCCAGGAATCGATTGGCATCATTAGATTTTTTTTATTTTAGTATCCTTTATATATACATATATGTACATATGTATATCCGCAAAATGTTGTGGACACGATAAGAGTCGAACGGAAATCATAAGCGAGGTGAAACTTTCCCAGTTGATAGATGTCGGTGGGGAGCCGGCTGCTATTGAAATCCAGCACTATCGATAAAGCGGTTAAAAAGTTACAGCTTTATAACGGCAAAAGTATCTGAGCCTAATAACTTCATAACGGAAGAGGCTAGCTAAGCCAAACTTACCCAGTAAGTAGATGTCAATAAAGACTAGCCTATTATTGAGTTTCAGTAAACATCCATCGAGCGGTTAAAAAGTTACAGCTATATAACGGAATAATTTTATATACAAAATAACTACATAACGGAAGAAGCTAGCTCGGCAAAATTTTTTAAGCGAAATAACTCTATAACGCAAGAAGCTAGTTAAGTGAAACTTTTTTAATTTGTGGGCAATAGTCAAGACTGGGTTCCTATTTAATTTCAGCAACATCAATGAATCCTTTCCAAAATTACAGCTATATAACCGCAAAACTTTGGGAACTCAATTAATGTATAGTATAACGGAGAAAGCTAGTTGAGCGAAACTTGTCTAATTCATCAAAATTAGTAAGAAATAGCTTCCGGTGCAGTTTCAGGAAAATCCACAGAACAGTCGAAAGGTTATAGTAATACAACAGCAGAAAGTAATAAGCAAAGATTTACCTACACGGAAGGCATTTGGTTGATGAAACTTAAAATGAAACTGGAGATAAACTCATATAGTAAAATCAATCGAACAGTTAAAAAGTTTCATCATCTGAAAATATCTTCGCAAATATCGAAATACAAAATTCCGCAGGCGCACCTGGTACTAACAACTGCAGTAAGTATCCCACCCATGTAATAATTATACATAAACTCATAAATGATCCCGAATTAGCCCATATTAAAAATCAGTTTCTCTGGCTACACTGTGCCAGGTGTCTTTCTTCTTGAACGGCGGGCGGACGCGAATCAACTCCTCGTCGCTCCCCGCACTCCTCTCTTCTTCCACACACTCTCATCTGACCGCACGCCAGAATTCGAATCAAAAGGGCACGGATCTCCGCATGTTCATGACATCTAGGCTACAGAGGAGAAAGTTAGGAGGAGATGAAACGAGTGCGAGAAACGAAGCAATTCCGTACCAGAGTGGTAGGGTAGCCTCGTTACAAGCTAGACCCGTTCCACCGAATTTTAGCAGTTCAGCTGGAATCTCGTCAGCGTCCGGCGCTTTATTTCATTTTAGTGACCGCAACGCGAGATCAACTTCCTATACTGTCGGGGGTTGCATGGGTGGGCCTGGATCAACAATATGGTCTTGTGTGGGAATGTTAGATGTTAGGTTCAAAAGCTCTTCAAAATAAGAGGCCCATCGCTTGTTAATGCCATCGGTGTCGCTGATGATGTTCCCATCCTTGTCCTTACAAAGCCTAGTCCTGGGTTGGTAGCCGTTCTTAATTGTATTTACTAGTTTGTACGCTTGTCTGATGTTCCTATTAGCTAAGTTTTCGTTTATATTCAGCAACTGCTCGTCAAAATATTTACGTTTCTTACGTCTAATTATTCTATTCGATATTCGCCGTAGCTCGTCATATTTTTCTCTTCTAGCTCTGGTTCCTTGTTGAATCCATTGTCTGTAGGCCTCGTTTTTCGCGTCAAGTGACTTTTTGCGTTCTTCGTCAAACCATTTCGCGCTCGCCAGGCTTTATATTCCACGACCTTCTTTGCGACATCTCTGATGGTACCCTTGAATTCTTCCCAGAACCCATGGACGCCAGCATCGCTGATGTTGTGTAGCATAGGCGATAGTCTTTCCTCAAGGGCGGCAGCATACGCCACCGCCGTAGCATCGCTCAGAAGCTTATCAATCGCAAAGATTTTGGGAGGGCTGATTCTCGATTGGTGCACTGAGGAAATTCTACATCTGTAGGTCGTCTTCACCAAGTGATGATCTGAGTCGCAGTTTGCTCCTCGATAGGAGAGGACATCCATCACACTAGGCGCCCATCTCCTGCAAATGAGGACGTGATCAATTTGGTTGACGTTGTGTGGGTCTGGAGATTTCCAGGTCTGCTTTTGAATGCGTCGATGCGGGAAACACATAGAGCTTACGACTAGATTCCTGCTGCAGGCGAAGTCGATAAGTCGCTGGCAGTTGTCGTTACATTCTTCATGGAGACTGTGGCAGTGGTCCCCCGGGGCCAACATTCATTACCGACTTTCGCGTTAAATTCGCCCAGCAGCAATTTGACGTCGTTTGTTAAAAGTGAGTCGAAGAGAGTCTCAAGGCGGGCGTAGAACTCGTCTTTTACTGCGTCTTCTTTAACTTCAGTGGGGGCATGCATATTGATGAGCCAGAGATTGAAGAATCGAGTCTTAATGCGAATCGCACACAGCCGTTCATTTATGGGTTTGAAGTCAGTAATGTGCGGCTTGAGGTGATTGTTTACTATAAATGATACTCCAAAGTCCTTGGGGCCCGATGGTTTACCACTTGCAAAAATTATGTGCGATTTCTTGTCATTGATCTCGCTGACAAGCCAATTTGTTTCCTGGATTGCAGTAATGCTCAGTTTGTACTTTTCGACCTGTTGAAGGAGGGCCTTCTCGGCCCCCTGTTTGTTCAGGGAGCGTACAGTCCAGGATCCGAAAGAATAATCCTTTATTCGTTTGCGTCGTCGTCGTTATTGATCCGTTCAATCCGAGGCTTTAGTTCCAGGTTTCTTGACATGGAGTGGTTTTTACAAAAACGAGTTATCAGCACATCGCTGAACCCCGTTCAGGGGATGGCTTCGGAAAATAGCTGTTTCAGATGGTTTAATAAACGTGCTGGAGTTCACACAACTATGTTGCAGGTCCAACTACGCAAGTCATTCCATCCTACTAAACCTGAGACGCTTAGGTGTTGGTCGGGATACAGGCTACAGCTATCTGCCCCTTTTCCAAATGTCTTATCGCTAAGACTTGGTCGTCAGCGGTTTGAAACACTGCCGTTACCAGGGGGCGCCCACGTGGAGGACTATGGAAAAGGTCTCTTGCCCCGCGTATGAAGGAGTTAGTTTAACAAAATTCAACCACTTCCATAGAAATGCTGAGAGAAAAAATAATCAGTACTACTTTGCCTAGTTGGGTATAGCGCGTCAACTACTCCTGCGCGCCATCGTACTCTGTTCTGGGCAATGGGGCGCAACTCCCAAAAAGACTTACCCAGTGCCTGACACTCTTATGCCACAGATCGACGCTATGTGATTCGAGGACCCCCTCTTTGTCGGCCTTGGTTCGAGGTGGGGTTCCATTTCATGGCATGCAATGCAATGCAGTTATCACTCTTCCGCAATGTATGACTTATCCATTGCCATTTTCGCCTGCGTATCAATTCGTCGATTGACATCTGACCCGTACGCCGACTTAGCTCTTCATTTGATATCGTTTCGGGCCAGAATATTCTTAAAATTCGACGAAGACATGAGTTGACGAAAACTTGCAGCTTTCTGGTAACTCCTTGGAAACTTTCCATGTACTGCTCCCATACAAAACCACTGACAGTACCAGGGAGCGAAACAGGCCCAACTCTGTCTTGATGCTGAGATAACTGCTCTACCAGATTTTAGACAGCATGCCGTATGCGCGTTTAGCCTGGTTGATACGACGAGCAATGTCCTGCTCCGTACCACCATTTTCGGCAACAATGCTACCCAGGTAGACGAAGTTGTCCACTTTCTCCACAGGCTGCCCATTAATACTGATGGCAATAGGTGTCGGATTTCTTTTTCGCAACGGCGGGCTAAGAACCTTGGTCTTGTTGGTATTAATCTTTGGTTGGGCTTGCTTGCCTCTCTCTCGAGATCTAACGCCATTGCGGACAGATCCATGGGTTTGTGGGAGAGTAGGCATATGTCGCCAGCGTAGTCAAGATGTTGAAGATAAGATGTCAAAGTCCATTGAAGTCCTCTGTCGAGTCCGAATAGGGCTGCATCCAACACATCGCCGATCACAATGAGGAATAGGATCGGTGAGAGGATGCACCCCTGCCGAACTCCACTGCGAATCTCAAAGTCCCCCGACACTTTACCTTTATGCTGGACGCGACATTTCGCACTGTGATAGGTTGCCTTAATAATAGCCACAAGCTTCTCAGGGATACCTCTCCTGCGCAAGGCCGCCCATATAGAATCCCGGTTCACACAATTGAAAGCCTTTTCGAAATCGATGAAAAGCAATTTAAGCGGAGAATCGTATTCAGCGCATTGCTCGATGATGATTCGCAAGGTGTTAATGTGATCAACACAGGAGAATCCGGATCAAAAACCAGCCTGCTCTTCATCAATTGTGCTTTCTAAGTGGGCCTTTAGTCTTTCCAGGACGATTTTAGCTATTATCTTGGCAACGGCAGGAAGCACACAAATGCCTCTCCAATTATTACAGTCTACCCTTCTTTGGAAGTTTGGTGATCAAACCTTCCTTCCACTCAGTGGAAAAGGTCTCTGTATTCCACTCTTTATCAACAAGTGGGTGCAGCAACTCGGCAGTTCTGTTTGGTGCTACTTGATAAAGTTCGGCAGGGATACCGTCGAGTCCGGCGGCCTTTCCTCGTTTTGGTGCAATAATTGCATTGACTAATTCCTCTTTAGTCGGAGTAGTTGACACAGCACATTTTGATGGTTAGCAAAAATATCTAAATGAGGATAGATTTCACCAGAGGTTAAACGGTTCAAGACCGCGGCGAATCTTCTTCCAAGATAAGTAGCTTTCCATCACTATCCTTCACCGGATATTGGCAGGAGTTACGACCACCTGTAAACTTCTTGATGACACCGTATACGGCTTTTAAGTTGTTACTTCTGGCGGCTTATTCTGTTGAGGTTAAAAGAGAATTCGCATAAACTCTTTTATCGCGTCGCACACTACGCTGAACTTCTCGAGCTTTCTGACGGTAAAGGAGTTCGATACTGCTTCGATTGTCGTCTGATGCTGCAGCCAAACAAACCTTTAGTTGGTATCTTTCAACAATCCGCTGCCATGAAACGTCGGACATCCAGGGCTTATTCCGGTAATCCGTGTTTGTGCCAAGGATAGTATCTGCGCTATCAATGTACGGCATGGCATCCCACTTTTCATTTATGTCACTATCTGGTCGACTAGTTATCTCAGCTGCTTTTAGCGCAAGATGGTCATTATATTAGTGCAAGAAAGCTGGATTTTTTAGTCGAGAGGTGTTGAATTTGCGGCGCTTGGGCCTTTCGTCGCTAGGACAGCTGTAATATCCAATCGAACATTAGCGATCATATGGTGATGGTCTCTTCCCATCCCAATATCGGCACCCTTCTAATTTTGCACGTCCAGGAGACAACTCTTGAATCTTACTAATGGCAAAGTGGTCGATCTGATTTCGCGTTCTACGCCGATCAGCAGAGGACCAACTTATTTTGTGGTGGTCCTTATGCTCAAAAATATAATAGTACCACCGATTAAGAGACTGTGAAAGTTGCAGAGCTATACAAATCTTTCACCGTTGTCGTTACGATCACCAAGACCGTGTCTCCCCATCACATGTCTGTTTCAAGTTGCTGGCATACATATCCTGTCCTTTATTTGTCGATTTCAACGACAGACCGGCTAAGGGAAAGATCGTGGCATTATACTTACGCCTCATACACAGTTGGAATGTTTACCTCAACCAAATCATCGCACCGCCATTACTGGCGGCTTGACTTGGTTAGCAATGTTCAATGACCACTGCCGTTCGAGGAAGAGGATTATTAGAGGAATATTATTATATTAATTTAGCTCCCGCCCAGCGTACGCCATTTTAATAATTTGTTGACAAAGTCAGGTATTAAATAAATATCTGTTATAATCTTTCTAATAATTTAAATAAAAAAAATCAAAACCTCTTTTCGAAAATTGAATCAAATAATAAAAAGCTGTGTAACTTCGTTAAAGATTAAAGGTCTTACAAAACTTGTGAACAAATAATGAAAAATCACTTCCAATTTTTAGCTGATTTTGAATGAAAATCAGTTATTCGATCCCATCCCATTGCAAATTAAGGTCGACCAAGAGGGGGTCCTAAAGTCACATGGCGTCGTTCTGGGACAAAAGAATGTAAGGCGCTGGGTAAGTTGTTTGAGAGTTAAGCTAAATTGTCCAGAACAGAGCACGATGGCGCGCAGGAGTGGTTGACGCGTTATGCCCCACTAGGGGTTAAGGAAAGGTAGTATGCTCAGCAAATTCAGCAGAAACATTTTCTGCTAAGTATTCTCTTTGATAGTTTTATTGTTATCCGTGCTACCACTGTCAATGTCTATTCACAGGGTTTCACACATCAAAGGTCAATAACTACAACGAGACAGAGTTTAACTAGGAAAAGTAGCCAATTAGAAAAAAACCATGATTATCAATTCATGGAAAGCGGAGGACGGGGTGTATATCGCTGCGTTGCGGATCATAAATCCGGGAATATTGTACCTTTTTTATGGCCTCCTCGGTTGTTTGCATTATTTTTTGGATGCTAGTAGTATACCTACTCTTTCATATAACTGTTTAAAATTATAGGATTTCTATATTTTTGTGTATTATGCATATTGAATTATGCATATTACATATTATGCAATTGAGAATTGATATCAAGTGCGAAAATATGAAACAATAGGCGTGTTTTTTTTTGTACTGCGGTGCAGGTTAATTGGGGGCTATCCGGGTTAACTGGAACAACATACCCTAGTTGTTTGTGTAATGTGTGTAAGTTAACCCGGATAGCCCCCAATTAACCTCACCGCAGTACAAAAAACACGCCTTATGTACTCATATATTTATGGTTGGCATGATGCGGTGCGTAGCTGAAGAAAAGGAACCGATCTACTATAGACCCCACACTCACAATTTTTGGCATAAAAATGCAAGTCAACCCACATTATTGCAATCATTTTCACAAATTGTATTCCCACGATTCAATTGCATAATCCCATTTACCTCCAGGTTGAAATTGTACTTGCACCTATGCAACTTTGATTCCGGAGACGGTGAAGATCTGCCTAATCGACGAGTATTTGTCTTTCTCATAATGTAAGCGCAAATTTTAATAGCCCAAAATGTTCAGCGTTGAAAATTAGGTGGAATACCTATTCACGACTTATGTCGATTTCATTCAATTTAAGAAAAAAAAAATCGATTTTTTTTATTTACTCTTTGAATGAACAAAGCATGTTTTTTTTTCCTTATTTTACTTCTTTTTTCCAAACATTCAACTTAAGAGATAAAAACATATAAAACGTACACTAAAAAAATTCAATTGAATTCAGTAATAGAAGGAACGGAAGGACAAGTTTTTTGTGAGTCTTTTTTGCTTTCAAGTCTAGGGAATTTTTCACTGCTTTCCAATGTCACCGTCATAACTACTTCTCGATTCGTTCTAAAACTCGTTTGAACACGCTAGCCAGCAATTGAACGTGTCTTTCCGTTCCTTGTATGAGTAACGGAATTTTCGGATCAGGCAGCGGTGGATCATTGTCTTCTAGATATTGTTCCAGATGTTCTTAAGGAATGCGTACGTAGTGTCACCATACACTGTCGAACTCGAACTCGAACCTGGTACAAATGTCCTCTGACACACACATACACTTGTCAGATGCCAATCGACGCAGGCGAAAATGGCAGTGAAGAGTGATAACTGCATTGCTTTGCATGTCATGAAATGGAACCCCATTTCCAACCAAGGCCGACCAAGAGGGGGTCCTCGAATCACATGGCGTCGATCTGTGGCAAAGGAGTGTCAGGCACTGGGTTAGTCTTTTGGGGAGTTGCGCCCCATTACCCAGAACAGAGTACGATGGCGCGCAGGAGAAGTTGACGCGCTATGCCCCGCTAGGGGTTAAGGCAAAGTAGTACACACATACACTTCACATAGGTGTGAAGAAAACCGGTCCACTTGTACTAGGTTCGTGTTTGAGTTCGACAGTGTATGGTGACACATAGAGTAAATGGTGGCTCGAATATGATTGAATTATCATTCATGTCAATCATATTCGTATAATCCGTGCAATTGAAGTTTACTATAGGTTTTTTATAAACTTTCAGCTGCATCGAATTTTCCATATGGACGGCCAACAACACTTGCTCGTGTTTGTTTTGCACAAAACAAAAACACTCTTCTTTTGCTAACACTATGCACTTCTTTTTATACCCTTCACGGATGTGATAGGGTATATTAACTTTGTCATGAAGTTTGCAACGCACAGAAGGAAGCATCTCCGAACATTTAAACTATATATATTCTTGGTCAGCACGATGAGACGAGTCGATTAAGCTTTGTCCGTCTGTCCGTCTGGTTCTATGCAAACTAGTCCCTCAATTTTAAAGCTATCGAGCAGAAATTTTGTACAAAGCCATATTTCTATTGCACGCTGTAAATATGTCGGGACCAACGGAATCGGAACACTACGTCATATAGCTGCCATAGGAACGACCGGTTCAAAAGCAAGTTTTTGTTAGAAAAACTTGTTTATTTCTAAAGATATCTTTACGAAATTTCATATTATTCAATCATATAAACTACGAAATCGCGTTCCCAAATTTGGTTGAAATGGACCCACTATTTCAAATACCTCTCATAGGAACAGTGAAATTGGGACAAGTGTTACTACCAATTTCAAAGTGGCAAATGCACCATAAGTCACACACAGGTATGATACCCTTCACGCCAAGTGTGAAGTTTATTATACTTTCGGCAAGCTAGCCGAAGGCTAGCTTATTATTATTAACTTTAGATTCATGAATTTTTTAAAATATTTACATATATCATATGCATATCTCTTGAAAATAATAATGTTTTAACGCAAACCTTTTAATTTTCTTAAATAGTTTATTCCTTTCTGGTCGATTTCTTAGATTTCTAATAATATTAGAAGATTCTATCTAGGGACGCAGGAGCGTCCCGCCCCGCCAAAGAAAAACGAAAAAATCGAAAAAAAAAAAATTGAAAAGCGACCAAGACTATGTTTACGCGACACAACAAGTACGGGTTTTCGGACCTCTGTAGCTCCGGCCCCGGATGCTTGTTCGGGCTCAAATTTGGTATGGTCATTGTCTCTGGTCATCTTACGAAGTGCTGCAAATTTGATTCCGATACAAGGAAAAACACCCGAGATATGATAATTTGAAAATGGCTATTTTTCAAATTTTTCCTGTTCTTGTTGTTCTCGTTGTTCTTTGACAGGGCTACAGCCTCGTAGGGAGCGTATCCAGGTCTGCTTTCTTTTCTCACGGATTGCCTGTGTCCCAAGGGTGTGCATAGGCTATCATTTGCTCTGATCCGTGCAGTAGATACAAAGATACATCCAAAAATGTGAAATTTTATAGTAGAGTTTCTGGCTTAAGTCTTTTTGATAATTTGAATGCGATACAGAAAATCACTCGCAGAGATCGCATGCCGACGGGGAGAGACGCAAACACTTGATTATGTGAGTAGAGACGACGACGGATGCAAAAGTCCGTGCGCTCGTCGGGGGAGGAGAGCCATACGAGTTCTTTGTGTGTTGGCGTGGTTTGTGGCAAGTGCATGAATGAAAAGTGTAGTGTGTCATGAAAAAATTGACACTGAATGCTTATGGCTGCATCTTAAGCTGTGTTTTGTTACACAGCGACTGGGCGATTTGCGACTGCGACCCGAGAGCAATTGATTCATTATTCAACGTCGGGGTTTTGTATGAAAATAGTACTATGTAGTAAGTTGGGCAGGTTGTCTATGCAATCAAGGATTTTTATATGTACGCGAGGAGAATGGATGGAAAGAGACGAATGTACTGTAGATGTAGAGTCCTTCGGTGGCAGCAAGGACATTCGAAAAAGGATATTTTAGGCAGTGAAGCGAAATATGGGGAATATGGGTCTCATATGAACCGGGATGAAGAGGCGAGTGTCCAGGATTAGTGTAGATGGCATTTCGAGTCCTTCGGTGGTGAAAAGGACATTCACGAAAGTCAAGTGAAAAATGGGCAATATGGGTGTCATGCGAACCGGGGTGAAGAGGCGAATGTCCAGGAGTACTATGGATGGCATTTCGAGTTTTTCGGTGGCGACAAGGATATTCGAAAAAGTATATTTTTGACAGTGAAGCGAAATACGGTCAATATGGGTGTCATATGAATCGGGGTGGACACCCGAATATCCAGGAGTAGTGTGGATGGCATTTCGAGTTGTTTGGTGGCGAAAAGGACATTCATGAAAGCCAATTGAAATATGGGCAATATGGGTGTCATATGAACCGGGGTGAAGAGGCGAATGCCTAGGAGTACTATGGATGGCATTTCGAGTTTTCCGGTGGCAACAAGGACATTCGAAAAAGGATATGACACCCACATTGACCGTATTTCGCTTCACTGCCAAAAATATCCTTTTTCGAATGCCCTTGCTGCCACCAAAGGACTCTACATCTACAGTACATTCGTCTGTTTTCATCCATTCTCCTCACGTACATATAAAAATCCTTGATTGCATAGACAACCTGCCCAACATACTATATAGTACTATTGTCATACAAAACCCCGAAATGAATCAATTGCTCTCGAGTCGCAGTCGAAAATCGCCCAGTCGCTGTCTAGCAAAACACAGCTTGGGATGCCGGGAAAGAAAAAAACATTCTGTGTGTTATATGATTTAGGTAGTTTCATTTCTGGCATATGAGATATGAATTATGATGTAGGATGATTTTTTCAATGTGTGGAAGATGGGAAGCGATGTCTAGGTAAGATGGGTATGACTGGAGGTGATGTGGCGACTGTTAAAGGTATTTTGAGTCCTTTGGGCAGGTAAAAAGATATTCTTGGCAAGGAAACGATATCTAGGCAAGATGAGTATTACATTATCGGGGGTGATGAGGCGAATGCAGTAAACTACTGTTAAAGGCACTTTGAGTCCTTTGAACTAGAAAAATGATATTCTTGGCAAGAAAACTATTTACCACAAATGGGTAACCTGAGTGGACTCATAGTCCGGCACGTAAATCCCCTTTTTTATCGAAGACTACCGCATTCAGTAGGAATCAAACCGGAGCCCAATGTATAGAAGGCGAACGTGGTTACCGTTGCGCCATCTGGATTACTACTACTACTATGCAAAAAGATGTGATATCTCTCAAAAACAACCCTGTTGTAAAAAAATCCCCGCTAAGAAAAACTCCTCAGCCGTAAAAACGATTGATATGAACACAATACCGCCAAAGTACTCGTAGCTTCGCGCCTCGCTCTGGGGTTGGCATATTGAACGCTGATTGCATTAGTTCATTTCTTTCAACGCGGATTGGCGGGGAGCTTCCATTAAACAAAACAAGTTAAACAATCTGAAGAAGAACGCAGTAGAAAATAGTCTATTAATCACTTCTGGCCTGAAGTGCATTTTTAGTCTTTTGAAAAGCGGGGGTTTTATAACGAGATCCGGGCGAAAAGCCAATAATACTTGGCATAAGAGCTTACAGCATGATCCGCACGCTACCACTTATCCATAACTTTGTCAGAGCGACATCGTTGTCATTATCACTGTCATTTTGTCATTAAATCCGTTAGGCGGTGAGTCTTTAGGCTACGAAGCTCCCCGCCAATCAGCTTTGAAAGAAATTAACTAATGCAATCAGCGTTCAATATGCCAACCCTAGAGCGAGGCGCGAAGCTACGAGTACTTTGGCGGTATTGTGTTCATATCAATCCTTTTTACGGCTGAGGAGTTTTTCTTGGCGGGGATTTTTTTACAACAGGGTTGTTCTTGAGAGATTTATTTTTTACACTTCATTGCAATGACGCTCAAACAAGAACGAACACAGTATGAAAATGAAAAAGCATGCTGTCACACATGTTATTGTGTGATGGCGTTGAGTTAAATTTTTGACACAATATGTCGATAAACATCAATACCAACTTTTGAAAAAGACGTTATAAGCATTTAGAAATTGAAATATTAGAAAAAGTTTCTTTTTTTTTCTTTTACATTTTATATGTTTTTATCTCTCGTCAGCTCGTCATCGGCGGTACTTTGTTCAAGCACAAACGAGGCCATATAACTATCAGGGTTTCTCCGGATGGCAGAACAGAGAACCAGATTGACCATATAGCCATTTCCAAGACATGGAGGAACTGTCTCTTAGACGTCAGGTCGAAGCGGGGTGCTGATATTAGCAGCGATCACCAACTTATTGCAAAAGTAGGCTTAAGAACGGCAGCGATCCATCGCCCTCAAAATGCAAGAATCTTGCCACGTTTTAATGTGCAACAGCTTAAAAATCCATCTATAAGGCGATATTCAGATTAGCTAAATTTTTAGCTCCGACGCAGCCACGCACAATAGCCAAGCATAGTCGATCATATCGCATGCTGAACGATGAGTGTGAATCCGCCCATTTGATGCTGTGTATCTCGACTGAAATTTCAAGCAGTCGTGCAGCGCGGTGTCGTGTGTGTGAATTTCGCCTAAGGCGTGCTTATTCCACCGCTTTGCACGAAAGAGCTAATGCACCACCATCTTATGAGACTCCTACAATTGATGATAGATGGAACGTCGCTAAGGACTCATTTATTTCGTGCGGTGAAACTTTTGCGGGCAGATTGGAGCGCGGTAGAAGGCCATTCATTAGTGACTGTACATGGTCTCTAATCACAGCACGCAAGAGAATTAAAGAACGAATCAGCTCAGCCACTGACGACGCAGTCAAAGACCAACTTAGAGCTGAATTCCGTTCTCTTCAGAAAGGCATGCAAAGAAGCGTAAGACGGGACAAACGAAACAACATCAATGCATTAGCGGAGAAGGAAGAGGAAGCGGCTTACCGTGGTGACAGTGGAACCCTTTATAAACTTATCAAGCCATTAACTGGCAAATATTTTAAAGCTGAACATCCCCTGAAAGATAAAGACGGGTCTCTAATGGTCACTGATGAAGACCAACTGCGACGGTGGAGGAAGCACTTCACTTCATTGCCTCCTCCCCGCAGTCTCCAAACTGATGGCAAAAATAATCTTCAACCGGATCAAGCAAACAGTTGACCGCACACTGAACGATGAACAGGCTGGTTTTCGCGAGGGCTTTTCATGTAGCGACCACGTCAACACCCTCCGAATTATTATTGAACAATCCGCAGAGTGGAGATCCCCATTACATCTCATGTTCATCGATTTCGAGAAGGCGTTTGACAGCGTTGACCGGGAATACATCTGGAAGGCTTTACATTAGGAGAGGTATACCAGATAAAATAATATCCATCATCAAGCTCAATGTCACGTCTTACAAAAGGGTAAGATTTCAGATCCCTTCGAGGTACATAGCGGAGTGAGACAAGGCTGCATTTTGTCACCTATATTATTTTTGATTGCTATTATCGACGTACTCTGCAGTGCGCTTCGTGAACACCAGAGCAAATGTATCAGATGGAACCTGTTTGAATACCTTCAACACCTGGATTACGCTGACGATATTTGTCTTCTCTAAAATATATCGGATCATCTAGTTCAAATGACGGATGCCCTGCACCGCGAAAGTGGAAATGCGGGGCTCAAAATCAATGCTGCCAAAACTAAGTACTTGAACTTGGATCCAGAAAGACAGAGCGAAATTTGTGTTTCGGGGCATACGGTGGAAAAAGTGGACAATTTTTGCTACCTCGGAAGCGTAGTTACAGCAGATGGTGGAGCGGATGCTGATGTACAGTCTCGCATCAATAAGGCTCGGGCAGCTTTTTTCAGTTTAACTCCTTTCTGGCAAAACAACAACATCTCCAGACGTACCAAACTCAAGATCTTCGAAACCAATATAAAAACTGTGCTTCTTTATGGCTGTTCAACTTGGAAGGTGACCAGGGCGATAACAACTAGATTGCAAACTTTCGTGAACCAGTGTCTACGGCGCATCCTGCACATACGCTGGCCGCAGGTCATTTCTAACGACGACTTCCTGTTCATTACTAGCCAGGACAGGATAGGCACATCTATAAAAAGGCGAAAATGGCAATGGATAGGTCACATACTCCGAAAGGGGCCGGAAAACATTGCTAAACAGGCCCTCGATTGGAACCCACAGGGAACCGATGCAAGTCGCCGCGTTGGACGACCTAGAAACACCTGGAGAAGATCAGTTGAAGTCGAGGGTAAGTCATTAGGCAAATCGTGGAACAGTTGAAGGCGATGCCGGTGAACAGGACGAGGTGGAAAGTCGGCGTGGTTAATGCCCTATGCCCCACAAGGGGTTGACAGGATCCAGAGAGAGATCTCCTAAGATACATTTTTGGAAAAAAGAAAAGTAAAATAAGGAAAAACAAGCCAGCCTTCGGCTAGCTAGTTACGTGGTGAGCTGCACAAGTTGACAAAAAAAATAAAACACGGCGACTTTAAAATGGACAACAACTTTATTTCTAACGAACTAATTGCACAATACAATTTTACTTTGATTGTTACACGGGCTTGATGGAATTGGCTCCGATTTCATGTACACGTCGGCTTTAAATAAACAATATCTGCTGATGCATTAAAATGCAGGTTGCGCGAGTGAATCTACTTTCCGCGGATCTAAAGTTTCATTTCGAATTCTTTTAAAAATAATTGCTGACTGTAGCAGCGGGTGTAATATTTCTTATATATTTTTCTGAAGAGTCTAACATTTTTTCAATATCAGGTGCCGACGGGTACATAACTTCAGGGTCCTTTAAATAAGAATTGTCCTCAATTCTATTTTTAACTTTTATGTTTACATTCTTGTTTTTTATCAAATATAGGTATGATAATGAAATACATACAGAAAAAATTATGACGAATATTACTGTATACAATCCGTTTGACATTTCCATATGAAATTGTAATTCTTTTGTTTAACATTTTCTTCGTTTTTTAGTAAAATTTCTTCAAAATTAATTTTATCTTTAAAATAAAAATTTTCGTTACTAGGATAATAAAATCTATCTTTAATTTTTGTTACTTTGTTTGAAAAATTGTGGTCTAAGATTTGAATTTCGCATTCGTTAAAGTGTATTAGAGTATTTCCTTTTAATTTTCTTTCATCGCAATTTTGAGTTATGTTTAAGTTTTTTCCATTTTTTATTACAATTGTCTCGTCGTCAATTTTTATTACTTCTGTATTGGAATTCTTTATGAGCTTACAATTCTTTTTATATACGCAATTTTTACTTAAAGTTTGTTAATTTAACATTTTAAATTTTTCATAGTGATAAGTTTTGTTATTGTATTTAAAAATAATTTCTGTTTCTGAGTCAATTTCTTTTTGATCTAGATTTGGAATAGGTAAATTTAATCTTAGTTGAACTTTGATAAATTCTTTAGGGATCTTAATAGCAAAAATTAACAATTCACTCTCCATGGTTGCGAGTCCTTATCTTACATGTTGCATTTTATTTATGTCTATTTGGAATGTTCTGATTTCTTCGTCATTAAGGATATTTGGGTGTAAAATTCCGTTTTTGGTTGATGCAATGTTATCGAAAATATAATCTACTTTACTTTTTAGTATTTGAATTTTAAATGCTTGATCTAGGAATATACTGTTATTTATTACTCTATTTGATACAGTGTTTATTTTATCTAATATAGTTTTTCTATCATTTTCAATAATTGTTTGAAAGTTTCATTAAAATTATTATTAATTATAATTTGTTGGTTAGTATTCTCAATAAGATTATGTGTGTTCGAGTCAACTGTCTGTAAGTGTCTTTCAATGTCTTGTCTGTCTTGATCGTCCATTGTACCAAATAGCCAATTTTGAATATTTTCTACTACGTTTATTAGCCCACTTTTTTCTCTATTTACTGATTTATTTGTTGGTTTTATGCTATTGATTTTGATTGTCAAATGATTCAACTCATTTAGTAGTAAATTTTGATGTTCGTGATCTAAAAATTTTATATTCTTTTCAAAATTGTGAATTACGTCTAGGATTTCAGTTGTATTAATTATGTGTAGAATTATTTGCGTTTCACTAACTATTTCGACTTCTTTCATTTTTATTTCGATGAATCCTGCTTGTTCTTTTGTAACGAGGCTAATCTAAGGCGGCTATCACACTACAAAAGTTATTTTACAAATATCTTTTATAGAAGATAGTTTCAATTTGTATAATTTCGTTTATTTTTGTTGCTGTTTCTGAATATTCAAATTTTGCTTTTATAGGTTTTCTGTCGAATTTAACTCCCTGACAGACTTCACATTGATTTATCACAACCTGAATTAGTTCGAGTAATTTTGGAAAATAAATTTTAGTGTTATCCTTCATAGGACCGACCTCGAAAAATTACGTTAAAGACCAAGTGGGGTGTAAATGCACCCCAACTTTTTTGTATTTTATAAAGGACAACAAATATTTTGGACTAAACCTTTTAATTCTATATTTTGGAGAATAATCTAGAGATAACTCTGAAATTAAGAAACCGTGATATCCGTAATACAAAAATATTTATCACACTTATTACAAACGGTTCTGATTTTGGTATAATCTACATTTAGGTACTGATTGTACCGAAAATTTGAAGATTACCTGTACCGCAACAAACAAAATTGACGATAAGTCGTTACAGTGTGTAGCAATTTATTTCAACTTTTTTCTACGATATAAGAAGCATATTTAAGAAACATATCTTATAGGAAATTTAATAGGAAATATTTTTCAGAAGATATCTCAAGAAATGTATGTCTGGGGTGCAGCTGCACCCGGCTCGGGCTTATGAAGGTTAATTGCGTTAAACGTTTCTTGAATTCCCGAATGTAAACTTTCTCTAACATGGTATAATGATATTTGTTTTACTGATTCAATTTCGGTCTTTATATCGCGTGCTCTAAAAGAACATCTAATGAACTTCATCTGCCTGTCGTTAGAATATAATTCTCTGATTTTTTCCTGCACAATGTTATATTTATTATCAGCTATTTCAGAATAAATTGCAGTTATTCCTTTTTTCATATAACGTCTCAATATGTCTGCTAAATTTTCAAAGTCATGCTCTGCAATATAGATCAACCTTTTTCGGTGAATTACTTCAAATTCTATTGTTTTATTATTTGTTAAAATTATTTGTGGATTATATTTATTAACGATTTCTTCCTTAATAGGAATGTAATCTAGAAGTTCCTCTTCCGCTGAATGAACTGTTGCCAAAGTGGCGTCATTGTCCCCTTCTATGTTAAAGAGTACTTCAAGATCAGTTGAATTCGTTTTATTTGCAATCATACTTGAATTATCGTCCACTATGTTTTCATCTGGATCTGATTCCATTCTACTGAGGTAATCAGCCACTTTATTCTCTTTGCCCTTTAAATATTCCATCTCATAATCATATTCACTAACAATAAGTTTAAGCAACCATCTTTGGTGCCTTGGTATTAAATCTTTCCCTTTGTATTTACTATTCAAAAATTTGATCGGTTGATGATCAGTATAAATTTTAAATTTATTTCCGTAAAGGTACGGTCGGAAATAATTAACGGACCACATAATTGCCAAGAACTCTTTGTCTGGAGCACAAAACTTGCGTTCATGGGAATTAAGTGTTCGAGATGCAAAACATACAGGATGGCCTTCCTGTGAAAAGACCGCTCCTAACGCATAGTTTGATGCGTCTGTAGTTAGTTGGAAAGGTTTTTTTGAAATTTGGAAATCTTAGAATTGGAGGTGAACTAATGAGTGTCTTTAATTTATGAAAAGCGTCTACGTAAGTTGGATCTTTTGTATTGATTTTGGTATTCTTTTGAAGGTATTTTGTTAATGGTTGTGCGACTTTTGCGTAATCTTTTATAAATTTTCTGTAGTACCCAGTAAGTCCTAAAAAGCTTTTAATTTGTTTTTCTGTTTTGGGTAGTGCGATTTTCTCAATTAATGTAATTTTTCTGGGTTTGGTTTCAAACCATCTTTTGTTACGACATGACCTACAAAATTTGTTTCTTTTTGGAGAAAGTTGCACTTATCGATCTGCATTTTAAGTTGATGTGCCTCTAAAGTTTTGAAAATGTCATTTATTGCCTGAATATGTTGTTGTAGAGATGTACTGAAAATTAAAATATCATCTAAGTATACAACGCATGTCTTATTAATGTAATCCCTAAGAACGTCATTCATTAGCCGTTGGAACGTCGCAGGGGCGTTCTTCAGACCGAATGGCATCCTTATGAATTCATACAATCCATGGGGTGTAACGAAGGCGGGTTTTGGCCTATCTTCCTTTTTTATCATGATTTGATGATAGCCTTTGGCTAAATCGATAGTAGAAAAATACTGCGCTCTTCCGAACTTATCTAGAGTTGATTCAATGTTCGGTAGCGGAAACTTATCGTCCACTGTAACATCATTCAATGCTCTATAGTCAACTACAATGCGGTATTTTTTAATACCTGAATTATCGGTTTTTTTCGGTACTACAATTAAAGGACTTGAATATTTGGATTTGCTTTTTTTTATGATTCCTTGGTCTTCCATTTCTGCAATTTGCTTTCGCACTTCAGCGTCATGTTTTGGAGGATATATATAAAGTTTCGAATTTATTTGCCTATCAGTAGTAGTTTTAATCTCATGAACGATGCTCGGAGTACATATTTTACTTGTAAGAATATCTCCTTCTTTGAAGAAAATATTTTGAAATTTGTGTATCAATTTGGTTATTTCATTATGTTCTTCAGGGTTCAAATGATCTAATTTCAAACGATCTAAATAATTTTGATCTGTAGTTTCCAATGTAACTACTTCGTTAATAGAAGGGACATTTAGAAAATTAATAGTTTGGTCATTAAGTGTGATTGTCTTGTCTTCTAGGTCTATAATTGGATCAAGTTTGTTTAGAATGTCAACACCTATGATAAATTGATATTTACGATCCTGCAAATTTCTAACTTTCCATCGAATTTTTGTCTCGGGATTCATTTTGAATTCTCTTGGAGCTGGAGTATGGATTTCATGTGTGATAGTATCTTTTCCGGTAATAGTACTAAAGTTAATTATTTTGTTAAATTCTGTTATTTTTTCGTCTGCTAAACTGAATGAAGATCCTGTATCAATTAAAGCTAAATAATTATTTTGGTTTATGGTGATTTTTATCAAAGGTAGGTTTTCCGAGGCTAGTTTATAAAAAAATCTTTCTCATTGTTATTGCTTTCGACTGCTGTATAATATTATAATAATGTATAATATTGTTAGAGTTGTTATAAGAAAAATTTTGATTTAATTTCTCAATATTATTTTGGTTTGCCCTAGAGTTCTGAATACTGTCCACTTCCATGGGTTCTCTACCTGCTTGTCTTGATTGACCTGAGTTTTGATAGTTTCGGTGTTGCCCTGAATTTTGATTATTCCTATTTTGTCCTGAATTCTGATAGTTCCTATTTTGACCTGAGTTCTGGTAATTTCTATTTTGACTAAAATTTTGATAATTTCGATTCTGGCTAAAATTTTGATCGTTTCTATTTTGAATAAAATTTTAATCGTTTCTGTTTTGATCTGAATTATAACTCCTATTTTTATCTAAATAAGGTTCTTGATTTCTAGAATTTTGGTTTTGGTATTGTCGATTGTCGTGAAAGTCTTGTCTGTATTGTCTGTTACGGTCATTTGTTTCGTTTTGTCTGTACCTATTGTCTTTATTGAGAACTTTAAAATTTTGTCGTCTAAATTCTGGTTTAATACATTCATCTTTAAATTTTTTTTTTGTCATAATGGTCAATATATTTTCTAAGATTCTTTCGTCATAAATCTTATCTAAAAGAACTCCTTGACACATATCTTTACTTGTGTTAGTCAACAATGACTCGACATTACTACGTTGCCTTAACCCCTAGCGGGGCATAGCGCGTCAACTACTCCTGCGCGCCATCGTACTCTGTTCTGGGCAATGGGGCGCAACTCCCCAAAAGACTTACCCAGTACCTGACACTCCTTTGCCACAGATCGACGCCATGTGATTCGAGGACCCCCTCTTGGTCGGCCTTGGTTGGAAATGGGGTTCCATTTCATGGCATGCATAGCAATGCAGTTATCACTCTTCCGCAATGTGTGACCTATCCACTGCCATTTTCGCCTGCGTATCAATTCGTCGATTGGCATCTGACCCGTACGCCGACTTAGCTCTTCATTTGATATTGTTTCGGCCAGAAAATTCTTAAAATTCGACGAAGACATGAGTTGACGAAAACTTGCAGCTTTCTGGTAACTCCTACGGAAACTTTCCATGTACTGCTCCCATACAAAAGCACTGACAGTACCAGGGAGCGAAACAGGCCCAGCTTGGTCTTGATGCTGAGATAACTGCTCTGCCAGATTTTGGACAGCATGCCGTATGCGCGTTTAGCCTGGTTGATACGACGAGCGATGTCCTGCTCCGTACCACCATTTTCGGCAACAATGCTACCCAGGTAGACGAAGTTGTCCACCTTCTCCACAGGCTGCCCATTAATATTGATGGCAATAGGTGTCGGATTTCTTTTTCGCAACGGCGGGCTAAGAACCTTGGTCTTGTTGGTATTAATCTTTAGCCCAACCTTGCTTGCCTCCCTCTCGAGATCTAACGCCATTGCGGACAGATCCATGATTTTGTGGGAGAGTAGGCATATGTCGTCAGCGTAGTCAAGATGTTGTAGATAAGATGTCAAAGTCCATTGAATTCCTCTGTCGAGTCCGGATAGGGCTGCATGCAACACATCGCCGATCACAATGAGGAATAGGATCGGTGAGAGGATGCACCCCTGCCGAACTCCACTGCGAATCTCAAAGTCCCCCGACACCTTACCTTTATGCAGAACGCGACATTTCGCGCAGTCATAGGTTGCCTTAATAATAGCCACAAGCTTCTCAGGAATACCTCTCCTGCGCAAGGCCGCCCATAAAGAATCCCGGTTCACACTATCGAAAGCCTTTTCGAAATCGATGAAAAGCAAGTGAAGCGGAGAATCGTATTCAGCGCATTGCTCGATGATGATTCGCAAGGTGTTAATGTGATCGACACAGGAGAATCCGGATCGAAAGCCAGCCTGCTCTTCATCAATTGTGCTTTCTAAGTAAGCCTTTAGTCTTTCCAGGACGATTTTAGCTATTATCTTGGCAACGGCAGGAAGCACACAAATGCCTCTCCAATTATTACAGTCTGTGAGGCTACCCTTCTTTGGAAGTTTGATGATCAAACCTTCCTTCCACTCAGTGGGAAAGGTCTCTGTATTCCACGCTTTATCAACAAGTGGGTGCAGCAAATCGGCAGTTACGCTTGGCGCTGCTTGATAAAGTTCGGCAGGGATGCCGTCAAGTCCGGCGGCCTTTCCTCGTTTTAGTGCAATAATTGCAGTGACTATTTCCTCTTTAGTCGGGGCAGTGGACCGTATACGCACATTTTGATGGTTAGCTAAATTATATATATGAGGGGGAACTTCACCAGAGGTTACACGGTTCAAGACCGCGGCGAAGTGTTCTTTCCACCGCCTCATTTGATCTTCTTCCAAGATAAGTAGCTTTCCATCACTATCTTTCACCGGATGTTGGCAGGAGTTACGACCACCTGTAAACTCCTTGATGACACCGTATACGGCGTTTAAGTTGTTACTTCTACCGGCTTCTTCTGCTGACGCTAAAAGAGAATTGGCATAAACTCTTTTATCGCGTCGCACACTACGCTGAACTTCTCGAGCTTTCTGACGGTAAAGGAGTTCGATGCTGCTTCGATTGTCGTCTGATGCTGCAGCCAAACGAACTTTCAGCTCCTTTCTTTCAACAATCCGCTGCCATGAAGCGTCGGACATCCAGGGCTTATTCCGGCAATCCGGGTTTGGGCCAAGGATGGTATTTGCACTATCAATGTACGCATTTTTTATGGCATCCCAGTTTTCGTTTATGTCACTATCTGGGTGACTAGTTATCTCAGCCGCTTTTTGCGCAAGATGGTCATTATATTGTTGTAAGACAGCTGGATTTTTTAGTCGAGCGGTGTTGAATTTGCGGGGCCTGGATCTTTCGCCGCTGGGGCGGCGCACGGCTGCAATACGCAATCGAACATTAGCGATCATAAGATAATGGTCTCTTCCCATCCCAATATCGGCACCCTTCTTGTTTCGCACGTCCAGGAGGCAACTCTTGAATCTTTTACTAATGGCAAAATGGTCGATCTGATTTTGTGTTCTGCGCCGATCAACAGAGGACCAACTGATTTTGTGGTGGTCCTTATGCTCAAACATAGTACCACCGAAGAAGAGACTGCGAAAGTTGCAGAACTCTACAAATCTTTCACCGTTGTCATTACGATCACCAAGACCGTGTTTCCCCATCACATGTCTGACATTACTTAAATCAATACAATTTTCTCCCCTAATTAATTTTCTGAATGGCAAATGCCAGTTCTTGTACACTACTCGCTTTCAAATTATTGTATTAATTTTTCTATATATTTGGGCCGGTTCAGTGTCTGGCCTATAACGCAATTTAAGTTTTCGTTTAATTACTTCCCAGTTGTCGGGTTCTGCTATATTAATTATTACATTTTTTGCTTCGCCTTGAATCTTTTCATAAAATATTGCCCTGGTTGCGGCTCTCCTGGTTTCAAAGTTATTTATGTTGTTTAAATAATTTTCAATATTACTTACAAAACTGTTGATAGTTATTTCACTTCTTCCGGTGAAATTTCCCATATATCGGATCTCCTTCAAAACTTTCTTTCTGTTTTCGTTCGCCTCCTGATGAACGTTTAACTGCTGTAATGCTGCTGCTAATTGTTGAATCTGAGCATCCCGCTCTTGGATTTGTTGCTGCAAGGGAACTATCTGGTCCTCAATGGCAATGGGTCTTCTGCTGTTCTGTTCGCTGAATCGTTGTTCTCTCCGCCTAAGCTGCTCCACTTTGTTATCGCCTTTTTTTTTCTCCTTGTGATATTCACTTTAATTTAAAATCTTCCTTCTTCAATACCAGATACTAATGTATCGTTCTTGCGTCGAAGGATAGAATTCACACAAAAAATTTTATTATACTCTAGATGAAATCTGAGAGTATTATAAGTTTGCCACAAAGTTTGTAACGCTAAGAAATAAGGCTCGCAGAAAAAAATGAATGATACAGAAGTTCATATTATCACTCGAATATCTCAAAACCGGATGTCCGTCTGTCCGTCTGTCCGTCCGTCCGTCCGTGACCTCTCTAGCTCGAGAACGCGTTGAGCTATGAAGTTCAAATTTTGCACACGTTATTTTTTGACAAAAAATGAAGGCTAAGTTCGTGAACGGGCTAAATCGCTCCACCCCTTCTACCCCCTCCCATACAAAATGACATATTTTTGAAAATTTACAATAATCAGATTTTCTCAGAAACTATAAAACTTATTGCTTTGAAATTTTTAATATATCACTTTTATGATAATTGTAACCTATGTTATAAAACTTATTGTAATCCTCACCCTCCTTCTACCCCCTCCCATACAAACTGCACTATTTCATGAAATACGTTAAGCCAATTTACTCAGTACGTATACAATTTATCGGGCTGAAATTTTGTACTTAACACTTAATTAACAATATCAGTTAGATTTAAAAAAAATAATCGATTACCCTTACTCCGTCTACCCCCTCCCATGCAAAATGACACATTTTTGATAATTTACAATAATCAGATTTTCTTAGAAACTATAAAACATCTTGCTTTGAAATTTTGAATATATCACTTTTATGATAATTGTAACCTACATTATAAAATTTATTGTAATCCTCACCCTCTTTCTACCCCCTCCCATACAAACTGCACTATTTCATGAAAACGTTAAGCCTATTTACTCAGTACGTATACAATTTATCGGGCTGAAATTTTGTACTTAACACTTAATTAACAATATCAGTTATTTCTTAGCGTTGCAAACTGTGTGAGAAACCTATAATGCTGTCAGATTTCATCTCTTGTGTTTATACTCTAGATGAAATCTGAGAGGTGATGGGATCAACAAAGTCTTAACGATGCATCCGAGATTGCTACCAAAATTATTTATTGGCTTTAACCAGGTTCAGATTCATCTAGAGTATTGCATGATTGGGGTTTACCCCAATCGTAGTTCTTTTATGTTTTTTATTTAAAATCTGCCTTCTTCAATACCAGATACTAATGTATCGTTCTTGCGTCGAAGTTTAGATTTCACACAAGTTTTTAGTGTACCCGTTGTCCTTCGCGGCTTCCCGAATTTTTACTAATTTTATACGTTTGTTACAGTTTTCCTTTTTCGGCTTCCCCTAGAACAGTAAATCGTGTTTCCCGACTGCGCCAGTTACGTGGTGAGCTCCACAAGTTGACAAAAAAAAAACACGGCGACTTTAAAATGGACAACAGCTTTATTTCTAACGAACTAATTGCACAATACAATTTTACTTTGATTGTTACACGGGCTTGATGGAATTGGCTCCGATTTCATGTACACGTCGGCTTTAAATAAACAATATCTGCTGATGCATTAAAATACAGTTTGCGCGAGTGAATCTACTTTCCGCGGATCTAAAGTTTCATTTCGAATTCTTTTAAAAATAATTGCTGAGTGTAGCAGCGGGTGTAATATTTCTTATATATTTTTCTGAAGAGTCTAACATTTTTTGAATATCAGGTGCCGACGGGTACATAACTAGCTTGCCGAAGGTATGATACCATTCACGCTTCGCGTGAAGGGTATCATACCTTCGTTATGACTTATGGTGCATTTGCTACTTTGAAATTAGTAGTAAAACTTGTTCCGATTTCACTGTTCCTGTAAGAGGTATATGAAATAGTGGGCCGATTTCAACCAAATTTAGGAACGTGGCTTAGCTTAGCTTAGCATCATGATAGGCTAATATGCAATTTCATAAAGATATCTTCAGAAATAAAAAAAATTTTCTAACAAAAACTTGCTTTTGGAACGGTCGTTCCTATGACAGCTATACGATAGAGTAGTCCAATTTCAACCAAATTCCAGAATATGATTTGACTAAAGCCAATATTGATAAGTATGAAATTTGAAAAATATATATTTAGAAATAAAAAAAGTTATTCTCAAAAAGACGGATTTTTGAACCGGTTGTTCCTATGGCAGCTATATGAGGTAGTGGTCCACTTCCGTTGGTTCCGATATATATACAGCGTGCAATAGAAAGAAGGCTTTGCACAAAATTTCAGCTCGATAGCTTTAAAACTGAGGGACTAGTTTGCATAGAACCAGACGGACAAAGCCTAGCCGACTCGTCTCATCATACTGACCAAGAACATACTCGTATATACATAATGTAGTTTATATGGTCGGAGATGCTTCCTTCTGTGAGTTGCAAACTTCATAACAAAGTTAATATACCTTATCAAATCTGTGAAGGGTATAAAAATATCGATTTTTAGGGTTTTGTATTAAAAACAAAACCCTTATGAAATCGGTCAAATGTCTGTCCGTCTGTCCGTCTGTCCATGAAATATCTCACGAACGGCTGAAGCCACATACATGAAATTTTGTGGGAGTATGTAGAATTATTATAATTCGCCGGAGAAAGCGATTCGTTGTAATAGGCTGACTCTAAGGGGATGTCCCCATAGAGGGGAAATGAAGGTCAAAAAATTTGTTTCATCTGGTATAGGCTTGTGGGGTATCAGGAGAAAGGTAACACCGAGTACATTTTATTTCCGGTATTTTCATCAAATTTGAAAAAAAGGAGAAAAGAGATAGAGGGGAAAATATGTGATCCGAGTTTGTCCCCCCCCCCCCTTCGCATTTCGATACCGTTATACTTAGAAATATGAAAATTTGCAGAAAAGCGGCATTCTACTAGTACAGAAAACCGAAAATCGTAGAATTTTGATATCTCATCAAAAAAGGTTAATAATAGTACATTTCTATAGTTGCAGTTAGCATACCCCTGCACGCCTTAAGCACACCCGAGGTCAAAAATATTGATGGCCAATTATAACCAACATCATTGGCAATAATATCTTTAAGTTTCATTACAATCACATAATATTTAATAATAGTACATTCATTTAAAGTTAGGCATTTTGACATCATCCACACAAAAATTACACCTACCGGCCTCATAGGTGTGAGTACCACTCTCATGTTGTTTTTCGTAGTGCGAATTGCAGTTATTTAATTAATCATTTTTGAAAGAGTAAAGTTTAGTTGGGGGCGCTGCGTCGTAATTTGCAAACTTTACCGGGTGGAAGGGGGGAGGGGTCCACATAGAGGCGAAATTAAGGTCAAATTTTTTTTTATCGACTGGTATAGGCAAGTGAGGTGTCGTGAGAAAGGTAATGTTGGGTACATTCCATTTTTTCGCATTTTCTTGGAATTTGTGGAAAGGGGAATAGTGGGGGAAGAGAAAATATTAGTTCGTAATTTGCCGATATTTATATACCAAAATAAGCGCTTGCTACAAAACCCTCGGATTGCGGGCGTAGCCCTCTATATTCAGGTTTCATTTTTCCTTAAATTGAATAAAATCGATATAGCTCGTGAATAGGTGTTCCACCTAATTTTCAACGGTGAACATTTTCGGCTATTTAAAATTTGGGGCTGCATTATGAAAAAGTCAAATATTCGTCGATTTTCGCAACAATTTCATCAACTTTCTCCAAAAAAAAAGCGACAAATTAAAAAAAAATGCACGGAAGCGCCCTCTGGCGGTACTCAAAAATAAAAATAAATGTCAAAAATGGATTTTTCGGCCCCGAAAACCCCCACATACACATTTGGCTAGAGCAAAAATAAGGTTTTTTTGCCTTTTCAATGCAACATCTAACTCGATTTTTAAATATTTTGGAAAAAAAATTTTCTAAAATTTTGGGCGGCTCGAAATTGATTTAAGACCAATGGTTTCTTTGGAAAAGTTTCTTGGAATGACCCATAGAACCAAAATCGCGATGTGCCTTTGTACGTTTTTTCGGCCCCCTACCATTTGACCCACCCTAATATATATGTATGTATATACGGATTATAATATCTTACAAATCAATTTTTCAATGAATAATATTGAATATTCGTCAAATAAGTAGACTTTGTTGCTTTTTTGACACACACCGTAATCGTTCATACGGGCCGGACTTCAGTCCGTTGTTCAAAAGGGCGAACCCGACGCCAACCCAAACAACAACTTCAATTCAGGGTCAGCAAAGGTAGTTGCCGAGCGGGGTGGCGACAAAAGTGACTGACTGGCTTGATTGACTACTTCGATCGAGTGTAAATTGTGCAAATATGGTTTGCGTATCAGTAGACACGTTCTTTTGCAGCTATCCAGGTCAAGAGTAGTTAACTCGAGCTTTTGTGCAAAAACCATGTACCTGACCCATACAGAGTAAAAGCATGTATATTTTAATATTTGACATGAAATGGATTTTGTCTCAGATAAAGTTTGGATTTTAAGTGGTGGCTGAATCCCACTCTTTTGAAAATATTAAAAACAAACTTCATTCTATTACATCAAGAGCAAGTATTGAACCTATAAAATGCAACTGTGATAGAAGAAACTAATCGATTCCGAGTAGTTTCCGAATATTTCGACAAAAATCACTTATCCTATTGGAAAAAATGTGGAATTCCATTGAATCAAATTGAGGTGAACTGAGATGAAAATAGAGTGGAACATCGTGGAATGAACGAACTTCTACCAACCGCTAGACGTCCTAAATAAAAGCTTTACTTGTGCGCGATCCAGGTCAAAATCGGCCCTCGATAAATTACTAGGTTAAGCGCTAACCTATATAGGATAGCATTGTTGTTTTATTGTGTGTTATTGCACTACACTTACTACACTTATTACAAAAGAACGCGCCTAATGGTTGATGCCCGGCGGTTTGGTACATCTATGGGGCGCATTATCAAAGGAGCTTACGGAAAATACGACAATATGCTATTAATATCTTTTACTCAACTTAGACCAATATATGTATATGATCCCCTAAGAAAATTTATGTTTGAACATCTCAACTACAAACTTCTTTCAGAGAATAGAATTTGTGTATTATCATAGCATGTGTCAGACATAACGACAATTCTGTCCTTGTTAAAATGACGTTGTCATCTTGAATGAAAATAAACAGTTATCATAGCACCCCCTCAAATTGAACTTTTCCCAGCAAACAAATTCTATCTTCCGCGATTCGTCTTGGAAGAAAACTTTATCGCCGGGATATCGCCATCTTATCGCTTGAGTTACCCTTCGGGCAAAAATAAGTATCGAAAGCTAATCTATCAGGAGAACTGTTCTTTAATTGCGACAAATCGTTGTAATCTCCTCATATTCTTAAAAAAAATTATTTAGGATTTGGGTATAAATTTAAGATTAATAATTAGAAATAATTCAATAATAGCCGCTTTCGATTTGCCGTATCTCAGACCATGTTCATTCAAAACGACAGACCGGTTTTAATGCAGGTCTCCTATGGGATCTCACCGAATCAATGCTGAAAGCAAATCGATTGAACGTCAACTTGTTGCGCCTCCATCTAAATGTATACTGAGTCGGCAATTCGCCCCAAGACGCCGAAGTATCTGTATGGTGGCTGTGTTAGTTCAGTCGTCTTAGAACCGCGACGTATTTTTGGTCTGATACCTGTTATTGCGTTCCCCGTTGCGAAATGTAACGAAAACAGCACAATGGTAATGTCTCCAGCGAGACAAATTCCGCTGTTCGACACCAATCGGCACTGTAATAGGCCAGATGTTTGGTAGACGTCAGAAACATATGTTGACATTGACACTAAACATTTGGTTGATTACTCGACATTAGACATTTGAATTACGTTACATTCCGTAAATATATATTTTACTTTTTCGCCAATACAATACATCTAGGATTCGTAATCAAACGCATAGTTGGACAAATATCAGAACATCAAACTTTCCGCTCTTGTTTGCAATGTATTGCAGCTTGTAGAGTTCCGAAATTGAATTCGCCGCGAAACAGTGTCATCTATTGTATACAAGGAATGTCATTTAATTCCGCTTCGCTTATGAACATATAATAACATAGAGCAAAACGAAAATTTTCGTCGACGAAATGAAAGTTCATTTTGTACGGGACATTTCGTGTCGTTTGGCTTCCGACACAGTACTAGGCATGAGACCGAAATGCAGTGAAATGCAAGCGGCTAATATTAAAATTGTTTTATTTCCATTGCCACGATTTCTCCTGAAGAAATGATTCGTTTGCGGTAGCTGAAATAAGAAGCAACAGTTATTGACTATTGTGGGACTACAAATCCAGTGGACACTGTATGCATAGTCGTTCCGAGGCAACCTTTTAGTTTCCGGGGCCCCGGCTGGGGAAATCACTTTGCACTCGGATTTTTGTCACTTTTCACTCGTGTCACTCTAAAAGTCAAGAATTTGCAACATGGATATGTCTTATAGCTGGGGCTCATCCTAAAAATCTGTCCGTCACACGAAATGTCTGTTTTTCTACTCGGGGGTCAGAAGAGGAAACAAGCCCATTGAAAATTTTTCCGAGTTATATGAATGTAGTGGCCGCAGTCAATCCGAGTCAGTCATCAAAGGGAACTCACGAAAATCGAAAAACATCGCGTCATGAACTGACTATACAACCAGGCACCCATAACACAAGTCAACATCATTCAACTGCCATCCCCTCGTGATTCAAATCTGCTCACAACACCAGCCACATCCAGACAACCTGTCTCACTCACTCGTGCACAGCGCTATGGCTTCTCCTTCACACCAATCTTTTTGTTTTCATCAATTAGTCACTAACCTGACTCAGTAAGAAAATCGTCGGGGTAGGTCGGGAAATAGCTTCAACTTCACACACACACACATACACACACACTCGTATGCACACATACACACACAAACACACATACACACACACTCGTATGCAGGCAATGGAGAGACGGTTGAGTCGAAGAAGTTCAATGGATGGGTGTTGCTTCGTCATCGGCGACAGTGCGAAAGAGATGCTTGATCCACCCCTTTCTTGTCATGGCCAATTCCATCCAGCCGACTGAAATCAGTGTCACCAAGGTCACCAACGTTTTTCCCGTGAGATGTAAGGAACTTACGACCGTACTTGTATCGCCTATACCGCGTACTATCATGATCGATGATCTATCAACTAACAGTGCACAATTCTGATTTAGTGAGGAGAATAGTGCAAATGATGCAGTTTGTGCAGCGCTGATAACGTAAACGTTAATGCAATAAAATTGTGTTGTCGCGCTTACCGTCTTTAGACTTAGACGAGTACTATCTAAGTATCTAATAGTAAGTGTGTTTAGCTAGACCGCGGCTTGACGCGATCGATCGCGGATTTACGTACTAACGAAGCACAGGCGCATATAAAATATGTAGAGTGTATGATCGCTTGATCCACACACGGGGCAACGGTTGGGTTAATTTGTATTCTCCTGTACACTATGCGGGACGGTATGTCTTGAAAATGATACAAAGTATCTACACTGCATGCAGATACATCGGAACATGGATATGTCTTATGCCTACCGAAAGCGTGGGACGTGTTTTGTCGAATGATTTCATCCAGTATAACTATACTGGGATCTTTATAAAACTTACGTAGATATCTTCAACACAACAGGTTCCACGCAGTCGGTAGCCAAAGACATATCCATGTTCCGATGTATCTGCATGCAGTGTAGATACTTTGTATCATTTTTAATTTTTATTTTTAATTTTTGTTTTAAGTTTTAATTTTTTTTAATTTTTAATTTTTTTTTTCATAATTTATACTGAGTGTTTGGAATATTGGAGGCATGGAAAATTGAAATATTCGCAAATCCCCTTGCGTGGTCTCCGCTCGCTACGCTCGCTCCGCGCTTAAGGGATCGCAACCCTCAGTATCGCACAAACAAGAACGCTCGCTTCGCTCGCTCTGCGTGAACAGCGTTTTGATCAGTTTCAAACACACCAAACACTCATTATAAATCATTAGAACAAGAAAATAAGGAAAAAAAATAAAAAATTAAGATTAGAAAAAATTAAAAAAATTTTTTTTTGCAAATTTGAAAGTCTTAGGGTGACGCGAGTGATAAGTGACAAAAAATCCGAGTGAAAAACAATTTTTTCACCCCGGGCCCCGGAAACTAAAAATATCCCCCCCATCAGCAACAGGTGCATTCATCAATTACGGGATTAAAACCAACTCCAGTACTTTTGGCGCAACCATCACTCATAGCACCCGAAGAGAAGAGACTTCCTAATGCCACCAGGACGACACTTGCCCAACTTCGATCATACACATATAACACACACACTGCAATTCTGATCATCGCTACAACAACAACAACCAAGTTGTATAGTAATGATTTTTCCACTGAAGATGAAATGGATGCTAAAAATATTGATGAGGTAATTTCGCTTTGTAACGATTTCTTGTAATCATCTTGTTAAGGTACATATATAGTATGATTCCTAACACTCCGAACACTTTATTTTTATAAAGTTTTATGTAAAATATAAAATAATAACAAAAACAAAAAGCTTTTCAATCCGATGGCAAGTGAATGTTATCTTCTTTTATATTGTACATATTTACATTTTATACTGCAGCATTTGAAAATTGATATAAAATAGTAATTAAAAATTTGATGTGAAATATGATTTCGAGCAATAATAATGGCCTTTGGTCTGCGATTTAGGGCGATAATTGGTTCCTGATTTGATTTGCGACTTTGAGCGATAATTCGTCTTTGAATTGGCGACTTGAAATTTCAGAAAACTGGCCACACTGAACTCTTTCAAGATTTGACTCATTTTCTTTTTCTAGAAAATGAATTCACGATTAATTTATATTCGGAAGGCTTACCATTGTTACGCTGTATCTACAATGTTTAACTTAAAATAATAAAATAAACAATCGCAGAAAAAATTCACAAGCTTTAACATTTTTTTTTTAAAGTACCGAGAAGTTAGGTGATGTTATAGCCGAAATACATATCAGTAAACTAAAAGATTAAGCATGTGAAAAAATACAATATTTATATAATACTAAATATAATTTTTAGTATTTTGCACCATTTTTGAAGCTATAATAAATTTCTATGCTTAATTAATAAAACTGACTGACAAGCAATATATTTCATTAGAGTCAGTTTCACAAACAGCATAGCATGTATATCTACATATGTATTAATGGTTTATAGTATTCTCTGTTGGGGATTGTTACCAAAATTACATCATATAATTTAAATAAAAAAAGGCAAAAGTAAATAAACCTACATTTCATATTATCTTTCCGGGGTATATTTAGTAACATTAGCCGCATTTCTTTGTACCATAACATTACAGAACACAATAAGCAACGAAGCAACGATACAGAACAGAATACTATACATACAGAAAATGGAGTATCTCCTTGGTTCAGGGTGTGTCTTGGATTAGTTATCCTAACCAAATAAAATTTAATAAATTTCATTTCGGCAGCAGATACTTTTTTAAATTGTAAAATATATTGTACAAATAAACTGTATTTTCCGCAGCGAATTACGAATATTTCAACCCAAAAATTCGCCCTAGAAACAGGTTTCTTGCTTCAGCTGTTTATCGATAATTATTGAGAACAATGTGGTTAGTGTAAACGCGAGCAAGTTACAGAACAGAGTGCAAAAAATGCGGCTAATATTAAAATCAATTAAGCCCAGTATAGAGTATTTTATAACTGTTTCAGTATTTTGGCAAAAGAATCGTTTGTATTTGCTGTTATAAATTGCACGGAATACATCAGTTTATGACACACTACATCATTTGGAATATCTCAATAAAATATGTATATGTCTCTAAAAATACATATATTTATGTTTTTGTTTTTTCAAAATTACTTACTTTGGGGTGATTACGTTAGGTGGCAATTGAAGAACACAACGTTGTCGCAAAATTCCTTCCCAAAGTTGAACACCGACAATTCCGAAGATGAAAAACACAAAAAAGCATAATAGGAGAACATTGCCAAGCATCGGCAACGTATCAAGTAGCAGCATAACGAGGATTCTCATACCTTAAGAAAAAGGGTTGAAAAATAGATGAATTTTAATTGCACATAATTCAGCAAAGGCGCGTTTATTTGCGTATCTATCAAGTGTAAAGTAGAGTAACAAACACGCGTTACACAAACAACAAACGACTTGTTGGTTGTATTATGCGTTACCCGTTCTTTCGTTACCCTACCCTACACTCGATAGATACGCAAAAGAACGCGCCTAAAGATAAATACTCAATTTAAAATATGAGTGGTCTGGTAGCCCACCTACCCACCAATTTTTAGTGGACGCAAATTACATCCTCCAATCCATCGAAATAGTGGGGTATATAGAATGCATCCACATAATGTTCACATCCGCTAAGGCAAACGCAACGACAGGGATTTAGACCAATCAATGAGTGCTCAAAAGAGGGGTGTAGAGTGCATGGGATAGGCGATAATTTTTGACTTCAGGACTTCGTTAGGAGTAGTTAGGAGGTAAACATACTAGAAGTCCCCTTGGGACGTGAGTTTATGATGGAAGGGGTGGGATAAGGTCTCATTTTTGGGTTTTTCGATTATACTCGTATATCCGAAACTGTGGACTCTAGAAAAATATCTTCTTCTTCCTTGCATTTTTATACCACTCTGCGGCTTCGCGTTGCTCTGCCTGTGGTGTTGGAACTTCGCCCATTCTGGCGGTATAATCTCAGCTTCCTTCTGCAGGCAGCACGGTCTTGGATCGTATCATCGCCAACAACGCGTTAATGTTGTTGCTTTTTCATCTGATCGATCTCTGTGTGTTTCCGTCTACTTCGGCGTTTGGGTCCAGCAAATGGAATATTCGTTGATAGTGCCTTCATGACAGGGTTCTCAGGCGGACGCCTTAGAACGTGGCAATACCAATCCATACGACGATCTTCGAGCTTTTCAGTGATCGGTTGCTCAACGAACAAGCTGCCTCGGATGTAGGTACTTTTGATATGATCCTTTTTGGTCACACCGGCTGACATCCGTAGCATTTTCAACTCGGTCGCAGTCATTTTGCTTTCATGCTGACATCCGTAGCATTTTCATCTCGGTCGCAGTCATTTTGCTTTCATATGTCTTGTACATAGTACAGCATTCAGACGCATACATGAGTGCGGGATGTACGACCGTTTTGTACAACTTACCCTTAAGCTTTCGTGGCATTTTCTTGTCGCAGAAAACTCCAGAGTTTTCTCGCCACTTCATCCAACCGACACAGATGCGATGTTTGATGTCGTCATCGCAGGTAGCTTCTTTGTTGACCATCGAGCCCAGGTATTTTAACCTTGTACAGGACTTCAACCGCTCTCCTTTAATGTAGATATCTGGTATCGGTTTCTCTGGATCTGAGAAAGGACAGCAAAGATAAAGTCTTTGGTATGCTAATCCTCAGTCCATGATCCTCCAGTATCTTACACCACTTATTCAGTGTTACCTGCAAAGCAACGATGTCTTTGCTACCCAGGACAATGTCATCGACGAAGAGAAGGGATATTTCCAGGCCGTCAGAGATGAGTGTTAATAAATAGAACATGATGATGTTGAAGAGCAAAGGACTCAATACACTGGCTTGGTGAACTCCGACTTTAACCGGAAATTCTTCAGACTCACCAGCTGCGCATCTAACTTTAGTAGTTGCCCCATCATACATGTCTTGTATCATCTAAGCCCGACATGATTCATCTTCAACCAAAATTCCAAGGAGATTTTGTCCGGTCCGACTGCCTTTCCATGTTTCATCTGCATCATTGCCTTCATCACTTTCTCCACTGAAAAATCAGCGATATCAGTAGTGTTTGACTCCACAGCTTGAAAAGCTTCCCGCGGAAATTCTTCGTTCAGGAGTTCGTCAAAGTACTCACGCATTCTGCTACAGATTGCAGTATCTTCAACCAGTAGTAAGTACTCCTTGTGAGTCTTCAACGTACTTTGGCGCCTGAATTTCTCGAGCGTTTCTTCTCCTTTTGGGCTGCGACCTTATAAATCCTGGCAATATCTTTAGGTTTCTCTTGCAATGACGATCTCCTATCCGCCGTCAGATCTTCTAGTTCCTGATAGAACTTCTCGGCTGCAATCGGCTTTGCTTGAGCCACCTTCCGCTTTACTTCCTTCCGGCATTTATCATATTTCTCCCGAAGTTGAACCTTCTCGGTTTCACTGCCTGTTGCATGTTGTCCAAGCCTTGAATGCGTTCGATTTGGCCAGCACTGCCTCTTTGGTTATTCCACCACCACGTCTCCTTGTTCGTGTGGAGTGGGCCTTTCGAAACTCCCAGTGTCTTTTCAGCTTCACCTACTAACATTTCATTCAAAGCATTCCACATTTGTGTTGGACTTTGTTCGTCGCAGTTGGTGTTGTACTGAAGCCACTCCTCAATTTTAACAATGAATGGAGTTACAACAGATTCAAAGCGTTCGTTGTTGAGATTATGTCACTTGATTTTCTCGACTGGTTTGGGGATTGCTTGCGGTCTTGTTCCTCCTTTCAAAATAAATTCTGTCAAGAGCAACCGGTGCTGGGTGACCGCAGATTCACCCAAGATCACTTTGCAGTCTTTCACCCAACGTCTCATGAAATTTAGACACAGATGATAGTCTATCTGCGTCGCATGAGCTCCACTGCTATATGTGATTAGGTGCCTTTGGTTCTTAATGAACCATGTGTTGAGGATGACCAGACCGTGTGATCTGCACATAGTCAGGATAGCCTCACCTTCATCATTTCTGGCTGCAGATTGGCTACCGTTCCCACCATGGCAATCCTCGTAATCATAGTTCGATTCTCCCACATGGCCATTGAAATCCCCTCCGAAAAAAAAACAGCTTGGTATCTGGTATACTTTGAAACAATGTGTCAACGTCGCTCCAAAATGCCTCTATTTCCGTTTGCTGCAAACCCACTTGGGGAGCGTAGGCACTTATGACGTTCCACACTCTTTCGCAGATAACCAATTTCATACTCATACTTACGATGCTGCCAAGTAAAGTCGGTGACAGAATAACGCCAACCCCGTTTCTATCATTCGAGATTCCATAATAGTACAATTTGTACTTTTTGGAATTCGTCAAAAAAACTAGCTCGGTCGACCTGGTTATTTAGCCACTTGGTCTCCTGCACGCACATGATGTCTATCCTTCTCCGTTTCATGACGTCCTCCAGTTCTTTGCTCTTTCCCGTCATGGACTCGACATTCCAACTTGCAACCCTCAGCTTCTCTACAGTGTACATGGACTGCCAAATAGCGCTTGCCCCCGGAAACCGTCGAGCTCTGGAACAAACAATGTTCGCCCTGGGATCACTCAACTGGGCATCAGAAGTAGTGCCCAGCGGGGTAGTGCTTCTTGCGTGTTCTACCATAAGGCCTTACATCCATTCTTTTACACCTATCTGGAGAAAAGTGGGGTTTGTGGCAGTAGTGTGTGGAAAATAAATTTGTATGGACTTTCCTTTTACATCCGGCGGTGGTCTCCAGACCCGGCAACCCACTCACACACATTGACCTGTGGGAGGTCCTAAAGATGTTAAACAGTGCCGCAGGCTCATCTAGAGTTGCTGTTGTTGCCTGCATGTGATATGAAAAATATGTTCTATGCAAAAATGAAAGCTTACTAAATTTCCTATAAACTAGTTCGTATGCATATTTGCCGAATTTCTAATGGTTTACGAGATATATCTTATTGAAACTCGACAATTTTTAAAGAAATCATTTGCGTCTAGTGCCTACCACGATATTTTCTTAGAAAACTAGTTTGAGACGCGTTGTAGAGAATTAAATTTCCGTCAGTTTGATATAAATTTTGTTACCTTATCTTCAACCAATAAAAGTTATACAATAGAATTTCTAACATGTACAGTCATTTTTAAAATATTAAAGCTAATTAAATTTCCTATGCAATTGACTCCATACATATATATGTATGTATCTCTGGAATTCCCAACGGTTTTCGAATTATATAAGTAATGAAAATCGATAATTTTTGAAAACGTTAAGTTAGTTTATTAAATAATATTATTTAAACGTCTGTACAGTTGACGGGACGGTCGTCGGTCTTAATCTTAAGTTTCAGTTCATTTCAAACGTTCGTGCGTCGTAGATTTGAACAATTATATGGAGTTTAAATTGGCTCCCTACGAATGTGGAGTGAGGAAGTGCAGAAAGTCAGCACTATACAACATCCGCAGCATATCGCAAGAGTAAAGTGAGTTTTGCCACATCGTATAAAAAGTCCAAAATCATTCAACGTGCAGCTGAGGTATTTGCCAGCGGTTCTTCTTCCCCTGACTCCATTGAGATAGCGAGGATCATGAGTATTCTCCCATGGTATGGTGCTCCAGCCACAGAAAAATCCCTCAACGAGTTCCACTACAAATCATTCATCAAAGCAGCTGCAAATGTGAAGCCCGATCTTTCAACTCTCCCTCCAACTGAAGGAGCTGTTAAGCAGCATGTATTCCGGACCTACCACCAAGTACACCTGTGGTTAGAGGAGGGACATAATGGTGAGGCGTCGAATTGGGGTTGGGAGAGGAGGAATGACCAACTAGTTCCGAAACTCTCAGAGTTGGATGCTGCTCCTTATGAAATATTGAGGATGATTTTTTGCCGATGCACGAAAGGATGTGACAGTGGCAGGTGTGGTTGTATAAAAGCATTGTTAAACTGCTTTATGGCATACCCAAATTGCAAGAGCATTTGCAACATCGGAGTCGGAATTGTAATTCAAGAAGAAGGCGACGACGAAACCATCGATACACTACCAATCTCTTTGGAAAACGTTTTCACTGCTGACGAAGGTGAATGAGCCTCAATTCTTCCGTCTCAGAAAAACCAAGATGTCATCTTCAATGTTTATTTTTTAGGGTTTTTTTCAGAAAATTAAAACCCTTATAAAATCGCTCAAATGTATGTTCTTTCGTCCGTCCGTCTGTCCGACTAACCGTCAGTCCGACTGTTTGTTTGTCCGTCTGCCCATCTGTCTGTCTGTCCATGAAATATCTGGTGAACTGTTGAAGCTACTGAAATGCTAATACATTTTAATCATCATGGTAGCGTCAACATACTTATTTCTAGAGGAACATCGAAATTGAACGTATATTTTAGAAATTCTATAACTATTGATTGGCTTAAGATAAAGTAGAAAAGTTAATATCAAGTTGAAGGAAATTTAATTCTCTACAATTTCGTCTCAGACTAGTTTCCTAAGCTCGTGGTAGGCACTAGAATCAAATAATTTCTTCGAAAAATGATTTCTTTGGAAATTATCGATTTTCAATAAGGTATATCTCGTAAACCGTTGGAAATTCGGCAAATATGTTTACTAACAATTTTATAGGAAATTTAGTAAGCTTTCATTTTGGCTTAGAACGTATTTTTCTAGAGATATAGTCGAAAAACCCAAAAATGGGACCTTCCCCCACCCCTCCCACCGTTAGCTCACCTTCCAGGAGCGGGGACTTTTAGTATGTTTACCTCCTAACTACTCCTAACGAAGTCCTGAAGTCAAAAATTATCGCATATCCCATGCACTCTACAAAGTGTGCTTTGACTGGTCTAATGATCAGTTCTTAACCTTAATATTTACGCGCTAAATGAAAGTAGGTACAATAATTGTTGATATCCGTATTACGATATATTAAGCGGCCATTTCAGTCCAACAATTTGACGCGTTTGCCATAATTTTTTTTAATGTCAAATTGGTTGCATTACTACATACTACTACTTTAATCAACGATTGCGGAAATCACAATTGTATGTAAGCGCCAGGCCTAACGTTATTGAAACTACCTTAATTCGGAAATCAGCGCTTAAAGCTAATCATTTGCATTTACACGATGCAACGTCCACATATGCAACCAAACTATTCAGTTGTGTGCGCCGACTTGTATGTTAGTTGCGCAATCTTTAAGTTGCAGTTGCAGATCTACCGTGGAATCTTCGCAGTTCAAGAAAATACGCATGCACTTGTATGATTGCACAACTAAATGCAAAGTGTAATATGCGGCCAAAGACGTTCAGGAAAAAAATGTAAAGTCGAAAGTGTACAGTTTTGGCCTTCGAAATTTTCAGGTCGTGTGAGGTAGAAAACGGACTGTAGTCGACCGCATCACAATCCATCCTGGAATACTTTACTGTCTGTAAAGTGTGCAGGCGCTTTCCATGAATATTTATCAATGGCTGTGTTCCTAAAACGCCAGCGCTGAGTCAGCAACTAGAAGCGATTAGCCCTGCATGGTGATTTGTCGTAGTAACCCTTGCGCTGAGCTAAGCGCTGAGGCTAAGCGGTTTCACTTTTGGTCAGCATAAAATTTTCTCGCTTTTCTGGCTCAGCGCAATATTTGAAATTTGCGACAATTGTCAAACTTCGATTCTAACCTCAGTTGTGTTGTGTATGGTTGATAATCGTGTTTTTAACGTAATCGTTAAACCGTATTGTGGGAAAGAAAGTTGTTACTGTATCTTGTGTGTCATCTGGGACTCAAGAAATTTAGAGTTTTCTGTCAAATGCCAAACTGAACATGGCATTTGACAAATGAGACACATAAGATTCTAAAACACGAAAATAATCACAATGTGCTGGTCAGCAATTGTGAAGCGCTGACCTAGCGATTTTTTTAGGAACGCAGCCAATGTAAGAACGTATTCATAGTATGATTAGCCATGTAAACTGAACAATTGACTTTCTCATCGACAATTAATTGAACTTCTTGGCTTCTGACAAAATCCCGAAAGTCAGGCCAGCACAGCTTTTTCGGGAAGCATTTCCGGAAACGTGGGGGTTTGGTGGTGGGTGGTTGGTTGGTTTTACATACATATATGTACTTCCAGTGGTTATATGCCGAATTTGATTTAAAATTACTTTGTGACTTTTTTATAACCAGACTACAGTAATTTTAAAATTTTGCAAGTTTTTTTGTACTTACTTGGAATTCTATTTATAGCACGTAGTGGTCGAAGAACTCTAATTGTGCGTATAGCAGTCAAATTCAAATTTTCAACGTGCATAACATACTCGATTAAACCAGCTAATACAATGAAACAATCCAGGCGGTTCCAAGAATCTGCTAAATATGTATTTTTGCCATATATTCCCATTGCAACCATTTTGATTGTCATTTCGAGTGCAAAAAAGGCAAAAATTATGTCGTCAAATATCTGTAAAGAAAAATATTTGTATATATATATATGAAAGCATTAATAAGAAATAGTGGAAACCACCATCTAATTGAACAATATATTGTACATAGTCTGAATGAAAAAAAAAATTTTAATTTTCCAATATTGTTTTTTATTTCGATCACCAATAACTTCAACTCAAAGAGATTATATTTATCAGAGTCTGCACGGTACCTTTTCAGTACAAACTCTGTTGAAGCCGGCAATACATTCACATTAGTTTCATATCCGTACGCACAATTGAGAAAGCTCCGCGCACTCTCTCACTTAATCAAAAGAAAAGGCTGAGTACCTGCAATTTTTAGTATCGAATTGACTTAAAATATTCCCGACTACAATATATTTATTTTTAGCATATCTTTATGTGTTTTTCTATTTCGGTACATAGAATATGATTATCCAATTGCAATACAACATTTCCCCCAAGTTGTAACTCCTTCAACTCCACGTAGTTAAATTTTCTATTCATATCATAAAAACAAATTGCACACAATGATTCTTTTCCACAACCCTACACACACATTCCAACTGAACGATTGCGCATGATTCGCTCAAGAAGAAGAAGAAATATCCGCCGTTGCAATTGTGATGAATTTTCAATCAAAACAAAGTTTCGATCGGAAAAATCGGAAAATATTAGTGAAAGTCGGCGTATTTTGTTTCCGGAATATAGTGGAGATATTACATAAACTTACATAAATCATCTCAAATATTGAGAACCTGGTACATACCTTCTTTTAGTAAATTAGATGGTTGCGTTTGTTTTGGAGTGCACTAAAAGTGATTTTAAATCCATGTTGTTAAAACCGTCCGTTGAGTTGGAAGTTTTTATGAATTAAAATAGAAAATTTATTGAGTAATAATACAAGTGCAGTGGTTTTTATAGTTCACAACGGTCTGGAGTTTCCGCGGTAAGTGTTTTAAAGTGAAACTGTCAATCGGTCGGCTCATTAAGTATGCTTTTATTTCCTTATACAAGTAAAAGTGTTTTATAAGTTTTGAACTTAAATGTTCACTACATCCTTCACAATATGCGGTTATGTAAAAATTTTCCACAATTGTGAGTGTTTTAATTGAGAAAATGTGATATTGCTTGTTGTGTGACAGTGCGTGAACATCTTTTTTCGCTCTTTATTACGACCGTCCGTTGATTTCCCAAAAGATTATAGAATAATACGATAACTAGTGTTATTTTCTTACTATATGCAAAAAGAAATATGAGAAAACACGTAAATGTCATTTATAAATTTACAAAATACTGCTAAAACCGGGTCAGCTAACATAACTTGTAAAGGCGGCACGAAAAAGTACTTCCTCCGGCGGGGGTTCCGGTTTGAATTGGAAATGGAATGTGTGAAATGTTTTGCCATCATCCATGATTTGTGTACATGTGTAAAGTGTACGATTGGCTGCTTTTGAAAACATGATAGGATCAGATAAATTGCAAGTAAGATATATGTAAAGTAGTATATCTGTAAGTGGAAAATAGAGTGTCGATATAATGTATCTGACGGAATTTTAAGATGGGAAATAGATCGAAAAAATGATGATTCGTTGCCACAGCACATGAGACGAAGTTAGCGAAAATTAGTTGGTTATCATTCTGATTTCGGTCTTTTATGTAGATGCTTCGGTATGAGTCGTGTGCGTCGAATGTGTGAGTCAAATGCGTGTCTCTTTCACTTACGGATACATAAAGCTATGCCATCTCTGTTGCTCACTGTCGTTTACTAAATAAGTGATAAAGTATCAGGTACGCGAAAACCCGACCATTGTTATTGGCCAGGTGCTTATCGTGGAACTAAAAGGCGATTTAACTAAATCGTGTAAGGGCCTTCGTCCCCAGACGCAACGCGACTGCGATCCAACATTAAAACGAGTTGCATGGGCGTTGCACAGGAGTCGCATTATAATCGGACACGTGTTATTGCGTGGAACCTCATCCACTGGTGCGACTGTAACGCAACTCACTCGGACGCGACCAACTCCAATACGACTTGGCTGTTGGCTGGTTGCATGTCGACTTTCGTGCGACTTTTATTTAGTTGCTGGTGTTTTAATATTTGAGTAAGCATGAATTTCAGCTGTAGGTGAGGGATTTTTGTATGTACGCGAGGCGAATATACTAGTATCATAAGTGAATGATACGCTATAAGCGCAATTTTTGTGTTGGCACACGAGATGTCTAGAGTCGTGCATTGTATGATTGTTTCCCCACGAGAACAGGGTGGCCATCCTGGGGTGGGCAACCCCAAATTTTTTTTTTATTTTTTGACTTCAGATTCGGAATCAGCGACTACCTTATAGTTCGAACCAGCCCGATTGGGCGAGTATTTCCCCACGAAAACAGGGTAACCATTCTGAGGTGGGCAGCACCAATTTTGTTTTCTTTTTTGACTTCGGATTCGGAATCAGCGACCCAAAATAACCTTGTAGTTCGAACCAGCTCGATCGGACGAGTATTTCCCCATGAAAACAGGGTGGTCATTCAGGGGTGGGCAAAAAAAAAATGCTGGATGCAGATATGCTAGCACGAAACGGCTGCAGGTACATGTACAAAGAGTGAAACGGGCAACCTAGGGCTACATGCGGGGGTTCGCAACACCCTAGGAGGGGAGCTAGCCCAGCTCGTTCCAAACCGAAATTATCCATGCACACTTGTATCGCACACTGAGGGTTATGATCCCTTAAGCGCGAAGCGACCGGAGCCCACACAAGGTACTATTGAACCCAGAGCGAGCGAAGCGAGCGTTCATGTTTGTGCGATACTGATGGTTGTGATCCCTTAAGCGCGGAGCGAGCGTAGTGAGCGAAGCTCACACAAGCGACTGTTAATTCACGACCCGTAGTATCGCACAAGTGTGAATGGATAATTTCAGTTTGGAACGAGCTGGGCTAGCTCCCCTCCTAGGGCGTTGTACATGTACCTACAGCCGTTTCGTGCTAGCATATCTGCATCCAGCATTTTTTTTTTCGCCCACCCCTGAATGACCACCCTGTTTTCATGGGGGAAATACTCGTCCGATCGAGCTGGTTCGAACTACAAGGTAATTATGGGTCGCTGATTCCGAAGTCAAAAAAGAAAAAAAAAATTGGTGCTGCCCACCTCAGAATGGTTACCCTGTTTTCGTGGGGAAATACTCGCCCAATCGGGCTGGTTCGAACTATGAGGTAATTTTGGGTCGCTGATTCCGGATCTGAAGTCAAAAAATAAAAAAAAAATTTGGGGTTGCCCACCCCAGAATGGCCACCCTGTTCTCGTGGGGAAACAATCATATAATGCACGACTCTAGACATCTCGTGTCCCAACCTAAAAATTGCGCTTATAGCTTATCATTCACTTATCATATATTCGCCTCGTGTACATACAAAAATGCATTAATTTTTGCGTAAAAATGACCATGAATCCTTCAACCATTATGTAATATACTACTTTTATTGCGAAACAGTGCAAGAATACGAATTTGTTTAGTAATTATTAACGATTTCACCATCGATACCTCTTAATAACATGAGCCCCCAAATTATTACCCAAAACCGAGGGCGACTATGGCTCCACTTCAACAAACTTACTAATACATACTAACCCACTCGCTCACCGCGGCTTCAGCTAAAATGCACGCTGATCACTCCAGTCTTTATTCCTCCATGCTTCAACTATTGTAGCAAATCTGCGTTTATCTAAGTCTTCAAAAAAGGTACGGCTCAGTGCCTCAAGGTGTAAGTTCGATGTTTCTTCCTACCAGTTGAAATCTTGCCCGACGTGCCCATGGTACACCAGACGGTACGTCGTCGCCTCGTGAAAAGCGGCGCGTATGCCAGGCAATGTCTGAGTTTTTTTTTTCAAGAAATAGAGGCTTACCCAGAAAGCTTGAATTCGAGTTTGAATTTACACCACCTGAAAAATTTTCTAACGATACTTATTGATTTATTTGTCTGTTTTTTTTTTGCTTTTATCTCGGCTCACATTACTCGCATAATCAAAAATAAAACATATCCTTTTATTCGTTATAAACGTTTCAAGGCGCCAAGTTGTCAAAGTTGCAAAAAACGACAAGTTTTTCGCAAATAAGTCGACAAAGGTGGATTTCTGGGTAAAATATAAAAAAAAAATTTCGTTCGATTCTATACAATTAAAAACCAGGCCGAAGCTTCGCTTCGGCCCGGAGTCCGAAGCGTATATACCCTAGACTTGTACAGACCTAGTGGTGACACCAAAAGTAATAATTGGCAACGACCATGCATTAAAAATGAGTTTCCTATTTAACCAGCTTATAGGGGAGTTTGGCACTCATTCAGGGAGTTCTTGACCATTCTCAAAATGAATTAACTAACCCATTCTACAAATATTTGTTGAATTTTTCAAGTCGCTAGCTTCATTCCATCGAAAGTTATTGCTTATTTGAAGTCTCACTTGTAGGGGAGGTAAGGGTTCCTTGGGTCGGATCTTGCCCATCATTGCCACCAACCAATTAGATCACCCTACAAACATACAAACAAAATTTTAAGTCTCTAGCTTCACTCTATCGACAGATATCGCTTATTTGAAGTTTCGTTTGTAGGGGAAGTAGGGGTTTCGTTGGTCGGATTTTACGCATTTTCAATATTAGCCGAGTGGATCCTACTACAAACATTTGGGCAAAATTTCAAGTCGCTAGCTTTATTTTGTCGTAAGCTATCGCTTGTTTTAAGTGTCATCTCTAGGGGAGGTAGGGGTTCCTTAGGTCGGATCTAACCCGTCTTTAATGCCAACTAACTCAATCTCACTTCAAACATTTGACAAAAATTTCAAGCTGCTGGCTTCATTGTATCAAAAGTAATCGCTTATTCGAAGTTTCATTTGAAGGGGAGGTAGGGGTTCCTTGGGTCGGATCTTGCCCATTTTCAGTGCTAACTAATAAGACCTTACTACCAACATTCTAACAAATTTTCAACTTGCTAGTGTCATTCTATCGAAAGTTATCGTAATTAAAATAATATTTAATTTTTTGAATTTTGTAGGGAAGGTAGGCGTTCCTTTGATCTGATTATGCCCAACTTCCCAAAACCTAAGCAGCTTCTCACTTCAGGGTTACATGCCAAAAATCAGATGTCTACGTCAATTAGTTCAAGAGTTATGGACAAAAAACCTGAAAAGTAGGGTAGTACGGGGCTCTTTGTAAGAAAATAACCGTTCGTTTTCAACTGATCGATTTTATTTTTCCAGGGGAGTATAAGATTACCATCACGAGCAATCTACCAAAGCTAGAGATTTTCATGTTTATTTAATCGGGAGTTATAAATACATTTAATTATTTTACATATGTAGGGGAGGTAGGCGTTCTCTTGGCCTGATCATGCCCATTTTCAATACCAACCAACTATACTAAAAGTCTAGGGTATAAAAAAATGAACTCGAATTAGGACGATCAATGCATATTTTATTTATAAATTCACAAAATAATGCTAAATTCGGGTCAGCTGTCGTAACTTGTACGAAAAATTTTTACTTCCGGCGGGGTTCCAGCTAGAAGTTTGCGATTGTTTTTAAATTGAAAATGGAATGTGTGAAATGATTGGCCATCATTCATAATTTTGGGGGCGAAAAAACTCCTCCATAGTCCTCCTCGTGGGCGCCCTCTGGAACGGCTAACCAAGCCAACCAAGTTTTGCATTGCAAAAAATTTGGTAGAGGCATATAACGATGATCATCCTGAATGGCCAATAACACCAGTGCGTCTCAGGAAATAGGCGAACGGTGGAGTTGCAACATACACCCAACGACAAAAAAAAAAGCCCGAATTAGGGGTTTCCCGGTAAATGAGGTAAATACCCTTTTATCCTTTTCGTAGACGGTTGAAATTTTACTGGTATAAATTAGGGTCTTTACATAAGCCAGAAAATATATAATAGCTGCATCAGTGTTATTCTGTCTTTTGTATTAACAAGTAGTCGGTAAAAATGTCAAAACGTAAGCAGTTAACTATGGAGCAAAAATTGCCAATCTCCTGTTTATTCGAGCAAAACAAATCGAAATCCGAAATCGCTCGTTGAAGTTGAATGCCATGGGTGGACAGTGCGAAGTATAATAAAATGAAACCGGAAAACAGAGGGCTACGCCCGCAATCCGAAGGTTTTATAGTGTCCCATGCCAATAGGAGAAGAACTGTCCTACTCTTGGAGATGCTTAACCATTGATATTAAGACGATATTGCAAATTGCAACTTTTGCATACAAAATATTGAAAATAAATTGTTTGAATAATTATAGAAAGTAGATTCAGCGACCAGCATACCTACCCCTCCCCTCCCCCTTCCCCCTCCTCCCTCCTCTCCCACCAATCATTACCCTTTTGAAAATGGTTAACTCCAATTCGCTCTACGGAAAACAATATGCAAGTATGTTGTACTTGTAGTACTAGTATGTAGTACAAGAGACCCTTTTGTATGGATGATATCAAAATGACCAAATCTAAATGAATGTACTACTATTAAATATTACGTGATGATTATTACAAAATTTGGAGATATTATTGCACATGGTGTTGACTATCGTCGGCCATCAATATTTTCGACCTCGGATGAGCTTGAGAAATGCAGGGGTGTGCTAACTGTAACTATAGAAATATACTATTATTAACCTATTTTGAGAAGATATCAAAATTCCATAATTTTTTTTGTTTTCTGTGCTAGTTGAAAGCCATCTTCCTGTATGTTTTCATATTTCTCAGTGTAACGGTCTCGAAATGGTAAGGGGGTGGGACAAATTATGAGATCATATTTTCCCCTTCTGCCTCTTTTCCCCTTTCTTCAAATTTGATGAAGATGCTAAAAATGAAATGTACTCGGTAGTACCTTTCTCATGATACCCCACTTGCCCATATCATATGAAAAAAAATGTTGACCTTAATTTCCCCTCTATGGGGACCTCCCCTTAAAGCAGCAACCCACCTACCTCCCCCTTTAAACTTCTCTCCCCTACCACTCCTATAGCACCAATCTTTACCCTTTCAGAAACGGTTAACTCCAATTCACTTTACGAAAAACAATAAACAATATTCAAGTATGCAGTACTAGTACGTATGTAGCCCGTTATGTGTATTTTTTGTATGGATGGTATCAAAATGTCAAAATTTAAATGAATGTACTGTTATAAAATATTAAGTGATTGTAATGAAACTTGGAGGTATTATTGCCAATGATGTTGGTTATCATTGGCCATCAATATTTTTGACCTCGGGTGTGCTTAAGGGGTGCAGGGGTGTGCTAACTGCAACTATAGAAATGTGCTATTATTAACCTTTTCTGATTAAATTTCAAAATTCTATTAATCTAGGTTTTCTACGCTAGTAAAATGGCGATTTTCTGTAAATTTTCATATTTCTAAGTATAACGGTCTCGAAATGCAAGGGGGGAGGGACAAACTCGGATCACACATTTTCCCCTCTCCCTCTTTTCCCGTTTCTTTAAATTTGGAAAAAATTCCAGAAATGGAATGTACTCGACGGTTCCTTTCTTATGATACCCCACTTGCCTGTACCAAACGAAAAAATAAATTTCGACCTTCATTTCCCCTCTATGGGGACCTCCCCTTAAAGTTGACTTATTACGACGATTCGCTTTCTCCGGCAAATTATAGTAATTCTACACATTCCTACAAAATTTCATGTATGTAGCTTCAGCCGTTCGTGAGATATTCCATGGAGAGACGGACAGACAGACATTTGACCGATTTCATAAGGGTTTTGTTTTTACTACAAAACCATAAAAACAGAAAGAAAGAGGCACTGTTGAGAGGAAAGCAGGAAGCAGAAGGTGGAGGGGTACTACACCAAGAGAGGAGAGCCATTTGAAGCTCTTGTCACTTCAGGATTGCTTCAAATCTGCTGCAAATTTAAGGGGAGATCTGGAGCCTTCGATGAAGAAGCCTTCTAGTATGCTAACTATCCGAAGAAAGCTAAATGAGATGGGTTTGCGCTTCCGTCGACCTGCCAAGAAGCCACTTTTGCTAAAACGAATGAGGAAAGCTCGACTACAATGGTGTGAGGAGCGGGGAAATTGGACTTTGGAGGATTGGAAACATGTTGTTTTTTCCGATGAATGCAAATTCAATTTGATTGGGCCCGATGGATCAGCCAGAGTACGCCGTAGAACAGGAGAGCGTTATTCTGGTGATTACGTTCAATCAACTGTAAAGCATTCCCCCTTCGTTATGGTTTGGGGATGCATCATGCACAACCGCGTAGAGCCTCTAATCCTTCCAGAAAGATCTGTGAATGCAGCAGCATGCAAAAAAATAATAAATGAAGGTGTTGTTCCAGCAATTGGGGACCTACCAGAAAACATTCAAAATTTGATATTTCAGGATGACGCTCTGTAAGTTTCTTTGACATTGAATCAAAATCCGCTGTTATCGTCACATTTATCAATAACAGATCACGCAATATAAGGCGCAACTCGGGATTGAAAGCCTACCCTGGTCCGTAAATAGCCCCGAATTGAACCCCTTTGAAAATCTATGGTAGATAATGGGATCGAAAATAAAGAAAAAACATAAAAGAACTACGATTGGGGTAAACCCCAATCATGCAATACTCTAGATGAATTTGAACCTGGTTAAAGCCAATAAATAATTTTGGTTGCAATCTCGGATGCATCGTTAAGACTTTGTTGATCCCATCACCTCTCAGATTTCATCTAGAGTATTAGTTTCTGAGAAAATCTGATTATTGTAAATTATCAAAAATGTGTCATTTTGTATGGGAGAGGGTAGACGGAGTAAGGGTAATCGATTACTTTTTTTGAATCTAACTGATATTGTTAATTAAGTGTTAAGTACAAAATTTCAGCCCGATAAATTGTATACGTACTGAGTAAATAGGCTTAACGTATTTCATGAAATAGTGCAGTTTGTATGGGAGGGGGTAGAAGGAGGGTGAGGATTACAATAAATTTTATAATGTAGGTTACAATTATCATAAAAGTGATATATTCAAAATTTCAAAGCAAGATGTTTTATAGTTTCTGAGAATATCTGATTATTGTAAATTATCAAAAATGTGTCATTTTGTATGGGAGGGGGTAGACGGAGTAAGGGTAATCGATTAATTTTTTTGAATCTAACTGATATTGTTAATTAAGTGTTAAGTACAAAATTTCAGCCCGATAAATTGTATACGTACTGAGTAAATTGGCTTAATGAAATAGTGCAGTTTGTATGGGAGGGGGTAGAAGGAGGGTGAGGATTACAATAAGTTTTATAACATAGGTTACAATTATCATAAAAGTGATATATTAAAAATTTCAAAGCAATAAGTTTTATAGTTTCTGAGAAAATCTGATTACTGTAAATTTTCAAAAATGTGTCATTTTGTATGGGAGGGGGTAGAAGGGGTAGAGCGATTTAGCCCGTTCACGAACTTAGCCTTCATTTTTTGTCAAAAATAACGTGTGCAAAATTTGAACTTCATAGCTCAACGCGTTCTCGAGCTAGAGAGGTCACGGACGGACGGACGGACGGACGGACAGACGGACATCCGGTTTTGAGATATTCGAGTGATAATATGAACTTGTGTATCATTCATTTTTTTCTGCGAGCCTTATTTCTTAGCGTTACAAACTTTGTGGCAAACTTATAATACTCTCAGATTTCATCTAGAGTATAAATATTAAATTACCGTTTACTGAATTAAAAAAAAAAATTTATATCTGAATGACAACCACACTGCAACCTGCACTCACTTTAACCAAAGCTGATTACACAATGAGCAGAACGCGGCCAATACATACCTGAAATCTTCGTCTCAGTTGGATTCCCCACATTCGATCGCTTGTATAAATTGGTCACTCTCACGACTTTTGTTTTCCCCTCGATGATGCACTTGACAAAAGTTTTCATGGAGGGCTTTGATATTAACTTAATGACCTCCAGAAGTTAATGGATGTGGTGGCTCAATGGGTAGGGATTCGGTCTCATAGTCCGGTCGGTGTGGGATCAAGTTCTGCCACTGGCAGTTGCTTTTTTTCCATTCTCTATGGAATTTAGTAGTATTTCCGCATCAATACGAGTATACCAGTAATATTTCTTTCAAATTATGCGGTAAATCATCTGCTTGTAATCCGGAATTTTACTTGTAATATTCCCGTATCGAATTGGGTATTGCATCAAAATTTTATCTGAATGAATCCGCGTTTTTCCCCTTTGTTGCATTCTAGAGTGAAGAGGACTGTGCTAGAGACAGAAAATCACACGCATGGGGCACGGTGAAAAGTATAAGTATAGGTTAATTTTTTCAAGACGCCCTATACCTTTTAACTGACAAATTTCTGGGTAGTGCTACTAGGTAGTAACCCGGGTTACTACCCGAGAGTGGTTTTGCAGGGCTGTTATTCCAATTGCTCAATACATACTAAAACACGTTTGACTTTGAGATGAACATGATTCATGGATGATTTCGTTTTTATGAGTTAAAACATATATTAATCTGTTCTTCTTACTAAAAATTATTTTAAATTAACAGCTCTTAGACCGCGTTAAATTAAATTAAATCGCGTAAAAAAGGAAAAAAATATTTTTTGTAAATCGCGTAAAATGAAATTCGCGTAAAAAAAGTTCGCGTAAAAACAGAACCAGGTGTACTTATAAATATGTGAATGCATTAGTGTATGAAGTGCTTATGTTTATTTATGTATCTATTTATGTGCTTATTTATAGGCTGGTGCTTACTTGAAAAATTCGACAAATATTTGTGGAATGGGTTAGTTAATTGATTTTGATAATGGTCAAGATCCTCCTGAATGATTGCCAACCTTCCCTATAAACTGGTCATATAGGAAACTCATTTTTAATGCATATGGTCGTTACCAATTGGTACTTTTGGTATCACCACTAGGTCTGTACAAGTCTAGGGTATATATGCTTCGGACTCCGGGCCGAAGCTTCGCTTCGGCCTGGTTTTTTCTCTTTTTTGACCCAAGATTCGGACTTACCCTTTAGTTCGAGCCAGCCCGATCGGACCACTATTTCCCATGAAAAGGGGGCTGCCAGCCTAGGATGGTCGACCCCAATTTTTATACCCTAGACTTTTAGTATAGGGTATATTGTTTTTGTCACGACGGAAATATGTAACACCTTAAAGGAGGCTCCGGAGGTATAGCAATGTATTATATATATAAATGATCAGGATCACCTCCTGATTCGATTAAGCCATGTCTGTCTGTCTGTCTGTCTGTCTGTCTGTCCGTTCGCACGATAACTTTCGATAGAGTAAAGCTAGAGACTTGAAATTTTGGTCAAATGTTGGAAGTATAATCTAATTGGTTGGTATTGAAAATGGGCATGATCAGGCCAAGAGAACGCCTACCTCCCCTATATATGTAAAATAATTAAATGTATCTATAACTCCCGATTAAATAAACATAAAAAGCTCTAGCTTTGGTAGATTGCTTGTGAGGATAATCTTCTACTTCCCTGGAAAAATAAAACCGATCGGTGGAAAACGAACGGTAATTTTCTTACAAAGAGCCCCGTACTGCCCTACTTTTCGGGTTTTTTGTCTATAACTCTTGAACCAATTGATGTAGACACCTGATTTTTGGCATGTGACCCTGGGATAGGAAGATGCTTAAGTTCTGGTAAGTTGGGCATAATTGGATAAAAGGAACGCCTACCTCCCCTATAAATATCAAAAAAATTAAATATTCTTTTAATTACGATCACTTTCGATAGAATAACACTAGCGAGTTGAAAATTTGACAAAATATTGCTAGTAGGATCTACTTGATTGGCATTGAAAATGGGTAAGATCCGACCCAAGCAACCCCTACCTCCCCTACAAATGCAACTTCAAATAAGCGATAACTTTTGACAGAATCAAGCCAGCGACTTGAAATTTTGGTCAAATGTTTGAAGTGAGATTGGGTTAGTTGGTATTCAATATGGGTGAGATCCGACTTAAGAAACCCCTACCTCCCCTAGAAATGAAACTTAAAATAAGCAATAACTTAAGACAAAATAATGCTAGCGACTTAAAATTTTGGTCAAATGTTTGTAATAGGATCCGGTTGGCTTATATTGAAAATACGTTAAATCCGACCAACGAAACCCCTACTTCCCCTACAAATGAAACTTCAAATAAGCGATAACTTTCCATAGAGTGAAGCTAGAGACTTGAAATTTTGTTTAAATGTTTGTAGCATGATTTTATTTGTTGGTGGCAATGATGAGCAAGATCCGACCCAAGGAACCCCTACCTCCCCTACAAGTGAAACTTCAAATAAGCAATAACTTTCGATAGAATGAAGCTAGCGACTTGAAAAATTCGACAAATATTTGTAGAATGGGTTAGTTATTTGATTTTGATAATGGTCAAGATCCTCCTGAATGATTGCTGCAACCTCCCCTATAAATTGGCCATACTGGAAACTCAATTTTAATGCATATGGTTGTTACCAATTGGTACTTTTGGTATCACCACTAGGTCTGTACAAGTCTAGGGTATATACGCTTCGGACTCCGGGCCGGTTTTTTTCTCTTTTTTGACCCCAGATTCGGACTTAGCGACCCCCCAATACCCTTTAGTTCGAGCCAACCCGATCGGACCACTATTTCCCATGAAAAGGGAGCTGCCACCCTGAGATGGGCGACCCCATTTTTATACCCTAGACTTTTAGTATAGGGTATATTGTTTTTGTCACGACGGAAATTTGTAACACCTTAAAGGAGGCTCCGGAGGTATAGCAATGTATATATATAAATGATCAGGGTCACCTCCTGATTCGATTAAGCCATGTCTGTCAGTCTGTCTGTCTGTCTGTCTGTCTGTCCGTCTGTCCGTCTGTCCGTCTGTCCGTCTGTCCGTCTGTCCGTCTGTCTGTCCGTTCGCACGATAACTTTCTATAGAATGAAGCTAGAGCCTTGAAATTTTTACTAAATGTTGGAAGTATGATCTAGTTGGTTGGTATTGAAAATGGGCATGATCAGGCCAAGAGAACGCCTACCTCCCCTACATATGTAAAATAATTAAATGTATTTATAACTCCTGATTAAATAAACATGAAAGCCTCTAGCTTTGGTAGATTGCTCGTGATGGTAATCTTATACTCCCCTGGAAAAATAAAATCGATCAGTTGAAAACTAACGGTAATTTTCTTACAAAGGGCCCCGTACTACCCTACTTTTCAGGTTTTTTGTCCATAACTCTTGAACCAATTGACGTAGACATCTGATTTTTGGCATGTAACCCTGGGGTGAGAAGCTGCTTAGGTTTTGGGAAGTTGGGCATAATCAGATCAAAGGAACGCCTACCTCCCCTACAAAATTCAAAAAATTAAATATTATTTTAATTACGATAACTTTCGATAGAATGACACTAGCAAGTTGAAAATTTGGCAGAATGTTGGTAGTAAGGTCTTCTTAGTTAGCACTGAAAATGGGCAAGATCCGACCCAAGGAACCCCTACCTCCCCTTCAAATGAAACTTCGAATAAGCGATTACTTTTGATACAATGAAGCCAGCAGCTTGAAATTTTTGTCAAATGTTTGAAGTGAGATTGAGTTAGTTGGCATTAAAGACGGGTTAGATCCCACCTAAGGAACCCCAACCTCCCTTAGAGATGACACTTAAAACAAGCGATAGCTTACGACAAAATAAAGCTAGCGACTTGAAATTTTGCCCAAATGTTTGTAGTAGGATCCAGTCGTAATATTGAAAATGCGTAAAATCCGACCAACGAAACCCCTACTTCCCCTACAAACGAAACTTCAAATAAGCGATATCTGTCGATAGAGTGAAGCTAGAGACTTAAAATTTTGTTTGTATGTTTGTAGGGTGACCTAATAGGTTGGTGGCAATGATGGGCAAGATCCGACCCAAGGAACCCCTACCTCCCCTACAAGTGAGACTTCAAATAAGCAATAACTTTCGATGGAATGAAGCTAGCGACTTGAAAAATTCAACAAATATTTGTAGAATGGGTTAGTTAATTCATTTTGAGAATGGTCAAGATCTCCCTGAATGAGTGCCAACCTCCCCTATAAACTGGCTATATAGGAAACTCACTTTTAATACATGGTCGTTGCCAATTATTACTTTTGGTGTCACCACTAGGTCTGTACAAGTCTAGGGTATATACGCTTCGGACTCCGGGCCGAAGCAAAGCTTCGGCCTGGTTTTTTCTCTTTTTTGACCCCAGATTCGGACTTAGCGACCCCCAAATCCCCTTTAGTTCGAGCCAGCCCGATCGGACCACTATTTCCCATGAAAAGGGGGCTGCCAGCCTAGGATGGGCGACCCCAATTTCTTTTCTCTTTTTTGACCCCAGATTCGGACTTAACGACCCCCCAATACCCTTTAATTCGAGCAAGCCCGATAGGACCACTATTTCCCATGAAAACGGGGCAGCCAATCTGGGGCGGGCAAACAAAATCAACTCGCACAAAAAGATTCGTTCAAAAAGAGTCAATTGACTCTTTTGACTCTTTTTGAACGTGTCGCTCTTTTTGAACGAATCTTATAGTGCGGTACGATTTTGTATCGCTCTTATTGAACGAATTTTACATAGAGAAGGGAGAGGGATAGGGAGGGAGAGGGCTGAGGAGCATCCAAATAGTGGGGATGGAACAGTTTATTTAAAACGAGGGTATAGTAGTGGTGTAATTGCTTGAAACAGAATGATTTATGGGATAAACTTAATATTGGTCGTGTGAACAGTCCACAACCCAAGGCAAAAGCAGTTCACTTTCCAGTCCACGCTCGATACAAGCATGAGATCGAAAGCGTGCCACGATGTCATGTATTGGCCCCGTCAGAACGCTGCTTTACACTGTAGCTGTAGTGCAAGTGGAAGCTATGGGTTTTTGTTTAGTTTCATCTAAAGTTGAGCTTGAGATGATGATACGTAAGACGAATACTTTTGTTTTAGAATGTTGGGATTGTTTTCTGTGTTTGGAGAAACTTGGCTGTGCGGTGGGACGCGACGTAAGTCAATTATTTTTGATATGTTTGCATTTGCAGTCAGCATGGGTTGTTGCGTATATATTTAGAAGTATACACAATGCGTGCATTGCATACTGCATAGAGATGAATATGAATGGATTTAGATGGGATTGCTTTGGTAGATAAATGATGGTGGTTTTGCTTTTAGATAGATTATGGGATGGGATGTGAGTGAATGAATGTATTGTAGTACATTATATGTATTGAGAAATGAGAGTGGATTGGTTATGCGTTGGGTAATATTTATGCGATGGGCTAGTTTGGGAATTAATTTTACAGTGAGGCATTCTTAAATTGAACGACTCGAAGGCTATGTCGTTGTGCGGAATCTTTCGCTCATCCTGATGAGTCGTTCAAAAAGAGCGACTCGATACTGTGTTACACATCACTACCGTCTAATCTAATTTTATATGGGACGGACCATAAACAAGAAGTTTTCCCCACTACACACAAATGTGTACTATATGTACGTACCTATAATTCTAGGCTGCATAGAATGTATTCCTTTACAAAACCACAATTCCATGTTGGTACATATTTATAATAAATATATTTGCATATTACTTGTACTTTATTCACTTAAACTAAAATAAAAAAAATCATACAATGTACGTACAAATTAATTGATTTACTACAATACATAAAGCATTTAGATAGAATTCCAAACAATCTAAATTGAACTTCGCTTTCGTGTGATCATTGCTTTCATCCATAAATTTCATCATCAAATTGATTTCGCCACTGTCGGAAACGATAGTTCAGCCCTACTTCCAATCTCGTCAGGGATCAATCACAGGCCCGGTATTCTATAATATCTTTACATCGGACGTCCCGGCCCCCGAGGACGACAATGTAGAGATATTACAATACGCCGATGATACACTTATATTCGCCTCAAACTTCAACCAAACAACAGCTGCAAGATTAGTGAACCGTTACCTCCAACACCTCGAGGATTACTTTAAAAATTGGGGAATCCGCATTAACGCTGGCAAGATGCAAGTATGCGTTTTCAGGAATCCACAAACTTACTACGGCTCTAACGTTCTAAATAAGAAGACAAAAAGAGTTGTCATAAGAACAGACAATAAAACCATTCACCCTAAAGAATCTCTCAGGTATCTCGGTGTATTATTTAACACGTTCCATAGATTTAACCCACACGTAATAGACGTAATCAAAAAAGGGTACATAAACTTCAACAAAATCCATTTCCTTTTTTCTAAAAGGGGAGGACTTTCCCAGAGAGTCAAATTAATCTTGTACAAAACACTCATCCGTCCCATCCTAACATATGCTTCCCCGACATGGCTCACCTGTTCAAAAACCGCGTTCAACCGAATAACAGTTCTTGAGCGGCGGATACTGCGGTACTGCACCGGAAAATTCCAGCCATGGACCCAGAACAATAGCTACTATAGCAACACTGTGCTCTACCGTTTCGCCGGCATAGAAAAAATTGATCAACGAGTAATCGACCTTACGCGGCGATTCTTCGACTCGGCTGCAGAGCACCCGAATAGTCGCATAAGTTCGATCGACGAAAACGCCATTATCCGCGAAGGTCCTGGTCCGGCGGGGAGGGGTCTTAGACCGAGTGACATTGTCAAGTCCAGTAACACCGCGTTATTCCGCAATCTATACGAGTATAGAGGGCGGCAATGGCGAAGACATTGAAAACAGGAAAGACGAACTACAAACAAAAAGAGTTTTAGAACGTCTAGCTCATCTTCATTAGTCCTAAGTTGTAAATAGTTATAAAAAAAAAAAAACAAAGATACAAAAAAAAAATAATAAAATACAAAAATACAAAAAAAAAATAATAAAAACACAAGAAATCGTTAAGTAATAGTTGTAAGCAAACCATTATTTAGGTTTGCTTAGTTAAGCATAAGCTTAAAATATGAAAAAATAAATAAATAGAACAAAATGTTAACATTCATATAAGATGTAAGAAACAAAAATAAATGTAAGGCTTCAACAAGCCAGCGATGATGGGCAGGCCAAATGTTTACAGCCGCCTTATTCAAGCCGCGCGAAACTGTCTCTTATCCTGGGAACCGGTCTCTGACAGGGTCTTGACCGCCAGGTTCCGGACCAAAATGAGGAACATCTCAATAATACAATGTTATGCCCCTACTGAACCCGACAATGTCTTGGCAAAAGACTCCTTCTACGAAGAACTAAACGCCGTTCAGAGTAGAACACCTAAAGGTGACATTATAATGGTTATGGGTGATTTGAATGCGAAAGTTGGCGCTGATAACTATGGGCTCAGACATGTGATAAGGAGACACGGTCTTGGTGATCGTAATGACAACGGTGAAAGATTTGTAGAGTTCTTCAACTTTCACAGTCTCTTCATCGGTACTATGTTTGAGCATAAGGACCACCACAAAATCAGTTGGCGCTGATAACTATGGGCTCAGACATGTGATAAGGAGACACGGTCTTGGTGATCGTAATGACAACGGTGAAAGATTTGTAGAGTTCTTCAACTTTCACAGTCTCTTCATCGGTACTATGTTTGAGCATAAGGACCACCACAAAATCAGTTGGTCCTCTGTTGATCGGCGCAGAACACAAAATCAGATCGACCATTCTGCCATTAGTAAAAGATTCAAGAGTTGCCTCCTGGACGTGCGAAACAAGAAGGGTGCCGATATTGGGATGGGAAGAGACCATTATCTTATGATCGCTAATGTTCGATTGCGTATTGCAGCCGTGAGCCGCCCCAGCGACGAAAGATCCAGGCCCCGCAAATTCAACACCGCTCGACTAAAAAATCCAGCTGTCTTACAACAATATAATGACCATCTTGCGCAAAAAGCGGCTGAGATAACTAGTCACCCAGATAGCAGTGACGTGCACTCGTAGTAAGCAATTCCAAACTGCTTGACTTACCGAAATAAGCAATTCAATAATAAACTTTGCTTACACCAATACACATATCATCATTTCAGTCAATGTTTTTCTTTAAGCTGAAGAATACATATTATCATTCAAATATTCCTTTACACATTCAAATTCTGATCCGCGCCTTCTTTTGGTTAAAAAACATTCGTTCAATTACTTTAGATAATATTCAAACCTCCCACATTTTGCACACCATAGACACCAAACTTAGAATAGGAAAATGTGCCTAGATCTTTAGATGCACGTACCATGTGTGCATCCAAATACTAGAGACATGTTGATTCCAGAAAATGGGAATCTTGGATTTCGGTAGTACATTGTGCAACGATTTTTTTTTGTTTTGTTCGCAAATTTATATGAGACAAGTCAAGCACTGGCGCGACTGCTTTTGTGTGTGGGATAAAGCCCAATGATGCTTGTTAATGAAATGTTGCCAATGCAGGGAATGTTTATGGGAATTTGATTTTTCCAGTAGAGCTTTTGTTTTTGTTATGTAATGGATTTTCCGTTGCAATTTAAAAGAGGAAATCAGTGCAATCGGGTGATTTTGATTAAATTGTGATTTGAAGTTTTTTTGACCGTTTGTAGTGATTTAATTGATTTGATTTGTGATAAAAGTGGTAAGTTTTCTTTTCGCATTATGTCGGAGTATTGCTGCGCGACGGATTTCGTACTAAAAGCGGGATTTTCAACTCTTTCCTTTGCCAAGAAAAGAGAAATTATAGAATCGGATAGACCGAAGCCAGATCTTAGTTTAGAGTTTAAATTAAAAAATATTACGCGAAAATTCCATATCGAAACGTATGAAAAGTACATTTGGTTAACGGGAAGCTGTAAATTAAATAAGTTATTTTGCTGGCCGTGTCTTTTGTTCACGAATGAAAAATCTGTTTGGAATAAAGCTGGATTTAGTGATTTGAATAATTTTACGGGCTCAGCAGCAAAGCATTCAAGTTCCGAAAAACATCTTCAGTCGTTAATTAAATTAGATAATTTTGGTTCTCAGCGTATAGAGTTTATGCTTAGTAACCAGGTGGCAATATCTGTTAGTTTGCAAAATGAAAAAGTTGAGCGTAATCGTAATATTTTGAAACGTTTAATCGATACTGTAATTTTTTGGCAAAACAGGAGCTTCCTTTTCGCAGAAATAATGAAGACTCTTCTTCAAATAATCGTGGTAATTTTATCGAAACCGTAAATTTCTTGAGTTTGTACGATCCGATAATTGAGTCCCACATAGATTCTATAAAGGCAAATGCAGCGTTTTCGGGTTTGTCTAATAGAATCCAAAACGATCTTGTTTCCGCTATAGCTAATGTGGTTCGAAATAAAATCAATTTGGAAATAGAGGAGGCTCCATTTGTAGCTGTAATGGTCGACGAAACGCCAGATGTTAGCGGTCGGGAACAATTAACGATGATTTTTAGATATACAATATCAAATGAGATTGAAGAAAGATTTATCGGATTTTTGGATGTAAGCGCTAATCGTACAGCTACAGCAATAAGCTCTCACATTTTAAAACAATTGCAAAATTTTAATATCGATAAGAAATTAATTGCACAATGTTACGATGGCGCAGCAGTAATGAGTTCTCAAATTCGTGGAGTTCAGACTTTAATTCGGGAAAAACATAAATCGGCAATTTTCGTTCCATGTTACGCTCATTCACTAAATCTAGTATTGTCTAAAGCAGTTGAGTTTATTCCGGAAATTAAATTATTTTTCGCGCACATCAATAAAATCGCATCATTTTTTAATACATCCACTAAAAGGTCGGACCTTTTTGCAAATATAGTAAATCGTCGTTTACCATCGGTTTCCAAAACGCGTTGGCATTATCATTCGCGTATTATTAACGTTATATTTGAACATAAGCATGAAATTTGTACAGTTTTTGAGACAATTTCGAATGGTTCTCAACACTGGGATGGCGATTCCTTGACTTTTTCCGATATATACTTACTAAAATTCGCAGAGTCAGATTTTCAATTATATCTGTTAATTTTTTCTGAAATTTTTTCGAAAACTGATATATTATTTAATATTATTCAGAGCAAAGTGGTAAACATTTCATATGCAAGCCAAAAAATTATTGAATTTGAAAATTGGCTTGAAAATGACTTTTCTAAAAAGTTTGATAATTTCTATTCGACAGTTACAGCAGAATATCAGCCACCACGTAAGAAATGTAGAAATGCGATCTATCGCGATCTTACGGCGGATATTTCGGGAGATTATAGATGTTATTCTCGGGCAAATTCGAGATCGATTCCATTCGTTTAAAGATCTTTCATTTTTAGAGTTGCTTGAACCGAATTATTTTTCTAAATTCAAGTCAAATTTTCCCGATAAAAATTTTGACTCACTTATTGAATATCACGGTCAATTTTTCGACAGAATAAAGTTGAAAAATGAGCTAAAAGTTATTTATTCTTCAGATGAGTTTAAAAACGCGAATCCTAGTAAAATTCTCGATTATTTTCAAAAACGGCCTTATGTCGCAAACGGTTTTAAGCAAGTTCATATTTTAGCAAAATTATTAACGTCAATTCCAGTCACAGTGGCAACTGCGGAAATGTCATTTTCAACACTAAAGCGCGTTCACACATTTTTGAGAAATCGCCAATCCCAAGAACGACTTTCGGATCTTGCTTTAATTGCGGTTGAAAAGGATCTTCTTATACAAATGCGAAGAGAAAACGATTTTTTTGATAATGTGATTAAAGAGTTTTTACTTAAAGAACGGCGCATAGATTTGGAATACAAATAAATGGCAATGGCGAAAGAATATTTATTTATTTCAAATACCCCTGAATTTTTCTTAGTCTTAATTAACATAATATTTATTTATCATTTTTTTTATTAGTAATATTTTATTTATTTATTTATTTTTTGTATTCCGAATATATGTGCCAATATTTTATTTATATCTTTCCTGATTTCTTCTTTAAGGCTTAAAGCCGCTTGGTATAAATGTTTTTGTGACTGTCCATATTCTATTATACAGTCCATTTTTGTTTATGCTAAATTGGCTTTAGGGTGCAATAATTGCAGTGACTATTTCCTCTTTAGTCAGGGCAGTGGACCGTATACGCACATTTTGATGGTTAGCTAAATTATCTATATGAGGGGGAACTTCACCAGAGGTTACACGGTTCAAGACCGCGGCGAAGTGTTCTTTCCACCGCCTCATTTGATCTTCTTCCAAGATAAGTAGCTTTCCATCACTATCTTTCACCGGATGTTGGCAGGAGTTACGACCACCTGTAAACTCCTTGATGACACCGTATACGGCGTTTAAGTTGTTACTTCTAGCGGCTTCTTCTGCTGACGCTAAAAGAGAATTGGCATAAACTCTTTTATCGCGTCGCACACTACGCTGAACTTCTCGAGCTTTCTGACGGTAAAGGAGTTCGATGCTGCTTCGATTGTCGTCTGATGCTGCAGCCAAATGAACTTTCAGCTCCTTTCTTTCAACAATCCGCTGCCATGAAGCGTCGGACATCCAGGGCTTATTCCGGCAATCCGGGTTTGGGCCAAGGATGGTATTTGCGCTATCAATGTATGCATTTTTTATGGCATCCCAGTTTTCGTTTATGTCACTATCTGGCAGTGACGTGCAGTGGAAATTTTTCATAGTCAAGCAGTTGGGCGCCCTAAAGCCAATTTAGCATAAACAAAAATGGACTGTATAATAGAATATGGACAGTCACAAAAACATTTATACCAAGCGGCTTTAAGCCTTAAAGAAGAAATCAGGAAAGATATAAATAAAATATTGGCACATATATTCGGAATACAAAAAAAAAAAAAAAAAAAAAATATTACTAATAAAAAAAATTATAAATAAATATTATGTTAATTAAGACTAAGAAAAATTCAGGGGTATTTGAAATAAATAAATATTCTTTCGCCATTGCCATTTATTTGTATTCCAAATCTATGCGCCGTTCTTTAAGTAAAAACTCTTTAATCACATTATCAAAAAAATCGTTTTCTCTTCGCATTTGTATAAGAAGATCCTTTTCAACCGCAATTAAAGCAAGATCCGAAAGTCGTTCTTGGGATTGGCGATTTCTCAAAAATGTGTGAACGCGCTTTAGTGTTGAAAATGACATTTCCGCAGTTGCCACTGTGACTGGAATTGACGTTAATAATTTTGCTAAAATATGAACTTGCTTAAAACCGTTTGCGACATAAGGCCGTTTTTGAAAATAATCGAGAATTTTACTAGGATTCGCGTTTTTAAACTCATCTGAAGAATAAATAACTTTTAGCTCATTTTTCAACTTTATTCTGTCGAAAAATTGACCGTGATATTCAATAAGTGAGTCAAAATTTTTATCGGGAAAATTTGACTTGAATTTAGAAAAATAATTCGGTTCAAGCAACTCTAAAAATGAAAGATCTTTAAACGAATGGAATCGATCTCGAATTTGCCCGAGAATAACATCTATAATCTCCCGAAATATCCGCCGTAAATTTTGTAAAGGATCTATCGCATTTCTACATTTCTTACGTGGTGGCTGATATTCTGCTGTAACTGTCGAATAGAAATTATCAAACTTTTTAGAAAATTCATTTTCAAGCCAATTTTCAAATTCAATAATTTTTTGGCTTGCATATGAAATGTTTACCACTTTGCTCTGAATAATATTAAATAATATATCAGTTTTCGAAAAAATTTCAGAAAAAATTAACAGTTATAATTGAAAATCTGACTCTGCGAATTTTTGTAAGTATATATCGCAAAAAGTCAAGGAATCGCCATCCCAGTGTTGAGAACCATTCGAAATTGTCTCAAAAACTGTACAAATTTCATGCTTATGTTCAAATATAACGTTAATAATACGCGAATGATAATTCCAACGCGTTTTGGAAACCGATGGTAAACGACGATTTACTATATTTGCAAAAAGGTCCGACCTTTTAGTGGATGTATTAAAAAAGAAAAATAATTTAATTTCCGGAATAAACTCAACTGCTTTAGACAATACTAGATTTAGTGAATGAGCGTAACATGGAACGAAAATTGCCGATTTATGTTTTTCCCGAATTAAAGTCTGAACTCCACGAATTTGAGAACTCATTACTGCTGCGCCATCGTAACATTGTGCAATTAATTTCTTATCGATATTAAAATTTTGCAATTGTTTTAAAATGTGAGAGCTTATTGCTGTAGCTGTACGATTAGCGCTTACATCCAAAAATCCGATAAATCTTTCTTCAATCTCATTTGATATTGTATATCTAAAAATCATCGTTAATTGTTCCCGACCGCTAACATCTGGCGTTTCGTCGACCATTACAGCTACAAATGGAGCCTCCTCTATTTCCAAATTGATTTTATTTCGAACCACATTAGCTATAGCGGAAACAAGATCGTTTTGGATTCTATTAGACAAACCCGAAAACGCTGCATTTGCCTTTATAGAATCTATGTGGGACTCAATTATCGGATCGTACAAACTCAAGAAATTTACGGTTTCGATAAAATTACCACGATTATTTGAAGAAGAGTCTTCATTATTTCTGCGAAAAGGAAGCTCCTGTTTTGCCAAAAAATTACAGTATCGATTAAACGTTTCAAAATATTACGATTACGCTCAACTTTTTCATTATGCAAACTAACAGATATTGCCACCTGGTTACTAAGCATAAACTCTATACGCTGAGAACCAAAATTATCTAATTTAATTAACGACTGAAGATGTTTTTCGGAACTTGAATGCTTTGCTGCTGAGCCCGTAAAATTATTCAAATCACTAAATCCAGCTTTAATCCAAACAGATTTTTCATTCGTGAACAAAAGACACGGCCAGCAAAATAACTTATTTAATTTACAGCTTCCCGTTAACCAAATGTACTTTTCATACGTTTCGATATGGAATTTTCGCGTAATATTTTTTAATTTAAACTCTAAACTAAGATCTGGCTTCGGTCTATCCGATTCTATAATTTCTCTTTTCTTGGCAAAGGAAATAGTTGAAAATCCCGCTTTTAGTACGAAATCCGTCGCGAAAAGAAAACTTACCACTTTTATCACAAATCAAATCAATTAAATCACTACAAACGGTCAAAAAAACTTCAAATCACAATTTAATCAAAATCACCCGATTGCACTGATTTCCTCTTTTAAATTGCAACGGAAAATCCATTACATAACAAAAACAAAAGTTCTACTGGAAAAATCAAATTCCCATAAACATTCCCTGCATTGGCAACATTTCATTAACAAGCATCATTGGGCTTTATCCCACACACAAAAGCAGTCGCGCCAGTGCTTGACTTGTCTCATATAAATTTGCGAACAAAACAAAAAAAAAATCGTTGCCCAATGTACTACCGAAATCCAAGATTCCCATTTTCTGGAATCAACATGTCTCTAGTATTTGGATGCACACATGGTACGTGCATCTAAAGATCTAGGCACATTTTCATATTCTAAGTTTGGTGTCTATGGTGTGCAAAATGTGGGAGGTTTGAATATTATCTAAAGTAATTGAACGAATGTTTTTTAACCAAAAGAAGGCGCGGATCAGAATTTGAATGTGTAAAGGAATATTTGAATGATAATATGTATTCTTCAGCTTAAAGAAAAACATTGACTGAAATGATGATATGTGTATTGGTGTAAGCAAAGTTTATTATTGAATTGCTTATTTCGGTAAGTCAAGCAGTTTGGAATTGCTTACTACGAGTGCACGTTACTGCTAAATACCCACCAAAAGTAGAAAAAAATCCGCTACATCCGGTTAGTATGCCTATTTGATTTTACGGTTGGGTCGTTTTCCTAATTTTTTCAACATTTAAATCAAATTTTTGTGTTTGCATGTCCGACTGGGATTCGAACTCGGGTCGTTCTGCCTCAGAAGCCATCGCGCTACCACATACGCCATCGAAACTGATATAGAATGGTTTCCAAATAATGCTTTATAAGCAATACTGTCCCAGCATATAAAGTGGTTAACTAAGTTGGGTACGTAACTGGGTTACCTAAATTATGATCATCGTAGCCCCCGCCATGGATCTCTTGGAAATACTATGGGCGGAGTAAAAATGGTGCTTACGCCAGGACGACTATTTACGCGTTACCGGGGGGTACGGTTTTTTGCTGGGTACTTGGACGTCAGGTCGAAGTGAGGTGCTGATGTTAGCAGCAGCCACCAACTTTTTTTTCGCTAAAATACGCTTACGAACGGCAGCGATCCAGCGCCCTCAAAATGCACGAATCTTACCACGTTTTAATGTTCAAAAGCTTAAAGATCCATCTGTAAGACGTGCATATTCCATTTCCATGCCCGAGAGAGTTATTACACCGCCACCACCTTGTGAGAATCCTACAATTGATGATAGAAAGTCGCTAAGGACTCATTTATTTCATGTGGTGTAACATTTGCGGGTCGATTGGAGCGCGGTAGGAGACGGAGGCGTAAGACGGGACAAGCGAAATTACACCAACGCATTAGCGGAGAAGGCAGAGGAAGCGGTTTACCGTGGTGACATTATTAAACCATTAACTGGCAAATCTTTTGTAACAGAACATTCTGTGAAAGATAAAGATGGGTCTCCACTGGTAACCGAAGAAAACCAACCGATGGAGAGAACACTTCATTGAAGTCCTCAACAGCACCTTTGGACCTTCGAATGCATCTTCATTGGTAGCAGAAGATATTTCGCAAATAGCCAGAGTTGATACCAGCCCACCATCTAAGCTGGAAGTAACTACGGCTACTAAATCGATGGATGCGGGTAAAGCCCCAGGGATAGATGGAATTCCGGTGGAAATTTTTGAAGCGGATGCCAATGCTACTGCGGGTATTCTTCTCCCTTATCCATGAGTGTTGGGAAACCGAAACTCTCCCTAAAGAATGGAAGAAGGGCGTCATTATTAAGATCCCGAAAAAAGGCGACCTGAAGGATTGCAAGGATTGGCGTGGGATATGTCTTCTTCCAGCAGTCTCCAAACTGATAGCAAAAGTAATCTTGAACCAGATCAAACAAACAGTTGACCGCACATTGAATGATGAGCAAGCCGGCTTTCGCGGGGACTTCTCATGTAGCGACCACATCAACACCCTCCGAATTATAATTGAATGAACGGATTGATCATCGATTTCGAGAAGGCATTTGACAGCATTGACCGGGAATACATAAGGAAGGTTTAACCAAGGAGAAGTATACCACATAAAATAATTTCCATCATAAAGGAGTCCTACCAGGGAGCCCAATGTCACGTCTTACACAAGGGTAAGCAATCAGATCCTTTCGAGGTGTATAGCGGAGTGAGACAAGGCTGCATTTTATCACCTATACTGTTTTTAATTGCCATTAATGATGTACTAAGCGGCGCGTTTCAAGAGCACCAGAACAAAGGTATAAGATGGAATTTGTTCAAATACCTTCAACACCTAGACTATGCTCACGATTTGTGTCTTCGATCAAATATATCGGATCAAGTAGCTCAAATGTCTGATGCTCTGCATTGCCAAATCCGTAATGCGGGGCTTAAAATCAACGCTGCCAGGACTAAGTACTTAAGCTTAGATCCAAGAAGGCAAAGCGGAATTTGTGTTTCCGGGCAGGCAGTCGAGAAAGTTGACAATTTCTGCTATCTCGGAAGCGTAGTTGCAGCAGATGGTGGAGCGGATGCCGATGTACAGTCTTGCATCATCAAGGTTCGGGCAGCTTTTTTTCAGTTTGACTAATTACCTGAAAAACAACAACATTTCCAGACGCACCAAACTCCGGATCCTGGAAACCAACGTAAAATCAGTGCTTTTATATGGCTGTTGAACTTGGAAGGTTACCAATGAGGTAACAACTAGATTGCAAATATTTCTGAACCAGTGTCTACGGCGCATCCTACACATCCACTGGCCGGAGGTCATTTCTAACGACTACCTCCTTACTATTACCGGTCAGGACAGGATAGAAATTTCCATTAAAAGGTGAAAGTGACAATGGATAGGTCACACAATCCAAAAGGGGCAGAACAACATTGCTCAACAGGCCCTCGATTGGAACCCACAGGGAACCAATGCAATTCGCCGTGCTGGATGACCTAGTAACACCTGGAGAGGATCAGTTAAGAAAGAGGGTGCCTCAATAAGCAATTCGTGGAGTGAGCTGAAAGCGATGGCGATGAATAGGACGAGGTGGAAAGTAGGCGTGGTTAATGCAATATTCCCCACAAGGGGTTAACAGGAGCCAGCGAGAGACTGTTCACAACGACACCACCGCCTTTCTTTGAAAAAATCAAAGTTTTTGTGTGCTTCGGTTAGTTTGCATCCCCCATAAAACATTTAGTAATAATCTGGATGGCGCTGGTGCAACGGTTAGCACGTTCGCCTTCTGTGCACTGGGCTCTTGGTTCGAATTCTACTGAAAGCAGTAGTCTTTTCGATTAAAGGGGATTTACGTGTTCGACTATGAGCCCACTCACTCCTTACGGTGTAAATAACACGATTGAACGTATTGCTGATCACACACATACATAAGTACGCTGCCATGGTCATGAAAATTAGATAATGCTACCTCTTTTTGAGGCCTTGGTCCAACAATTAGACTATTGCGGCAGTTATTTATTTTATATAAAATACATATTATATTATTGACAGAAGTTTACCACGTATACGACGTTTACGACATCTAACGTAAATTCCCCTATTAATTGTGAATGTATTTCTAGACGATGCCATCCGATTTCTATCCTATTGTTGCGTGTACGGAGTAGATATCTCTTACGGCACACACTGTACTAAGCTCCATCATAGTCTATAGGTAGAATCATCCATGACAAGTACCAGCTGATTCTAGAGCCATCTGGAGTTTGGAACCTTCTCGAAACAGTTCCAACTATAAAAGGCAGATGTCACAGGAGAAGTAAGAAGTAGTAAAACTCGACACTCAGTAGAAGTCAGATCGTTATAAAGTATCCGCTCGGAACTGGAAAATAGTACAGACGTTATCGTTATCTGCTGTTAACAGATAGTTCGAGCTAGTTTGACGTTGGTTGTTAGTACGCGTGTGTAGTTCGTTTTGTAAATAAAGTGTGTGTGTTTTCCAATCGAAGTGTTTTCATTATTCAGCACAAGAATATCTAACGAACCTGGTTTCGCTCATCAGAGGAAACATTACACTATTCAGATCACCTTCCAATTTCTTTGCGGTTTGCTTTCAAGCCGATATCGTCTCAGATTTCTCTCCGATTTGTTTCCTTTCGATGAGCTTTCGATTTCCTGCAGATATATTTGCGATTTGTGTACAAACCGATTCCAATCTGCTATTGTTTCTATGAGTTTGTTCTACTATCATTTCAGTGGCGTTGTGCGCTTTCAAATTGTACAAAAAGAGAAGTGTTTGTTTGTTGTGAAAACTGAGGGGGTGAAGGGTGAAGACTGTCTTAGAGGACTCAATCTTTCATGAAGACTTATGCCCGAACCAGATTGCCGACAGAAGCAAAGCAGCGGCAGCATCGTCTGTGTCTTGGGTAAATGTGCTTTCTTACACTTACCTCGCACTTAGGAAATTTTTATTCAAATCTTAAACTCTTTGTTTAGAAAATTTGAGGTAAGTGTTACAGCGAATTCCAAATATTTCAACCTGAAAAGTAACTTATAGAACAGCTTTCCTGCATCAGCTGTCTATCCAAAACTATCGGGGATAATTTATTATTAGGGTAAAGATCAAATTACAGTGACAGCCCAACTAACAATTTTGCTTTTGTAACATGCTACAAGAGTCTTATAAGAGCTAACGTGGAGAATTATACAATCGTGAAGCTAGCTTCACGATTTTACGCTGAAATATTGTATCTAATGAACGCGGCATCGGCATTTGGTGGAGTACTTAAGCTGTCACTACGCTAGCGTTGTGTTTTGCCAAAATCCCCGATCGTCCAATCCAACGGAATCTTATGTGTAAACACTAGTCACGTTTACGCGACTCGGGTAAAAATCACGCCGGGTTGATAACCGAGGAGTGAAGAGTCATCCGGAAATCACGGGAAAGGGAAGGACTGATTACAGTCCTGTCAATAGACCCCAGATCATTTGTGAAGATTGAAGGCAACAATTTCAGTTTATACTATCGATTTGGCAGAGTAACCTTAGAGAATATCAAAACGAAAACCACAAAAACTCGAACAATTGCTGATGAAGGAACATCAAACACAGCACCTCTCCCGCTCGACAAGATTCGATGGAAACGGAGCATAGTGCTTCAAGCAACACAATCTTGGATGTGTCGAATCGACTCGGTTGCCCTGAAGAGAGAGAATCACCGTCACCATTGTCAAGCCGTCTTACCTCAAGATGGACTGCGTCAAAACTGAATAAACTAAAACAAATGTTATGGTAACTAGGTTCGCCAGAGAGAACCTTGTCATTTCTCTTATACAAGAGCCCTGGCAAGTGAAAGAAATTATTAAAGGACTTAAGGTAAGCAATGCTTCGCTAATCTATGACACCAATGCAGTTAAACCTCGGGCATGTGTCATAGTGAGAAAAAGCATTAAGTATATTGCGTTTCAGAATTCACCAGCAGCGATGTCGTGTCCATCAGCATCAACCCGGCTGGACACGAATCGAAGGAACTTGTCGTTGTATCGGCATACTACCCATTGGACTCATCTGTTCCCACAGATCAGCTACAGAAGCTTGCCGATTACTGTAATACGCTTCCGCTAGTCGGCTGTGACGCCAACGGGCACCATACAGCTTGGGGTAACACTGATATCAAGAACAGAGGTGAGTACCTTCTTGACCTAATCACTAGTTTAAACCTCATCATTTACAACAAAGGGAATAAGCCCACATTTGTAACGAGGACTATGCAGTAGGTGCTTGACATCACCTTGGGCAGCCACCTTGCTGACAATTGGATTGAAAACTGGCACGTATCGGATGAAGCATCCTTATCCGAATGCACATTTTTGATCTGGCCGTTTCAGTATCAGAAACACGGGCGAGAGACGTATCCCACAATTAACAGACTCTACAAACTATCATCTCAATCATTTCATGAGAGACTAGCAATGATCGATAGGATGCGACGGTCTCGAGCTGGCAAAGCGTGGATTACTACTAATGTTACCAACGCCATCTCAGTCTCCTACAAAGAGAATTGTCCTCTAAAAGTTGCCAAAGACAGTAGGTGAGTTACCTGGTGGAATCCTGAACTTTCGCACCTTAGGAAAACTACCAGAAAACTGTTCAACAGTTTCAGTTGTGGCATCTGACTGGAAAGCGGTGAGAAGCATCCACATGATGGACAAACTTAACTGGACTATTGGATCTTTCCTTCCATTCGAGCCGGCAAGCACTGATGGAATATTCCCTGCCCTTCTTCAGCACTGAAGCACTGACTCCATATTATTTGAGTATATTTAGAGGCAGCTTTGCATTGGGATTTATTCCTCACACACGTAGATCCGCGAAAGTTGTCTTCACTTCAAAAATTCCACCTAAAAGATGACCTTAAATCATACAGACCCATCAGTCTCACCTTCTTCATGCTGAAAACTATGGAAAAAAAATTTGCACGAGAAGAGAAACCCCCTACATGAAAGACAGTTTGCCTATCAAGCAGGAAAATCTACAGAGTCCGTTCTCCACTGCCTGGCGAGGGAGATGGAGGCGACAATGGAAGCAAACGAAAGTGCTCTTTCAGTATTTCTTGACATAGCAAGGGCAACACTTCATTTACAGCCATCGAGGAAGCACTAAAGGAGAAGTGTGCGGACACTAGTTCAACAAATTGGATAGGTCATACGCTTTCCTCTAGAACAGGGGTCGGCAAACTCCGGCCCGCCTCTGGTTTTCATCCGCCCGCGAGCTAATATTGTTTTTAACATGCAAAATCAAATTTATTCAAATACATAATTTAAAATCTATTTTTGTTTATCACAACGTAGTGTGTTTGAGTTGAACTTAAAACAAATTTATTTACTAAATTGGAGACTCAATGGGAATGATAATCCAAATAGCAATCCCCGTCAAGATCCTGTGTAAATTATATGGTAAAAACCGATCAGAGATTCTGTTGTGGGGTATTTGAAGCAAACACTAGGATCTTGCTATGGACGTCTGGCCCAGTATATATTAGGCCTATTTTCATGCCATTAAGTCCCGCGCCAAGCAAATATTAATTCGGATGCTTCGTGGGGCTAATTTATTGCTATCTGTGCAGATAATAATGTAGACATTAGAGCACGTATACACTCTTATCAATTATTATTATTATTATTAATTGAGGCTAGTGAAAGAGTGCTTCGAGGTCCTTGAATATCTGGTGAACACCAATTTGGTCATTGAAAGTTTGGTTCACTTAGTTTCATTTAAATTGATGCGTGTGATGTGATTAAATGAATTTAAGCTCGCATCGGTTTCGCCTATTCCAGGTAATGAAGCTAATACGTTTTCCGGTGGCATTTGCGGTATAAAATACAATAGTAATACAACTGTGTCTATTTCGACAACTTTAGCTAGATGGGCTGGTGATAGTTTTTGGTAATTTGTTTTTGTTATAAATTTAATGTTTAAAAAGAAACTAAAGTGTTTTCTGAAATAAACGGTATTATTTGAGTATCGGTCTGGAAATGTTCATGAGCTTTATTGAATCTTACAGGTATACTTATAGTAGCTCACTTTTTCTTACATAACTATCCAGTGCAATTCAGTTCAACAACAACATGTTAACCTGAAAAATCAATGGGGGTGGAACATTTCGTTTCCGTTACCCTGTATACGGAGGTTTAAACACAGCATATTTTCAATTTGGCTATCAAGTAGCCAGCAGAGATTCACATTTTGCAGCTGTCTCCTCTGCCAAGAATTTCAATCGCTGAAGTTGATTTCCACTATAGGCAATACGGTTTTTCGTTATTTGTCGTTAAACTTTGGTTACGATGCAGGTATATATTACATATTGAGGGGGAATCCACTCAGGACTCACCCTCAATAACAACAATGAAAAAAATGAAACCGGAATATAGAGGGCTTAAAAAAAAAATTGTGTGAATAATTATATTGTTTGAATCACCGCCCCAACCAATCTTGATCCTTCCAAAGTTGGTTCATTAAATAACTGCAATTCGCACTACGAAAAACAACATGCAAGTAGTACTCGCATCTATGCATGAGGCCGGTAGGTGTTTTTTTTTGTATGAATAGTGTCAAAATGCATAACTTTAAAATGTATTTTACTATTATTAAATATCATGTCATTGTAATGAAACTTAGAGATATTATTGCCTATGATGTTAGTTATCATTAGCCATAAATATTTTTGACCTAGGGTGTGCTTGAGGGGTACAGGGGTGTGCTAAGTGGAACTATCGAAATGTACTATTATTAACCTTTTTGGATGAGATTTAAAAATTCTATTATTTTTAGTTTTCTATGCTAGTGAAATGCCGCTTTTCTGTAAATTTTCATATTTCTAGCTATAACGGTCTCGAAATACAAGGGGGGGGGGGGACAAACTCGGACCACACATTTTCCCCTCTCCCTCTTTTCCCCTTTCTTCAAATTTGAAAAAAATTCCAGATATGGAATGTACTCGACGGTACCTTCCTTATGATACCCCACTTTCCTATACCAAGCGAAAAAAAATTTCGACTATCATTTCACCTCCATGGGGATCTCCCCTTAAAGTTGACCCATTACGACGCATCGCTTTCTCCAGAGAATTATAGTATTTCTACATATTTCCACCAAATTTCATGCATGTAGTTTCGGCGGTTCGTGAGATATTTCATGGACAGACAGACAGACGGACAGACAGACAGACGGACGCATGACCGATTTCATAAGGGTTTTGTTTTTATACAAAACCCTAATAAGTAAATTACTTGAACTCTCTTTAATTTCGGCACGAAAAAATTACCGTTTTTTTCTTCTATGTAGCCGTTATATTGCTCATATTTTCGATTCAACTTCATCTACACCTAGTTATATCACAAATGATATCTTATCTGTTTCGTTACTTCGAATTGACGGAATCGATACAGGTTTGCGGTAATTTGCAGAAATACATATCGATTTCATTATTGGACTTGGGCTACTGGCACACGGTAAGCAGTTTCATTTCGAATTTGCTATCCGGCCCGCAGAGGTTAAAATTTTAAAAATCTGGCCCTTTTCAGAAAAAGTTTGCCGACCCCTGCTCTAGAACAATGAATGTGTAACAGCAACTCCGCTTCATCGTTCTTTAGGTTTTCCATCTATTTCTGATATCTGCTAAGTTGGCGGAAATACCGTAGTGGGTGAAATTAGCTATCGGTGATGATGATTTAGCCGATTCATGTTCGAACGATGATTTTGGGCAGGTGCTTTTTCAATAGTACTAGTTCATACCGGCAATTCGGGTTCGAGTCCCGCCCACAACGATGTTCGTGGCCATGGATGTTTGTGTTGTCTTCTCTCTGTGGCGCGGGGTGTAATAATAAGACACAGCATCTCCCGACTTGTCGCAGGTACGCGGTTAAATGGGAGCAGGACGTGCATGCTGGCAAATGCATTCTCCTAAACTAGTTTGTGCCAACGGAACGTCAACTGGACCACATGAAACAGTTGACACGCTATGCCTCACAAGGGGTTACTACAATTGAGTATAGTGCTGTGACATCGATATCGATGTTATCGAAAAATCGATATTTTTTCCTAAATATCGATGTTTTTTCCATCGATGTCATGGATCCGATATTTTCCACATATCGATGTCTTTCGTTCGATATTTATCGTATCGGGCCCCGTCCGGTAGTTCAATTTCATTTTCAATTCAGTTCTCCGCGCCAACAATGGTAGCTGCTGCGGATATGGAATTTTTAAAAGAATTGGTATTGCTTTTGAGACCAATCGAATCAGCTACAAAAGAATTTAGTGGAGAAAAGTTCGTAAACTCCAGTATAGTGATACCACTCGTTGGACTAATTCGAAAAAAAATTGTTGAAATGGATAATACTACAGATTTGGTTAGGCGCCTGAAAACAGTTATATTAATGGAATTGGACAAAAGATTTAAGAATGTGGAACATTCTATTCCATTCTCGTCAGCAACGCTTCTTGATCCCAGATAAAAAATTGCATTTTACGGATCCAATTGCGCTGGCTAATGAAATCCGCCGGCTTTCAAAAGGATTGAATCAGGACATTTCGATAGAAGATTCTTTATCCGATTCAGATCTGGCTCAGCTAAATGAGGAACAAAATTCCGAATCGTTTAGCTTGTGGGATCATCACAAAATGGTAGAAGAAACATGGAAGTCAAGGAAGCGATCGAAGGTAATTAATGAGCTGTTGGATCGAAGCGACAACACAATACCGCCGCAACTTTCGCTATATTTAAAAAGCCAATCATCCGGCTCAGCGAATCACCCCTCGTCGCTGGGAGTGCTGGTTACAGTAAAACTTACCCTTTACTCAAACTAGCGATAAAGTACTTAACTGTAATGGCAACTTCCGTGCCCTCCGAGAGACTTCTTTCGACTACCGGGAACATAGTCACAAAACAAGGAGTTGTCTCTCAGGAGAAAAAATCGATAAGCTCCTCTTCTTGCACAGTGTCGACGAAAGAATATGGCCCCTTGATTACTCATTTATTTGGATTTGGAAATTATTGGAGAAAACTAATAAAAATTATAAAGTTTTCTCTCCCATGTTTGTGTTGTCTATTCCCAGGCCAATGTATTTTTATTACTACATATAGGACAGGGGCAACGAGCGGCGAAAACCCCGCCCACGTCCCCCGAACTGAGCTAGACCAAGCTGCTTAGCTCGTTGAGGAGCCTTTTTCTTCGCCAAATGGCACGGCCCGACCTTAACGATCATTATGATACCTTAGGCTCCGTTCCCACGTTCCCAAACCGTCCATTGCAGACCATCTGACTGCGCAATAATGTCTGAGGGACCACCTGGACCAACAACTTCACCCGCCGAAAGAAACATCGAAAAAGTATATGATCGCTAAAACAAAGTAGGAAGAATTGTTGAGGATTTAACTATATCGTATGAAAGAATTTCGAAGATGAGCGTTGTTAATTCACTTCGCTTTATGCATACGACTTTGGCTCTACTTTAGGCCAAAAACATTATCCTATGAATATGTACTTCCAACGTTCCAACAACAAAGACTCTTTGCACATATTTATCACTGTTGATCGAAATTGGGCCAACTGAAACAAACAAATCAAAACAGTTGACTGAGAGAAATTAACCGGCTGCAAAAACGTCAGTGATGGGAATGGTTGAGGAACGCTGCTTTTTAGTTAGCAGGGATGCGACAACTGGATACAAAGCTCTGCAATTATGGTCCACTGGGCATTTTCCACTTTCTACTGAATAATAAAATACGATCCAATTCCATTGTTCATTTATGATATAGTAGGTCGATTTCGACCAAATCTAGGAATGTTTTGATGGTGACGGAAGGACAGCAGTTTTTTCCGCGGCTGTATCTATTGATTCTTCCCGCAAAGCTCTCAGTTTCCATCTCAGCCTTGCTCTGCTGATGCTTCCTTTTGCTATCAACTTGCAGCATTCATTGTAATCGTTCGTTCGTTGCTTTTTGATGGCAACAATCAAAAGTGTGATGACCCCGTAACGGTTGAATACAAAGCAATTATTTGGTAATGTTTTTCTACGTAATAAGTGTTCAATTCACCCTAGAAGTGACATTTTTTCATAAAAAATGCGCTTTACACCAAAATTTCATTAACATGATTTACCATATCCCTGAAAATTATTATTCACACCTCATTACATTATACACGAGAATTGCCTATTCACACCTCATTCCCTCACACGGCATAATGATTTCAATGACATTCGTAACGTCAAATAACCTGAGAAACCAGGTGTTCCCCATACAATGAAAGTTGCTTCAATTGCGTCGAATCAAAACTGTGATACAGTACAACGTATCTTCTTGGTAAGGTTTAATGGATTATTTTATTTAATACCTCGCACTCTAAGATCTACATAACTAGAAGATTGGAATATATCATCAATCACATCAAATGTAATACTTTACTCTCTTGTTTCAAATGCGTGACGTGCTTCTAGTAAGTGTAAACATTAATAACTACTTTACACAATTAAATTACTAATCTGAGTAAGTCATCCGTCGTTTACAGGCAAATACAATACAAACACAAAACCTATCTACAAATTCCTAAAACCCTTTTACTTTTACATTTATTTTAACAATAACTTTCTCACCTGTAATATTTTACACCGATTCGTCACACATGCATCGTCCACACACGGTTGATACATTCCCAGAGTAATGCAGTTAAGTAGTATAACTAAAATTGACACACGTTCGAACCAAGTATTTATAACAAAAGTTGGTTAAGGAAACTGCTAGTATGTATGTATGGCCTAGGCATGGGTTAGTGATTATAATACCAAAACAACAAATTTGGAATAATATTATGGTCCGAAAATGCTAGCTTCTAGACAGTTTTTGAATTTTACCATGGATCGGGGGTGAAAACACAATATCTGGATAAAAACGAGAAAAAGGATAAAAAGGCAAGATTAAAAAAAAAACAATTTTTGCATTTCATATTTCATTCACGCCCAACAAAATACAACAAATGTCGCGCTCGGTGGATGTGGTCGTTCGGTCACCGGTCTAAAGCCAACACATTGAGGCAACTCTTGTCAAATTTGCAGATTTGTCAGTTCAAAGTATCGTTGTAAAATTATCATTTGAATTTTCAATGAAAAACCGATTTTGATAGTTGGAACAGATGCATCTTTGAAGCAACGGCGAATTTCAAAACCGAGAAATTTTCTGTTTTATATGAAATTTTATGTAGTTTTTCGAAAGTGCGTTCAAACCTCGGATTAAATGATTGGGAGAGTGGTAAATTTTGATTTCGCTCGGAAAGTCAGGCTTTTTGACACAATTTACGAAAAATGCTATAGCTATGTAACGGTTAAAAACAGAGTGTCCAGTTTGATGTCAATTTTCCACAAATGAACGGTATTATTTACCATCAAAATATTTACCATCTGAAACGGGGCACCTTGTATATGCTTTTTACTTTTATTTAAGTGGTTCATTTTGACTGTGAGGTGTATTTTTGAACTTTTGAAGTTTATATTATTTTTTGTGTACTACGAATAGAAAATAATTATAAAACACTCTGAAATAAGAGACTTGCATATTGAGATAATAAATTTGTATAAAAGCAATTTTAACCTGAATGGTTTTCAGTAATTTTTTAAGCAATTCTTCCTCTAACATAAGGTGGTTCATTTTGACTGTGACTCATTGTACGTATTGTTGCATGTACGGAATGGGTGTTTTTTACGACCCACACTGTACTAAGCTTTACCATAGTCTCAATCCATCTCGAAACAGATCCATCGGTAATGAAGCGGATTCTAGAACCTTCGTTGAGTAGTGGAAACCCGAGACTAGAACATCTCGAAAAATCTAGAGTCTTCGCTAATTGACGAATGCATGGATTTCCAACGATAAAAGGCAGATGTCACCGAAGTAAGAAAGAAGTAGTAAGACTCGACACTTAGTGGCGATTGGATCGCTATAAAGCGGAAAGAAAATAATCGTCATCTCATTATCGTTAACGAATAGTTCGAGCTAGTTTGACGTTAATTGTTAGTACGCGTGTGTAGTTCGTGTTATAAATAAAGTGTGTGTTTTTCAATAGAAGTGTTTTCATTATTCAGCATAAGAATATCTAACGAACCTGGTTTCGTTGTGGTTTCGCTCATCAGAGGAAACATTACAATTGGTGTCAGAAGTGGGATATTCGCGTGCGTGTAGTGAACGTTCGTTTGAAAAGTGAAAGTCGTGCGGGATATTTACGGTGGTGTAAATAAGCACGAAGGGGGCAAAGACCTCTTCCATAGTCCTCTGTGTGCGCGCTCCCTGGAACGGCTAACCAAGCCAACCGAGTTTTGCACTGCAAAACATTTGGCAGAGGCACAATAACGATGATCATCCTGAATGGCCAATAACACCATTGCGTCTCAGGAAATAGGCGAACGGTGGAGTTGCAACATAGTTGTGAGAACACCAACACGTCACACTCAGCTGAAAGATCATCAAAAGAACGCGCAATTAAAAACACCATTGGAGAGCTACCTCTGCTCTATATAAAAAATAGCTCCCGGCGACTCTTAGGACACCTAAGGAAGCAACCCTTCCCCTAAGATTGGGTATGTGGGCTTGTAACGTGCGTACATGAAATCAATTTACACTCGAAACATTAAACGAGCCTCGGATACCACGGACTGATTCACCGGCAACGACTTTTGGCTACAAACAACGGACCACGATCGGTTTTTGGAACGTTCGAACGATGTGGGGCGAGTGCAATAGTGCGAGGCTCACTGAAGTCGAACGGGAAATGACCGCATATAACATCGATATACTAGGACTAAGCGAAACAATATGGCCTGGATCGGGAACGACTTTACTACCAAGCTCCCAAACAGTACTGCTCTACTCTGGAAATGAGGACGATACGTCACCTCGAATGGCAGGCGTCGGAATCCTGTTGACTAGGGAGGCAAGCCTATCTCTAATTGACTGGAAGCCAATCTCCGACCGTATCATTACAGCCAGATTTAAATCTAGGGTAAGAAACCTCACAATAATTCAGTGCTACGCGCCGACTGAACCAGCGGTGCAATCAGCTAAAGACGCATTCTATCACTGACTCGGCGACACCTTCGACAAGGCTCCCAAAGGTGACATAAAGATTATTATGGGGGATCTCAATGCCAGAGTTGGGTCCGACAAACTTGGTTTGGAACACCTAATGGGCAATCATGGTCTAGGCAACAGAAACCAAAATGGCGAGATGTTCGTGGAGTTTTGCAACTCTCATCAGCTCGTCATCGGCGGTACTTTGTTCAAGCACAAACGATGCCATTTAACAACCTGGGTTTCTCTGGATGGCAGAACAGAGAACCAGATTGACGAAATAGCCATTTCCAAGACATGGAGGAACTGTCTCTTAGACGTCAGGTCGAAGCGGGGTGCTGATATTGGCAGCGATCACCAACTTGTTGTCGCAAAAGTAGGCTTACGAACGGCAGCGATCCATCGCCCTCAAAATGCAAGAATCTTGCCACGTTTTAATGTGCATAAGCTTAAAGATCCATCTATAAGGCATGCTTATTCCACCGCCTTGCACGAAAGAGCTAATGCACCACCATCTTATGAGACTCCTACTGTGGAGAACTCTCACACTCATGTTTATATGTACTCTGTTATCAAGCATGCATACTTGATTATCAAGGCATTGATATTATCAAGTGTGCATTGATATTAAGGTTCTAGATATATAATATTTAATTGTCAGATTGTTCTAGGAGTTCAAATAAACAAGACATATTGTAAACCTTAATGTGTTATTACTTCGGGTTTACAACATTGGCGACGAGGATTATTGAAGAATTACCATAGCCGCACTGTACCTAAGCGAACCAAGGAAATGGAGAAGGCAATTGGAAACCTAATCGAAGTTTTTCAAGAACAAATGCGTATGGCCGAGCAACAACGTCGAAAAGATCGGGCTATCATCGATCAACTTCTCGCTGCCAGATTGGTACCATTTGAAGCCAAAGTAGGGACGGCATCTACCATCAAAGATTTGGCTGATTCAATGCTCCAGTTCGAATACGATCCTGAGAATAACTCCGTTTTTGAGACATGGTACGCACGTTACAAGTCAGTTTTCATGACAGAAGCCGCCTCACTTACAGAACAGATGAAGGTTCGTTTACTTCTTCAAAAATTGAAACTGACCGACTATCAACGATTTTCTGATGCTATTCTCCCGAAAGAATCTCATGAGCTGACATTAGAGGAAATTGTTAAGAAGCTGACATTAATTTTCGGTCACCGTCAAACAAAATTTTCGATGCGACATCAATGTTTAAGCCTGGCTAAAAAGAGCTCCGAAGATTTCTCGCAGTACGCCGCTCGTATCAATAAACATGCAGAGAAGTTTGATTTAGCAAAATGTACCTCCGACGAGTTCAAGGCTTTACTTTTTGTCAGCGGTCTCAAGAATCCTGAGGATTCCCTCATTCTTGAGAAGCTCCTCTCGAAACTTGATAGCGAGAGCATTCATCTTACAGCTATCACGACGCAAACTGAAATTGACGCATTCAAAAGGCTAACTCTACAGGATTTGGTGAACGAAGCCGAGCGTATAATTTGCCTGAAACACGACAAAACTATTGTTACAAACACATCTCAGTACTCATCTCCCAAGACAGAAGTACTCTCAATCAAGCAAGGAGCGGCAAAGAAAAAGGAAGTAACAGAGAATTCCAATCGTCAAAAATCATTGAAGCCTTCCTTACCATGTTTACATTGTGGTGGTGATCACTGGCATAAGGATTGCCCATTTAGAGAAAAGGCCTGCAACGATTGTCAAAAGATTGGTCATAAAGCTGGTTATTGTGATATAAAAACCAGTCGTCCGACATTTCGACGTCAACGCTCAAATCCTGATTTATCTCAGGAAGTCAAGCAAATCAATAGTGCGAAACAACATAGAAAATATCTGGTACCAAATGTCAATGGTTTTTCAATAAACTTTCAGCTTGATACTGGATCCGACATCACTATAATCTCTCGACAAAACTGGGTAAAACTCGGAAAACCAACTCTCGAGACAACAAGCATGGCAGTCAAGAGTGCATCCGGTGACAAATTCCCATTGATTGGCAGTTTTCCCTGCGTCATGAAACTCAACAACAGAGAGGAGTACGGCAAATGTTATGTCACGCCACTCCAAATCAATCTCTTCGGTGAAGATTGGATGACAATTTTCAACCTCTGGAATGTTCCCATCAATTCTTTTTGCAATTCGATTCGCACAAGCGGTGACAACGATTTGACTACGGAAATAAAAGCGAAATTTCCCATTCTTTTCTCTGACGGACTTGGGTGCTGCACGAAGACAACGGCGTCTCTCACACTCAAGAAGGGAACACAATCGGTATATCGCAATGCTCGACCAGTTCCTCATGCAGCATCACCCGTTATTGAAGCAGAACTCGAACGATTACAGCATCTTGGAGTTATCTCACCCATCGAGTATTCTGAGTCCGCAGCACCGATTGTTGTGGTCAAGAAAAAAAATGGAAAAATCCGCATCTGTGCAGACTATTCAACAGGGTTGAATGATAGACTGGAGCCTAACAAGTATCCGCTCCCGACTCCAGACGAAATATTCTCAAGACTCGCTGGAAAGAAAATTTTCAGCTCTATTGATTTATCAGATGCATTTTTCCAAATTCCGGTGGATGAAGAAGCTCAAAGACTAATGACGATTAATACGCATTGTGGTTTGTTCAAAGTCAATAGACTTCAACAAGGTGTGAAGACTGCCCCAGGCATTTTTCAGCAGATTGTTGATACAATGCTTAGCGGGGTCAACACTTTTGGTTTCATTGACGACATGATTTGTGCCGGAGAAAACGAAGAGGACCACAGGAAACAACTTTTCAAGACATTGCAACGTTTACAAGACTACGGGTTTAAGTTGCACATCGAAAAGTGCAAGTTCGGTGTACCATCTGTTGATTTTTGTGGTCATACAGTTGATCAAACTGGTATCCGACCGCACCCTGGCAAGCTCCGTTCCATTATGGATCTTCCAGCACCAACTGATATTTCAAAACTTCGAGCAGCTGCAGGTGCTTTCAATTACTATGGAAAATATCTTAAGAATATGAAGGATCTTCGAGGACCTTTAGATAATTTGCTAAAAAAAGACGTCAAGTTCGAGTGGAGGCAAGAGCATGAAGAAGCGTTCAACAAAATTAAAAAACTTCTGGCATCAGATATCTGTCTAGTTCATTTCGACCCGGCTAAGAAGATTGTGTTGGCCACTGATGCATCGGATTATGGAATGGGCGCAGTTCTCATGCATGAATTCAGCGATGGGACACTTCGACCGATAATGCATTTCTCAGCAACATTTAGCGGAGCGGAGCGCAACTACCCTCAAATGCACAAAGAAGCCCGTGCCCTTGTGTTTGGTTTGAAAAAGTGTCACTATTATATTGCCGGACGACGGTTCAAGATACAAATCGATCATAAACCGCTTCTCGCCATTTTTAATCCAAAGGCTGGTATCCCGGTGTATACAGCAGCTCGACTTCAACGATATGCCACCATAGTTCTTTCATATGACTTCGAAATTGAATATGTGAAAACGGACTGTTTCGGATATGCTGATGTTATTTCGCGGCTTATGGCTAGTCATGCAAAGCCTGATGAAGATACCGTGATTGCTCAACTCAGAAATGATGAAAATGATGATCCAGAAGTCCAATGTTTCGCTATCGAATCCGCAAAAAAACTTCCAATCAATTTTCAAGATGTACAAACAGCGACCAAATCATGTCTTGTACTCAGCAAGGTGAGTTCATACATCGTAAATGATTGCTGGCCGCAAAAGAAATCGCAGCTTATCAATAACAAGTTAGCAGAATATTTTCAACACCGGCATAACCTTACTGTTCTTCAAGACTGCATTTTTTATGGCGAACGAATAGTTATTCCGGAGATTTATAGACAGCAACTTCTTGAGGATCTCCATCATGGTCACCTAGGTGAATGCCGCATGAAACTTTTAGCTGCAAGTAAAGTATTCTGGCCAAACATTAACACTGACATCGAACGAGTAGTAAAAACCTGCGAGACTTGTGCTACTATTTCTAAAATTCCAGTCAAATGTTTACTTCAACCTTGGTCGGTACCATCGTCAGCGTGGGAACGCCTACACATCGATTATGCAGGTCCCATCGACGGAAATTACTTTTTGGTCATTGTCGATGCATTTAGCAAATGGCCAGAAGTCTTTAAAACAACGAGTATTTCATCCGCTAAAACAATTGAGCTCATACAGAAGGCATTTGCCCAACACGGACTTTGCAACACAATCGTTAGTGACAATGGCCCACAATTCGTTTCTAAAGAATTCAAAGCATTTTGCGAGTCTGAAGGCATCAAGCATATCACCACAGCTCCATACAGCCCACAATCAAACGGCCAAGCTGAACGATTTGTTGATTTGCTTAAGACTGGGTTGAAGAAAGCGGAAGGAAACATTGATCAGAAGCTTCGCCAGTTCCTATTTTGTTACCGCTACACACCGTCATACGCACTCGGTTTAAAGTCCCCATCAGAATTGTTAAATAATCGGATAATGAAAACTCGCTTGGATTGTGTTAAGCATCGAGCCGCATCGCACCAGGAGGGCAGCTTCATGGCAGAACAATTTGATCGACACAATGGTGCTAAGTGGAAGGAGTTCAGCGAAGGTGACAAGGTGTACTTTCAGCTTCATTCCACTTCAGACAAGTGGGAATGGACTCCAGCAGTTATCATGCAAAAGTTAGGTGCCGTCAACTATAGGATCAAGCTTGTTATGCCTAGCAATGACCGTGTCGTGAAGGCTCATTCGAATCAAATTAAACACCGACATACTACCGGAGTGTTTAATAAGTTATTTGAGGCTCCAGAGTGGACCGACAACATCGAAGTTGAACCAATCATTATTCCGTAAGCTGCCCCTCGTCAACCACACATCATTGATCATCAGCTTCAAGCAACCAATGACCTCGATAGAGAATTTCTGGAAGCTGAAGATGATGAAGCAGTCGTGGAGCCCATAACAGAAATCTCACAAGGAATTCGACGTTCTGATCGGATAACAAAAGGCATCGCTCCACGTTGGCATCAACATTATCAAAGATTTCAAAAGGGGAGGAATGTGGAGAACTCTCACACTCATGTTTATATGTACTCTGTTATCAAGCATGCATACTTGATTATCAAGGCATTGATATTATCAAGTGTGCATTGATATTAAGGTTCTAGATATATAATATTTAATTGTCAGATTGTTCTAGGAGTTCAAATAAACAAGACATATTGTAAACCTTAATGTGTTATTACTTCGGGTTTACAACACCTACAATTGATGAAAGATGGAACGTCGCTAAGGACTCATTTATTTCGTGTGGTGAAACTTTTGCGGGCAGATTGGAGCGCGGTAGAAGGCCATTCATTAGTGATTCTACATGGCCTCTAATCACGGCACGCAAGAGAATTAAAGAACAAATCAACTCAGCCACTGACGACGCAGTCAAAGACCAACTTAGAGCTGAATTCCGTTCTCTTCAGAAAGGCGTGCAAAGAAGCGTAAGACGGGACAAACGAAACAACATCAATGCATTAGCGGAGAAGGCAGAGGAAGCGGCTTACCGTGGTGACAGTGGAACCCTTTACAAACTTATCAACCATTGACTGGTAAATCTTTTACAGCTGTACATCCCGTGAAAGATAAGGACGGGTCTCTACTGGTCACTGATGAAGACCAACTGTGACGGTGGAGAGAGCACTTCATTGAGGTCCTCAACAACACCTTTGGACATTCGAACTCATCTTCACTAGAAGTAGAAAATATTCCTAGCCAGAGTTGATACCAATCCACCATCTAAACAGGAATTAACTGTGGCTATTAAATCGATGGAAGCGGGTAAGCCCCGGGGATAGATGGAATTCCGGTGGAATTCTTAAGTGCGGATATCAACGCTGCTGCGGATATTCTCCTCCCCCTTATCCAAGAGTGTTTGGAAACCGAAACTCTCCCTAAAGAATGGAAGAAGGGCGTCATTATTAAGATCCCGAAGAAAGGTAACATGAAGGATTGTAATAATTGGCGTGGAATTTGCCTCCTCCCCGCAGTCTCCAAACTGATGGCAAAAATAGTCTTAAACCGGATCAAGCAAACAGTTGACCGCACACTGAACGATGAACAGGCTGGTTTTCGCGAGGGCTTTTCACGTAGCGACCACATCAACACCCTCCGAATTATTATTGAACAATCCGCAGAGTGGAGATCCCCATTACATCTCATGTTCATCGATTTCGAGAAGGCGTTTGACGGCGTTGACCGGGAATACATCTGGAAGGCTTTACATAGGAGAGGTATGCCAGATAAAATCATATCCATCATCAAGGAGTCCTATAGCGGAGCCCAATGTCACGTCTTACACAAGGGTAAGCTTTCAGATCCCTTCGAGGTACATAGCGGAGTGAGACAAGGCTGCATTTTGTCACCTATATTATTTTTGATTGCTATTAACGACGTACTCTGCAGTGCGCTTCATGAACACCAGAGCAAAGGTATCAGATGGAACCTGTTTGAATACCTTCAACACCTGGATTACGCTGACGATATTTGTCTTCTCTCAAATATATCGGATCATCTAGTTCAAATGACGGATGCCCTGCACCGCGAAAGTGGCAATGCGGGGCTTAAAATCAATGCTGCCAAAACTAAGTACTTGAGCTTGGATCCAGGAAGACAGAGCGAAATTTGTGTTTCGGGGCATACGGTGGAAAAAGTGGACAATTTTTGCAGATGGTGGAGCGGATGCTGATGTACAGTCTCGCATCAATAAGGCTCGGGCAGCTTTTTTCAGTTTAACTCCTTTCTGGCAAAACAACAACATCTCCAGACGTACCAAACTCAGGATCTTCGAAACCAATGTAAAATCTGTGCTTCTTTATGGCTGTTCAACTTGGAAAGTGACCAAGGAGATAACAACTAGATTACAAACTTTCGTGAACCAGTGTCTACGGCGCATCCTGCACATACTCTGGCCAGAGGTCATTTCTAACGACGACCTCCTGTTCATTACTGGCCAGGACAGGATAGGCACCTCTATAACAAGGCGAAAGTGGCAATGGATAGGTCACACACTCCGAAAGGGGCCGGAAAACGTTGCTAAACAGGCCCTCGATTGGAACCCAGAGGGAACCGATGCAAGTCGCCGCGTTGGACGACCTAGAAACACCTGAAGAAGATCAGTTGAGGTCGAGGGTAAGTCTCTAGGCAAATCGTGGGGACAGTTGAAGGCGATGCCGGTGAACAGGACGAGGTGGAAAGTCGGCGTGGTTAATGCCCTATGCCCCACAAGGGGTTGACAGGATCCAGAGAGAGAGAAATAAGCACGAGAAGTTTCAAGAAACTTTAAAGTGAAGCGCCGGGAAGTTGCGCGATTGTGTGTTTTGAGAAACTTTGTAGTGAAGTGCGGGAATATTCTACGCGGGTAGAATTTGCACGACTGACTGTTGTGAACCTGTGAAGTGAATAACGGACTAAAATGTCGCGTACTATTTGCGAATTGACAACTGCGGAGTTAAGAAACGAACTAGCAAGACGGAAATTGTTAACGACGAGAATTAAGTCTGCGCTGTGTGCTCGTTTAGCTCAAGTGATAAGAGCCGATGGACGGGTTCCGGACACGGTTGAATTTCCGGATAAGGTCGAGTCGACGGAAAACCTCAAAGGATCGGGAGCGAAACAGGTTTCCGCCTGGGGCCCTTTAGTGCAGCTGATATTGCCGAAACTTAACGAGTTAGATAAGCGATTTGATGAGCATTTCGAGCGGTTTGACAAGCGGTTTGATGATCAATCTGAGCGGTTTGACAAGCGATTTGATGAGCAATCCAAGCTATTCGACGAGCAAACCGAGCAGGTGCAGAGATTGATCGACGATAACTTCGAACACGACCTCAAGCAGGAGGACGCCAGAATAGATGGCGGGTTCGATACGGTTGCCGAGAGAGGCGAAGGACTGAGGAGCGAACCGGAGCACGTCGAAACCTCAGGAGTCGTTAAGGCCGAGTCAGCCGTCAAAAATCGGGTAGCGTCAGCTTTCGATGGACAAAGAAGAAGCCGAGTGTAATGATAACGCAGATGAACGAGCGGTCAGCGAGTTTTGAGGAGTCGCTGAATGAAACGACAACGACGTTGAATGAGCCGACAACGAAGATGGCCGAACAATCGGAAAAGTTGAACGAGCAGTTGGTGAGGTTGGAGGAGTCACCGCAGAGAGTGACAACACAATTGCAACCGCAGAAGGACAACAGTTTGAAGCTACAATTGGAGGAGCGGTCTGCAGGAGTCTGGAAGCTAAACAGCGAGAAGCTTCGTACAGACTCCATGAAGTTTAAACGGATGCGGGTGGGCGCCCAGATCAGAAACGTGTATGATGGATTCGAGAAGGTCGGAAACTCGAGGAACGATCTGGAACGTGTAGAAACGTCGGGATTCGTTAGGGCCGAACTGTCGGCGAAGGTTTCAAGGGAACCAGTTCTCGACGACGTTGAAGTGTCCTGCACGCAGTTTGAGGCTATGATGATGGACAGCAGGAGCGACAACGAGTGTACTGCTGTTGTCAATAAAGCATTGCGAAGTCCGACTACGGAGGTGTTGCAGAATAGTCCAACCCCACAGAATGTTTCATGTATGGAGCAGTCAACGTCGGTGGCCGACTTCGGACGCCAGTTAGATGGAATACATGGCCTGATTCAAGGACGACCTCGGTGGAGAGTTGATCGCGTAAGAAAGTTGAACTTGAAAGCTCGCTCGATTGGTGTCAGCGACGGTGGCTTCGCATGGTTGTGAAGCGCTTATCGGAGAAAACAAATGTGCTCGTGGGTTTGACAGAACTGGAAGGAACCAGATGAGATTACTGCCTGGCTGTATGATGTGGTGCGTCGCGTTCCGAAACGTTGGAGGCCAACAGTGAAAATGAAGACCATGCATCTGCATCCGATGACACCGCGTTAGCGGCATCATGGTGACTTCTGTTCGGGACGAACAGGTCTAAGGAGGAGGCAGTGTTGCGTGTACGGAGTGGGTGTCTTTTACGACCCACACTGTACTAAGCTCTACCATAGTCTCGATCCATCTCGAAACAGAACCATCGATAATGAAGCGGATTCTCGAACCTTCGTTGTAGTGGAAACCCGAGACTAGAACATCTTGAAAAATCTAGAGTCTTCGCTAATTGACGAATGCCTGGATTTCCAACTATAAAAGGCAGATGTCACCGAAGAAAGAAAGAAGTAGTAAGACTCGACACTTAGTGGCGATTGGATCGCTATAAAGCGAAAAGAAAATAATCGTCGTCTCATTATCGTTAACGAATAGTTCAAGCTAGTTTGACGTTAATTGTTAGTACGCGTGTGTATTTCCTGTTGTAAATAAAGTGTTTTCATTATTCAGCACAAGAATATCTAACGAACCTGGTATCGTTCTGGTTTCGCTCATCAGAGGAAACATTACAGTATGTACCTAACTATTCATTGCATTCATTACTATTGAATAGTAAGGTACCGAAATTGATGAAATGCATGTAAGTTTTAAACCGTTTGATGTACTTTGCTGAAATTAGATGAAAACCTAGCCCTTACTAGTGCCCACAAATTAAACGAGTTTGGATCAGCTAGCTTCTTCCGTTATTTAGATATTTAGCTGTAACTTTTGAATGGGTTGATGAATTTTGCTGAAATCAAGTAGAACCCTACTCCTAACGGCCACCAATTGGACAAGTTTCACTTAGCTAGCTTATTCCGTTATGTTTTTTATACCCTAGTTATACCCTAGACTTTTAGTATAGGGTATATTGTTTTTGTCACGACGGAAATATGTAACACCTTAAAGGAGGCTCCGGAGGTATAGCAATGTATATATATAAATGATCAGGGTCACCTCCTGATTCGATTAAGCCATGTCTGTCTGTCTGTCTGTCTGTCTGTCCGTTCGCACGATAACTTTCGATAGAATGAAGCTAGAGCCTTGAAATTTTGGTCAAATGTCGGTAGTGTAATCTAGTTCGATGGTATTGAAAATGGGCATGATCAAGCCAAGAGAACGCCTACCTCCCCTACATATGTAAAATACTTAAATGTATCTCTAACTCCCGACTAAATAAATATGAAAAGCTCTAGCTTTGGTAGATTACTCGTGAGAGTAATCTTATAAACTCCTGGGAAAATAAAATCGATCAGTTGAAAACTAACGGTTATTTTCTTACATAGAGCCCCGTACTACCCTACTTTTCAGGTTTTTTGTCTATAACTCTTGAACCAATTGACGTAGACGCCTGATTTTTAGCATGTAACCCTGGGGTGAGAAGATGCTTGAGTTCTAGTAAGTTGGGCATAATCGGATCAAAGGAACGCCTACCTCCCCTACAAATTTAAAAAAATTCAATATTCCTTTAATTACGATAACTTTCGATAGAATGACACTAGCGAGTTGAAAATTTGACAAAATGTTGTTAGTAGGATCTACTTGGTTGGTATTGAAAATGGGTAAGATCCGACTCAAGCAACCCCTACCTCCCCTACAAATGAAACTTCAAATAAGCGATAACTTTTGATAGAATGATACTTCCGAGTTAAAAATTTGGTGGAATGTTGCTAGTAAGACCTACGTAGTTGGTGTTGAATATGGGCAAGATCCAACCCAAGGAACCCCCACCTCCCCTACATATGAAACTTCAAATAAGCGATAACTTTTGATGGAATGAAGCCAGTGACTTGAAATTTTGGTCAAATGTTCGAAGTGAGATTGAGTTAGTTGGCATTAAAGCTGGGTAACATCCGACCAACGAAACCCCTACTTCCCCTACAAACGAAACTTTAAATAAGCGATAAATTTCGATAGAGTGAAGTTAGAGACTTGAAATTTTGTTTAAATGGTTGTAGGGTGATCTAATTGGTTGGTGGCAATGATGAGCAAGATCCGACCTAAGGAACCCTTACCTCCTCTACAAGTGAAACTTCAAATAAGCAATACCTTCCGATAGAATGAAGCTAGCGACTTGAAAAATTCGACAAATATTGTAGAATGGGTTAGTTAGTTAATTGATTTTGAGAATGTTCTAGATCCTAATGAATGAGTGCCAACCTCTCCTATGAACTGGCCATATAGGAGACCCATTCTTAATGCATATGGTCGTTGCCAATTGGTACTTTTGGTATCTCCACTAGGTCTGTACAAGTCTAGGGTATATACGCTTCGGACTCCGGGCCTGGTTTTTAGTAAAATTCGGCCCTCGTATAGCTGAAACTTTTGAACAAATTTATGAATTCTGCTGTTATCGAATATGAGCCTAGTCCTTACTAACGCCCCCCCCCCCCCCCCCACCCAATTTGACCGTTATAACTTGTTCCGCTACCGACTTCTTTTTCAAAAATCAGTTAAAAGCCGATTTTTTTACTTCACCGTTAAAAATCTTAAGATGTGAACACGTGATTTTCCGAGTATGCGACTTTTTACCCTATGTTTATGCTGTATATAGCGCGAAGTTTAACGTAAGAGTAGTTTTGTGTGCCAAAAAAATGCAACAACAATTTTTCTTGCACAACTTATTCAAAGACACCGAACAACAAATATTTAGATATTTTTCATGTCATATAAACAATTAGAAATTATGTTTAATACGGGATTTGTGGAAAAGTCAAATGTTAGGGTTGTTCTCCTTGTAAATTCTCAACCCCATCGTTGTTTGCACCATCAGCAACAAGAAAGGCGGCAATTATTATTCAGGCCGTTTTTATTTTTCTAGTTTTCTAGTGCAACTATAGAAATATAATATTATTAACTTTTTCTGCGGAGATTCCAAAATTCTATTATTTTTAATTTTCTATTCTAGTGAAATGCCGCTTTTCTGAAAGTTTTCATATTTCTAAGTATAACGGTTTCGAAATGCAAGTGGGGGTGGGGGGGCAAACTCGGATCACATATTTTCCCCTCTCCCTCTTTTCTCCTTTCTCCAAAATTTTAAAAATGGAATGTACTCGCCGGGACCTTTCTTACGATACCCAATTTGCCTATGCCAAACGAAAAAAAAAATTTCGACCTTCATTTCCCCTCTATGGGGACCCCCCCTTAAAACTGACCTATTACAACGCATCGCTTTCTCCATTATAGAATTATAGTGCTTCTACATATTTCCACCAAGTTTCATGTACATAGCTTCAGCGGTTCGTGAGATATTTCATGGACAGACGGACAGACAGACGCATGACCGATTTCATAACAAATAAAGGACTGGAATCGTGATGAATGACTTTAAATATGTACTAATACGTTAAATCCAGTGAAGAATCAGTTAAACAAAACAATTCCTAATACGTGTTCAGCATGTAATAGTATATAATAGTAATCTTTAATTGCCCTGCACCTTCCACGCCACTTACACTTACACGCTGCTACAACAACATTACCAAATATTTCGATTTTTTAACCCTTTAACTGCTGTTGGCATTTTAATTGTTATTAATTTATAATTATACATTCAGCAACATTATGATTACGTATGAAATCATATGTTGAGGCGATTGTATTTTATAAAGCTGCTTCTAAACGATGCTACGAACACCTTCCAACGTTGGACGCTTGATGGTTCGTAGCATCGTGTGGCCGAATGTCGAGCTACGAACTTCCAATGTCAAGCGTCGAACGTTCGCGTTGGAAGACGTTCGCTCTGTTGGCGAATTTCTTACCCGAATCAAATGAATTAGAACGTTCCAACGTTTGAACGAAACAATTGCCAAACCGTTGAGCAGAAACATTTGAAGCAAGCTCGGTTGCAAGGCACGACGAATTTGGTAAGCCGGATTCTTTTTTTTAATTAAAAAGTAGCAACACGACAATACCACGCGGCAGCAACAGATGCTATCTCTTCTTCCTTCCGCCATCACCGTGATAAGTAATTTTTCGTTTGATTCAAACGTTGGATCCAACGTTGGGTCGAACGTTGGACGCATCGTTTAGAAGCGGCTTAAGTATCACTACGCACCGTCGAACTCAAGTGGACCGGTTTTTATCACGTTTATGTGAAGTGTGTGTGCGTCTTGAGCTATTCAGATGACATTTGTACCAGGTTCGTGGTCGAGTTCGACAGTGTATGGTGACACTTACATTGTTTACATGGTATAAATGTTTTTGTCAAACTGTAATTGAACTAAAATAGAGAAATAAAATATGCAATTGAATAAAACATATAAAATGTTGTTTTAAAAAAGGATATGGGTTCGTTATAAGTAGAAGACACCAGTTTCTAGGTCTCGTATCCTGAGTTAAATACAGTAGTGCAATCTCTGGAAAACCCGGATAAGGCAGATTTGGTTCCCCAGATGATGTGGTCGATTCGGCGTCATCGCTGCATGATCCGCTACAAGTGGTTGAGTCACTTGCCGAAACACCACTCGTAGAGTGACTACCCGAGTAGCTTCCATATTCATTTTTCAAGTTAGGTAGCCGATAAAGACGTTTCTGCCTTATAGTAACGCAATCAGCCGTATTATTCCGTTTGATATTAATGTCGTGTCCTTCGTCTGCATTGAGAGTGGTAGATACATTTTCGCTCGAACCAGATATTTTAGCTTGGGTCCCTCCATTCATGCTAAATGCCGTTTTTCCCATGCTACTAATATTGGAATGATTCGAATTCATTATTACTCCCATTTCGTTTCTTTCTATAGGTATATACGTTTCTAAAGCGATGGGGTTTATTTTTGTAAAAAAAAGAGGAGCTTTATTTGAATTTATATCTGCCTTATTTCTTTGTGAAGAATTCGAACCACAAGTTTGAACGGAAAGTGACGATTCAAAATTCCCTTTGGAATTATTTTCGATGGACATTCGTTTATTGCTCTTGTCATTGCTGTTTAAGTTGACAGTCGTTCGATCCTCTTGGAATGGAAACAACATTTTCTTATGTATTCTTTCTATTCACAGCGAACTCAACTGATACCGCAACTCGTTCCCATCCCTAAAACGAAACAGACAATGAAAATTTATATTAGATTTAAAGTATCGATTGAGTCATTTGCAATAAAAATTTCCTACAGGATTTAAATGTTTAGATGAATATGTCTTTTACTTACTACTACTCAATTGCCCTAACCCCTTGTGGGGCATAGCGCGTCAACTGTTCCATGTGGCCTAGGTGAAGTTTCGTTGGCATAAACTGCCAACAACTCCTGCACATCCATGGCCACGAACGTCGTCGTGGACGGGATTCGAACCCGAAACGCCGGTAGTCAACCATGAGTTTGATGCATCAACACACTGCGCTACCGGTCGCCCCCAAATGAAATGTTGGTAATGTTGGTATAATTTATATTAGTAAACCAATTGGTTTTTTTAGGGTTGTTTTTGGGAGATATCACATCTTTTTGCATAGTAGTAGTAGTAATCCAGATGGCGAAACGGTAAGCACGTTCGCCTTCTATACATTGGGCTCCAGTTTGATTCTTACTGAATGCGGTAGTCTTCGATAAAAAGGGGTAAAAATGGATGCGAATTGCGTTGAAAGAGAGCAATGCGCTTTGTATTGGCATTGTACTCTATTGAATGCTTATGTTTGTTATGTCTTGTATAAAATGATACAAAGTATCTACACTGCATGCAGATACATCGGAACATGGATATGTCTTTGGCTACCGACTGCGTGGAACCTGTTGTATTGAAGATATCGACGTTAGTTTTATAAAGATCCCAGTATAGTTATACTGGATGAAATCATTCGACAAAACACGTCCCACGCAGTCGGTAGCCAAAGACATATCCATGTTCCGATGTATCTGCATGCAGTGTAGATACTTTGTATCATTTTCAAGACATACCGTCCCGCATAGTGTACAGGAGAATACAAATTAACCCAACCGTTGCCCCGTGTGTGGATCAAGCGATCATACACTCTACATATTTTATATGCGCCTGTGCTTCGTTAGTACGTAAATCCGCGATCGATCACGTCAAGCCGCGGTCTAGCTAAACACACTTACTATTAGATACTTAGATAGTACTCGTCTAAGTCTAAAGACGGTAAGCGCGACAACACAATTTTATTGCATTAACGTTTACGTTATCCGCGCTGCACAAACTGCATCATTTGCACTATTTTCCTCACTAAATCAGAATTGTGCACTGTTAGTTGATATATCATCGATCGTGATAGTACGCGGTATGCGCGATACAAGTACGGCCGTAAGTTCCTTACATCTCACGGGAAAAACACGTTGGTGACCTTGGTGACACTAATTTCAGTCGGCTGGATGGGATTGGCCATCACAAGAAAGGGGTGGATTCGCCGCGGAAGTGTAGTCCAAGCAAAGATTAAACATTACTAAGATACCTCACTTAGTACGATTTAATTTTTAGAACGGGATGCACTCACGTTTAATCTTTGCCAATAATTCAAAGGTAAATTCCCTTAAGAGAGATAGAGACGGCAACACTTCAGTAATGGCAACTGCCTATAAAGTTTCAATGTGTGAGTAACATGCTTGTTAGTTGGCACCACCCCTTTGTGTACGCATATGGGAACCTACACATACGCAACTACTAGTCAGTCGCGTTAATTTGTATGAAGTAGGGTATCTTCCTTATGGTTAATCTTTGGTCCAAGGTCCGTGGAGCAAGCATCTCTTTCGCACTGTCGCCGATGACGAAGCAACACCCATCCATTGATCTTCGACTCAACCGTCTCTCCATTGCGTGCATACGAGTGTGTGTGTATGTGTGTGTGTGTGTATGTGTGTCTGTGTGTATCTGTGTGTGAAGTTGAAGCTATTTCCCGACCTACCCCAACAATTTTCTTACTGAGTCAGGTTAGTGACTAATTGATGAAAACAAAAAGCCATAGCGCTGTGCACGAGTGAGGAAGACAGGTTGTCTGTATGTGGCTGGTGTTGTGAGCAGATTTGAATCACGAGGGGATGGCAGTTGAATGATGTTGACTTGTGTTATGGGTGCCTGGTTGTTTAGTCAGTTCATGACGCGATGTTTTTCGATTTTCGTGAGTTCCCTTTGATGACTGACTCGGATTGACTGAGGATCGGCCACTACATTCATATAACTCGGAAAATTTTTCGATGGGATTGTTTCCTCTTCTGACCCCCGAGTAGAAAAACAGACAATTCGTGTGACGGACAGATTTTTAGGATGACCCCCAGCTATAAGACATATCCATGTCAAAAGGGGATTTACGTGCCGGATTATGAGTTCACTCAGGTTACCCATTTGGGGTAAATAGTTTTCTTGCCAAGAATATCATTTTTCTAGTTCAAAGGACTCAAAGTGCCTTTAACAGTAATTTGCTGCATTCGCCTCATCACCCCCGATAATATAATATACTCATCTTGCCTAGATATCGCTTCCTTGCCAATAACATCTTTTTCCCTGCCCAAAGGACTCAAAATACCTTTCACAGTCTACTGCATTCGCCTCATCACCTCCAGTCATGTGATACTCATCTTGCCTAGACATCGCTTCCCATCTTCCACACATTGGAAAAAATCATCTTACATCATAATTCATATCTCATATGCCATAAATGAAACTATCTAAATCATATACCACACAGCATGTTTTTATACCCTAGACTTTTAGTATAGGGTATATTGTTTTTGTCACGACGAAAATATGTAACACCTTAAAGGAGGCTCCGGAGGTATAGCAATGTATATATATAAATGATCAGGGTCACCTCCTGATTCGATTAAGCCATGTCTGTCTGTCTGTCTGTCTGTCTGTCCGTCTGTCTGTCTGTCCGTCTGTCTGTCCGTTCGCACGATAACTTTCGATAGAATGAAGCTAGAGCCTTGAAATTTTGGTCACATATTGGTAGTATGATCTAGTTGGATGGTATTGAATATGGGCATGATCAGGCCAAGAAAACGCCTACCTCCCCTACATATGTAAAATACTTAAATGTATCTATAACTCCCGATTTAATAAACATGAAAAGCTCTAGCTTTGGTAGATTGCTCGCGAGGGTGATCTTATACTCTCCTGGAAAAATAAAATGGATCAGTTGAAAACTGATGGTAATTTTCTCACTACCTTACTTTTCAGGTTTTTTGTCCATAACTCTTGAACCAATTGACGTAGACGCCTGATTTTTGGCACGCAACCTTGAGGTGAAAAGTTGGGCATAATCAGATCAAAGGAAAGCATACCTCCCCTACAAATTTCAAAAAATTAAATATTCCTTTAATTACGATAATTAACGATAGAATGACACTAGCAAGTTGAAAATTAGTTAGAATATTGCTAGTAAGATCTTCTTGGTTGATGATGAAAATGGGCAAGATCCGACCCAAGGAACCACTACCTCCCCTACAAATCATACCTTGAATATGCGATAACTTTTGATATAATGAAGCCAGCAACTTGAAATTTTGGTCAAATGTTTAAAGTAAGATTGAGTTAATCGGTATTAAAGATGGGCTATATCCGACCGAAGGAACCCCTATCTCCCCTACAAATGGAACTTAAAATAAGTGATAACTTACGATAAAATAAAGTTAGCGACTTGAAATTTTGATTACATGTTTGTAGTAGGATTCAGCTGGCTGATATTGAAAAAACATAAAATCCCACTAACTAAACCCCGACTTCCCCTACAAATGAAAATTCAAATAAGCGATAACTTTCGATAGAATGAGCTAGATATTTGAAATTTTGCTTAAATGTTTGTAGCAGGATCTAATTGGTTGGCGGCAATGATGGGCAAGATCTGACCTAAGGAACCCCTACCTCCCCTACAAATGAAACTTCAAATAAGCGATAAATTTCGATAAAATGAAGCTAATGACTTGAAATTTTGGCCAAATGTTTGTACAGGGATCTAGTTGGTTGTTATTAAAAATGCGCAAGATTCGACAAAAGAAACCTCTACCTCCCCTACAAGTGAGACATCAAATAAGCAACGACTTCAGATAGAATGAAGCTAGCGACTTGGAAAATTCGACAAATATTTTTGGAATGGGTTAGATAATTTATTTTGAGAATGGTCAAAATGCTCCTGAATGAGTGCCAATCTCCCCTGTAAACTGGTCATATAGGAAACTCACTTTTAATGGTCGTTGCCAATTGGTACTTTTGGTATCACCACTAGGTCTGTACAAGTCTAGGGTATATAAGCTTCGGACTCCGGGCCTGGTTCAATTATAAAACATAAAAGAGACTTATTTGAATAAAAAAAAACATATCGGCACTATGGGAACGTTTGTTTATGCTTTCATGTTTAGAGTTAGGTAAGTTTTCGTCCGGTTTTGACCCCTTAAGCGCGCAGCGAGCGTAGCGAGCGGAGCCCACGCAAGAGGCTTTTGCACCCAGAGTGAGCGAAGCAAACGTTCATGTTTGTGTAACAACCTTCGTGCAACGGCGGCAACCCGAACCAAAATCAGCATGCATACTCACATTCGGTTTCATACCAAAATTGTGCATGCAGGCATTATTTCGGTATGCATTATTTCATTTTATCTAGGGACGCGGGAGCGTCCCGCCCCACCAAAGAAAAAAAAATCGAAAAAAAATGGAAAAGTGACCAAGACTATGTTTACGCGACACAACAAGTACGGGTTTTCGGACCTCTGTAGCTCCGGCCCCGGATGCTTGTTCGAGCACAAATATGGTATGGTCATTGTCTCTGGTCATGCTACGAAGTGCTGCAAATTTGATACCGATACAAGGAAAAACACCCGAGATATGATAATTTGAAAATGGCAATTTTTCAAATTTTTCCTGTTCTCGTTGTTCTTTGACCCATCTACAGCCTCGTAGGGAGCGTATCGAGGTCTGCTTTCTTTTCTCACGGATCGACTGTGTCCCAAGGGTGCATAGGCTATCATTTGCTCTGATCCGTGCAGTAGATAAAAAGATACATTCAAAAATGTGAAATTTTATAGTAGAGTTTCTCGCTTAAGTCTTTTTGATAATTTGAATGCGACACAGAAAATCACTCGCAGATATCGCATGCGGACGGGGAGAGACGCAAACACTTGATTATGTGAGTAGTGGCGACGACGGATGCGCTCGTCGGGTGAGGAGATGGAGAACCATACGAGTTCATGGTTGTGGGCGTGGTTTGTGGCAAGTCCATCAATGAAAAGTGTGTCATGAAAAAATTGAAACTGAATGCTTATGGCTGCATCTTAGTGCCGGTGCACATGGACGTCCAAATGACGCCTGACGCTGCGTCACTTTCAATCGGGTAGGAAGAAATACATTACGGGCAATGAAGCGATGCATATGGCCGCAGATAGCTATCCGATAGCTATCGGCGGCATTTTTCCGACAGCTCTCTGGGTTGACGCAGGTTTCTGCTCCTATCTGCGTCACTTCACGTGTCCGCATATCAATTTTTAATAAGCCGGCCCACATACATTCGAACCCGGAACACGGACACGGTCACAATGTCTGATTTGTATGATGTTTCTTAAACCATTCGCTTGAGGATCACTTTTAAGTGCCAATTAATTAATTCTTAATCGTGACTACTAGAATTGACAATTAATTTTGAAAAAAAAATAGTGGCGTTGGATGCTTCTCAGCCCGGATGGGAGTTTCTAAGGGGGGTGAAAATGGTGTCAAAAATGCGAAATTCCTTATATTTTAGAAGTTATGGCAAAAAAAAAGTTTATTTAAAGCTAAAAATAACATAAATTGTAAATTCAGGTTCGCTATTATGTGGCCCGGCTTATATAATACAGAGTGACGCTGCGTCCTATCGCATCATGTGAATTGAAATGCAGATAGGTATCAAAGAGGGAGGAGCTTAAATGTCGCCACATATGATCGCGCAGAACCACGACCGAACTTCCACCGAACCATCAAATTTCATAGAACAGTGGAAATGAGGAGAATTTTATTTCCGCACATTCTATTGGTTTGACGTGGTTCGATGGGTGCTCGCGACCAAAATGCTTGCCGTGTGTGTCGTGCTTAAGTGACGCGGCGTCCGGCGTCATTTGAACGTCCATGTGTACCGGTTCTTAGGATGTCCGAAAAGAAAAAAACATGCTGTGTGGTATATGATTTAGGTAGTTTCATTTATGGCATATAAGATATGAATTATGATGTAAGATGATTTTTTCAATGTGTGGAATATGGGAAGCGATGTCTAGGCAAGATGGGTATCACATGACTGGAGGTGATGCGGCGAGTGCAAGTAGACTGTTAAAGGTATTTTGAGTCCTTTGGGCAGGAAAAAAGATGTTCTTGGCAAGGAAGCGATATCTAGGCAAGATGAGTATTATATTATCGGGGGTGATAAGGCGAATGCAGTAAACTACTGCTAAAGGCACTTTGAGTACTTTCAACTAGAAAAATGATATTCTTTGCAAGAAAACTATTTACTCCAAATGAGCAACCTGAGTGGACTCATAGTCCAGCACGTAAATCCCCTCGCACCTCGCTCTAGGGTATGCATATTGAACGCTGATTGCATTAGTTAATTTCTTTCAACGCGGTTTGACGGGGAGCTTCCATTAAACAAAATAAGTTGAACAATCTGGAGAAGAACGCAGTAGAAAATAGTCTATTAATCACTTCTGCCCTGAAGTGCATTTTTAGTCTTTTGTAAGGCAGGGGCTTTATAACGAGATCCGGGCGAGAAGCCAATAATACTTGGCATAAGAGCTTACAGCATGATCCGCACACAACTACTTATCCACAATTTTGTCAGAACGACATCGTTGTCATTATCACTGTCATTTTGTCATTAAATCCGTTCGGCGGTGAGTCTTTAGGCTACGAAGCTCCCCGCCAATCAGCTTTGAAAGAAATTAACTAATGCAATCAGCGTTCAATATGCATACCCTAGAGCGAGGCGCGAAGCTACGAGTACTTTGGCGGTATTGAGTTCATATCAATCCTTTTTACTGCTGAGGAGTTTTTCTTGGCGGGGATTTTTTTTACAACAGGGTTGTTTTTGGGAGATATACATATTTTATACAACAAGAATTTATGGTAATGATTTCAGTTGTATGGTTTGTTATTATATCTTTCAGTTGTATGGTTTTGAAGAAGTGGTTTGCCGCATATCGGAAAATACGCAATCCAATTTCAGAGTCATGCCCGAACCATCATGAATGCAGAGTGCAGCAGCAGCGGCAGCGGCATCCGAAATGGCAAGTTAGAAAGGATGCATTTCCCTTAAGCGACCTAGATTGAACGCAGCGGCAGCGACAGCGGTGAAAGCAAATCTGCATGTCGTTGTTATTGTTGCTGCCGCTGCTGCTGGTTTCTGTGCGCATTTTGGTTCGGTTATTAGACTTAAACTGGCAGAGCACCAACAAATTATTGAATTTCGGGCTGCCGCTGCTGCTGCATTCATTCTGATTCGGGCATTATGCCGGAATAAATACAATATGCCGGGCGCACAGTTGTCCAACTTGTGTTGGCTGGAGGGGTACCGAGATAATGCATACCGAAAGTGTGCATACGAATTAAAACACATGCATACTTTCGCTTAAGTCGAAAGTGTGCATGTTGACAGTTGTGTGGGTTGCCGCTCTTGGATGCAAGAGACTGTGACACCCAGAGCGAGCGAAGCGAGCGTTCATGTTTGTGCGACACTGAGGGTTTTGATCCCTTAACCGCGCAGCGAGCGGAGCCCACGCAAGAGGGTTTTTGCACGAAGCGAACGTTCATGTTTGTGTAACAACCTTCGGGCAACGGCGGCAACCCGAACCAAAATCAGTATGCATGCTCACATTCTGTTTCAAACCAAAATTGTGCATTGCAGGCATTATTTCGGTATGCATTATTTCATGGTGCCCTGGCTGGAATCATTATTCGAAAAATGAAAATCCCAATTGGTTTTCGAATATCTCTCTGATAATTTCTACGTGATTTGAGGGGATTTCAGTTGGCGGCTTAAATAAATATGACAAGAATTTATGTAAATGATTTCAGTTGTATGGTTTCTTATTATATCTTTCAGTTGTATGGTTTTGAATTAGTGGTTTGCCGCATATCGGAAAATACGCAATCCAATTTCAGAGTCATGCCCGAACCATCATGCATGCAGAGTGCAGCAGCAGCGGCAGCGGCATCCGAAATGGCAAGTTAGAAAGCATGCATTTCCCCTTAAGCGACCTAGATTGAACGCAGCGACAGCGACAGCGGTGGAAGCAAATCTGCATGTCGTTGTTATTGTTGCTGCCGCTGCTGCTGCTTTCTGTGTTCATTCTGGTTAGGGTATTAAGACTTAAACTGGCAGAGCATGTAATGAGCCTAGTGCTGGATGTTGTCAAGCGCTCCACCGGTACCTAGCACCTGCTTGCAAGCAGCTCCGTTCGATGAGATGCGGGTCGGGGAAAAATAAGGAAGGTCCGGGACGGATGGTCATGGCTCAAAACGATGATTCAGGTGCTGTATAGCCCGATTGTAGAAATATAATAACAAAAAAAAGAAAAAGAGCGGGAGAGGGACGCGTCAAAAATCAAGTGGTTCGGCTGGAGAGCCAAACACCCCGTAAAAACTACTAAAGTCGCGAACACATCGGTAAAGCGAGAAAAGACAACGAAGAACCCACGAACACTCCGCACCGACAAGACCAGCATCTTGTACAACGAAAAAAGCGGTTGGGGTCGTCGAGGAAAGCGAAATCTGCTCCGGGCGGCATGCCCCGACAGCACCCCCCCGGTCGTACCAAGACACCCCCTATCGCGACGCTTCACACAACAAACATCATATTTTTATACATCACAAATTTTATTTATGTTTCCATACTACTACTACACATATTTATTATCAAGTGCGGAAACCGAAGAAGGACCACAAAAATTAGGTTTTGATTTTCTCTTTTTTTTTTCGTTGCGAAAAAAGAAAAAATATTTAACACACTTATGACCGCGGTTTAATATTCGGGGTATACTAACTTCACAAGCGACTCCACTCACATATAGTACATATATTTATATTTTTACTCACGGAAAGATTATTTTTAGTTCCTTTTTTTTTTTTTTGCAGGCGTTGACTGGCAGGAACTCCGGTGGCGGCCGCGACAGAAGTGCTGCTTAGTTGCTGCTTCGTTGATAGCGGAAATCTCGTACGTGAAATTAGTATTGTGTGTCTTAAACTAACATCAATCTTTACACGATAAATACTTTTGTCTCTACAATCTAACATGCGCTAACCTAACACTAACAAAGAATAACATAATAAATTACAAATTTGATCTAGGCTATTTTTTTTTTTTTTTTTTTTTTTTTTAATTTTTAATACGCTAAAAGAGGGCGAGGCCTCGGCTCAGTCGGTGGGTTGCAGGCGCCCCCAAGACTGTGGTTGTGTTGCATTCCCTTTTCGTGCCGGCCGGGAGGGGGTCCCACACCAGACGAAGGACGATTTTTTTTTTCGGTAGAGTATGAGGTATCAGGCGGGATGAGTCTTCGCCGGTAAATTAGCAGCGGCGGAATGATGCTTCTTTTCGGTAAATCAGCAGTGGCGGGATGAGTCTTCGCCGGTAAATCAGCAGCGGCGGAAGGATTCTTCGCCGGTAAATCAGCTGCGGCGGGATGATCCTTCTTTTCGCTAAATCAGCAGTGGCGGGATGATCCTTCTTTCCGCTAAATCAGCAGTGGCGGGATGATCCTTCTTTTCGCTAAATCAGCAGTGGCGGGATGATCCTTCTTTTCGGGCGGCAGATGGTGATGTACGACTGAGCCGTTTTTTCACACTCCGTTGGGTTTGGGAATCCGAAATGCACGCGGGTTTCCCTGACCATGCGGTCACCCCGTTCCACCGCCCGAATAGGCTAAAATACATAATAAGTCACTGAGTGAGCGATGGAATTTGGAGCGACTTCCATATCTGGTCGCCGAATTTTAGTGAAGGTTTTTTCTCGAACATCATTGTGCATGAGCCGCCGATAAATTCCGGCGCCTCAGATATGGGAGCCGTGCCTCGAATTTAGATATTCCCACCCCATTTACCTTCCTTTTCCTGATTTCTGAAATTTCCGTTTTTCTTTGCTGGCCGAAACTTTATTTTTCACCTCCACTTTTCGTGTATTTTTTTTATTTTTAATAAATTGCAAAAACACAGAAGATCGAACACTTGCAACGTTTGCAACACAACCTCCCGCTGCTACATTCACTGCCGAAAAGGCATGTGGTCGGCAGTCTGGCTGGTGCTCCCCTTCCGGACGTCACTGTGAGGTGAATTACTGGAAGTCCACCTCTCGATCGCCATGGGAAATTTATTCCTTTCGGAACGATACCCCTTTGAAATTTGGGAACATGCAACATCCATGATGAGTTTGGCATATTTCCCCCTATTACTGTATGACATTTCTCCTTGTTTTGACACTTCTCAATTGTCAAGGTATGGGCACAGTGACAAATCGAAATGGTCGAGGGAAAAACAAAAAAAAACAGGCCCATTGAGGGTATGTCAAGTCATCAGCTTAAACAATTCAAGATTGACGGAGAAAACAAAACAGGAGCATGAGAAGTGTGAGTTTGGAACTCACCAAGTCTACGTTATTGACGTGGACATAAGCGGTGGTGAGGGAGTGGGACGAGAGAAGGATAATAACGTGTCAATATACAAGAAAAATTGAAGGCATCAAGAGCGTTTCATTACAAGCACCAACAAATTATTGAATTTCGGGCTACCTCTGCTGCTGCATTCTGCATTCATTCTGATTCGGGCATTATGCTGGAACCAGATTGAACGCAGCAAACAGAAGCAGCGGCAGCAGTAACTACAAGAACATGCAGATCTGCTTTCGCTGCTGTCGCTGCCACTGTGATTGAACACAGACTAGTCTGTTTATCTATGGTTAAATCTAGGTCGCATATGGGAAATGCGTGCTTTCAGCCGCTGCTGCTGCATTCTGCGGTCAACGTGGTTCCGGCATTAAGCTGGCAGACACTACCATAACTTTTCAAAAAACAATGCAATAATTTTTTAACGACTTGTGGAAATTAGAACTAAGTACGACAAGTAATATTGTATTGTAGTAAAAACACTCAAAAATTTGTTGGTGCTCTACCAGCTTAAGTCTTAAGCTGGCAGACACTACCGTAACTTTTGAAAAAAGAGTGTAATCAATTTTTTTCGAGTTGTGGAAAGTAGAACTAAATATAACAAGTATCTTTAGACAAAAAAACAAAAAACAAAACAAAATTGAATGTCTGCCAGCTTAATTTTTTTCGAGTTGTAGAAATTAGAACTAAATTGGGCCGAATTTAGTACACTTCTTTCAATTAAGCCTGCTACTTTTGCTCTGCCAGCTTACATGAGCTCAAATTGTTTTGATTGAAAGTTTCCTTTGAAGAGAGAATCAGAGGAAATGAAAAAGAGCGAGAGAAACGAAGTAATTCGGCGCAAGTGAGGAAGTAGGAAGGGGGATGGAAATTTGACATCTCTTTTGCTATATATATATGGACCGGGCGGGTGTTCCGCGGCAGAGAGACTGACTGGAATGTTATTGTTCCAAAGGAGAAGTAGGAGAGCGGATGACATCTCATGTGCTTCCTGTGCTTTTATATAGACTGCGCGGGTGTTGCGCAGTGTGTCTCTCTGTTTACTTATTACTAGTTCGTATGTGGTGGAATTACGTCCAGAATTTAGTGTACAGTAAATGGTGCTTTCATCTCCTTCTATATGTCTCTGTGGTCTTTCCTTTTATAGTGGCATCAAGTAGTGTTTCATGTCTCTTTCTTTCACAACAGCACAATCACTACTCTCACTACGATTACATAAAAAGCACTGAGAATATGATGAAGCCATCACTTACGTACAATGGATAAATAACTAGAAAAAAATTATACCAGCGCACACGTGTAATTCGAAACAAATTACACGACTAAAATTAAATGACCGGCAGCAAGTTCGACAGTGTATGGTGACACTAACTCTTAATATTAATCCCCATTTCCCAAGCTGCAGAATAACTTTCTAATGCATTTTTTTTTCTCTTAGATGTACAATTAAAAAATATGTGCAATAAAGTGAAAAATGTCCCGAAACTTGTTAGTTTCAAGTGACAAAATTCCTAGCCGCACGCGGTCTTTTGGTCTAATAGGCGGATGTACCAACGAATCTGTGTCGTACGTACCCGACAATAGGCGCCTTTTTTCAGCAGCCCAGATCAAGAGCAAAACAAAACAATCACACGCATTACACTAACAACCTGCTCTGTACAGAACAATTTTTGTTTTGCTCTGATCTGATAATAACCTCGCGGTGTTGTTTTGCATTTTGTTGAATTTGCAAAGGTGGTCCGCGTTCGAATTTGTTTCTGTTTGTTGTTTATCATTCCTCCGAAGTGATTTCACAGTCTTGGACAGTTTGGTTTTTGTCGCGCTTTGTACAGCGCAATTGTCTTGGAATCTTTGTGCTCATTGAATCTGCGGATTGGTGGCAGGTGCGAGTATCGGAGCTGTAGGCACCCCCCGGGCCGGCCATGTGGCCGGTTCCGAAATAACAGGACTTTCTTTGTCTAACAGTGGAGCAATTCGCAGTGACGCACATAGTAAAAAAGGCCGGAAGAGCTCTGGCTCTTGCTTTAAACTCGTGCACCGAAACAAAAACCCCGTGGAAGCTTGGGGTAAAACCATATATAACGGTTCCGCCCGTTCCGGAACCGCATTTTCTGCTCGGAAGGGAATTTCACAGTCTGCAAAAGCGTACAAAATGGAGGACCATGGGGCGTCGAATCCCCCGATCGCCGACATGATCGGTGTCGAATCCAGCAATCAGGCCCTAGCTGCTAATGCGCTAATGGCGTTGAATGCTAACTTTTTGCCGAAGGAACAAGTTATACCGTACGTTGTCGAAATTGGAAGGCGCAATTGTGCGTCGTCGTCACCTGCAATGTCTGCTTCGCCTGATCAATCAGTTGCTATAAACAGTGAAGAATGTCTCGATTCATCGAACGTAAAATATGTATCGTATTCCGGAACAGGTAAACGTAATTACAATCTAGCCAACACAGCTCCCATGGCAGAGTTGCCCAACGCACCAACCGATGGAAACGATCCAAAAAGACTGTTGCTCTCTTCAGTTAATGTTAGTGTCCCTAATAGTGGTAGTTTATATAATGTTTCAGACAAACTGCAATCTATAGCTTTAAGTGCCGCTGATTTTCTCCCGGCCAAAGGTCGTTTAGTTTATAAAAAAAATAAAAGGATGAATTCAAACGCGCCCTCTCCAGCATATGGAAGCGAGGGTGGGGCTGGGCCTTCTATAACGCAGCGTCAGTCGCAACTGCCAAATAGATTTACACCACTAGGCAGGCTAGAACCTGAAGAACGAAAGCGATCGGCGGGCATTCCCAGTGTAACTCCTTCTAAAAGCGAATTCTGTCCTCCTATCACTATTCATAAAATCGTTGTAAAAGATCTTATCTCCCTCATCAGATCCTTTGATAATACGTGCAAAATTGATATTCAAAATCTCTCAGAGGGTAGTCACAGAGTGAAAGTGAACAACCCAAACACACATCTTCAAATCATCGAGGCCTGTAGATTGGCTAACCTCGCAGGTCATTTTTTCACTCTTAAACAGAACCGTAAACATACAGCCATTCTTCGTGGGATCTATTCCTTCTCCGCGGAGGAAATCTCCCTCGAACTGAACAATATGTTGGCCCCCGCTAAAATTAGGGTAACTAAACACACCACCGCATGGTCTAGGGCAAATGAAGTTGACTTAGACATCTTCCGCGTGTCGGTGGATGATGCGGAGACATTAGCAGCCGTAACCAATATTACCTCTCTCCTTTGCCAGAGGATCAAATGGGAAAAACCTAATCGCAATGAATTAACTCAATGCTATAACTGTCAGATGTTTGGCCATGTTTCGGCTAACTGTCTTTCTAAGGCTAAATGCGTTAAATGCGCGGGCGATCATCCCTCAAAAGAATGTGTCAGGCAAGCTTTCCATCAGAGTGATTCGGCTGATATCCCTCCTTTGAAATGCGCCGGTTGTGGGGAATTAGGTCACCCTGCCAGTTTCTCTAACTGTCCTGTACGTATTAGATACAGGGAAAGGGTACAACAAACTAAACTTCGCGCTACTTCCCATAATAGCAGGCCAATGCCACCCAATTCAGTGTCCTTTGCCACTCCACTCACTCGTGCCTCAGCAAACAACTCAGGTCCCTTGTACTCAGACATTGCCAGAATGGGTACTCAGAATTGGCAAAAGAACCAAGCTTCCAGTGAGTTTCCCAACTCCACTTTTAACGCATTTCAGGAGGAAATTCTTCAACTTTTCGGTATCTCCTTCTTCGAACTCTCCTCGCGTATCTCATCCTTCTGGAATTCCACGAGAGGTCTTGGTCCTGAAGACAAGAAAATGGCTTATTTATCTTTTATGCTAAATATCACTAATGGGTAATTTTCGAATACTAAATCTTAATGTCAACTCGTTGATATCTCATGGTAAGCGTCTTGCTCTGCAAGACCTCCTTCTTCAACACTTCCCTGACTTCGCGTGTCTAACAGAAACTAGACTTAGTGAACTTCCCGTGGGTAGCAAACTCTTTCTTAAAAGTTACAAATTAGTCAGAAATGATGCTGGCCGAGGTACTGCGATCTGTTTTAAACGTAGTTTGAAATGTAAATCGGTTCCTATCTGCTCTTCTTTATCTTCCATCACAGCCGTTTCGGCTGAGCATGTTTCACCTTCTGGTAGAGTTTTGAAGACTCTTGTTGGGTCTATGTACATCCCATCCAATATGGGGAGGAAAATTAACAGCGAACTTAATGCATTCTTTAATGTCGCTACAAACTTCGATGCTTTCGTGCTATGTGGTGATTTTAACGCCCGCAATCCCTTATGGGGTGATTCCCTCACCAATTTTAATGGAGCAGCACTTGAGGCATGGCTTTCCGACTCAACTCAAATAAACGCAGAAATTATCACGTCTGAATCACCGTCTTTTCCTAGAGGTGCCTCCTTCCTCGACGTTTTTTTAGTTTCTTCCTCGCTTTTGGATTCTGAATATAGGTGTGATTCCCTACCTGCTCTTTCAGATCACCTGGCCATCCTTCTTTGCTTAAACTCAGGGCCAATTCATACCAACCTCACCCCTCCTTCTGGCTCCAGGAATTACAGGGCCATTAAATGGGACCTCTTTAATACTGACCTTCGCAGAGCTATCCCGTGTGAGCTGCCAACTGACACGGTAGTCTCCAACGACGAAATCGACAGTCACATACAGCAGTTGAATGAAGCTTTCCGTGTCACGACAGACAAGCACGCCCCCCCCTCTCAGCAGAAGTTTCTATAAATATGGCAGTCTCTCAGAAGACACCCTATTCTTCTTCAGAGAACGGAAAAAACTACTTCAAAGACGGAAAAGAATTTTCCACAGGGCCCGCAATAGAACCAACTCTGAGTATGAAGCATTAACCAAGGAGATTTCTAGACTTTCAACAATCGTTGAACAAAAGATTAACAATGACTTAAATCAAGCCTACTATAGATTCTTGAAAAAAATCCAGCCTGGGTCGGATTGCTTCAAGGCAATCAATAGGATCTCCGGTCGGAAGAATACAGGCTTCAATATCAATACCGCCCCAATCACTTGCGATAACGTGGTTTTTGACACTACATTGCAGAAACTCGATGCTTTTGCGTCATTCTTTGACAAGGTATTCTCTGTAAAACTCCCGTCCGACTGTACTTGGGCTAATGAAGTGAACGAATCTGTAGACTCATTTAAAAGGGGCCTAATTGGTTCCTTCCTTACCCAGTTTTCTACAACTAACAATGCACCACACCCTAATTGTCCTAATTTCTCGGAAACCTTCACCTCCCAAGGGGAAGTCGCTGTAAATTTTGGCTTCTTAAACTCTAAAAAATCTGTGGGACCCGACTCTATCTGCAACTTCGTTCTTAGGAATTCTTCGGAAAGCTTGGTCAAACATCTCACTATCTTATTTAATCATTGCATCAACAACGGATACTTCCCTAATTCTTGGAAAATTGCCTCTATAATACCGGTTCCTAAGAAAGGTTGCTCAGGGGATCTGAACGACTTTAGACCCATATCTTTGCTTTCTAATCTGGGGAAATTATTTGAACGAATTGTATATAAGCAAATTAATAAATTTGCAGTTGACCTTATCCCTCCACATCAATTTGGGTTCAAGTCCGCTCATTCTACTGAACAGGCGGTGGTAATATTGCAAGATCATGTTATGTCCAATTTGCGTGCGCAAAAATGTACCGTTGCTTGCTCTTTAGATCTAACGAAAGCTTTTGACTCGCTGTGGCATGCTGGCCTCATTTATAAACTCTTACAACTCTCCTGTCCCACACCCATATTGAGATTGATAACTAACTTTCTCGAGGATAGGAAATTCCAAATGAAAATTGATAATACTTCCTCGGCGGTACTTAGCATCAATTCGGGTGTTCCCCAGGGTTCCATCTGGGGCCCCATCCTATTTAACATCTACGTGCACGATATTCCGGTTATCTGCAACCCTCATTCACTTCAGCCCAACCTCACTTTGGACTCTGGAGCAATAATGTATGCTGATGACACCATTATTTTCGCTAGTAACACTAGCCCAATCCAAGCTGCTAACGCGCTTCAACCCATTGTGGATCGTTGTGTGAGCTTTCTGGATATATGGGCTCTCAAAGTCAATGCAAACAAATCGGAAGTAATTTGCTTCAGAAACACAGGACGTAGTTGTAAAGCGGGAGTCATATCAGAAAGCAAGGCCTTTGTCGTTCTTGTGAATGGGTCACCAGTCCCTCACAAAAAATCAATCAATCAGCTTGGTATTAAATTTCAATACGACATGAAATTTAACTCCCACGCTAGAGCCCAACTTGCTAAGGCAAAAATTGCAGCGATTGCACTCAAGAAAGTGATGGCTCGAAGGGCTGTCCTTCCCCGAACTAAAACCCTTATTTACAAAGCCCTTATCAGGCCAATAATTTCCTACTGTTTCCCAGTCTGGGCTACTATTTCACCAACCGTAGGTAACGAACTTCAAATATTTGAGCGTAAAGTTCTTCGCTATTGTACTTCGCTATTTCGCAGATCAGATAAAAGATATTACAAAAACAAGGTTTTGTATAAAAAAGCGGGCATAATCCCCTTATTGAAATATATGCCGTCACTGGCACTTGATCGCACGGCCAAATGGCTTAATCACGATAATCCGTTAATAAAAGCTGTGTCAGAACGCAACCTTCGTCTCCCGCCCAATAGTCCTTTAATTAGCGGCTTTAATCTGGTAATAAATAATTATAGAGATTTATTTGATTCGGTTGGTAGTCAAGACTGTAAACCCAAATTCTACATCAGAAAGTGTTCTCGAATTCGTAGAGGCTAAAATATATATAATATATATATATATATATATATATATGTATCATGTATATACATGTTGTTTAAAATGAATAATCGTGTATATAAATGTGCACACTTCTATGTTGATATGTGTATATACAATATATGTATACGGGTGTCATACTTTGGTCTGGCAATGTTCTCTATCCGTTATAGTCCTGCCTCGTGGTTGCTATTATCTATTCCGTGTTCTCAATACTATGATTAATATTTTAACTCAATGTGTTCCTTTTATATATAATTACTGTCGCTGTGTTATAGTTGGATTATTATTTTGTTCCAGTATTGAATTCTCCATACTGATTTGAATTCCTTGATTTCTATATTATTTTAAGATATTATTGCATTAAGTACCCATTATGTATCATGGAAGTCTACAGTTAATTGAATTCTCTTTCGGTACAAGAACGTGAAAAAGTTTGAATTTATGCTGTTATATAATTTATTCCTATCAGTGTTAAGCTAGCAGTACTGAATTCTCCATATGGCGACCTTTAGGCTTTAAAAGTATTACAAAAAAAAAAAAAAAAAAAGTTTTAAGTTTGTACATCATAATTTTTTTTTCTCTCTGTTTTAAGTTTTATTGTTATTTGTTATATATATTTATATTCCTTTTAATCCTTTGCTCCACAAATGAGCACTGTGGAAATCAACTGTCTATGTTCAATTTCAAATCCTTAACTGTAAGTCTCTCCGCTAGGAGAATTGTACACATGTCAGAGTGACATATTGAATTAGTCACCATTTTGTTTACTTCACTTGACATATAGAATAAGATCGCATGTAAACTTTATTTGCTCAATAAAAAATCAGTTCAGTTCAGTTCAGTTTTGCTCTGATCTCTATAATTTACATAAACATTACTACATACATACTCGTATGAACATATCTGGGGCAATCCAACTTACCATGCACTCTTCCTACCCTGCTTCGCCACCTATACAAAAAGCTCCTTGTCGTAATTATGACGCTACGCAACAGATGTGAACTCCACACAAAGCTAAAAATATATTCTGGAAATAACTGGAACAAGGAACACAAAAAATTTGCCAATTGTGCGGTTTTTAAATTGGCTTTGGATCGAAGTGTCTGTAATTAATATATAAAATGCAGGGACACAATATTGATTATAACGCTTTACTGGTTATCACCCACGATAAAAGAAAACTGTTGCAATATTGCTCATGACAAAAACGCACCAGCGAAAATAATTAAGGGAAAAGCACAGCGAACGCAAAAAAAACGAACGCAATTATTTGAACGAAAATTGTTAAACCCAGACTCCAGAATTACATCAGCGCTAACGGAATTTTAACGTTAATCAATTGCAAATTCCCACAAAAAAGGCGAAAATTCAAGGTGCTCGCCGTGGAAAACATGGAATCAAATGAGAGTGATACTAAGGTGGCGCTCAGGTAGAAATTTCCTGGGCTTTTAGAGTGTCAGGAGGGATCATTTCGACTTTACTCCGCTGACGCAGCAAATGCTGAGACTATCAACTAACTCCCGTTTCACTTAGTCAGAAAGCCTTTTGTAAGTTCTATTGTTTTTGAAAAAAGTCAGAATTTAAGACTAGTATTAACTGCAAAAAGAAACCGAACGCGAGCGCACGACCAACGAAACAACAAGTCACGACGAAGGCTAAAAGCCAACTGGAAAATTTCACTTCTTGTCATTCCGTTGTGCTTTTCAGGAAATAAAGAAGGATTTTCTAAGGGGAAAGAAATAAAAGCTCCAAGGTAATTCCCACAGAGAGCAAATATTTAATATGTACAAAATGCTTGATTTCCAGTAAAATAAAGTCAATTTGTAGAGAAAGATCTGGAAATAATTTTAATCCCTTGCGTCCCTATGTGAGGTCATTTTCCGTTCGACTTCATTGAGCCTTGGCACTACTGCACTCGCTCCCAGGGCCGTCGAGAGGGGGTGCGAAATGGGACGTCCCGTGTTTTCGTGGGCCCGGATATTAGAAAATTTTAAAATAAAAAAATATCAGGAAGGCCCGACACGAGTAGAGAATCAGTCGAAATTCGACAAACGCTCTTCGTAAGAAGTTTTACCTGTGTATCATATTTGTAAAAAAGTGATAGTTTCACCAGAAAACTCAAAAAAAGTTAAAAAAAAAATTCTTCCAAAACTTAATGATAAAAATACAAATAAAAGATGGGTTTCATTTTTTAAAGCTCATCGCCAAATACGCGCTGGAAAAGCATTGCCCTGGGAGTGGAGAGCGATGAAAGTGAGGGAAATAAGTATGGCGCTTAATTTGTTTGATGGAAAACCGGATGTAAGGCTGAAAACACACCGCATAAGACAAAACGTTTGTTTTTGTTTCAAGAAACAACCGACCATTGCTTCTTATCAGGCAGCACACACCAAAAGAAACGAAACAAATCAAATGTTTTTGTCTCGATCCGTTTTATGACTGGTTGTCGATAATGCATGGCTTTGAATATGATCAACACACACCGAATGAGACAAACTCGTTTCAGATAAACGTCGTTGCCGATAATTGCATACAATGCAATAGGCGCAGCACACACCGCATGAAACAAAACAAAAAGACAAGACAAAACAGAAAGACATGTTTCGTTGCCACTAGGCGGCCAGTTGTCTTTCGAAAACAACAATTGGTTTCTGCTTAATAGCTGGCAATTTTATGTAAAATTTTGCAGATTATGGACGTCGTCATTGCAAAATCAGTTTTGTCTTATCTCAACACTCACTAACCGAAACAAGACAAAAAAACGTTTTGTTTTGTTTCAATGTGTTTCGCTTTGTGTGTGCTACAATGAAAAACGTTTTTTTTGTCTCAAGAGACAAAAACGTTTTGTCTGATGCAGTGTGTTTTCACACTAAAGCGACAACAAGACATCGTAGACTTCTTTTTCTTAATCGTAAATTGTTGATTTTAGTCTTCTTTGAATAAAATAGTTTTGCTAAAAAATCCCAGTCTCCCCGAAAAAGTAAATAAATGTTAAAAAGATTAACGATTTCCTTAAAAATGTCAAAAGTCGCCGGGGAAGCGGTGTCCTCGAGGTGAATGAGCAAAATATGTACTAGTTTGGTGGGAGACCGCTTTAAATCGGCAGTCACTAGTTGTAGAATTTCGGACACCGCTTTTTCGGTGGTTGCATCTCCCTAGCCGGATAACGACCAAAATTTCCGGCGGCATCCTGCAGTTTCCTAGTCACCTACACACCCTAGGAATCACTTAGGGACACCCGGACTACGAATTTTGCATACTCAACCCCCGTCAGCCCCTAATCTGTAAAGTCTGTTGTAATGGACGATCTGGTGGGCATCCGGAGATGCCCGTGGGGATGGAGCCTAAGGTAGCATGTTGACCGTGTAGGTCGGAACTTGTTATCTGACGAAGAAATAGGCCCCTCAACAAGCTAAGCAGCGGCCTATGCTTGCTGTAGCTCAGTTCAGGAGATGTGGGCGGGGTTTTCGCCGCTTGTTGCCCCTGTCCTTTACGTATTAACAAAAATTCATAGGCCTGGGGAAGACAACACAAGCAGAGGAGGTAAAAATGGGGAATAAAAAAAAATAGTCGATAAGGATGGAATGGTTGGCGGACGGATCAGACGCCTACGCGGTCGCACCTGGGTCCAGGTGTAATGGGACCCTCGGCCTCTGGTTTCGTACCACCAGCAGATCACTACTTTTCAGGTGCTGCTTCGATCTGCCGGTGGGAGCAGCGCTACCAGACCATAATACGGTTTATTACAGGTGGTTCATTACACTGTGTATGTTTTATGGAACTTGACGTTTTCTTTTGCATTGTACTACAGGTGAGAAATAAGACACATATAATTTTTACAGGGTGTCCGGAAAATGTTTTTATCTCTTAAAAATTTGTCACCATTTTTTGTCGGGTTTTCGCATACTAGTTTTGTTTCAAAAATTGAATTTAACGCACATATTAGAATTACTATAAAACGGCGTTAAAATTTATTATTTTTATTATTTTAACACAATATATTTAGTTATAATACTACCTAGTATGCTCGCGAAAATTTGAAAAAATACCATAAAGTGGCTATAACTATAAAATGATTCCTCTGATTTTTACGGGTTAAATTTTAAACATTATCGAATTAGTTTATTTAAGTGTTCCGACTAGCGTTTTTGTCTACATACTTAAAGCGTAGTCAATTTAACATTTGATTGAGAAATTGTCTTAAACTCGATGAAATTCAGATGCTTATGAATTCGTAATAAACATACCAATTTTTTAAGCTGAATTTTTAATAAAAAAATATTGTATTTATTGTAAACTGCATTTCTGAATTCTTTCAAACACGGAAAAATGCATGCCATAACCTCCATCATTATTATATCATACTATGGGGCCCAATAAAATCTGAGTCCCGGGGCCCGGATTTTCCGTCGATTTGCTCCCCCACCCCCCCATCGTTCGAATGTTCCAAAAACCGCTATTTGTAGCCGAAATCAATCCGGTGAATCAATCCGTGGTATCCTAGGCTCGTTTAATGTTTCGAGTGTAAATTGATTTCAAATGCAAGGTACAAGCCTACCTTATCAGCCAAGATTCAGGGACTCCAAGCAGAAAAAACGCGGTAGTTCAATGTTGTATGGGGTGAAGATGATTTAAAACCAGTGACAAGTTACCTAACAACAAATTTTAAAAAATGTTGCGTTATTCCGGATATCTTTTTCTCTGGTTAGTAAAGCCATAGAGACTTATTGATTTTGGCATTTCCATGGCTTTAGTGACCGAAGAAAAAGATATCCGGAGTAACGCAATAATCTTGACATTTTTGTGGGTCATAACCTGGCGTGAAATACGGCACGAACATTTAAGACGAGCTTGTCGCATTGCCTGCTAATGTAAAAGTGACGAGTTGGCTAGTAAATATAACGAAAATTTCTGCATAGTTGGAAAATGGGCTTTTTCACTGCTACAAAACCAAGCTAAGAGCACTTTCTTAAAAATAAGTAAGTCGAGACTAATATAGAATGGTTTCCAAGTAACGCTTAATAAGCAATACTGTCCCAGCACAAAAAGTGTTTAACTAAGTTGGGTATGCAGCTGGGTTACCTAAATTACACTTTAGCCCCCGTCGTTGGGTACGTATCAGGGTAACCTAAATCATGAAAATCGTAGCCCCCGCGCCATGGATCTCTTAAAACCCAGCAAAAAACCGTACCCCCGGTAACGCGTACTCCCCCAAATAGTTGTGCTAAATAGCCATCCTGGCATACCCACCATTTTCACTCAGCCCATAGAAGTTTCAAGAGATCCATGGCGCGGGGGCTACGATTTTCATGATTTAGGTAACCCAGGTACGTACCCAACGACGGGTCTACGATGTTCATGATTTCGATAACCCATGTACCTACCCAACTTAGTTAACCACTTTTCACACTGGGACAGTATTGCATACGAAGCATTATTTGGAAACCATTCTATATTAGTCCCGATAGCGTATGTAGTAGCGCGATGGCTTCTGAGGCAGAACGACCCGAGTTCGAATTCCAATCAGACGTGCAAACACAAAAATTTGATTTAAATGATGAAAAATTAAAATATAAAAACAATTCTTAGGAAAACGACCCAACCGTAAAATCAAATAGGCATATTAACCGGATGTAGTTGACTTTTGTTTACTTTTGGTGGATATCTAGGGGACCAACTTAGAAAAGGTAAATACGTTAGTAGCCTACGTTAGTAACGTTGGTTAGCTACGCTTTTGCTGGGTATTGCATATAAAGCATTATTTAGAAACCACCCAGCAAAAAGCGTGGCTAACCAAGTAGGGTAGGTACCTGGTTAACCAAAACATCAACATCGTAGCCCCCGCATGGGTGCTACGAGTACGAAATATTAAGCGGAGGGTACCCAGCAAAAAGCGTGGCTAACAAAGTAGGGTAGGTAGGGTAAAATGCATCAATGTCACAGGTATTTTGCCAACCAACAGTGCTCCCCAATGTTACTAACGTAGGCTACTAAAGTATTTACCTTTCCTAAGTTGGTCCCCTAAATACCCTCCAAAAGTAAAAAAAATCAACTACATCCGGTTAGTATGCCTATTTGATTTTACGGCTGGGTCGTTTTCCTAAGAATTATTTTCATAATTTTGTCACCATTTAAATCAAATTTTTCTGTTTGCATGTCCGACTGGGATTCGAACTCGGGTCGTTCCACCTTAGAAGCCATCGCGCTACCACATACGCCATCGAGACTAATATAGAATGGTTTCCAAATAATGTTTTATAAGCAATACTGTCCCAGCATAAAAAGTGGTTAACTAAGTTGGGTACGTAACTGGGTTACCTAAAGTATGAACATCGTAGCCCCCGTCGTTGGGTACGTACCTGGGTTACCTAAATCATGAAAATTGTAGCCCCCGCGCCATGGATTTCTTGAAAGTCCTATGGGCTGAGTGGAAATGGTGGGTATGCCAGGATGGCTATTTAGCATAGCTATTTCGGGTGGTACGCGTTACCGGGGGGTAGGGTTTTTTGCTGGGATGAACATCGTAGCCCCCGAGTAGCTATCTATATTGGGTACGTACCTGGGTTACCCGAATAATGAAAATCGTAGCCCCCGCTCCGTCGATCTCTTAAAAGCCCTATTGATTTTACGGTTGGGTCGTTTTGCTAAGAATTGTTTTTATAATTTTTTCAACATTTAAATCAAATTTTTGTGTTTGCATGTCCGACTGGGATTCGAACTCAGGTCGTTCTGCCTCAGAAACCATCGCAGTACCACATACGCTAACCTCCCCTACAAATTTCAAAAAATTAAATATTCCTTTAATTACGATAACTAACGAGAGAATGTCACTAGCAAGTTGAAAATTAGTTAGAATATTGCTAGTAAGATCTTCTTGGTTGATATTGAAAATGGGCAAGATCCGACCCAAGGAACTACTACCTCCCCTACAAATCATACCTTGAATAAGCGATAACTTTTGATATAATGAAGCCAGCAACTTGAAATTTTGATCAAACGTTTAAAGTAAGATTGAGTTAATCGGTATTAAAGATGGGCTATATCCGACCGAAGGAACCCCTATCTCCCCTACAAATGGAACTTAAAATAAGTAATAACTTACGATAAAATAAAGTTAGCGACTTGAAATTTTGATTACATGTTTGTAGTAGGATTCAGCTGGCTGATATTGAAAAAACATAAAATCCGACTAACCAAACCCCGACTTCCCCTACAAATGAAAATTCAAATAAGCGATAACTTTCGATAGAATGAAGCTAGAGATTTGAAATTTTGCTTAAATGTTTGTAGCAGGATCTAATTGGTTGGCGGCAATGATGGGCAAGATCTGACCTAAGGAACCCCTACCTCCCCTACAAATGAAACTTCAAATAAGCGATAAATTTCGATAAAATGAAGCTAATGACTTGAAATTTTGGCCAAATGTTTGTACAGGGATCTAGTTGGTTGTTATTAAAAATGCGCAAGATTCGACAAAAGAAACCTCTACCTCCCCTACAAGTGAGACATCAAATAAGCAACGACTTCAGATAGAATGAAGCTAGCGACTTGGAAAATTCGACAAATATTTTTGGAATGGGTTAGATAATTTATTTTGAGAATGGTCAAAATGCTCCTGAATGAGTGCCAATCTCCCCTGTAAACTGGTCATATAGGAAACTCACTTTTAGTGGTCGTTGCCAATTGGTACTTTTGGTATCACCACTAGGTCTGTACAAGTCTAGGGTATATAAGCTTCGGACTCCGGGCCTGGTTCAACTATAAAACATAAAAGAGACTTATTTGAATAAAAAAAAACACATCGGCACTATGGGAACGTTTGTTTATGCTTTCATGTTTAGAGTTAGGTAAGTTTTCGTCCGGTTTTGACCCCTTAAGCGCGCAGCGAGCGTAGCGAGCGGAGCCCACGCAAGAGGCTTTTGCACCCAGAGTGAGCGAAGCAAACGTTCATGTTTGTGTAACAACCTTCGTGCAACGGCGGCAACCCGAACCATAATCAGCATGCATACTCACATTCGGTTTCATACCAAAATTGTGCATGCAGGCATTATTTCGGTATGCATTATTTCATTTTATCTTATCCCCGCCAAAGAAAAAAAAATCGAAAAAAAAGTGGAAAAGTGACCAAGACTATGTTTACTCGACACAACAAGTACGGGTTTTCGGACCTCTGTAGCTCCGGCCCCGGATGCTTGTTCGAGCTCAAATATGGTATGATCATTGTCTCTGGTCATGCTACAAAGTGCTGCAAATTTGATACCGATACAAGGAAAAACACCCGAGATATGATAATTTGAAAATGGCTATTTTTCAAATTTTCCCTGTTCTTGTTGTTCTCGTTGTTCTTTGACCGGTCTACAGCCTCGTAGGGAGCGTATCGAGGTCTGCTTTCTTTTCTCACGGATTGACTGTGTCCCAAGGGTGCATAGGCTATCATTTGCTCTGATCCGTGCAGTAGATAAAAAGATACATTCAAAAATGTGAAATTTTATAGTAGAGTTTCTCGCTTAAGTCTTTTTGATAATTTGAATGCGACACAGAAAATCACTCGCAGATATCGCATGCGGACGGGGAGAGACGCAAACACTTGATTATGTGAGTAGTGGCGACGACGGATGCGCTCGTCGGGTGAGGAGATGGAGAACCATATGAGTTCATGGTTGTGGGCGTGGTTTGTGGCAAGTGCATCAATGAAAAGTGTGTCATGAAAAAATTGAAACTGAATGCTTATGGCTGCATCTTAGTGCCGGTGCACATGGACGTCCAAATGACGCCTGACGCTGCGTCACTTTCAATCGGGTAGGAAGAAATACATTACGGGCAATGAAGCGATGCATATGGCCGCAGATAGCTATCCGATAGCTATCGGCGGCATTTTTCCGCCGCGACAGCTCTCTGGGTTGACGCAGGTTTCTGCTCCTATCTGCGTCACTTCACGTGTCCGCATATCAATTTTTAATAAGCCGACCCACACATAGGTATCAAGGAGGGAGGAGCTTAAATGTCGCCACATATGATCGCGCAGAACCACGACCGAACTTCCACCGAACCATCAAATTTCATAGAACAGTGGAAATGAGGAGAATTTTATTTCCGCACATTCTATTGGTTTGACGTGGTTCGATGGGTGCTCGCGACCAAAATGCTTGCCGTGTGTGTCGTGCTTAAGTGACGCGGCGTCCGGTGTCATTTGGACGTCCATGTGTACCGGTTCTTAGGATGTCCGAAAAGAAAAAAACATGCTGTGTGGTATATGATTTAGGTAGTTTCATTTATGGCATATAAGATATGAATTATGATGTAAGATGATTTTTTCAATGTGTGGAATATGGGAAGCGATGTCTAGGCAAGATGGGTATCACATGACTGGAGGTGATGCGGCGAGTGCAAGTAGACTGTTAAAGGTATTTTGAGTCCTTTGGGCAGGAAAAAAGATGTTCTTGGCAAGGAAGCGATATCTAGGCAAGATGAGTATTATATTATCGGGGGTGATAAGGCGAATGCAGTAAACTACTGCTAAACGCACTTTGAGTCCTTTCAACTCGAAAAATAATATTCTTTGCAAGAAAACTATTTACTCCAAATGGGCAACCTGAGTGGACTCATAGTCCAGCACGTAAATCCCCTCGCACCTCGCTCTAGGGTATGCATATTGAACGCTGATTGCATTAGTTAATTTCTTTGAACGCGGTTTGACGGGGAGCTTCCATTAAACAAAATAAGTTGAACAATCTGGAGAAGAACGCAGTAGAAAATAGTCTATTAATCACTTCTGCCCTGAAGTGCATTTTTAGTCTTTTGTAAGGCAGGGGCTTTATAACGAGATCCGGGCGTGAAGCCAATAATACTTGGCATAAGAGCTTACAGCATGATCCGCACACAACTACTTATCCACAATTTTGTCAGAACGACATCGTTGTCATTATCACTGTCATTTTGTCATTAAATCCGTTCGGCGGTGAGTCTTTAGGCTACGAAGCTCCCCGCCAATCAGCTTTGAAAGAAATTAACTAATGCAATCAGCGTTCAATATGCATACCCTAGAGCGAGGCGCGAAGCTACGAGTACTTTAGCGGTATTGAGTTCATATCAATCCTTTTTACGGCTGAGGAGTTTTTCTTGGCGGGGATTTTTTTTTACAACAGGGTTGTTTTTGGGAGATATACATATATAACAAGAATTTATTTAAATGATTTCAGTTGTATGGTTTGTTATTATATTTTTCGGTTGTATGGTTTTGAAGAAGTGGTTTGCCGCATATCGGAAAATACGCAATCCAATTTCAGAGTCATGCCCGAACCATCATGAATGCAGAGTGCAGCAGCAGCGGCAGCGGCATCCGAAATGGCAAGTTAGAAACCATGCATTTCCCCTTAAGCGACCTAGATTGAACGCAGCGACAGCGGTGGAAGTAAATCTGCATGTCGTTGTTATTTTTGCTGCCGCTGGTGCTGCTTTCTGTGTTCATTCTGGTTAGGGTATTAAGACTTAAACTGGCAGAGCACCAACAAATTATTGAATTTCGGGCTACCTCTGCTGCTGCATTCATTCTGATTCGGGCATTATGCTGGAACCAGATTGAACGCAGCAAACAGAAGCAGAGGCAGCAGTAACTACAAGAACATGCAGATCTGCTTTCGCTGCTGTCGCTGCCACTGTGTTCAATCATAGATAAACAGACTAGTCTGTTTATCTATGGTTAAATCTAGGTCGCATATGGGAAATGCGTGCTTTCAGCCGCTGCTGCTGCATTCTGCGGTCAACGTGGTTCCGGCATTAAGCTGGCAGACACTACCATAACTTTTCAAAAAACAATGCAATAATTTTTTAACGACTTGTGGAAATTAGAACTAAGTACGACAAGTAATATTGTATTGTAGTAAAAACACTCAAAAATTTGTTGGTGCTCTACCAGCTTAAGTCTTAAGCTGGCAGACACTACCGTAACTTTTGAAAAAAGAGTGTAATCAATTTTTTTCGAGTTGTGGAAAGTAGAACTAAATATAACAAGTATCTTTAGGCAAAAAAAAAAAAACAAAACAAAATTGAATGTCTGCCAGCTTAATTTTTTTCGAGTTGTGGAAATTAGAACTAAGTTGGGCCGAATTTAGTACACTTCTTTCAATTAAGCCTGCTACTTTTGCTCTGCCAGCTTACATGAGGTCAAATTGTTTTGATTGAAAGTTTCCTTTGAAGAGAGAATCAGAGGAAATGAAAAAGAGCGAGAGAAACGAAGTAATTCGGCGCAAGTGAGGAAGTAGGAAGGGGGATGGAAATTTGACATCTCTTTTGCTATATATATATGGACCAGGCGGGTGTTCCGCGGCAAAGAGACCGACTGGAATGTTATTGTTCCAAAGGAGAAGTAGGAGAGCGGATCTCATGTGCTTCCTGTGCTTTTATATAGACTGCGCGGGTGTTGCGCAGTGTGTCTCTGTTTACTTATTACTAGTTCGTATGTGGTGGAATTACGTCCAGAATTTAGTGTACAGTAAATGGTGCTTTCATCTCCTTCTATATGTCTCTGTGGTCTTTCCTTTTATAGTGGCATCAAGTAGTGTTTCATGTCTCTTTCTTTCACAACAGCACAATCACTACTCTCACTACGATTACATAAAAAGCACTAAGAATATGATGAAGCCATCACTTATGTACAATGGATAAATAACTAGAAAAAAATTATACCAGCGCACACGTGTAATTCGAAACAAATTACACGACTAAAATTAAATGACCGGCAGCAAGTTCGACAGTGTATGGTGACACTAACTCTTAATATTAAGCCCCATTTCCCAAGCTGCAGAATTCCACTGCGTCTTGTGGAATAGACTACTACCAGCCTTGTTTTCAAGGCTGCACGATACCTCTGCGTGCGTCTTGAGGGATAGACTAGGCTGTTCCGCAGCACGTAGCGATACCTTGCAGCTTCGAAAATAGGAAAACAAGGCAGTCTATTCCGCAGCACGCAGCGGAAAATGAGGCTTTTGTTCTACGAAGAAGCTTTGTACACGAAAGTTAAAGAAAATTCAATACTTAATAACTTTCTAATGCATTTTTTTTTCTCTTAGATGTACAATTAAAAGATACAAAGTATCTACACTGCATGCAGATACATCGAAACATGGATATGTCTATGACTACCGACTGAGTGGAACCTGTTGTGTTGAAGACTTCGACGTAAGTTTTATAAAGATCCCAGTATAGTTATACTGTCGCGCTCGGTGGCCGTGATCGTTCGGTCACCGCTCTACGATACTAATCTAGAGCTCGGAGATCAAATCTCGGCGCGATCAAAAACTGCCTGTGAGTACTAATAGAACTCAAACAGTGCTCCGGGCTTGTCAGTATAAAGACGGCGCGGATAGGAGGTGCATGCGAGCAACTGCACTTCCGAAAAAGTAGATATGCTATTGAAACGTCAACAAGGCATAGAAATGCTAGAGATGTTGACGCGCCCATGCCCCGGAGGGGTCAAGGCAATTTGAGATTAGAGAGATAGTTATACTGGATGAAATTATTCGAAAAAACACGTCCCACGCTTTTGGTAGGCATAAGACATATCCATCTACCGATGTATCTGGTGGCAGTGTAGATACTCGTCATAAATTCTGCTTTGCTTTGTCCTGTCCGCTCGGGCTCCTTTCTCTCGCGGGATCGTTTCGTTTTCGTTTGCATCGCGTGTGTGCAATATTCAACTCCTCTCGTGCACCCTGTTCCATCTACCCGTTCGAAACAGTTTGCAGACTGCAGCCTATCGACATTTCTCTGAGGAAGTTTCTGCTAATTGCAATCACGCTTCCCACCATCTTTTCCCAATCGGACGTGTATTGTGTTTGTGTATCTATTGCAAAATCGCCCCCACACTATCCGCCTCATCCCGCCCCTTTAATCAACAGTCCGGGTCCGGCACACACAATCCGTTTCTCAAGTAACGCGTGCGACTCTATGCGATTGTGTCCGGCAAACAGAAAGGGAAACTAACAAAAGTAAACAAAACATTCCAACACACGCACAAAGAGAATGCACAAGAATAATTTTGGAATTTTTGCAGAAGGGGGCATTTGATCTTCTGCAGACCTCTGAATGTACATCATGCCACGATGAGCTGCCCGGAACAATAACATCCTGCGACGAATATTTCTCTATTTCGGGGCTTGGGAGATTTTAACTCGCGCAGTACGAATCCGCCATTTTGTTTTATGATATGTTTATTGCGCGTGTGGTGGGGGCCCACATGGTGGGCCAGTCAGATCTCAAATCGCCGCCATTGCAAGTAAACAACCACAGTTGCTGGATCACCCGATTTGGATAGAATGAACTTCATCCGCGATGGCTCTCGCTCTTTATCTTCGGGGGGGGGGGGGGGCGGGAACTATGTAATGTACACACTCTCAAATTGCGTCTGCGCATGTCCGAATGTTAGTCGAACTGACTACTTGCTACTTTTTCTGGGACCCTATTGATTCAGATATGTAGTACAACGCGCGCTATTTTATTTGTTTGGATTCCAGCCATTTTAAACATTTTGGAATTTTCGCGGAAGGGGGGCATTTGATCTTCTGCAGACCTCTGAATGTACAATACATCATAACATATAACATCCTGCGAGGAATATTTCTTTATTTCGGGGCTTGAGAGATTCTAACTCGCCTAGTATAAATCCGCCATTTTGTTCTATATGTTTATTGCACGTGTGGTGGGGGGGCCCACATTGTGGACCAGTCAGACCTCAAATCGCCGCCATTGCAAATGCACAAACACAGTCGCTGGATCACCCGATTTGGCTCGAATGAACTTCATCCGCTCTCGCTCATCTTCTGGGGGTGGGAACTATGTACACTCTCTCAAATTGCGTCTGCCCATGTCCAAATGTTAGTCGAACTGACTACTTGCTACTTTTTCTGGGACCCTAGTGACTCAGATAGTACAACACGGGCTATTTTATTAAATGATGAATGGGAATTGGCGGAAATCGAAGGTCATTGGAGAGCAGAGGACTTCTTGCGACGTGTTCTGGGGGCCTAGTCAAGTTAGGTAGTACGGAGCGTACTCTATATTTTTGAGCATTTTGAATGTATGGTATGGTGTGTATGCAGAAGTTTTGATTATGGCGTCGCGTTGACTGAAAGCGTGGGACAGAGAGCACAGAGAGCGCCTGTTCACCCGTACACTAAATATTTCTTGCCGTCCACAACGTCAACCTTTATTGCTATCAAATCAACATCCCAACATGTACACACAGGATCCCCGCAAGCGCGCCGCCTGCGCAGATCAACAAGCAACAGCCATGCACAATGACCACTTCACTCAAACGACATGCACAATCAGAAAAAAAAATTTCAATGGGCTTGTTTCCTCTTCTGACCCCCGAGTAGAAAAACAGACATTTCGTGTGACGGCCAGATTTTTAGGATGACCCCCAGCTATAAGACATATCCATGTCAAAAAGATATGTGCAATAAAGTGAAAAATGTCCCGAAATTTGTTAGTTTCAAGTGACAAAATTCCTAGCTGCACGCGGTCTTTTGGTCTAATAGGCGGATGTACCAACGAATCTGTGTCGTACGTGCCCGACAATAGGCACCTTTTTTCAGCAGCGCAGATCAAGAGCAAAACAATCACACGCATTACACTAACAACCTGCTCTGTACAGAACAATTTTTGTTTTGCTCTGATCTCTATAATTTACATAAACATTACTACATACATACTCGTATGAACATATCTGGGGCAATCCAACTTACCATGCACTCTTTCTACCCTGCTTCGCCACCTATACAAAAAGCTCCTTGTCGTAATTATGACGCTACGCAACAGATGTGAACTCCACACAAAGCTAAAAATATATTCTGGAAATAACTGGAACAAGGAACACAAAAAATTTGCCAATTGTGCGGTTTTTAAATTGACTTTGGATCGAAGTGCCTGTAATTAATATATAAAATGCAGGGACACAATATTGATTATAACACTTTACTGGTTATCACCCACGATAAAAGAAAACTGTTGCAATATTGCTCATGACAAAAACGCACCAGCGAAAATAATTAAGGGAAAAGCACAGCGAACACAAAAAACGAACGCAATTATTTGAACGAAAATTGTTAAACCCAGACTCCAGAATTACATCAGCGCTAACGGAATTTTAACGTTAATCAATTGCAAATTCCCACAAAAAAGGCGAAATTCAAGGTGCTCGCCGTGGAAAACATGGAATCAAATGAGAGTGATACTAAGGTGGCGCTCAGGTAGAAATTTCCTGGGCTTTTAGAGTGTCAGGAGGGATCATTTCGACTTTACTCCGCTGACGCAGCAAATGCTGAGACTATCAACTATGTAACTCCCGTTTCACTTAGTCAGAAAAGCCTTTTGTAAGTTCTATTGTTTTTGAAAAAAGTCAGAATTTAAGACTAGTATTAACTGCAAAAAGAAACCGAACGCGAGCGCACGACCAACGAAACAACAAGTCACGACGAAGGCTAAAAGCCAACTGGAAAATTTCACCACTTCTTGTCATTCCGTTGTGCTTTTCAGGAAATAAAGAAGGATTTTCTAAGGGGAAAGAAATAAAAGCTCCAAGGTAATTGCCACAGAGAGCAAATATTTAATATGTACAAAATGCTTGATTTCCAGTAAAATAAAGTCAATTTGTAGAGAAAGATCTGGAAATAATTTTAATCCCTTGCGTCCCTATGTGAGGTCATTTTCCGTTCGACTTCATTGAGCCTTGGCACTACTGCACTCGCTCCCAGGGCCGTCGAGAGGGGGTGCGAAATGGGACGTCCCGTGTTTTCGTGGGCCCGGATATTAGAAAATTTTAAAATAAAAAAATATCAGGAAGGCCCGACACGAGTAGAGAATCAGTCGAAATTCGACAAACGCTCTTCGTAAGAAGTTTTACCCGTGTATCATATTTGTAAAAAAGTGATAGTTTCACCAGAAAACTCAAAAAAAGTTAAAAAAAAAAAATTCTTCCAAAACTTAATGATAAAAATACAAATAAAAGATGGGTTTCATTTTTTAAAGCTCATCGCCAAATACATTGCATTGCCCTGGGAGTGGAGAGCGATGAAAGTGAGGGAAATAAGTATGGCGCTTAATTTGTTTGATGGAAAACCGGATGTAAGGCTGAAAACACACCGCATAAGACAAAACGTTTGTTTTTGTTTCAAGAAACAACCGACCATTGCTTCTTATCAGGCAGCACACACCAAAAGAAACGAAACAAAACAAATGTTTTTGTCTCGATCCGTTTTATGACTGGTTGTCGATAATGCATGGCTTTGAATGTGATCAACACACACCGAATGAGACAAACTCGTTTCAGATAAACGTCGTTGCCGATAATTGCATACAATGCAATAGGCGCAGCACACACCGCATGAAACAAAACAAAATGTTTCGTTGCCGCTAGGCGGCCAGTTGTCTTTCGAAAACAACAATTGGTTTCAGCTTAATAGCTGGCAATTTTATGTAAAATTTTGCAGATTATGGACGTCGACATTGCAAAATCAGTTTTGTCTTATCTCAACACTCACTAACCGAAACAAGACAAAAAACGTTTTGTTTTGTTTCAATGTGTTTCGCTTGGTGTGTGCTACAATGAAAAACGTTTTTTTTTTGTCTTAAGAGACAAAAACGTTTTGTCTGACGCAGTGTGTTTTCACACTAAAGCGACAACAAGACATCGTAGATTTCTTTTTCTTAATCGTAAATTGTTGATTTTAGTCTTCTTTGAATAAAATAGTTTTGCTAAAAAATCCCAGTCTCCCCGAAAAAGTAAATAAATGTTAAAAAAGGTTAACGATTTCCTTAAAAATGTCAAAAGTCGCCGGAGAAGCGGTGTCCACGAGGTGAATGAGCAAAATATGTACTAGTTTGGTGGGAGACCGCTTTAAATCGGCAGTCACTAGTTGTAAAATTTCGGACACCGCTTTTTCGGTGGTTGCATCTCCCTAGCCGGATAACGACCAAAATTTCCGGCGGCAACCTGCAGTTTCCTAGTCATCTACACACCCTAGGAATCACTTAGGGACACCCGGACTACGAATTTCGCATACTCAACCCCCGTCAGCCCCTAATCTGTAAAGTCTGTTGTAATGGACGATCTGGTGGGCATCCGGAGATGCCCGTGGGGATGGAGCCTAAGGTAGCATGTTGACCGTGTAGGTCGGGCCTTGTTATCTGACGAAGAAATAGGCCCCTCAACAAGCTAAGCAGCGGCCTATGCTTGCTGTAGCTCAGTTTGGGAGATGTGAGCGGGGTTTTCGCCGCTCGTTGCCCCTGTCCTTTACGTATTAACAAAAATTCATAGGCCTGGGGAAGACAACACAAGCAGAGGAGGTAAAAATGGGGAATAAAAAAAAATAGTCGATAAGGATGGAATGGTTGGCGGACGGATCAGACGCCCACGCGGTCGCACCTGGGTCCAGGTGTAATGGGACCCTCGGCCTCTGGTTTCGTACCACCAGCAGATCACTACTTTTCAGGTGCTGCTCCGATCTGCCGGTGGGAGCAGCGCTACCAGACCATAATACGGTTTATTACAGGTGGTTCATTACACTGTGTATGTTTTATGGAACTCGACGTTTTCTTTTGCATTGTACTACAGGTGAGAAATAAGACACATATAATTTTTACAGGGTGTCCGGAAAATGTTTTTATCTCTTAAAAATTTGTCACCATTTTTTGTCGGGTTTTCGCATACTAGTTTTGTTTCAAAAATTGAATTTAACGCACATATTAGAATTACTATAAAACGGCGTTAAAATTTATTATTTTTATTATTTTAACACAATATATTTAGTTATAATACTACCTAGTATGCTCGCGAAAATTTGAAAAAATACCATAAAGTGGCTATAACTATAAAATGATTCCTCTGATTTTTACGGTTTACATTTTAAACATTATCGAATTAGTTTATTTAAGTGTTCCGACTAGCGTTTTTGTCTACATAGTTAAAGCGTAGTCAATTTAACATTTGATTGAGAAATTGTCTTAAAGTCGATGAAATTCAGATGCTTATGAATTCGTAATAAACATACCAATTTTTTAAGCTGAATTTTTAATAAAAAAATATTGTATTTACTGAATTCTTTCAAACACGGAAAAATGCATGCCATAACCTCCATCATTATATCATACTATGGGGCCCAATAAAATCTGAGTCCCGGGGCCCGGATTTTCCGTCGATTTGCTCCCCCCCCCCCCCCCCCCCCATCGTTCGAATGTTCCAAAAACCGCTATTTGTAGCCGAAATCAATCCGGTGAATCAATCCGTGGTATCCTAGGCTCGTTTAATGTTTCGAGTGTAAATTGATTTCAAATGCAAGGTACAAGCCTACCTTATCAGCCAAGATTCAGGGACTCCAAGCAGAAAAAACGCGGTAGTTCAATGTTGTATGGGGTGAAGATGATTTAAAACCAGTGACAAGTTACCTAACAACAGATTTTAAAGAATGTTGCGTTATTCCGGATATCTTTTTCTCTGGTTAGTAAAGCCATAGAGACTTATTGATTTTGGCATTTCCATGGCTTTAGTGACCGAAGAAAAAGATATCCGGAGTAACGCAATAATCTTGACATTTTTGTGGGTCATAACCTGGCGTGAAATACGGCACGAACATTTAAGACGAGCTTGTCGCATTGCCTGCTAATGTAAAAGTGACGAGTTGGCTAGTAAATATAACGAAAATTTCTGCATAGTTGGAAAATGGGCTTTTTCACTGCTACAAAACTAAGCTAAGAGCACTTTCTTAAAAATAAGTAAGTCGAGACTAATATAGAATGGTTTCCAAGTAACGCTTAATAAGCAATACTGTCCCAGCACAAAAAGTAGTTAACTAAGTTGGGTATGCAACTGGGTTACCTAAATTACACTTTAGCCCCCGTCGTTGGGTACGTATCAGGGTAACCTAAATCATGAAAATCGTAGCCCCCGCGCCATGGATCTCTTAAAACCCAGCAAAAAAACCGTACCCCCCGGTAACGCGTACTCCCCCAAATAGTTGTGCTAAATAGCCATCCTGGCATACCCACCATTTTCACTCAGCCCATAGAAGTTTCAAGAGATCCATGGCGCGGGGGCTACGATTTTCATGATTTAGGTAACCCAGGTACGTACTCAACGACGGGGGCTACGATGTTCATGATTTCGATAACCCATGTACCTACCCAACTTAGTTAACCACTTTTCACACTGGGACAGTATTGCATACGAAGCATTATTTGGAAACCATTCTATATTAGTCCCGATGGCGTATATGGTAGCGCGATGGCTTCTAAGACAGAACGACCCGAGTTCGAATTCCAGTCAGACATGCAAACACAAAAATTTGATTTAAATGATGAAAAATTATAAAAACAATTCTTAAGAAAACGACCCAACCGTAAAATCAAATAGGCATACTAACCGGATGTAGTTGATTTTTTTTTACTTTTGGTGGGTATTTAGGGGACCAACTTAGAAAAGGTAAATACGTTAGTAGCCTACGTTAGTAACGTTGGTTAGCTACGCTTTTGCTGGGTATTGCATATAAAGCATTATTTGGAAACCACCCAGCAAAAAGCGTGGCTAACCAAGTAGGGTAGGTACCTGGTTAACCAAAACATCAACATCGTAGCCCCCGCATGGGTGCTACGAGTACGAAATATTAAGCGGAGGGTACCCAGCAAAAAGCGTGGCTAACAAAGTAGGGTAGGTAGGGTAAAATGCATCAATGTCACAGGTATTTTGCCAACCAACAGTGCTCCCCAATGTTACTAACGTAGGCTACTAAAGTATTTACCTTTCCTAAGTTGGTCCCCTAAATACCCTCCAAAAGTAAAAAAAAATCAACTACATCCGGTTAGTATGCCTATTTGATTTTACGGTTGGGTCGTTTTCCTAAGAATTATTTTCATAATTTTGTCACCATTTAAATCAAATTTTTCTGTTTGCATGTCCGACTGGGATTCGAACTCGGGTCGTTCCTCCTTAGAAGCCATCGCGCTACCACATACGCCATCGAGACTAATATAGAATGGTTTCCAAATAATGTTTTATAAGCAATACTGTCCCAGCATAAAAAGTGGTTAACTAAGTTGGGTACGTGCATGGGTTATCTAAATCATGAACATCGTAGCCCCCGTCGTTGAGTACGTACCTGGGTTACCTAAATCATGAAAATCGTAGCCCCCGCGCCATGGATCTCTTGAAAGGCCTATGGGCTGAGTGAAAATGGTGGGTATGCCAGGATGGCTATTTAGCATAGCTATTTCGGGTAGTACGCGTTACCGGGGGTACGGTTTTTTGCTGGGTGGGCAATACCCTAGCAAAAAGCGAGGCTAACCAAGTAGGGTGGGTACCTGGTTAACCAATGCATCAAAATCGTAGCCCCCGCATGTGTGGTACGAAATGTTAAGAAGAGGCTACCCAGCAAAATGTGTGGCTAGCCAAATAGGTTAGGCAGCTAGGTGGCCAAAACCTGAAAATCGTAGCCCCCGTATGGGTTGTACGAAATATTAAAGATAGGGTAATAACAAAATTTATCAATGTCACAGGTATTTTGACAACCAACGATGCCCGCCTATGTTACTAACGTAGGCTACTACCGTATTTACCTTTCCTAAGTTGGTCCCCTAAATACCCACCGTAAGTAAACAAAAATGATTTTACGGTTGGGTCGTTTTCCTAAGAATTGTTTTTATAATTGTTTCAACATTTAAAATAAATTTTTGTGTTTGCATGTCCGACTGGGGTTCGAACTCGGGTCGTTCTGCCTTAGAAGCCATCGCGCTACCACATACGCCATCGGGACTAATATAGAATGGTTTCCAAATAATGCTTTATAAGCAATATTTTCACAGAATAAAAAGTGGTTAATTAAGTTGGGTACGTAACTGGGTTACCTAAATCATGAAAACCGTAGCCCACGCGCCATGGATCTCTTGGAAATCCTATGGGCTGAGTTACAATGGTGGTTACGCCAGGACGGCTATTTAGCATAGCTATTTTGGGTGGTACGCGTTACCCGGGGGGTACGGTTTTTTGCTGGGTAATAAAAAATGCATCAATGTCACACGTATTTTGCCAATCGACGGTGCCCCCCAATGTTACTAACGTAGGCTACTACCGTATTTACCTTTCCTAAGTTGGTCCCCTAAATACCCACCAAAAGTAAAAAAAAAACATAAAAGAACTACGATTGGGGTAAACCCCAATCATGCAATACTCTAGATGAATTTGAACCTGGTTAAAGCCAATAAATAATTTTGGTTGCAATCTCGGATGCATCGTTAAGACGTAAGACGTAAGTCGTTAAGACGTTAAGACGTATTTCATGAAATAGTGCAGTTTGTATGGGAGGGGGTAGAAGGAGGGTGAGGATTACAATAAATTTTATAATGTAGGTTACAATTATCATAAAAGTGATATATTCAAAATTTCAAAGCAATATGTTTTATAGTTTCTGAGAAAATCTGATTATTGTAAATTATCAAAAATGTGTCATTTTGTATGGGAGGGGGTAGACGGAGTAAGGGTAATCGATTACTTTTTTTGAATCTAACTGATATTGTTAATTAAGTGTTAAGTACAAAATTTCAGCCCGATAAATTGTATAGGTAATGAGTAAATTGGCTTAACGTATTTCATGAAATAGTGCAGTTTGTATGGGAGGGGGTAGAAGGAGGGTGAGGATTACAATAAATTTTATAATGTAGGTTACAATTATCATAAAAGTGATATATTCAAAATTTCAAAGCAAGATGTTTTATAGTTTCTGAGAAAATCTGATTATTGTAAATTATCAAAAATGTGTCATTTTGTATGGGAGGGGGTAGACGGAGTAAGGGTAATCGATTAATTTTTTTGAATCTAACTGATATTGTTAATTAAGTGTTAAGTACAAAATTTCAGCCCGATAAATTGTATACGTACTGAGTAAATTGGCTTAACGTATTTCATGAAATAGTGCAGTTTGTATGGGAGGGGGTAGAAGGAGGGTGAGGATTACAATAAGTTTTATAACATGGGTTACAATTATCATAAAAGTGATATATTAAAAATTTCAAAGCAATATGTTTTATAGTTTCTGAGAAAATCTGATTATTGTAGATTTTCAAAAATGTGTCATTTTGTATGGGAGGGGTTAGAAGGGGTGGAGCGATTTAGCCCGTTCACGAACTTAGCCTTCATTTTTTGTCAAAAATAACGTGTGCAAAATTTGAACTTCATAGCTCAACGCGTTCTCGAGCTAGAGAGGTCACGGACGGACGGACGGACAGACGGACAGACGGACAGACGGACATCCGGTTTTGAGATATTCGAGTGATAATATGAACTTCTGTATCATTCATTTTTTTCTGCGAGCCTTATTTCTTAGCGTTACAAACTTTGTGGCAAACTTATAATACTCTCAGATTTCATCTAGAGTATAAACATAAAAGAACTACGATTGGGGTAAACCCCAATCATGCAATACTCTAGATGAATTTGAACCTGGTTAAAGCCAATAAATAATTTTGGTTGCAATCTCGGATGCATCGTTAAGACGTAAGACGTAAGTCGTTAAGACGTTAAGACGTATTTCATGAAATAGTGCAGTTTGTATGGGAGGGGGTAGAAGGAGGGTGAGGATTACAATAAATTTTATAATGTAGGTTACAATTATCATAAAAGTGATATATTCAAAATTTCAAAGCAATATGTTTTATAGTTTCTGAGAAAATCTGATTATTGTAAATTATCAAAAATGTGTCATTTTGTATGGGAGGGGGTAGACGGAGTAAGGGTAATCGATTAATTTTTTTGAATCTAACTGATATTGGTAATTAAGTGTTAAGTACAAAATTTCAGCCCGATAAATTGTATACGTACTGAGTAAATTGGCTTAACGTATTTCTTGAAATAGTGCACTTTGTATGGGAGGGGGTAGAAGGAGGGTGAGGATTACAATAAGTTTTATAACATAGGTTACAATTATCATAAAAGTGATATATTAAAAATTTCAAAGCAATATGTTTTATAGTTTCTGAGAAAATCTGATTATTGTAAATTTTCAAAAATGTGTCATTTTGTATGGGAGGGGGTAGAAGGGGTGGAGCGATTTAGCCCGTTCACGAACTTAGCCTTCATTTTTTGTCAAAAATAACGTGTGCAAAATTTGAACTTCATAGCTCAACGCGTTCTCGAGCTAGAGAGGTCACGGACGGACGGACGGACATCCGGTTTTGAGATATTCGAGTGATAATATGAACTTCTGTATCATTCATTTTTTTCTGCGAGCCTTATTTCTTAGCGTTACAAACTTTGTGGCAAACTTATAATACTCTCAGATTTCATCTAGAGTATAATCAGCAACATCCGGTTAGTATGCCTATTTGATTTCACGGTTGGATCGTTTTCCTAAGAATTGTTTTTATAATTTTTTCAAAATTTAAATCAAATTTTTGTGTATGCATGTCCGACTGGGATTCGAATTCGGATCGTTCCGCCTCAGAAGCCATCGCGCTACCACATACGCCATCGAGCTTAATATAGTATGGTCCCCAAATAATGCTTTATAAGCAATACTGTCCCAGCATAAAAAGTGGTTAGTAAAGTTGGGTACGTAACTGGGTGACCTAAATCATGAACATCGCAGCCCCCGAATAGCTATCTACGTTGGGTACTAGGTTATCTAAATCATGAAAATCGTAGCCCCCGCGCCATGGATCTCTTGAAAGTCCTATGGGCTAAGTGAAAATGGTGGGTATGCCAGGATGGCTATTTAGCATAGCTATTTTGGGTAGTACGCATTACCGGGTGGTACGGTTTTTTGCTGGGATACTACCCAGCAAAAAACCGTACCCCCCGTTACCTAAATCATCCCAGAAAAAAGCGTGGCTAACCAAGTTGGGTAGGTACCTGTTTAACCAAAACAACAAAATCGTAGCCCCTGCATGGGTGGTATGAAATATTAAGGAGAGGTTAATAAAAAAGATACAAAGTATCTACACTGCATGCAGATACATCGGAACATGGATATGTGTATGACTACCGACTGCGTGGAACCTGTTGTGTAAGTTTTATAAAGATCCCAGTATAGTTATACTGTCGCGCTCGGTGGCCGTGATCGTTCGGTCACCGCTCTACGATACTAATCTAGAGCTCGGAGATCAAATCTCGGCGCGATCAAAAACTGCCTGTGAGTACTAATAGAACTCAAACAGTGCTCCGGGCTTGTCAGTATAAAGACGGCGCGGATAGGAGGTGCATGCTAGCAACTGCACTTCCGAAAAAGTAGATATGCTATTGAAACGTCAACAAGGCATAGAAATGCTAGAGATGTTGACGCGCCCATGCCCCCGGAGGGGTCAAGGCAATTTGAGATTAGAGAGATAGTTATACTGGATGAAATTATTCGAAAAAACACGTCCCACGCTTTTGGTAGGCATAAGACATATCCATCTACCGATGTATCTGGTGGCAGTGTAGATACTCGTCTTAAATTCTGCTTTGCTTTGTCCTGTCCGCTCGGGCTCCTTTCTCTCGCGGGATCGTTTCGTTTTCGTTTGCATCGCGTGTGTGCAATATTCACCTCCTCTCGTGCACCCTGTTCCATCTACCCGTTCGGTACAGTTTGCAGACTGCAGCCTATCGACATTTCTCTGAGGAAGTTTCTGCTAATTGCAATCACGCGTCCCACCATCTTTTCCCAATCGGACGTGTATTGTGTTTGTGTATCTATTGCAAAATCGCCCCCACACTATCCGCCTCATCCCGCCCCTTTAATCAACAGTCCGGGTCCGGCACACACAATCCGTTTCTCAAGTAACGCGTGCGACTCTATGCGATTGTGTCCGGCAAACAGAAAGGGAAACTAACAAAAGTAAACAAAACATTCCAACACACGCACAAAGAGAATGCACAAGAATAATTTTGGAATTTTTGCAGAAGGGGGCATTTGATCTTCTGCAGACCTCTGAATGTACATCATGCCACGATGAGCTGTCCGGAACTATAACATCCTGCGACGAATATTTCTCTATTTCGGGGCTTGGGAGATTTTAACTCGCGCAGTACGAATCCGCCATTTTGTTTTATGATATGTTTATTGCGCGTGTGGTGGGGGCCCACATGGTGGGCCAGTCAGATCTCAAATCGCCGCCATTGCAAATGAACAACCACAGTTGCTGGATCACCCGATTTGGATAGAATGAACTTCATCCGCGATGGCTCTCGCTCTTTATCTTCGGGGGGCGGGAACTATGTAATGTACACACTCTCAAATTGCGTCTGCGCATGTCCGAATGTTAGTCGAACTGACTACTTGCTACTTTTTCTGGGACCCTATTGATTCAGATATGTAGTACAACGCGCGCTATTTTATTTGTTTGGATTCCAGCCATTTTAAACATTTTGGAATTTTTGCGGAAGGGGGGCATTTGATCTTCTGCAGATCTCTGAATGTTCAATACATCATAACATATAACATCCTGCGAGGAATATTTCTTTATTTCGGGGCTTGAGAGATTCTAACTCGCCTAGTATAAATCCGCCATTTTGTTCTATATGTTTATTGCACGTGTGGCGGGGGCCCACATTGTGGACCAGTCAGACCTCAAATCGCCGCCATTGCAAATGCACAAACACAGTCGCTGGATCACCCGATTTGGCTCGAATGAGCTTCATCCGCTCTCGCTTATCTTCTGGGGGTGGGAACTATGAACACTCTCTCAAATTGCGTCTGCGCATGTCCAAATGTTAGTCGAACTGATTACTTGCTACTTTTTCTGGGACCCTAGTGATTCAGATAGTACAACACGGGCTATTTTATTATATGATGAATGGGAATTGGCGGAAATTGAAGGTCATTGGTGAGCAGAGGACTTCTTGCGACGTGTTCTGGGGGCCTAGTCAAGTTAGGTAGTACGCAGCGTACTCTATATTTTTGAGCATTTTGAATGTATGGTGTAATGTTTGCCTTTTGTTTGATTCCTTCAAGTCATCAAAATTCAAAACTGTTCAACTTCTTTGATTTTAGGGTTTTGTAGTAAATACAAAACCCTTATGAAATCGGTCAAATGTCTGTCTGTCCGTCTGTCCATGGAATATCTCACGAACGGCTGAAGCTACATACATGAAATTTTGTAAGAATGTGTAGAATTACTATAATTCGCCGGAGAAAGCGAATCGTCGTAATAGGTCAACTTTAAGGGGAGGTCCCCATAGAGGGGAAATGAAGGTTGAAAGTTTTTTTTCGTTTGGTACAGGCAAGTGGGGTATCATAAGAAAGGTACCGTCGAGTACATTCCATTTTTGGAATTTTTTCCAAATTTGAAGAAACGGGAAAAGAGGGAGAGGGGAAAATATGTCATCCGAGTCTGTCCCCCCCCCCCCCCCCTTGCATTTCGAGACCGTTATACTTAGAAATATGAAAATATACAGAAAAGCGCCATTTTACTAGCGTAGAAAACCTAGATTTCTAGAATTTTGAAATTTTATCAGAAAAGGTTAATAATAGTACATTTCTATAGTTACAGTTAGCACACCCCTGCATTTCTCAAACTCATCCGAGGTCGAAAATATTGATAGCCGACGATAATCAACACCATGTGCAATAATATCTCCAAATTTCGTAATAATCACGTAATATTTAATAGTAGTAAAATACATTCATTTAGATTTGGCCATTTTGATATCATCCATACAAAAAATTCACATAACAGGTCTCTTGTACTACATAATAGTACTACGAGTACAACATACTTGCATATGGTTTTCCGTAGAGCGAATTGGAGTTAACCATTTTCAAAAGGGTAATGATTGGTAGGAGAGGTGGGAGGAGGGGAAGGAGGGGGGGGGGGGTATGCTCGTCGCTGACTCTATTCTCTATAATTATTCAAACAATTTATTTTCAATATTTTTTATGCAAACTTACAATTTGCAATATTGTCTTAACATGAATGGTTAAGCATCTCCAAAAGTAGGACAGTTCATCTCCTATTGGCATGGGACACTACAAAACCCTCGGATTCCGGCCGTAGCCCTCTATTTTCCGGTTCCATTGTTAACTTGAAGGAATGGTTCAAAACGCAAGCCTTCATTGCGACTTAAAACGCTATTCTGCGCACTAATATAGACGGTAGCATACGCGCCTATGTCTAGGCAATTTTCTGATGACTGTAGATATGTATTTGCATACAACATAGTCGTTGCCTTGTAGCATTAGAAATGCAAACTACGCCATGTACGTGCGTATGTTCGCTGGCGAAAGTGTCGTCGTCGTCGCATTGCTTGCCTACCGTGCATGGCAATTTTGTCGATGGTGCGAATGTACGTACGTACGTTTGAAATTCAGCTATCGTTAGTCTGAGGACTGCTGGTGTTCTCGGATTGATAGTGGGGGAAGGCGGATTGCCACCAAACCAGTATTTTATACTATAGGTTGGTGAAAGTTTAAGGGGAATACTAGCTGGTGGGAGGATACGGTTAGGGAGCAAGTTTTGGCGGGAAAAAACTGACCCCTTTGATGGTGGACGAAGGGACTTTGAGGGAGGGTATGTTGAATTTTTGAAATTAAGGAGAAGGGGATGAAGGTCACTAACGAAGACCAGAAAAAATAGCGTTTTTTTTCTAGAAAAATCGGGAGAGTCCGTTTTGCACCGCCGCCGGGAACTGACATGGCTAGTCCACGTCGCCCGAAAAATCGAGTTTCAAAAATTGAAATTTCCTAAAGATAAAACCAAAAACGCCTTGTGATTAATGTACCGGCTTGTTGTCCTTGTTTTCTTTCGTTTTCTTTCTTTTGTTGGGATTTGACTCGAAAATCTAATGTTGGAGTGAACATCTTGTGTAATTGCGATTGCCGTACATGTGCGTTCGTCAAGTTGTGCCCTACGAAAGAAAAAGTGCCGAGTATCTTCCGTGTCGAATGAATTCGCCCCTGGTGTCTCCCTGAGAAAAAAAATAATTAGTGATTGGCCTAAGCCCAAATAATAAGAGAAAAAAAAAAGCCCGGTGCATTGTGTATCAAGTGGACTTCACGCCTTGTGTCTTTGTCCTGTCTCATAGTCGCAAAAACATCAGCGTTCGCCACTGACTCTAGTGGGAACATTATAGGCTGATCGCCGTCGTTGCGCCCTGAAATCAACATATGTAGCTACATAGTCCATCGGCTAACATCTATCGCCGGGTCAACTGATGGTACCGGCTCGAAAGCTTTTGGACAACGAATGAAGCTGTGACGTCCACTCTGTACTTGGATGGTTCAAAGTACATGCTGGAGAGCTTTTTGGACTGGAAGAAAGTGGTGACGTTCACTCCGTGATCGTGTTATCCGTATATACGAATTTACTTGGCCAGAGCTTTGACTTCAGTTACCGTGACGTCAACTCGATATGCCTTTCTCGTCAGCTGTCATGGAAAAGAGTATTGTGCTGTGTTTACTAACGGCAGATACAGTCTGCGCTTAAAGAATCGCTGAATAGTTCTTTTTTGTCGCGATTAAAATTCTAGAAGTTATTTATTATTTATTAAATTAATTTTGATAATTTTGTTCTTTTGTTTTGCTAAGTTTCGACTATGTTCGCGTAAAAGTAGTTTAACGTTTTTTTTTTATGTAACATCCTTTGTTTTTGCTTCGCTTTGCATTTATGACGGCAATTTCGTGACGTGTTCGGGAAAAAGAAAAGAGAAAAAAAAAAATTATATCCGAAAATATAATTCCTAATTACGCATTGAGTTTCAGCAGAGCAGCTCCTATAGATTCAACGGCCGTTGCAGTCCTTGGGTGAGTCTCTTTATTTATTCTTATTTCTATTAACCCTCATCGACCGTGCTACATTATTGGTTATTATGCCCGTGATTGCTGTCATTTACTTTCCTTTGCTTTCGCTTTGAGTTTATATAAATACAATAGTATACGTAGAAAAGGAAAACTTAAAAGAATTTTTTTTGGATATTATCTGTTAGATTTACTATATTTATGTAATAAAATGATGGAGTAGACTTAAAGCCATCTTTTCCTTTAAAAGCCCCTTCCTTTTCAGGTCCATGGGTTGAGCCCGTTTGTTTTTGGTAGCACTTTAGTTATCTTGGGGTGGTTCCTCATAGACGGCCATGAAACCATATTGGTTGTAGGTGGGTTTTGAGGCTGAGGATCAATACCAGCTGGGATCCTCCCATAAGTGCATGAGCTAATGTTGATAGTCGATGCAACCTTTGCTTTCTCCATCAGTGTATTTTTCCCGTATCATACCTTACCCTGTGTTAGGAGTGGTTGCGCTCAGGCATGCGATTTGTGTTTAATTGTGATGAGATCCCGAGGGCAACAGGCTGCAAGAACTCACCCCGTGTCTCCCGAACAGGGCTACATCCAGCGCATTCCGCCGCCACCTGTTGATGGAGCCACCGTCGGCAATTTCACCATCTAGACCTCCACGGTCAAACCGCTCCAGCTCCCTCATTACAGCTACTGCTGCACCATCTCTCGTCTCTCTCATTATATTTAATGGCGCCCAACGCGTGGGGCCCAAGATTGGTTCTATTCTTCACGAATAGGACTATATTTGGGTTCTCACCCTCTTGGTATTCACTCAGGTCCATTACAGACTTTTCAAGATCTGTCACCGAGTGGGTACCAATATAACAAGCACGTCCTCTCTCATTTAAGTTGTTAACTTAGATGAGGTGTTTAGGTATCCGTGTTACCAAATTTTGCAGCCTTTCCTTTGTCTTCCCCTCCATCCTTGTAGAGTAGATTATAGTTATGCGTTGTTTAGATTCAATAGCTACAGGCGGTTCTTTCTTTGTGTTTGTCTTATGAATTGTTATTCATGTACCGAAAACTTTATAAACTTTGTGATTTCTGGCTTTTTGAGCAGCTTAAAAAGCCTAACTGAAGTTTAAATTAAAGTCCTTTCTGTACCTTTCTGTTGTGAAAGAATCTCCTTCTTACCACTGAAGTTTTCTTCAACATCAACATTGCACGTTTCACCTTGAGAAGAGATTTGAGTTCCAGCGGGAAAACTTTGAGAATTATATCACTGTGTGCGTTTTGTTTGCTCTTTTGGTATCCTTATTTTTCTGCTGTAGCTCATTGCTCAACTCAAGGGTGTAACCTGTAATCGTATTTGCTTTCTTTTTTTTTCTGATTTTATTTGATGTTTCTCCCCTTTTGCTCGACTATCGGATTTCCCCATACACTTATTTTTTTTTTTCTATCTCGTGATGTGTTAATGGTTTTTCCGGCTAAAACGAAAACTAGCTGGCTACCATGGTACGAAAAACGAGGGGCTTTTGAAAAGGAAAAGATGTATTCCAAACCATAAAAAAAAAGAAACTCAGAATAATTAAAAGAACAGAATTTTTTTTGTTAATTAAAATACTGTTTATCGTTATCATTAGACAAATCGCGATTATTTATTTATTTATATATTTACTTAGTTTATTATTAATTACGGTCAATTCTTTAATTTATTTACGGCTCAGTCCTTCACAATTTAATTATAATAATGCGACATAGTAACGAAGATCTGCCTACTCTCGTAGAGGAGGAAGTGGCTAGTTGCTTTGTTTGCAATACGAATTTTAGTGCTACAGATGTTGCCGTTATTAGCACATGCAAGCACACATTTCATAAGATTTGCATTAATTCATGGCTGGAGACAAATCTGCACTGTACACAATGCAAAAGTCCTCTTGGCCTTGACAATATGAGGCCACTCTCTTTGAAAAAGAAGTCGGAATTGGTAGAAGCAGCATTCACTTCGAAACCAGCCCAATACACAGGAGCGATTCCTAAGTACACTGGTATGATTACACGATCACAGGTCGCAAATGCAAAGTCGCAAAACAAACCAATTTCTACTCCTCCTCCATCAGTAAGACTTTTAGATCGCTCAACTTTAAATGATGATAGGCCCCAAACCATAAATCTGCCCTCTGCGAGTGCATCTTCATCGGCACCGGAAGAGGGACATCAATCTCTAGTTCAGGATAAAGCGCCGAAAAAAGATGTTTCTGCTCCTTATCAAACAAGTCTGGAAGCTCGAATTAAGGAAGTCTTCGAAGACGTTCTAACCAGGCAACTACAAAACGTCGTTTTAAATCATCCACAGCAACAAATACCTTCACGATCTCAGCGAAATCAGAAATCACCACCAAATAGGCATAATCTTGGAAACACAGGTTGGACGAATAACCATCAACAACATACACCTCCACCACTACCTAGGTCACGAAATGTAGGTTTATTCCGAAATGATGCACCAATTACATAATTCATTGTCCAGCAACAATCCAGTTAGACAACAAACTCAGCATCAGTACCAGCAATTCACCCCAAACCAAAATAGACATATCAATCGTGGAGTACTTCCACAAGATCAGAATTACGGTTTTCATACTCCTCCTCCTAGTCATCCGCCTACTCCCATGAGATTAATGCCAGACGATCGTATTAATCTCATCAATATTCCACCAGTCTATAATCCTGAACGGACAGCAAAGATAATCTCTGGTTGGAACTTGCGTTTCAGTGGGGAAAATCAGATGACGGTAAAAAATTTCCTGTACCAAGTTCGAGTGTTAACCTCTAGAACTCTGAGTAACGATTTTGAATCGGTGACTAACCACCTCCATCTGCTTTTGACCGGTAAGGCGGCAGACTGGTTTTGGAGGTACCATCGTAGCACAGAATACTTGGAATGGTCCTCTTTTTGTGAGGCTTTAGAAGATCAGTTTGGCGAACGCATGTCCGACTATGATCTTTTGGCAATGCTTCGCAACCGTAGACAAGGTCATAAGGAATCGTTCGATTCGTACTACGAAAGTGCCCTAAAACTAGTTGACCGTCTTGCAAGACCACTAGCAGAACGAGAGTTTTTGGAGATATTGAAGGGGAATCTTCGTTTTGAGCTTCGTCGAGAACTCAATCACTTTTCAATCGACACCGTGCGACAACTTAGATCTTATGTCTATCGCAGTGAAAACTTGGAGCTCGAAGCGCAGAATAAAAGTTCGTCCCGCATGAACTTCATTCCTAGTCGACGCGATATATCGGAAATCACGGAAGATGAAACGCCGGAACAGCTTATGCTTTCGACTCAGAGACGGTTGCTGCTCTGACTAAAGAATTTAGATGTTGGAATTGTCGTGAAACCGGACACCGTTTTGACGAGTGCAAGACTGAACGTACCGTGTTTTGTTATGGTTGTGGTGCGCCTTACACCTACAAGCCAGATTGCCCCAAATGCAAGAATTATTCAAAAAACGGGAGAGCGACGTCAATGACTCCCTCGATCCCGAAATAAATTCTGACGAATTCAATCGACCTAGTTCTCTAGGATATGCAGTTTCCCCTGTACGGCCAACTTCATCATCCTGTCAACAACCAGAACCGGTATTACCTCACTCTAATAATATTAATACGTCTTATTCTCCTGTTCAAGCTTCACCTCCATGTAACTCTTCTTCACCCGCTGATATTGCTGTGATTAAACCCCCTGATTGTAATACGCAAACCATAGTGAATTCAGACCGGCCAACACACTTTAGTTGAAAACCCTACCATGTCAGGTTGCAGGAGTATCAGGCAGCACGTCGTCGCATTTTCGGAGCGGACGAGATCAAGATTCGACCGCCCAAGCGATCTACTGTCCGTTTGAGGCAGTTTTGGAAGACGGTCCTCCAGAATCGCCGGCGTTACTGCTCTGCTATTCTTGCAACCCCTCCAAAGAATGACATGAGACCTTACGCGGACGTGACACTTTTTGGCGAAAAAGTGTGTGGTCTTGTAGACACGGGAGCCAGTGTCAGCTGTATAGCTTCGGACTTGGCGAAGAAATTCCTGAAGGAACAAAAACACCCTTTCGTAAAGTTCCGCATTGGTATTAGTACCGCTGATGGCACCTTTCATTCGACCGTAGGTAAAGTGTCAGCCGACATTACCTTCCGTGGTCGAACCCAAACCTTAACGTTACTAATTATACCCACTCTTACCCAAAATTTGTACCTTGGTATAGATTTTGTGCGTATGTTCGGACTTGCTTCTGACTTATTTGAATCTCCTCTATATTCTACAAACTTGTCTTTGGAACAAATTGCTCTTGATCCCAATAAACATCATCTTACTCCAGTACAAGAGGCGAAGCTCAATACAGTCATCGCAATGTTTCCTTCCTTTTCGGCTGAGGGCTTAGGACGTACAAATCTTGTTCAACACGTCATCGATGTCGGCGGCAGCAAGCCTATTAAGCAGAGACACTTTGCAGTCTCTCCCGCCATCGAAAAGCTCCTCTTTGCAGAAATTGACAGGATGCTTGCGCTGGGTGTTATTGAGGAATCCCAGAGCCCATGGTCTTCGCCTGTCACCCTTGTAGTGAAGCCTGGTAAGGTCAGATTATGCTTAGATGCTCGGAAAGTGAACGACGTCACAGTTAAGGACGCCTATCCTTTGCCGCTCATCGATGGAATATTAAGTCGACTTCCGAAAGCTCAGTATATAACGAGTCTCGACTTAAAGGACGCCTTTTGGCAAATTCCACTCGATGAGGCGTCAAAGGAGAAAGCAGCCTTCACTGTTCCAGGTCGGCCATTGTACCAATTCGTAACCATGCCGTTCGGATTGTGCAATGCTCCTCAAACTATGCAGAGGCTAATGGACCGAGTCATCCCTGCTCATCTTCGCCATCAGGTCTTCATCTACTTGGATGACTTGCTACTAATTACGGAGACTTTCGAGGAACATTTACTGCTCCTCCAGGAAGTAGCTCTTTGTTTCCGTAAGGCTGGTTTGACATTGAATGTAGAGAAGAGCAAGTTCGTCATGAAGGAAGTTCGCTATTTAGGGCATATAATTGGAAACGGGACAATTAGTACTGACACCGATAAGGTTCAGGCCATCTCAGAATTTCCTTTGCCAAGTTCGGTTAGACAGCTGCGCAGGTTCCTCGGAATGTGCGATTGGTATCGTCGTTTCGTCAACAACTATGCGTCGGTGTCAGCACCGCTAACAGACATGCTGCGCAAAAGCCGTGGTTTCTCCTGGACCGAGGAGGGCAGAAAAGCTTTCAATGCTCTCAAGGAGTCTCTTACATCTGCTTCAGTGCTCCACAGCCCGAACTTCTCGCGACCCTTCGCCATCCATTGTGATGCCAGCCAATTTGGCCTCGGCGCGGTGTTGGTACAAACTCTGGATGATGGCTCCGAAGTACCAATAGCCTACATGTCGCAGAAGTTCAACCTGGCCTAGCGAAACTATACTGTTTCTGAGCAAGAATGTCTCGCAGCGGTAATGGCCATTAAGAAGTTCCGGGCCTATGTTGAAGGCCACGAATTTAAGGTAGTGACGGATCACGCGTCTCTGAAGTGGCTTATGTCGTTGCAAGACCTTAATGGTCGTTTGGCACGATGGGCACTGAAGTTGCGGTGTTTCAAATTCACCATTGAACATCGAAAGGGAAGCCAGCATGTTGTGCTGGATACTCTCTCTCGAATGTATTGTATTGTATATGTATATACAGAGGAAATCGAATCGATCGAACAACTCGAGTCAACGATTGAAATAGACTTAGAGTTTCCATATTTCATGTCGGATTCCTATGTTACTTACTTCTTTGCCTTAACCCCTAGCGGGGCATAGCGCGTCAACTACTCCTGCGCGCCATCGTACTCTGTTCTGGGCAATGGGGCGCAACTCCCCAAAAGACTTACCCAGTACCTGACACTCCTTTGCCACAGATCGACGCCATGTGATTCGAGGACCCCCTCTTGGTCGGCCTTGGTTGGAAATGGGGTTCCATTTCATGGCATGCATAGCAATGCAGTTATCACTCTTCCGCAATGTGTGACCTATCCACTGCCATTTTCGCCTGCGTACCAATTCGTCGATTGGCATCTGACCCGTACGCCGACTTAGCTCTTCATTTGATATTGTTTCGGCCAGAAAATTCTTAAAATTCGACGAAGACATGAGTTGACGAAAACTTGCAGCTTTCTGGTAACTCCTACGGAAACTTTCCATGTACTGCTCCCATACAAAAGCACTGATAGCACCAGGGAGCGAAACAGGCCCAGCTTGGTCTTGATGCTGAGATAACTGCTCTGCCAGATTTTGGACAGCATGCCGTATGCGCGTTTAGCCTGGTTGATACGACGAGCGATGTCCTGCTCCGTACCACCATTTTCGGCAACAATGCTACCCAGGTAGACGAAGTTGTCCACCTTCTCCACAGGCTGCCCATTAATATTGATGGCAACAGGTGTCGGATTTCTTTTTCGCAACGGCGGGCTAAGAACCTTGGTCTTGTTGGTATTAATCTTTAGCCCAACCTTGCTTGCCTCCCTCTCGAGATCTAACGCCATTGCGGACAGATCCATGATTTTGTGGGAGAGTAGGCATATGTCGTCAGCGTAGTCAAGATGTTGTAGATAAGATGTCAAAGTCCATTGAATTCCTCTGTCGAGTCCGGATAGGGCTGCATGCAACACATCGCCGATCACAATGAGGAATAGGATCGGTGAGAGGATGCACCCCTGCCGAACTCCACTGCGAATCTCAAAGTCCCCCGACACCTTACCTTTATGCATTCCTATGTTGCACTGATCGGAAAGATCGAGGAAAAACCCCACCTTTTCCCGGATCTTAAGGTTTTAGACGGATTTGTATACAGACGATCGGAATATGCGACCGGAGATGAGATCCAAGAGGAGAGTTCTTGGAAACTCTGGATTCCGGAGGAGCTAAGGTCAACCACGATAGCACGCGCTCATGAACACCCGCTGAGTGCACACGGAGGCATTGGCAAAACGCTTAAGCGTTTAAAAACGTTCTTTTATTGGCCAAAAATGACAAATGATGTCAAAGACTATGTCACCTCCTGCGTCGTGTGTAAGGAGACTAAAGCTCCCAACCGGATTTTGAGACCTCCTATGGGCAAATTGATTCTGCCGGATCGTATATTCCAGCGTTTGTATATAGATTTTCTAGGACCTTATCCGAGGTCTACATCGGGCAACACAGGAATCATCGTTGTGCTCGACCATCTCTCGAAGTTTCCGTTCGTCGAACCTATTCGTAAAATGACTGCAAACACTCTTGTTGAATACCTAGAGAGGAGAATCTTCCATGTGTTTGGCGTCCCGGAATCCATTACTACGGACAACGGTGTTCAATTCAAATCCGTAGTTTTCAAAAAATTAATGGATTCTTATGGTGTGAAACACAACTTGACTGCCTTATATTCGCCACAAAGCAACGCATCAGAGCGCGTGAATCGGTCACTGGTGGCCGCAATTCGAGCTTACGTTCACCCTAGCCAACGAGATTGGGATGTCAAGTTTTCTTCTATAAATTGTGCTCTTAGATCCGCCTACCATTCTTCTCTTCGATACTCTCCTTACTTCGTCCTATTTGGGCAAAATATGATCAATCACGGTAAAACGTACGCCCTATTACGCAGCCTTCATATGCTCGATGATCCCCAGGCTAGCGTAACCCATGACGAAAAAATGGATTTAGTTCGCAAGGAAGTAGAGAAGAATCTTAGACGCATGTATGAGACCAATGTTAGAACGTACAACTTGAGATCTCGTCCCGTAGAATTTACGCCTGGAGATATAGTGTATCGTCGGAACTTCGGCCAAAGTAAGGCATCGTCGCATTACAACGCGAAACTCGACCGCAAATTCTTACAAGCCACAGTGGACGCTAAGGTTGGGTCATCATGCTACTTGTTGGTAGACAAGTCAGGGAAAACATCCACATTTCAAGCCAAAGACATCAGGCGTTAGTTCTCAGTCTACCTCGCGCGATACCATCTTGCGTGATAGGCTGTGGTGTAATGTTTGCCTTTTGTTTGATTCCTTCAAGTCATCAAAATTCAAAACTGTTCAACTTCTTTGATTTTTGTTAACTTGAAGGAATGGTTCAAAACGCAAGCCTTCATTGCGACTTAAAACGCTATTCTGCGCACTAATATAGACGGTAGCATATGCGCCTATGTCTAGGCAATTTTCTGATGACTGTAGATATGTATTTGCATACAACACAGTCGTTGCCTTGTAGCATTAGAAATGCAAACTACGCTATGTACGTGCGTATGTTCGCTGGCGAAAGTGTCGTCGTCGTCGCATTGCTTGCCTACCGTGCATGGCAATTTTGTCGATGGTGCGAGTGTACGTACGTACGTTTGAAATTCAGCTATCGTTAGTCTGAGGACTGCTGGTGTTCTCGGCTTGATAGTGGGGGAAGGCGGATTGCCACCAAATCAGTATTTTATACTATAGGTTGGTGAAAGTTTAAGGGGAATACTAGCTGGTGGGAGGATACGGTTAGGGAGCAAGTTTTGGCGGGAAAAAACTGACCCCTTTGATGGTGGACGAAGGGACTTTGAGGGAGGGTATGTTGAATTTTCGAAATTAAGGAGAAGGGGATGAAGGGCACTAACGAAGACCAGAAAAAATAGGGTTTTTTTCTAGAAAAATCGGGAGAGTCCGTTTTGCACCGCCGCCGGGAACTGACATGGCTAGTCCACGTCGCCCGAAAAATCGAGTTTCAAAAATTTAAATTTCCTAAAGATAAAACCAAAAACGCCTTGTGATTAATGTACCGGCTTGTTGTCCTTGTTTTCTTTCGTTTTCTTTCTTTTGTTTGGATTTGACTCGAAAATCTAATGTTGGAGTGAACATCTTGTGTAATTGCGATTGCCGTACATGTGCGTTCGTCAAGTTGTGCCCTACGAAAGAAAAAGTGCCGAGTATCTTCCGTGTCGAATGAATTCGCCCCTGGTGTCTCCCTGAGAAAAAAAAATAATTAGTGATTGGCCTAAGCCCAAATAATAAGAGAAAAAAAAAGCCCGGTGCATTGTGTATCAAGTGGACTTCACGCCTTGTGTCTTTGTCCTGTCTCATAGCCGCAAAAACATCAGCGTTCGCCACTGACTCTAGTGGGAACATTATAGGCTGATCGCCGTCGTTGCGCCCTGAAATCAACATATGTAGCTACATAGTCCATCGGCTAACATCTATCGCCGGGTCAACTGATGGTACCCGCTCGAAAGCTTTTGGACAACGAATGAAGCTGTGACGTCCACTCTGTACTTGGATGGTTCAAAGTACATGCTGGAGAGCTTTTTGGACTGGAAGAAAGTGGTGACGTTCACTCCGTGATCGTGTTATCCGTATATACGAATTTACTTGGCCAGAGCTTTGACTTCAGTTACCGTGACGTCAACTCGATATGCCTTTCTCGTCAGCTGTCATGGAAAAGAGTATTGTGCTGTGTTTACTAACGGCAGATACAGTCTGCGCTTAAAGAATCGCTGAATAGTTCTTTTTTGTCGCGATTAAAATTCTAGAAGTTATTTATTATTTATTAAATTAATTTTGATAATTTTGATAATTTTGTTCTTTTGTTTTGCTAAGTTTCGACTATGTTCGCGTAAAAGTAGTTTAACGTTTTTTTTTTATGTAACATCCTTTGTTTTTGCTTCGCTTTGCATTTATGACGGCAATTTCGTGACGTGTTCGGGAAAAAGAAAAGAGAAAAAAAAAATTATATCCGAAAATATAATTCCTAATTACGCATTGAGTTTCAGCAGAGCAGCTCCTATAGATTCAACGGCCGTTGCAGTCCTTGGGTGAGTCTCTTTATTTATTCTTATTTCTATTAACCCTCATCGACCGTGCTACATTATTGGTTATTATGCCCGTGATTGCTGTCATTTACTTTCCTTTGCTTTCGCTTTGAGTTTATATAAATACAATAGTATACGTAGAAAAGGAAAACTTAAAAGAATTTTTTTTGGATATTATCTGTTAGATTTACTATATTTATGTAATAAAATGATGGAGTAGACTTAAAGCCATCTTTTCCTTTAAAAGCCCCTTCCTTTTCAGGTCCATGGGTTGAGCCCGTTTGTTTTTGGTAGCACTTTATTTATCTTGGGGTGGTTCCTCATAGACGGCCATGAAACCATATTGGTTGTAGGTGGGTTTTGAGGCTGAGGATCAATACCAGCTGGAATCCTCCCATAAGTGCATGAGCTAATGTTGATAGTCGATGCCACCTTTGCTTTCTCCACCAGTGTATTTTTCCCGTATCATACCTTACCCTGTGTTAGGAGTGGTTGCGCTCAGGCATGCGATTTGTGTTTAATTGTGATGAGATCCCGAGGGCAACAGGCTGCAAGAACTCACCCCGTGTCTCCCGAACAGGGCTACATCCAGCGCATGCCGCCGCCACCTGTTGATGGAGCCACCGTCGGCAATTTCACCATCTAGACCTCCACGGTCAAACCGCTCCAGCTCCCTCATTACAGCTACTGCTGCACCATCTCTCGTCTCTCTCATTACAATGGTATGGTGTGTATGCAGAAGTTTTGATTATGGCGTCGCGTTGACTGAAAGCGTGGGACAGAGAGCACAGAGAGCGCCTGTTCACCCGTACACTATGTTATTTCTTGCCGTCCACAACGTCAACCTTTATCGCTATCAAATCAACATCCCAACATGTACACACAGGATCCCCGCAAGCACGCCGCCCGCGCAGATCAACAAGCAACAGCCATGCACAATGACCACTTCTTTCAAACGACATGCACAACCAGAAAAAAAAAATTTCAATGGGCTTGTTTCCTCTTCTGACCCCCGAGTAGAAAAACAGACATTGCGTGTGACGGCCAAATTTTTAGGATGACCCCCAGCTATAAGACATATTCATGTCAAAAAGATATGTGCAATAAAGTGAAAAATGTCCCGAAATTTGTTAGTTTCAAGTGACAAAATTCCTAGCCGCACGCGGTCTTTTGGTCTAATAGGCGGATGTACCAACGAATCTGTGCCGTACGTACCCGACAATAGGCGCCTTTTTTCAGCAGCCCAGATCAAGAGCAAAACAATCACACGCATTACACTAACAAACTGCTCTGTACAGAACAATTTTTATTTTGCTCTGATCTCTATAATTTACATAAACATTACTACATACATACTCGTATGAACATATCTGGGGCAATCCAACTTACCATGCACTCTTCCTACCCTGCTTCGCCACCTATACAAAAAGCTCCTTGTCGTAATTATGACGCTACGCAACAGATGTGAACTCCACACAAAGCTAAAAATATATTCTGGAAATAACTGGAACAAGGAACACAAAAAATTTGCCAATTGTGCGGTTTTTAAATTGGCTTTGGATCGAAGTGTCTGTAATTAATATATAAAATGCAGGGACACAATATTGATTATAACGCTTTACTGGTTATCACCCACGATAAAAGAAAACTGTTGCAATATTGCTCATGACAAAAACGCACCAGCGAAAATAATTAAGGGAAAAGCACAGCGAACGCAAAAAAAACGAACGCAATTATTTGAACGAAAATTGTTAAACCCAGACTCCAGAATTACATCAGCGCTAACGGAATTTTAACGTTAATCAATTGCAAATTCCCACAAAAAAGGCGAAAATTCAAGGTGCTCGCCGTGGAAAACATGGAATCAAATGAGAGTGATACTAAGGTGGCGCTCAGGTAGAAATTTCCTGGGCTTTTAGAGTGTCAGGAGGGATCATTTCGACTTTACTCCGCTGACGCAGCAAATGCTGAGACTATCAACTAACTCCCGTTTCACTTAGTCAGAAAGCCTTTTGTAAGTTCTATTGTTTTTGAAAAAAGTCAGAATTTAAGACTAGTATTAACTGCAAAAAGAAACCGAACGCGAGCGCACGACCAACGAAACAACAAGTCACGACGAAGGCTAAAAGCCAACTGGAAAATTTCACTTCTTGTCATTCCGTTGTGCTTTTCAGGAAATAAAGAAGGATTTTCTAAGGGGAAAGAAATAAAAGCTCCAAGGTAATTCCCACAGAGAGCAAATATTTAATATGTACAAAATGCTTGATTTCCAGTAAAATAAAGTCAATTTGTAGAGAAAGATCTGGAAATAATTTTAATCCCTTGCGTCCCTATGTGAGGTCATTTTCCGTTCGACTTCATTGAGCCTTGGCACTACTTCACTCGCTCCCAGGGCCGTCGAGAGGGGGTGCGAAATGGGACGTCCCGTGTTTTCGTGGGCCCGGATATTAGAAAATTTTAAAATAAAAAAATATCAGGAAGGCCCGACACGAGTAGAGAATCAGTCGAAATTCGACAAACGCTCTTCGTAAGAAGTTTTACCTGTGTATCATATTTGTAAAAAAGTGATAGTTTCACCAGAAAACTCAAAAAAAGTTAAAAAAAAAATTCTTCCAAAACTTAATGATAAAAATACAAATAAAAGATGGGTTTCATTTTTTAAAGCTCATCGCCAAATACGCGCTGGAAAAGCATTGCCCTGGGAGTGGAGAGCGATGAAAGTGAGGGAAATAAGTATGGCGCTTAATTTGTTTGATGGAAAACCGGATGTAAGGCTGAAAACACACCGCATAAGACAAAACGTTTGTTTTTGTTTCAAGAAACAACCGACCATTGCTTCTTATCAGGCAGCACACACCAAAAGAAACGAAACAAAACAAATGTTTTTGTCTCGATCCGTTTTATGACTGGTTGTCGATAATGCATGGCTTTGAATATGATCAACACACACCGAATGAGACAAACTCGTTTCAGATAAACGTCGTTGCCGATAATTGCATACAATGCAATAGGCGCAGCACACACCGCATGAAACAAAACAAAATGTTTCGTTGCCACTAGGCGGCCAGTTGTCTTTCGAAAATAACAATTGGTTTCTGCTTAATAGCTGGCAATTTTATGTAAAATTTTGCAGATTATGGACGTCGTCATTGCAAAATCAGTTTTGTCTTATCTCAACACTCACTAACCGAAACAAGACAAAAAAACGTTTTGTTTTGTTTCAATATGTTTCGCTTGGTGTGTGCTACAATGAAAAACGTTTTTTTTTTGTCTTAAGAGACAAAAACGTTTTGTCTGATGCAGTGTGTTTTCACACTAAAGCGACAACAAGACATCGTAGACTTCTTTTTCTTAATCGTAAATTGTTGATTTTAGTCTTCTTTGAATAAAATAGTTTTGCTAAAAAATCCCAGTCTCCCCGAAAAAGTAAATAAATGTTAAAAAGATTAACGATTTCCTTAAAAATGTCAAAAGTCGCAGGAGAAGCGGTGTCCTCGAGGTGAATGAGCAAAATATGTACTAGTTTGGTGGGAGACCGCTTTAAATCGGCAGTCACTAGTTGTAGAATTTCGGACACCGCTTTTTCGGTGGTTGCATCTCCCTAGCCGGATAACGACCAAAATTTCCGGCGGCATCCTGCAGTTTCCTAGTCACCTACACACCCTAGAAATCACTTAGGGACACCCGGACTACGAATTTTGCATACTCAACCCCCGTCAGCTCCTAATCTGTAAAGTCTGTTGTAATGGAAGATCAGGTGGGCATCCGGAGATGCCCGTGGGGATGGAGCCTAAGGTGGCATGTTGACCGTGTAGGTCGGGCCTTGTTTGACTGATAACTGTAGAACAGACGACTCGCCGGACAGGGGTACAACAAGTACAGGTCCACCGCTTTACAACATGAATGCTGTGGTAAACACAACAGCTCTTACACCTAATCTTAACATTGTTCATGGTTTGTACGCTTCCCTTAGATAAGGATCGCGTCTACACTTTCAACAGACGTATGGCTCTTGAGGTCCAAAAGCTGAATAAGTGTGGATATACTGTCTCCCAGCTAGCAAACAAAAGACGGGGTCCCCCTCCAAACTCAATTTCCAGATCCGCCACTGGCCCTGTATTTCAATTAAATGCGCGATATGCATGATTATTGAGGTGTTCCTCGTGGTAAGGAGGTCAATGACCTTGGGGATTTCCCCGTGATAAGGGGGGGGGGGGGTAAAATGACCTTTAACTGAACTGCTTTTGAACTGCTTTGAACTGCTTTTGAACAGCTTTGAACCCCCCAATTAGCCTTATGTTGCGTTTACACGTGAACGCTGAACATTGAACGGGAACATTGAAAAAATGCATTAAAAAGCCCCAAACCAACAACAAAAAGATACATTTTCTGTTTTACATGGCCAACATGAATTCCCCTTGTGGGAACGACGCAAATGCTCATGAATTCATGTTTGCCATGTAAAACAGAAAAGGTATCTTTTTGTTGTTGGTGCTTTTCAATGGAATTTTCCCATGTTCTGTGTTTGACTCACCGTTGACGTGTAAACGCAGCATTACGCTTTACGTGATCACAAAATTCGTTAGATAAACGCGGCCTAAAAGCAATTAACACCACCAAATTCTCTCGAGAATTATAACAACTAACCGAAAAACTCATATCACAGTAAAAGCTCAGATCACAGCGATAACAATTGAATGCGCCTAGTATTTCACTCGTTTGTGGCTAAAATGAAAGTGACACAAAATGGAGCAAGCGAGCATTGAAAAGGGCTACTAAGTAGAAATAATGTCGTTTGTGGAGCCATATACTGATAATGCACTCCAAGCCAAATGTAGTTGTTCTAGCGGTACTTTGCTTCCACTGAAAAAAGCATAGATATATATAGAACAGATACGAAATAGGCACAGAGTGGGGGTAAAAATTTGAACATCGTGTTATCGTTGACAGATTCGCGTCTGCGCAGTGAAACACGCACAACGCGTGTTAACATATGGCCGAGGGACTCGAGGAGCGAGGGGCCAAATGCTTCGCAAATGTCAAAATTGTGGCTGAGTGACCGATGGCTTCACGACATTTACCGAACATATAGCGACCGCGTGCAAATGGGTAGTAGTGCGCATACGTGAATTTGTTCGAAAATTACCAGAAGTGCAGAGTGGGGATAGTACTATTTCATATCTGTTCAATATATATCTATGGAAAAAAGCAAGCACTGAAAAGGGCTGCCAAATAGAAATAATATCATTGGTGGAGCCACACACGCGAAAATTTTTTTACTCGGAAATTTAATAATCTAGTCACCAGAATAAAAAATGCAATTGTAATTATTAAAAAATTACATGAAGTTTTGTTTTGAATGTTTCGCGTTTGCGTTTTTGTAATGCCCGAACTGGAATGGATGCAGAATGCAGCAGCGGCAGCGAAACGTCAAATTATGAAGCGTACATTTCCCATACGCAACCTCGATTGAACGCAGCGACAGCGGCGAAAGCAGATCTGCATGTTGTTGTATTTGCTGCTGCTTTCTGCGTTCATTCTGGTTTCGGCATAATAGATACTTTCGGTATTTATTCTTAATTTGAAGGAACTATGGGAAATGGCGAGCCAAAATGTGCGTGAAATTTATCACCAATTGAACAGCGCGAATAATATGAAACTTGGCAGAAATGGTAAAAATAGTATGCCCGAGCCAGAATGAACGCAGGATGCAGCCGGCATGTCAAATTAGAAAGCATGCATTTCTCTTAACCGATCTAGATTGAACGCGGCAGCAGCGACAGCAGCGAAAGCAGATCTGCATGTTGTTGTTATTGTCGCTGCCGCTGCTTTCTGAGGTCAATCTTGGTCGGGCATTAGAAATGAATCAATAGAGGCCGCCGTTATATAAAGGGAAAATGGAGGTCAGACAATAATTCTGACTGGTTTTGTAAGGGTCACTAGTACAAATTCTGAATTGCCAACAATGCAAATGACCCAAAAAATACGTTGAAAGAAAAATGTCCCCGAATAATACGAATATATGTATGTATATAATGTTCGAGCCAGATTGAACTCAAAAAGTAGCTGCGGCATCAGTAGCAAAATGTCAAGTTATGCCGCTGGGTCAATTTCTCAATGTACGCACATCCCAAGGTGGCAAACACCAGAAATAGAATGTACTCGTCGGCCCCTTTGATATGACACCCCACATGCTAGTGTTCCAAGGAAAACAAGTGTTGGGTCCAGTGAAGCCCTTATTGGGTCAATTCCTCAATGTATGCATATTCCAACGTGACAAACACCAGAAATGGGATGCACTCGTCAGCTCCTGTGATATGACACCCCACATGCTAGTGCTCCAAGGAAGACTCACTTTGAGCTCACTTTAGCCCTTATTGGGGCAATCCCTCAATGTATGCGCATTCCAAGGTGGCAAACAACAGAAATGGAATGTACTTGTCGGCCCGGTGATATCACACCCCACATGCTAGTGTTCCAAGGGAAACAAGTATTGGGCTGAATGAAACCCTTTTTGGGGCAATCCCTCAATGTATGCCCATTCCAACTTGGCAGACACCATCGGCTCTGACGATGCTGTTGCCCCAATATAATTTGCTGGAGGGGATTGCGTGTATTCTCTTTAGCCGGGACATACGCGATGCTGCTGTTTCTGCTGCCGCCATTGAAATCCGGCTATTAAATACCAAATGTCTCATACAACACTACTGACCAAACCAGATTGAACGCAGAAATCAACGGCAGTGGAAGCGACAACAGCAATCACATGACATCTGATTTTCGCCGCTGTCACTGCCGCTTAGTTCAATCTCACTTAAGGGAAATGCATGCTTTCTAGCTTGAGGTTTACTGTCTCTGCCTCTTTTCTGCTTTCAATCTGGTTCGGACCTACATCGTCACAACACCAAATACCCTTAAACTATACAAATGGAATAAAATTTTCGTAAACACTCTCGTGAATATGTGTATAATACTATTAGGCTATGTTTATGCCCGAGTGGGTCGGATCGCGCGACGCGACCCTGAGTCGCTACTTGTAACCAGCCGTTTCGAAACATTTCAACGCGGATATTTCATATTTGGCGAAATTAGCGACTGTGTTAAAAAATTTAAGCACAGGATTTCAGGAAAAAGCTATGGTGGTATCCAATAAACAAAATCGCTCCATCATAAATATTAAATCACTACCAGCGACACCGCAACAATAGCCACTCGCTGTCACTTCGCGCGACGCTACTCGCCATAAACGCACCCGTAACCATTTTAATTCTATTACCCGAACCAGATTGAGAGCAAATTGCAGCAGCAGCAGCATCAATGGCAGCGAAACGTCAAATTAGAATGCATTCATTTTCCTTACGCAACCTAGATTGAATGCATCGGAGGCGACAGCGACGAAAGCGTCTGTGCATGTTGTTGTTGTAGATACCACCGCTGCTTCTGCTCTGTGCGTTCAATCTGGTTCTGGCATATAATCCATAATTATTTTTTGTTCCAGCTAATTTGCCTATCGGTTAGTTCGGGGACACTGTTTACAGAATGTATAGATTGGGCACAAGACAAGTATAGTCGGGTTGTGCGCATTTGCTCAAATTTGTGAAATGCCGGAACCAAAATGAACGCAGAAAGCAGCGGCAGCAGCAACTACAACAACAAGCACATCTGCTTTCGCTGCTGTCGCTGCCGCTTCGTTCAATCTGGCTCACATAAGGAAAATGCATGCTCTCCAACTTGGCGTTTCACGGCGGCAGCGAAATGTCAAATTAGAATGCATGCATTTTCCTTACGCAACCCAGATTGAGCGCTGCGGCAGCGACAGCGGCGAAATCATATCTCCATGTTGTTGCCGCCGCGGCTGCTTTCTGTGTTCAATCTGGTTCCGGCATATTTCCCTGATAATTTTTTGTTTCAGCTAATTTGCCTATCGATTAGTTCGGGGACACTGACACCACCCAGAAATTCAATCACATTACGCCCGAACCAGAATGAACGCAGAATGCAGCAGCAGCGGCAACAACAACAACACGCAGATCTGCTTTCTCCGCTGTCGCTGCTGCTGCGTTCAATCTGGGTCGCGTATGTGAAATTCATGCTTTCTAATTTGACATTTCGCTGCTGCTACTGCCGCAGTTCTGGTTCGGGCATTACACACATAGAAACTTCGCATAAAAAACCGACGCGGCCAAAGCATATCTGCACGTTGTTGCTGCCGCCGTTGCTTTCTGCGTTTAATCTGGTTCCTGGGAACTATACGTTTGTGGAGCTAGTGATTAACACTCTTACTCCTATTGTCGTTGTGGGCACGTTGTGCCCATCTTAGTCTTACTGGGTGTTATTCAGACCTCGGTGTGCTCTTAATTTATTATATTTCTTAGGTCAGGGTAGACGTGTCTCCCACCTATAGAGAATCTTAAAGGATCCATGGTACTATTAGAATGTCCGTCAATTTTGTCGAAAATTTTGAGGGCTTTGTCCCTAATGTATGTTTTTATAGGGTTAACCCGAAGGTCCCTATGTATGTCAGTATTTCTAATGTACCATGGAACATTAAAGATTCTCCGCAGAGCTAAGTTCTGGCAAATTTGTAGTTGTCTAATGTTTGAATCGGAAGCTTGGCAGAAGGCCAAGCTTCCGTATAGTAATGTCGGCAGTATCGTCTGTTTGTAAATGAGTGATCTGTTCTTGTTGTTGAGTTTTTTGGAGAGTATGAGAGGGTAAATGTTTTGGATAACTCCATTGGTTTTTTGTCGACGGCGTCTTATGTGTTCTGTCCACGTCAGTGATTTGTCAAAAGTCAGTCCCAGATAGATGGCAGTTTCCTGCCAGTCTATCTCCTGTCCGTCTACTGTCAGTGTGTCTGGCTCTTGTCTTGGACGTCTCGTGATAAAGATCGCCTGGGTTTTGTCCGCGTTCACTTGGATTTTCCATTTCTGGAAGTATTCCAGAAGTATGTCAATGGACTCCTGGAGTATTAAAGTAATGCTTTCTGCTAGTCTTGCAGTATAGAAGATACATGTGTCGTCAGCAAACAGGGATGCATGCGCATTTCGAGGCATTTGTGGAAAGTCTGCAGTGTATAACGTATACAAGATTGGGGAAAGTGGTGATCCCTGTGGGACTCCAGCTTCTATGGGTCTTTCCGCGGAAAGTGTAGAGTTAATTCTGACTCTAAAAGTTCTGCCTTCTAGGAACGAACCTATTAACTGAATAATAGGAAGCGGAATCTCGAAATCATGCAATTTGACGATAAGTCCTGCATGCCAGACTTTGTCAAAGGCTTTCGCTACGTCAAACATAACTAGGCCTGTTGACTTGCGCTGATTAAACCCTGTGCGGATGTGTTGAGTGACTCTTGCTAGCTGGAGCTCGCAAGAGTGTTCGGGCCTAAAACCGTATTGTTCTTCTGGGATAACGTTCCTCTCGTTAGCCTGATCGAGCAGTCGACCAAGGAGGAGTCGCTCTGCTATTTTAGCGATCGAAGATAGGAGACTTATGGGTCTCCAATTTTGAGGAAATAAAAGATCCTTTCCAGGCTTAGGGATCATTATGATTACCGCTTTTTTCCATACATCTGGGTACGACCGGAGATGGAAGATCGCGTTAATTATGTCCGTGATTGTCGTCAGTATGTTGTCTGGTACGTGAGTAAGCCAAGTGTTGGCTATACTGTCCATCCCAGGCGATTTATTTTTGTTGAGGGAGCTAACGAGACTTCTGACCTCGTCTAGGTCAGTCTGCCTAATATTTTCCGTTTCCCGAGTTTCGACTCTGGAAAGTATCTCTTCGGCTCTTTCATTGATCTCATCCTCCTCGTCCAAGTTGCCGTCGGGGGGTTCGTTCTCGCGGAACTGAAGTTCCATTGTGTCGGCGAAGGCCTCCGCCTTCCCCCAGTCATCATACTTCAAGCCGTTAGGGCCGTGTATTGGAGGAATAACTCTTTGGGTTTTGTTCTTGAAGTATTTGTTAATCCTCCAGAAGCTATTGTCTCCCGGTTCCATACTTTCTAGGAATTCTTCCCATTTTTCGTTACGATGTTCATCGATCCGCACCTTAATTAGATTGGTTAGCCTGCTTGTCATTTGGCGTAGACTAGGGTCGCCGGTTTGCCTAGCCCTTTTCCGTATTCGATTCCTCCTTATTATTAAGTCTTTAATAGTCTTCGGGAGTTCGTAGGGATTTTGCACCCTTAACGGAGATTGAGTCGTATGAGCCTCTTTTGCCACAAGTATCGTGGAAGTCAGGCTTTGTATCGCGTCTTCTAGGTCCCTGGTGTTTTCGATTTGTGTTTGCGGGTCTATTCTACTCAGGGTTTCGTAGTAACCTTTCCAATCTGTTGTCTTTTTCATTGGATCCGGGATGTCGATGAACATTTCTTCTATGAGGAATTGGACCGGCTTATGGTCCGACGATAAATCGTCTAACACATTTATCCGCACATGGAAGTCCAGTGCTTTGGATAGCCCTATATCGAGAGGGTTGCCGTGTCTTGAACCGAAATGCGTCGGTTCTCTAGGGATATGAGTGTATATTAAATTATTGTCTAAGATGAATCTGCTCAGTTCATTTCCGGCTTGATTGCTTCTCCTAGCACCCCACGAACGGTGGTATGCATTCATATCCCCTCCGAGAAAGACCGTACCTTCGATTTCCAGGAGCGCCCGCAGGTCTCCTGAAAAATTCCTGTTTCCTGGCCGATTGTAGGCCGAAATTATCGTAACGTCAAGAAAAGTCGTTTGCACCTTGATGGCAGTAGCTTCGATACACTGAAGGTCTGGAAGTATTATTTGATGATGGCGGATATTACGTCGTATTAAAATGGCTGTACCTCCTCCCCTTCCTATCATTCTATCACTACGGTATAGAATGTAGTTGGGTATTCGGAAGTGGTCTCCAGGTTTCAGAAAGGTCTCCTGGATGAGCATGATATCAACTTGATACTCTTGTAAAAAGTTGATCAGCTCACCTCTATGTCTGCGGATGGAATCGGCGTTCCATGAAACCACGGAGACACAGTGTGTAGCCATTTTAATTTTTGGGTTGGGTTGGGCTCGTAACCAGATTCTGGGCTGTGAACAGACCCTGAATCATGGTAGCCATCATCTGCTCCATCATATTTCGGCATTGGGCTTGCATCTGCCCAAAAAAGGCTTCTACTTGCCCGGAGCTAGGGATCATGGTTGGGATGGTTGAATGTTGGGCTGTTTTTGGTGGGGAGGGGTTCGATGGAGGTATCGAAGCTCTTGCCGCCTGGGCAAACGATTTCCTGACATTCACAGGATTTTTGGGGCAGCCGCCGTAGCTGGCTGGGTGCTCACCACCACAGTTGGTGCATTTCGGCTTATCCTCGTTTTTCAGAGTGCAATTTTTGAAGTGGTGGAGGCCATCACACTTCACGCACCGCGGTTGGGCATGACACTTATTAGCGGCATGCCCGAATTGTTGGCAGTTGTGGCACTGGGCTTGGCCACTTTTTGACCTTTGGGCTTCTACCTTTATGCCGGAAAGGCCGCAGATACCCGTAATATTGTATATTTCAGTCTCGTTCCTTGGGAGGAGGACTTTGGTCAATTTGTTTCTTGGAATGTGTTTGAGTTTGAGGCGGAAACACTCAACAGGGTGGAACCCTTGTGCTTCCAGGTCCTCTTTAATCTCGTCCGGAGAGATATCTTCCAGACCGCGTATTATAATGTTCAGATGTTTCTCCTCCGGCAGGAGATACGTGTGATATTGATATTTCCGATCGGTCAGAAAACTCGTTAGCTTCCTGTGGTCTGAGATCGTCTCGGGGACTATTTGGATGCCCAAATAGACCCTCTTGGCCGTCGTGTAGCGTATATTGTGTTGTTTTAGCAGACGACTGATTGTCGTCCACTTGTCTGGTTCCCTCAATATGATGGGAACCGGTTTGTCTTTCGTTGCGTCTTGCAACGGAGCTGGGTTGGTGGTCGGGGTAGGGATGGTGGCCTGAGCCGGTTTCGGGACAGTCGCAGTTGCGTGTGTCGTTGGAACCGCGGTGGGTTTCGGAATTTGCTTCCTGGGGGCAGATGTGGACTTCTGCGGTACCGGGATGTTGGTAGACGTGGATGGAGGGGGGAGGGCGGGGAACTCCTCTTCTCTGTCCGAGGAAGTCATGTTGTCGTCTATGATCGTCTGTGCCTCAGCGGCCTCCTCGTTGTTGTCCGAGGAGGCATCTTTGTCTGCGTCGTTTTCTGTCTCGTCGTCTGTCGCGGCTATGGAGGAGCTGGACGATTTCTTCGCTTTCCTTTTGCGCTTTATCGGCACTGAAGCTTTTTGGTTGGACTTATCGCGCAATTTTCTCTCTGTCTCTCGAGCTGATTGTAGCTCTTGAGACAGACGGTTGTTTTCGGACACAATTGCGTCCAGCTTCTCCATTAGCCTGGCGATCTGTTCGCTCAGTCGAGCGATTTGATCACTCATTTTCGAGTTAGCTGCACTGAGTGCAGCTATCTGTCCGTCTTTGTCTTGTCTGAGGGGGGGGGGGGTTACTCCCTGAACCCCTTTCCTACTCATTTGCCCTAACCAAACTCTGCTTTGGTGAAATTCAATCTAACCTGGCTAAGAAAATATATAAAAAGGCTATTTTCGTGCCTCGTGCACTCACCGGACGTACGTTCCGTATTCTTACGGTGCTTGACCGTTATCTTTGTTGCTTGCACGTGGCTGTGCACTTCCGTCTCTGCTAAAAGTGGTTGTCGGTTGATGCCTTCTCGCTCGCACTTTCACTGCACTTTGCACTTTTCACTAACTCGCGTTGTGATGCTCGCACTTTGCCGGTCCGAGGTGGAATTAATCTGGTTCCGGCATATTTCCCTGATATTTATACTCTAGACTTATAGTGTAGGGTATATTGTTTTTGTCACGACGAAAATATGTAACACCTTAAAGGATGCTCCGGAGGTATAGCAATGTATATATATAAATGATCAGGGTCACCTCCTGATTCGATTTAGCTATGTCTGTCTGTCTGTCTGTCCGTCTGTCTGTCTGTCTGTCTGTCTGTCTGTCTGTCCGTCTGTCTGTCTGTCCGTTCGCACGATAACTTTCGACAAACTGAAGCTAGAGCTTTGAAATTTTGGTCAAATGTTGGCAGTGTGATCTAGTTGGATGGTATTGAAAATGGGTATGATCAGGCCAAGAGAACGCCTACCTCCCCTACATATGTAATATACATAAATGTATCTATAACTCCCGATTAAAAAAACATGAAAAGCTCTAGCTTTAGTAGATTACTCATGAGGGTAATTTTATACTCTCCTGGGAAAATGAAATTGATCAGTTGAAATCTAACGGTAATTTTCTCACAAAGAACCCCGGACTACCCTACTTTTAACGTTTTTTATCTATAACTCCTGAACCAATTGACGTAGACACCTGATTTTTGGCATGTGACCTTGAAGTGAGAAGCTGCTTAAGGTTTTGTAAGTTGGGCATAATCAGATCAAAGCAACGCCTACCTCCCCTACAAATTTCAAAAAATTAAATATTCCTTTAATTACGATAACTTTCGAAAAAATGATACTAGCAAGTTGAAAATTTGATAGAATGTTACCAGTAACACCTTCTTTGTCGATATTGAAAATGGGCAAGATCCGACTTAAGGAATCCCCACCTCCCCTACAAATGAAACTTCAAATAAGCGATAACTTTTGATAGAATGAAGGCAGCGACTTGAAATTCTGGTCAAATGTTTGAAGTGAGATTGAGTTAGTTGGCGTCAAAGATGGGTAAGGTGCGACCTAAGGAACCCCTACTTCCCCTAGAAATGAAACTTAAAATAAGCGATAACTTACGACAAAGTAAAGCTAGTGACTTCAAATTTTGGTCAAATGTTTGTAGTATGATCCAGTTGGCTAATATTGAAAATATGCAAAATCCGACCAACGAAACCCCTACTTCCCCTACAAATGAAACTTCCAATAAGCGATAACTTTCGATAGAGTGAAGCTAGAGACTTGAAATTTTGTTTAAATGTTTGTAGGGGATCTTATTGGTTGGTGGCAATGGTGGGCAAGATCCGACCCAAGGAACCCCTATCTCCCCTACAAGTGAAACTTCAAATAAGCGTTTACTTTCGATAGAATGAAGCTAGCGACGTGAAAAATTCGACAAATATTTGTAGAATGGGTTAATTAATTGATTTTGAGAATGGTCAAGATCCCACTGAATGAGTGCCAACCTCCCCTATGCACTGGCCATATAGGAGACCCACTTTTAATGCATATGGTCGTTGCCAATTGGGACTTTTGGTATCACCACTAGGTCTGTACAAGTCTAGGGTATATACGCTTCGGACTCCGGGCCGAAGCTTGGCTTCGGCCTGGTTTTTTGTTCCAGCTAATTTGCCTATCGATTAGTTCGGGGACACTGACACCACCCAGAAATTCAATCACATTACGCCCGAAGCAGAATGAACGCAGAATGCAGCAGCAGCGGCAACAACACGCAGATCTGCTTTCGCCGCTGTCGCTGCTGCTGCGTTCAATCTGGGTCGCGTATGTGAAATTCATGCTTTCTAATTTGACATTTCGCTGCTGCTACTGCCGCAGTTCTGGTTCGGGCATTACACACATAGAAACTTCGCATAAAAAACCGACGCCGCCAACGCATATCTGCATGTGGTTGCTGCCGCCGCTGCTTTCTGCGTTCAATCTGGTTCCGGCATATTTCCCTGATATTTTTTTGTTCCAGCTAATTTGCCTATCGATTAGTTCGGGGACACTGACACCACCCAGAAATTCAATCACATTACGCCCGAAGCAGAATGAACGCAGAATGCAGCAGCAGCGGCAACAACAACACACACACAGATCTGCTTTCGCCGCTGTCGCTGCTGCTGCGTTCAATCCGTGTCGCGTATGTGAAATTCATGCTTTCTAATTTGACATTTCGCTGCTGCTACTGCCGCAGTTCTGGTTCGGGCATTACACACATAGAAACTTCGCATAAAAAACCGACGCGGCCAAAGCATATCTGCATGTTGTTGCTGCCGCCGCTGCTTTCTGCGTTCAATCTGGTTCCGGCATATTTCCCTAATAGTTTTTTGTTCCAGCTAATTTGCCTATCGATTAGTTCGGCGACACTGACACCACCCAGAAATTCAATCACATTACGCCCGAACCAACAACACGCAGATCTGCTTTCGCCGCTGTCGCTGCTGCGGCGTTCAATCTGGGTCCCGTATGTGAAATGCACGCTTTCTAATTTGACATTTCGCTGCCGCTACTGCTGAATTCTGCGTTCATTCTGGTTCGGGCATTACACACATAGGCCACGTTTATGCCGTGGAACTAAAAGGCGAGTTAACTAAATCGTTTTAGTGCTAGTACTTGTTCGTGGTGTGTTTATACCGACCATTACGAAGAGGTACTAAACATGAAAGATGTCAGCTGTTGGTTTGTGACTGCGGTGACATAGGTTAAGAAAATGCTTTGAAGAGAGAGTATATGAGGAAGTGAAAAAGAGCGAGAGAAACGAAGCAATTCGGCACAAGTGAGGAAGTAGGAAGGGGGATGAAAATTTGACATCTCTTTTGCTCTATATGGATCGGGCGGGTGTTCCGCGGCAGAGGGACAGACTGGAATGTTATTGTTCCAATTGGAAAAGTAGGAGAGGGGATGACATCTTGCGTGCTTCCTGTGCTTTTATATAGACTGCGCGGGTGTTGCGCAGTGAAGGGCGTGTGTCTCTCTCTCTACTTTTTACGACTGGAATTGCTTCAAATAGTTTAGTGTTGAGTATATGCGGATTGCTCCTCCATAGGTATTCTCTATGAGAAAATGTCAAGGGGCAGTAGCCTCCTAATAAAAACGCGTTTCTACCGCTACAATCAAAGGATGAAACGGATGCAGAGTTTCAGGAAAGGATGGGGTATTTATACAACAAATAAAATATAATTTTCAACAACAACACCATTAGCGAAGACAGCAACACCACCTAGACCCAATTTTTCAGTCCAGTTCTGCATAGCAAGTGGAGCTAAAATTGGTACCAAAACTAACTAGTGCGACATGTTTATGTCGTCGTGAGCTAGCTCGAATTAGTTAATCCTCGAAGATAGTTCCGCGGCATAAACAAGGCCAAAGAAACTTCGCATAAAAAACCGACGCGACACGCTGCCTCGAAGACACGACCCACCTTCTCCCAAAACTATCATATATTTCCACAAAACCCGGAGTGTGTGATGTGAGAGACAGATGTCGCTGTAGTTGGTTGTCGTATTTGCTAAGGATTTGTATAAAAAGTGTATTTAAATTATATACAAAACAGTTGGCCTTATATAATACTATAGCACGAAACACCAAATGTCCCCAAACTATACGATGCGTATGTGGATAGTTTGGGTCCTGTCCCCAAACTGCACAACTGTCCCCGAAATATACAATAGAATGAAAAACTGTCCCCAAAACCTCCTCTCCACATATATATATATATACCATATATATATATCAGCAAAACCTATTAAAAATTCCCACGCTCAATCCTTATCATCTACGCCTATAAGTTGGACTGACCTCCATGACATCATTCCGTTGATAACTTTTTATTCGCATTCGCATTCTGAAAAAATTTGTTCGAATTTGAATTAAATTAATTCCAATAGAAAACCACTCACCCCTTATCATCTATAATTAAAATTCATAACAATCTTTTATTTTCAATTCTAAATGTACATATATTTTAGCAAAACCCAATAGAAATTCCCACACTCAATCCTTATCATCTACGACCAGAAGTTGGATTGACCTCCATGGCATCATTCCGCTGTTAACTTTTTTATTCGCATTTTGAAAAATTTGTTCACATATGGATTAAATTATCCACATATGAGCATATTGGACATGACCAAGTATGTAGTGTGGCTAGCGTAAGGTTAGTGCTTTCGCTTCTTATGCATATTACTCCAGGGCCCTATTGCACAATATTCTATTAACTAATATTATTAGTAAAATTGCTAATAACTTGTAATTTCTGTTGCACAATCTGAAAATATTAGTAGTAATAATATTAGCGAAATAGGCAATATTATTAGCTAATACTATTAGCTTACGTTGCACAATCGCCTACAATATATTTAGAAATACCGAGGTGACAGTAAACACTAATATTATTTCTATTAGCGTATTTTCTCTTATAAATTTAGTTATTAGTCAGTGTCAAAATGTTAGAAGACTTGCTTTTCAATTCTTCTTCTGAAGAAGATGATATCCAACAACCCCAGAACCCCCGCCGCCGAAAAGTTTATAAACCAAAAATAAACTACAACTTCTTAAGTGATTAAATTCAAAATTACTGGGAAAGGTTCCGTATGTCCCGTAACAAAATCCAGTTTATAGTTGATGAAATAGGATCTCTCCTCGTTCATCCGTTAAGGAGAAGTAGTGCATTGACTATTCATCAGAAAGTATGTATGACTTTCCACTGGCTAGGCAGTGGAGTACAATACCACACCATTGAAGTCATGCATGGTGTGCACAAAAGCACAGTGTGCCGCACTGTGAAAAGGGTTGTTGCAGCAATCAATGACCGCCCGCCTGTTTCCCCGTGTGATACCATGGCCACAAGATCAAGAGGTTGTGAACTTTTTTGAAATCGCACGTTTTCCCCGGGTGATCGGAGCAATCGATGGCTCGTTGGTAAAGATCGATGCACCACCACGCCATGAGGCTGCTTTTGTCGACCGTAATGGTAACCACTCGTTAAACTGAATTTTCGTTTGTGGCTCTCATGGTCAATTTTTTTTTATGCCAACCAAAATCGTCAGGCAGCGTACATGATAATCGTGTGCTTCGAAACAGCTGTCTTTATGAACGAATGGAGCAAGGACTATTTCGGAATTATGTTTTGCTTGGTGATTCAGGGTACGGTCTAAAAAAGTGGGTTATGCTACCGCTTCGAGATGATCCCCCACATGAAGCAGAAAGAATTTACAAGAGAAGGCACAAAAGTATTGTACAAGGCGCATAATAGAATGTGCTTTGAGAATTTTAAAAGAAAAATTCCCTCGATTAAACAAGCTTAGATGGGGCCATATTTGCTGCTAACATTGTCAAGTGTTGCATGGCATTATGTAATATTAGTAGAGAAGCAAAAGAAGATCTACATTTTAACTGGAATGCAGATGAGATAGGTGATAATACTCGTAATATAACTGTAGATCAACAACAGCATGACTGAGAAGATGAACCTCAACCCTTTCCCGGCGCCTGCTGGCCGTTCGCATCGGGTTGAGCCCATTCTTCTTCTTCTGAAACTTCTTTTTGCAATTCTTTTTGAAATTGCTTCGGCTTGGAAGTATCGTTTTGATTCTCCATTGATTCTGTAACTGCGATCTCCCCTACGACCGGAGAATATCTTGGCCAATAATGTCTCTGACGGTTACGTCCACTTCCGTGAATTTCCCTTCTGGAATTTTACTCGTGCCAGTCTTCCTGGCTTTGTCAAATTTCTCCTAAAAAAAAGAAATATGTGTTTGATAGCTACTTTGATAGCTTGATATTAATGATATTATACTTAAGTATCTCAAAGGCCATTAGGATCGCCTATCAGTGTTAAGCGATCGTAAAAAGCGCCAAACAAAACACTCGCTTCAATTTTACTTTATTGAGAACGCACAGTTTCAGTTTCCGTTTATTTAATGTTTTCATATCTATATTGCACAATAATTAATAACAATTAGCTCTCCTTTGTTACAGCTCGTGTCAACTGATCGAAACCTTTCAGTTGTTATGCCATTTGCATCCTGAGGTACTGGAGCAATTTCTATGAAAAGTACTTCTTGTTCTCGTGCGACTCACTTTATGCATTACACCCATTATCACCAGCTGACTAATATTTTCAGCGACAAATACTTGTAAAATGTTTCTAATATTATTAGAAACTCGAAAGCCATTGTGCAACAGAATATATTAGTACAATTGGGAAATCAATCAAGCGAGATTCCAATGAAATTCAATGTCAATTCATGCCAAATTTCAATCGATCAATCAATCGCCTGGATAAGATAGACACTTCGATCAAAATGCGAAAATGGCAATGGATACAATCTTACAATGGTATACCCTCCATAAAGGGCCGAACAACATTGCTCGACAGGTCCTCGATTGGAACCCACAAGGAGCCAACGCAAGACGACGCATTGGACGACCGAGAAACAAGTGGAGAAGGTCAGTTGAGAGCGAGGGTGCCTCTATAGGCAAATTGTGGAGTGACTTAAAAGCGATTGCGGAGAACAGGACGAGGAGGTTAGTAGGCGTGGTTAATGCAGTGGGCCCCTCAAGGGGTTAACAGGAACCAGAGAGAGAGAGAGAGAGTCAATCAATCAGTCAATCGATCAATCAATCAATCGATCAATCAATCAATCAACCAATCCAATTAAGGTAGTTAGGAGTCCAATAAGAGGTGAGGGAAAGAGGAGTGTGTGACCTCAAGATCGATGAAGGTTCATCAGAAGGTTCCCCAGTCTTCAAAATGTTCCCACCCCTTGTGAGTGAATAGCCTTAAGGTGATCGAGGCGAATCCCTCAAGGTAACCGATCTACCTGGCGCCATTCACTCTAACCCCATTCACACAGGTGGGCCCCCTATGACGTCACCGATCTACCTGGCGCCATTCAGTCTAACCCTTTCACACAGGTGGGCTTCCTATGATGTCACCGATCTACCTGGCGCCATTCAGTCTAACCCTTTCACACAGGTGGGCTCCCTATGATGTCACCGATCTATCTGGCGCCATTCAGTCTAACCCTTTCACACAGGTTGGCTCCCTATGACGTCACCCAGACTCAAAGGTCATCTGAAGGTCAACAGAAAAGTTCCCACGGTCTTCAAAATTTTCCCACGCCCAAGTGCACTTTCACCTACTTATTTACCTTTTCTAAGTTGGTCCCCTAAATACCCACCAAAAGTAAAAAAAAAAATCAGCAACATCCGGTTAGTATCCCAACAAACCATACCGAGGGAATTCTTTCGGCATATGGAACCATTTTCCGTAGATCTGATTCGGAATCCAAACCTTAACATCTCGGAATACTGACAGTTCGTCATATGAAAAGTGTCTTAGCATTTCCGAATACATGACACATACAATGACAAATTTGAAAAATGCAGAGACATTTCCGTGACTTTTCTGCACAGTTATCGTTACAGATTTCGGTTTGGTCATTTCGGAATTTCATACGGATTTTGAAGAGAATTCGGATCGGAATCGAGTATCGCTTTTGGAACATAACAAGTGGGAATATGCAGAGCGGTGATCTCACACAACATGATCTGGCACAACACAGAACTCACTTAAGTCTTCCACATTCAAACTGATGCATTACGATCGAAAAATAACCTCAATTAACGGCGAATGCATTTAGTTTGTGTGCTCCCGGACTTTTCTCGGAAAAGTTTGATACTTTTTCGGGACAATTCCGAGACCGTCTCCACTTTTTGAGAAAAGTACAAACTCCAACAAAAAAGTTTACAACAGTTTGCATGTGTTAGTGCGATCTCGGAATTGTTCTCGGAAAAGTGTTGTGAAATTCGAAATGAGTTCCGTCGCTCGGAAAAAATGTTTGTTGGAATGCCTATTTGATTTCACGGTTGGATCGTTTTCCTAAGAATTGTTTTTATAATTTTTTCAAAATTTAAATCAAATTTTTGTGTATGCATGTCCGACTGGGATTCGAATTCGGATCGTTCCGCTTCAGAAGCCATCGCGCTACCACATACGCCATCGAGCTTAATATAGTATGGTCCCCAAAATAATACTACTACTACTACATAAAAAGTGGTTAGTAAAGCTGGGTACGTAACTGGGTTACCTAAATCATGAACATCGTAGCCCCCGAATAGCTATCTACGTTGGGTACTAGGTTATCTAAATCATGAAAATCGTAGCCCCCGCGCCATGGATCTCTTGAAAGTCCTATGTGCTAAGTGAAAATGGTGGGTATGCCAGGATGGCTATTTAGCTATTTTGGGTAGTATGCATTACCGGGTGGTACGGTTTTTTGATGGGATACTACCCAGCAAAAAACCGTACCCCCCGTTACCTAACCCAGCAAAAAAACGTACCCCCCGGTAACGCGTACCACCCAAAATAGCTATGCTAAGTAGCCGTCCTGGCGTAACCACCATTTTCACTAAGCCCATAAGCTTTCCAAGAAATCCATGGCGGGGGGCTACGATTTTCATGATTTAGGTAACCTAGATACGTACCCAACGTATTCGGGGCTACGATGCTCATGATTTAGGTAACCCAGTTACGTACCCAAATTAGTTAACCACTTTTTATGCTGAGACTGTATTGCTTATAAAGAATTATTTGGAAACCATTCTATTGTATATTAGTCCCGATGGCGTATGTGGTAGCGCGATGGCTTCTGAGGCGGAACGACTCGAGTTCGAATCCCATGGACATGCAGTAGCAATGGAAACCGGAAGGACGAGGGTTGGTATGGCTGTGAAGGCCTAAAGACAACAAGTGTCGAAGAACCACTCTCCGATAACCACCCGTGACGTGCGCTGGCAGACCAGCTCAGTTGTCGGGAGTAGCGGGTTATACTCGGCGGTCATCGGCATCCTCCATATGCGTACAAAAACAATTATCGCACGTCTGCCCGAAATGCAAATACAAAATAAAACAAATAAACTACAGCCCGCAAAACAACCATATAGGGACAAGCTAAGAGAAACTAATTGTGGTGCCTACGCACCAAACTCCCAAAAATTCAACACAGCAAAGTCCCGTGCAGGGACAAGGGGCTGCATCAGCCAAACTACAAAATGTGGCACCAAGGCCAACAGAATATACTAACGGGGAGAAACCGTCCAATCAGGACAGATCCCTTTTCCCCCTCAGGTCAAAAGAGCCTATGGTGGTGGTTGGCTCATCTATGGACACCAGATGGTAAGGATCCGGCGCATCTCTACCCTCCCTACCGTGGGTTTCGGGCGCAATTCAATTTGAAACCCCTAAACTTAATTATTAATTCAAGCGCGAGAGTGAGAGGAGGGAGAGGCCAAAAAAAATTCCGTCTAGCCTCTCATTTTTGTGATATGCGCATATAGAAAGAATTCAAGTATATATAACAAACTTATTTTTAAAAGGGAATATTTTGATAAATTTCCATTCTAATTAAACAATCTGCTAGGGTTCGCACTCGATAGATTGATAAGTCACTTACGTTGAGTAAGTAAAGTGATGCAGAGAGGCCCAGTCCCGGGATGAAAGCTTCTGTGATGCACAATTAAATATACGCGCATATATCTACATGTATCGATATATAGGTATAGCATATATGTTTTTTTTTTTATAATTTTCTAATCTAAATAAATTCTGAAAATTCGTAACTGGGACGAAAAATAAATATTTGAAGCATAAACATATTTTATTATGGCTGTCTGCTTTGTATTTCTTGTTTGTATTTCAGTTACTAACAAATGCGCTAAACTAATTCTATAGATGAGAAAACGAATAACCGATTTTAGTGGACGATTTGATAATGGGATAAATCATATATGTGTATTATTCATTCCTTTTTGTTTTTATACCCTAGACTTTTAGTATAGGGTATATTGTTTTTGTCACGACGGAAATATGTAACACCTTAAAGGAGGCTCCGGAGGTATAGCAATGTGTATATATAAATGATCAGCGTCACCTCCTGATTCGATTTAGCCATGTCTGTCTGTCTGTCTGTCTGTCTGTCTGTCTGTCTGTCTGTCTGTCTGTCCGTTCGCACGATAACTTTCGATAGAATGAAGCTAGAGCCTTGAAATTTTGGTCAGATGTTGGAAGTATGATCTAGTTGGTTGGTATTGAAAATGGGCATGATCAGGCAAAGAGAACGCCTACCTCCCCTACAAATGTACAATAGTTAAATGTATTTATAACTCCCGATTAAACAAACATGAAAAGCTCTAGCCTTGGTAGATTGCTCGTTAGGATAATCTTTTACTTTCTTCAAAAAATAAAATCGATCAGTTGAAAACGAACGGTAATTTTATCACAAAGAGCCCCGTACTACCCTACTTTTCGGGTTTTTTGTCTATAACTCTTGAACCAATCGACGTAGACACCTGATTTTTGGCATGTAACCCTGGGGTGTTAAGCTGCTTAAGTTGTAGTAAGTTGGGCATAATCAGATCAAAGGAACGCCTACCTCCCCTACAAAATTTCAAAAAATTAAATATTCTTTTAATTACGATAACTTTCGATAGAATGACACTAGCAAATTGAAAATTTGGCGGAATGTTGCTAGTAAGATCTATTTGGTTGGTATTGAAAATGGGCAAGATCCGACCCAAGCAACCCCTACCTCCCCTACAAATGCAACTTCAAATAAGCGATAACTTTTGACAGAATCAAGCCAGCGACTTGAAGTTTTGGTCAAATGTTTGAAGTGAGATTTAGTTAGTTGGTATTCAAGATGGGTTAGATCTGACCTAAGGAACTCCCACCTCCCCTACAAATGAAACTTCAAATAAGCGATAACTTTCGATAGAGTGAAGCTAGAGACTTGAAATTTTGTTCAAATGTTTGTAGCATGATCTTATTTGTTGGTGGCAATGATGAGCAAGATCCGATCCAAGAAACCCCTACCTCCCCTACAAGTGAAACTTCAAATAAGCAAAAACGTTCGATAGAATGAAGCGACTTGAAAAATTCGACATCTTTGTAGAATGACTTGGCTAATTGATTTTGATAATGGTCAAGATCCTCCTGAATGATTGCCAACCTCCCTTATAAACTGGCCATATAGGAAACTCACTTTTAACGCATATGGTCGTTACCAATTGGTACTTTTGGTATCACCACTAGGTCTGTACAAGTCTAGGGTATATACGTTTCGGACTCCGGGCCGAAGCGAAGCTTCGGCCTGGTTTTTTTTGTTTTTTTTTTATTCGGTAATAATTAAGGACATTTTGAAAGGGAAAAATTTCAAATTAAATGCGCATGTAAGGATCCTAACAAGGCTTTTAAGTGGAAATTATCATTCATATTGTTTTGTTTTTGTTGATTAGTGAAGAATACTTATTTATATTATTTTCTTCGTTTTTGTTATTTCGTTTATAATTAAATAAAATATATTCATCATTTATTTATTTATTAAAGGAATCGTATTATGAAAATTTAGTAATCAGGTGACTAATCAACTCATTCGTAAAAGGAAAGCAACAATATTATAAAGTGGTTCAAAGATATCTATCAAAACCGACAATACGGCCTGATTTTTGCGAGATTGCGACGAACATAACTCATTACAATGAAGCAAATAATTTTTGACGGAGAAAACATCACATTCATACGATTTACTTGGCCGCTCAACGGTCGCAATGTTACAATATTCCAAAGAGCCTTTTTTTTTCTCATTCATTTAAACAACTTATATTTGCGACATGAGACATTGAAATGAGAACGTCTTTTCGTTCGCCAAAACTGACCAAAACTTCAGTGGGCCAAACTCCAAACGAACCTAAAAGAAAGGGAATGTATGCCATTGGTATCTCGCTAAATTGCCGTGTCGCTTTAGACATATGATTGAGAACAACTACACATTTTTCCCTTCTATTCAAAATATACACCGGAAGTAAGTGCGACAACTCGACAATAAATGATAGTTTGTGGTTATTAATAAGCGTATATGTTTGTGTGTTTGACTGTGGGTGTCACCAATCGTTCACAGAATATAGGTGGGTCTCACGCCCGACCCTGGTTTCACCATCGTGTCTATGCAATTGATGTTACAATTGACTCTTTTCTAATCGCAATGCATCGCGAAATCCATGGACCCTCTGACACACCATACCACACACTGGAACAGGGCCCACTTACCTGGGGTGCTCCCCTGCTGGTGGAGCACCTGTTGCAAGACTCGGGTATCCAATTGAGTAGGTTTGCACAGAACGATGCTTCGATTCACCGAATATCGCGCACAATCGGTTTTTGGTTAGGAAATGCTCTTGAGCCGCTTTACGTTAGCTCTGGGTTTCACCCGACGGAGAGACGGATCAGATCCTACCGACACAACAGGACGCGGCTCTAGGAACGAGAACAACAAAAAAGGGCAAGAGGAGCGGCGCGCGCCATGAAATCAACCCGAAATCAAATGCGCTTGTATGTCGTGTCTTGATGAGCACGAGAATCCGGAATGCTACTCGCCTAGCTAGTGTGTCGCTCGAACGAACGATGTTTCTTTGGCCGCCCGGGTGTATTGAGGTCGCAGCAAGGTCAATCGAACGATCAGACAGGGGTTACACGCTCGCGGGCAAATTTTCACGACAATATCGTCGGTCGTCCTTTCACATTCTACAATTGTCGCGTCCCGAATTCAACTTTTCAAGTTCGTCTGCACGCGCGCGAGCCTCTTACTCGCCAATTGTCACCGAAATTTACGTGCTCGACACACACTAACTAGCGGTCCGTAAACTCCGCAGGATACAGCGCACTTTAATGCAAAAATCAGCAAAAATATATATACGACAATTCGAAAAAAAAGAAATCGCGGCGGTGGTGAGACGTCAGAAAGATATCTCAGAAAAATCAACTTCGCGACGACCGCTCGCCTCCAACGCTCTTCTTCCCCCGACGGATAGCGAACGACTTCTTTTTTTTTAACCTGCGCCCCTTCTCGTGCCGCCGACAACGTCCCACGATTTCATCCAGCGATGCTGATTCTGTGCGTGGCTCACGAGACTGCAAGTTAATCGAATCGGGAGCAACCCTTTCGCGCAGCTTCGCGTGTCCGATGAATTACCCGCGAGAAAAGCTAGTGGGGCCCTTGCCGTAGCGGTGAACTCGTCGAGACGACGATATTTGTCACGCCCGATTGATCGCAAGCGGGTTACCCGACCAACGCGATCAAGGGAAATGCCCGCACTCCCCAATTTCGCACTTGCACGCGGATTTCGTGAATTTCGTTGGGACAAAAAAAAAACCATCACGATCAGCATGTAATCCGACTATTCTCTTTCGGAGCGGCTTTTTTTTTCAATTATTTAACACAGAATTATATCGTGATAAATTATTAATTAAATAGCGCGACACACACTATTAGAATAGCGAAATAAATATTTTTAAATTGTTGGTTAAAAATTGCTTTAATTAACTTTATTATTAAAAACTCTTCTAATGGCACGCTAAAACCGACCGACCCGTATTAAATGCAGAAAGCAACTGTCCTCGGCAGAAAGTCAAAATCCCCTCTCGTCTTGACGACCGACACTCTCCTCCCAAAAGCCCGCATTCGACCCATCTTTTTGAGCGGAACACAGTTGTTTGACTGCAAGCGGGTAGTTGTTTATACCATTGCTTGCAATCTTGTTTACTCGTACACAGTGCTGTGCAACAGTCTGTGTACGAGTTCATTACAACACAGATGAATCGTCAATACTACAATCAGTAGTGACGATTCATCTGAATGGTCTTGTGGGGTATATTCTCGACACGAGGGGGTTCATGAACGAAGGTCTTTGGCGTGAAACATTCCCACCTTTTTACCACTTAAGTCCGCTACGGTGTAACAGGTATTGTCAACTGGAGCCAAGATTCGACCTTTGAGGAATTTAGGACCTAACTTCGCGTTGAAATGATCGGCGGCACTACTCTGTGCGAAGTTGCGATAGAAAACTACATCACCCACTTTGAATTTCGCTGGCCTAGCTCGCAAGTTGTAAACTTGTGCATTGGTTTGGCTGGCCGAATGCAAATTTTGTTGGATCTGATCTCGGATCAGATCCAGTTTCACATCCGGTGCGATCGATGCAGTGGGATCGCCCAGCATTTTGGCGTGACGGAGGATGTTATACGAGCTCCCATGTAACAGCATCGTCTGGCCGAAAAGCGAAAAGTAGGGTGAGTGGCCTATTGCAGAATGATATGCCGATCTCAACGCGAAGTTGATTTTCGAAACGTTAGAGTCCCAATCCTTTTGGTCTGGCTTTACATAAGCACGGATGGCAGCTACTAGCGAATGGTTTACGCGTTCAGACGCGTTGGCTTGAGGTGAGTATAAGGCGGTGAAGAAATGTTTCACGCAGAGTTGTTCCGGTTTTTTACTTTACATTCTTTACATGATTTTTTACATGTAAAAAAATCATTTTTTTACGTTAATGTTTTTTACGCCACGTAAAAAAATAAAATGTAAAAAACATATTTGTATGAGGAATTCCGATTTCTTAACTTCTGATTTCTTTTTATATTCTATTTATACAACGCTTTCTATATTAAAAATATATAAAGTCTCAGCATAAAATAAAATAATAACCAATGGCCAGGTTTATACCGTGGAACTAAAAAGAGTATTAACTAGATCATAATAGATTTACGTAGTTCAAATTCGTGGAGTGTTTATACCGGCCGGTACTAAATATGGCAAATGTCAGATGTTAGCCTATTCGCTTGGATTTAAGGAGAATTTTAGAAATGAATAGAGCCAGTAACTTCTAATGAAAAGCGCTTTTATACCGCCAACTCAAACAAAACATACACAGAGAAAAGCAACCGTCAACAACGGAAATGCAAACCCAGTCCAAATCGTTTAGTCCAATACCGCATCGCAAGTAGAGATAAGAGCTAATCCAATCAACTAATCCGACATGCTTAGATCATGGAGAGTTAGCTGGGATTAATTAATACTGAAACATAGTCCCGCGATATAAACCTAGTGAATGGAATATTTACCTGTGTGCAGCCAACCGTGCACTTGCCGTATTTTGAAGCGTCTTGGATCGAAAGTTGCAAAATGCACTATATTGTTTCCCCTCTTTTCTGAGAGTGAAATTCAATTGTTGAAATTGAGTGGTGGACGGCCTACCGCTACTCATTTTATCACTGAAACACAACACGAACTGCTTAAGCGAACATTTAAATAGCAACTGATTGACAGTTCTGAAGAAGAAGAAGATAATTTTTTACAAAGTTTACATTTTTTTACATTTTTTACCTATTTTTTACATTATTTACCACTTTTTTACTTATTTTACCGTAAAAATGTAAAAAAATATTTTTTTACATGAAAATGAACAACTCTGGTTTCACGCCATAACGGTCCAACAAGGTGTTAAATAGGGAGGACCTGAATTGCACCCCAATGTCGGTCACGACGGTTTCGGGGACACCAAAGACGTGGAACACCCTCTGCTCTAGGAATTCCGTGATGACATTAGCGGTAAATTTTTTTACAGGCTCTATGAAGGGAAATTTGGACAAACTATCCAGCACGACAATAGCTCCCACATTTCCAGTCTTACTACGCGGGTATGGGCCAATCAGATCCACATACAACCGTTGAAATATGCGGTCGGGGATCGGAGGAGCACCAATTGGTGGTCGAAGGGGCTTATTCGGGGCCTTGGTCGTCTTGCATACATCGCATTGCGACACGAACTCCCTCACTTGGCGAGACATTTTGGGCCAATAGAACAAGATCCGTAAACGTTGAATCGTCTTCCCAAAACCCCCATGAGAACACATAGGTGGATTATGCGCTTTTTGGATCAACTCATGCGTTAGTTCTATTGGGACCCAAAGTTTCCAAGCCAGCTCCTCCTAGATTTTATCCCCGCTCGCATACTCCGAACGTTTGTAGATAAATCCGTCGAAAATTTTAAGGTCTGGAAGGTGCTGCTGTTTTTCCCGAATTTTCTGTATCTGCTCAAGATACGGTTCAGACTGGAAGTGTGGCGAGTTAAGGTCGATATCCAGAGAGGTGTCATTCTGGATAGCAATGTCTGCCACTGTATGGTCGTGAACCCGTGATAAGGCGTCTGGCACTACGTGCTCACTTCCTTTGCGGTGACGAATGGAAAAGGAAAAGCCTTGCAATTTCAAAGCCCAGCGGGCTAATCGGCCTTGAAGGTCCCTAAGGCTCATAAGCCATTTTAGGGATGCGTGGTCAGTAACCACATCGAATTCCTGACCTTCCACGTAAGGCCGGAATTTTTGTATGGCGGTTAACGCAGCAAGGCATTCTTGCTCCGTGACGGTGTAGTTACGTTGTGCGGTCGTTAATTTTTGGGATATGAAAGCAATGGGGGCTTCCGCGCCGTCATCGGTTACTTGTACTAGCACAGCTCCAATCCCGTCTTGACTTGCGTCACATTGGATCGTGAAAAGTCCGGACTGTGTAGAACTGGCGCGGAAGAAAGACTCTGCTTTAGCGCATTGAATGCCTGTAGAGCCTCGTCTGTCCACAAAAATGAACATATCCGTCAACGGAGCCGTCGCCGAGGAAAAATTAGGTACAAATCGCCTGTACCAACCGCAAACACCTAGGAAGCGTCTGAGCTGTCGTACAGACTTGGGTAGCGGAAAATCTTGAATGGCTGTAACCTTATCCGGGTCAGTCTGAATGGTTCCATGCCCAATGATGTGGTCTAAATATTTCACCTCTTTCATACAAAAGTGGCTTTTTTCCACATTTAAGGTGAGGCCAGCGTTTTTAAGACACCAAGCTACTCGACTGAGTAATGCGCAATGCTCCTCAAACGTTGTGGATACTACCAACAGGTCGTCGAGATAGACGAAAACCTGGTGACGAATGTCAGCTGGTATCACTTTATCCATCAATCGTTGCATTGTTTGAGGAGCGTTACACAACCCAAAAGGCATGGTCACGAACTGATAAAGTGGACGGCCAGGTACCGTGAAGGCGGTTTTATCTCGCGACTCCTCATCGAGGGGAATTTGCCAGAAAGCATCTTTTAGATCGAGGCTGCTGATAAATTCTGCTTGCGGCAGTCGACTAAGAATCCCATCGATGAGGGGTAACGGATACGCATCCTTTACGGTAACGCCGTTCACTTTGCGTGCGTCGAGGCACATACGTACTTTCCCCGGTTTAACAGCCACCGTTACAGGTGAGGCCCAGCTACTCTGCGACTCCTCAATTACACCCATCTCCAGCATCCTATCCAACTCTGCGAACAGCATTTTTTCAATCGCGGGTGAAACGGCGAAATGACGCTGTTTTATAGGCTTATTGCTGCCTACATCGATGCTATGCTTTATAAGGGTAGTTCGCCCTAATCCCTCCTTGGAATAAGACGGGAAGCTGGAGATGACTGAATTGAGAAGCGAGCGTTGCTCCGAAGAGAGGTAGTGTTGATTGTCTACTGCTGACAATTCGTTTATAGTAGCTGTACCCAATGCAGGCTCAGTAAGAAACAAGTCTGACGCCAGATTAAAAGTTCGAACGAAATCTACTCCCAAGTACATATTCTGGCTAAGCGATGGTATTATGAGGAAAGTCATCATCTTTGTCTGACCTCTAAAGGAGATTGACCCTACCGCTTGTCCGAGGGTGTGATGCGGAGTACCATCAGCAGTTGTTAAAGTTAAGTGATGTCGCTTCCACGGATACTTGTTATCCTGCACGAACTTTCTTGCAAAACTTGCAGAAATACAGGAAACCGAAGCGCCAGTGTCAATTAACCCTACCACCTCTTCGTCGAATACTTTTACTTTTGCGAACGATCTAAGATCATCCGAGGCTTGGTCTACGAGGATGGCTGAATTGTAAAGGCGACGGGAAAGCTTCACGTTTTTCCAAAAGCGACGTAAACGGAGGGTCGACCTTTTAGGTTTTGCTTTAGCTAGCTCTTCGTAGCCAAAGATACGTTTACGTGCTTCTTCATACTCCTTTACTCTAACGTGATAGGGCTTAAACGGTGTAGAAGGAGCCGCGTTCACCTCCGCTGAGGCCAATCCTTCGAATGTTGAAGTATCTGTTTGGACCGAACGCGATTGCATTAGACGAATTGCTGGTGGTTTGGACAAAGAGTGCGGTGTGTTCATAGCAGTGGGGTTAGAATTCAAAGCAGGGGTGTTCCCCGAGGTGTTAAGAAGCAGAGGTACAATGATGGTTGTGCGACCGATCCGGGGCCAAATCCGTTTGTTGAATCTGCTTCGATAATGGCGAAGCGGGTGACAAGGACGCGGTTGGTAAAAACGACAAAGCAGGTGGTAACACTTCTGGTAACGAAACAGCAGGTGGTGATAAATCCAGTAGTGACAAAGCAGGTGGTAACATAGGGGAAGCCCATTCCGGTAAGGGCCCATTCGGGATCAATGTAGCATCCCCAAGGACTGGAGAATTAGTTGCAACAGAAGCATGAACTTGCACAGCACAATCTGCAAAAGAGATTGGATCCGACGAGTCCGATGACGAAGGTGCGAGAGACGATTGTTCGGACCGCAGGCAAGGTCTTAAGGCATCGTTTCGTATTGAGTCCCCACCGAGGACGACTTGATGTTGCGCATCCTCGGCGTTGCGTTTATTGATCCGCTGCATTTGGGACAATTCGGCCTAATAATATTGGCAGTGCCGCATCCGAAACAAAACAAACGGCGTTCTGCTGCACATTCGTCATACCGGTGGCCCTGTTGCCTGCAGTTCCAGCAAGTAAATGTCGTTGATAATTCCGCTATGTCTTGGACGTTGGAATACTCAGGTTGCTGAGTGTCTTCCGCTCGCATGTAGGTGTGGTCGACGTTATAATTCTGCTGCTCCGATACCTGAGGAGGTGCGAAAGGCCGCGGTGGGCGGGCACACTTCATTTCGTCTTCAAAGTTCTCGATTCGCAAAACGAAGGTTCGTAGCTCCCGAATGGAATAAAAATCTAAATGTTGTTGGTCTCGACGATAGTCGGGTCGTAAACTGCACCGTAAAATACAACAATTCCACTTCCCGCATAGGGTTATGCAATCTGTCCGTAAGCTTGAGTATTTCCTCGTAGAAAACATCAAAGGTTTCGTTTGGTCTTTGCATCCTGTTACGAATACACTTCAGGATATCGAGATCGGTTAGTCGATCACGGAATTGATCCCGAAGCGAACCTTGGATCGCAGCCCAGTTAAGAGACCCAAACGATCGGTGGTAGCGCCAATACCAATTAAGAGCTTTCCCCGACAGCAGAACATGAAAGCAGTTACAGAGCGATGTGAAGTCCCCTCCTAATGTTTGCTGGGTCAGTGCTTCCACCCGGTATATAAACGAGTCTACTGTCATATTAGCATTTTCACTGCTAAATTTTAGATTCCAGGACCCAAGAGTAGTTGCCACTTTTTCAGGCGACCGGTACGAAGACTGCGGGTATGTCGTTACGGAACGGGGTCGTCGTGAAGCGTACAAAGCGTTCGAGGGTGGAGGGTTAACTGGCATGTTTTGGTTTCTATACCGGTTTCCAGCGCAAAGTTGATCCTCGCGAGCTGCTATAGGAGGGTGTTGAGGCGGCGGCCGGCTAAAGTCCGGAATGAGCTCGCGGCTGGGCGGGGGCACCCAATTATCTTGAGGCGGCGGCATCAATGGGGTTCTTCCTCTTAAAGAATGGCTATGGCTGCTCGGGACTTGTCCCGATATGTTAGGACTCACCCTTGACTCCTCGGTTTGCTGCCGTAAAGCGGATACAATCATACCCTGCAACCGCGGAATCAATTGCTCAATTATGTCTTCTTCCGTCAATCTTGGGGCGGTCCCTACTGAAACCATCGAAGCGTTGCCATTTGGCTGATTTTCTGCCGTGCCAGGGTCGTTACTAGGTAGGTTACGCGTCTGGGAACGTGTAATAGGCCTATGCGCTTTCGGGATCGCTCCCGCCTGTCGCGATGGCGAAGTGGGTCGTCTATAACCCTGAATTTCGGGGTTATCCGTATTCATCGCCTGAACTGGGGATGGGGGTGGAAAGAAGGGAACCAACTGTTCGGGCAGTACTCGTCGTCGGCAAATTGGGCAGGTTTCTTTGTTAGATAACCAATCTCTGATACAGGCTTGGTGAAAATCATTCCGGCATGGTGCCCTTACAAGGTCTTCCTCTGGGCGCATGTACGCCCGACAGATAGTACACCGTTGGTCATCCTCCTCCTCAGAGCGGTGGCCTAGATCCAATCCCGCAGGACGGACTGTTTCCGGGGTGTGTTCTAATGGCATGCCTGGCGAGAAAAATTCCCTATTCCACTAAAGCTAAGCCTGAGAGTAATTGCTGGGAAAATCCCTTGTTAACAGGTATAACTTCCGTAAAGGGTATAGGTAATGTTCGCTGCCAATTTAAGGAAGCGTCTAACAATAAGTATAGTAAGTATAGCAAGCTGCGGTAAAGTCCTGGTACGCGGACAAGAAATCCTTGATAAGAGGTATTTATTCGAGGTATATTTAACGTACGCTACTAATTTAAGGAAGCGTCTAAGTTTCGCCAACTGCGTATGTATGTGCAGCTAACGCAGAAAAAAAAACGCAAAAAAAAACCCAAGGAAAAAGGAGAACTTATTAAGTCCTCCGTTACTGTTTAACAAAATTCAAACGTTAATCGTAATCAGTGATATCGACTTTTTTTCTTTCTCTCCCCCTCTCAACTCCACGCTATAATTTTTTTTGCAAAACAAAAATTATTATATTATAAATTCTTATGTAATGACCTGCACGGAAAAAGGGAAATATCCGTCATGGAGGCAAAAGTGGGACTCAAAACTAAACCGATTAGCTGAATCACTTTCCCGGCCAAACTTATCCATATCGACCGCAGGAAGTACGTCATGTAGCTGGCAACCCTGCCCATTACACGCAATTCTATATCTCCGTAGGCCATACTTCAAAGTTTGACAGGATGATGATTCAGACTAAGGAATGCAGAATACTGGGCTTGCATGGCTGGTTAGTTGATCTCGCCTCACCTGTGGCGTCCTGGGAGTGCCTTTACAATCCACAAGCCGCAGTGGTTGATCAGGCTCACTTTCCCTTGTGGGCGGCCCTCAGCTCAACCATACGATGGCCGTGCAACGCCTATGGCTGCAAACCATTTCCGTTGCTCGCCGCCTGCTCGCCCTGCCATACTATGGCCAAGTTCCGGGAGCCAGTCCTCCTCTTTGGGAAGTGGAATGCTGGCTTTCCTCCCGTCAAGAGACATTCGAGGAGACGACTTCAACTTGTGCCACCCATGCAAGTTCAAAGTAAGACCCTGATCTGCCATAAAAAAGTGAGGCTGTTTCCTCCTGACTTCCCGGTAGGACAATCGAACGAAAACATCAATTTTTCCGCGTTTCACAGGAAGCAGTCGGACATACCTCACGAGGTAGAAACCCCTCCAGGGACGACACAAGGCAGATCAGGGCTTGTCAGGGGAGGGGAAACTCTACGTTAAAAGGATGTGGAAGGGGAAGGAACACCAGTCCTACGGTCTGCCTTGGCAATGCAAAGGCGTGCAGCCAAATCTCAAGGATTTGGAGTGCCAATGCACTCCGAAGAGTTTAAGAACTGGTGTGGTGGGGCAACAAAGATATGAGGACCCGAGATGGAGTTGGGTCCTCTTCGTCCAAGGACGAAAATGCCAATTTTTTAGCCCCACGTTGGGCGCCATTTGTAGGAAACCGGAAGGACCAGGGTTGGTATGGCCGTGAAGGCCTAAAGACAACAAGTGTCGAAGAACCACTCTCCGATGACCACCCGTGACGTGCGCTGGCAGACCAGCTCAGCTGTCGGGAGTAGCGGGGTAGGTTATACTCGGCGGTCATCGGCCTCCTCCATATGCGTACAAAAACAATTATCGCACGTCTGCCCGAAATGCAAATACAAAATAAAACAAATAAACTACAGCCCGCAAAACAATCATATAGGCACAAGCTAAGAGAAACTAATTGTGGTGCCTACGCACCAAACTCCCAAAAATTCAACACAGCAAAGTCCCGTGCAGGGACAAGGGGCTGCATCAGCCAAACTACAAAATGTGGCACCAAGGCCAACAGAATATACTAACGGGGAGAAACCGTCCAATCAGGACAGATCCCTTTTCCCCCTCAGGTCAAAAGAGCCTATGGTGGTGGTTGGCTCATCTATGGACACCAGATGGTAAGGATCCGGCGCATCTCTACCCTCCCTACCGTGGGTTTCGGGCGCAATTCAATTTGAAACCCCTAAACTTAATTATTAATTCAAGCGCGAGAGTGAGAGGAGGGAGAGGCCAAACAAAATTCCGTCTAGCCTCTCATTTTTGTGATATGCGCATATAGAAAGAATTCAAGTATATATACGCGCATATATCTACATGTATCGATATATAGGTATAGCATATATGTTTTTTTTTTTTATAATTTTCTAATCTAAATAAATTCTGAAAATTCGTAACTGGGACGAAAAATAAATATTTGAAGCATAAACATATTTTATTATGGCTGTCTGCTTTGTATTTCTTGTTTGTATTTCAGTTACTAACAAATGCGCTAAACTAATTCTATAGATGAGAAAACGAATAACCGATTTTAGTGGACGATTTGATAATGGGATAAATCATATATTTGTATTATTCATTCCTTTTTGTTTTTTTTTTGTTTTTTTTTTATTCGGTAATAATTAAGGACATTTTGAAAGGGAAAAATTTCAAATTAAATGCGCATGTAAGGATCCTAACAAGGCTTTTAAGTGGAAATTATCATTCATATTGTTTTGTTTTTGTTGATTAGTGAAGAATACTTATTTATATTATTTTCTTCGTTTTTGTTATTTCGTTTATAATTAAATAAAATATATTCATCATTTATTTATTTATTAAAGGAATCGTATTATGAAAATTTAGTAATCAGGTGACTAATCAACTCATTCGTAAAAGGAAAGCAACAATATTATAAAGTGGTTCAAAGATATCTATCAAAACCGACAATACGGCCTGATTTTTGCGAGATTGCGACGAACATAACTCATTACAATGAAGCAAATAATTTTTGACGGAGAAAACATCACATTCATACGATTTACTTGGCCGCTCAACGGTCGCAATGTTACAATATTCCAAAGAGCCTTTTTTTTCTCATTCATTTAAACAACTTATATTTGCGACATGAGACATTGAAATGAGAACGTCTTTTCGTTCGCCAAAACTGACCAAAACTTCAGTGGGCCAAACTCCAAACGAACCTAAAAGAAAGGGAATGTATGCCATTGGTATCTCGCTAAATTGCCGTGTCGCTTTAGACATATGATTGAGAACAACTACACATTTTTCCCTTCTATTCAAAATATACACCGGAAGTAAGTGCGACAACTCGACAATAAATGATAGTTTGTGGTTATTAATAAGCGTATATGTTTGTGTGTTTGACTGTGGGTGTCACCAATCGTTCACAGAATATAGGTGGGTCTCACGCCCGACCCTGGTTTCACCATCGTGTCTATGCAATTGATGTTACAATTGACTCTTTTCTAATCGCAATGCATCGCGAAATCCATGGACCCTCTGACACACCATACCACACACTGGAACAGGGCCCACTTACCTGGGGTGCTCCCCTGCTGGTGGAGCACCTGTTGCAAGACTCGGGTATCCAATTGAGTAGGTTTGCACAGAACGATGCTTCGATTCACCGAATATCGCGCACAATCGGTTTTTGGTTAGGAAATGCTCTTGAGCCGCTTTACGTTAGCTCTGGGTTTCACCCGACGGAGAGACGGATCAGATCCTACCGACACAACAGGACGCGGCTCTAGGAACGAGAACAACAAAAAAGGGCAAGAGGAGCGGCGCGTGCCATGAAATCAACCCGAAATCAAATGCGCTTGTATGTCGTGTCTTGATGAGCACGAGAATCCGGAATGCTACTCGCCTAGCTAGTGTGTCGCTCGAACGAACGATGTTTCTTTGGCCGCCCGGGAGTATTGAGGTCGCAGCAAGGTCAATCGAACGATCAGACAGGGGTTACACGCTCGCGGGCAAATTTTCACGACAATATCGTCGGTCGTCCTTTCACATTCTACAATTGTCGCGTCCCGAATTCAACTTTTCAAGTTCGTCTGCACGCGCGCGAGCCTCTTACTCGCCAATTGTCACCGAAATTTACGTGCTCGACACACACTAACTAGCGGTCCGTAAACTCCGCAGGATACAGCGCACTTTAATGCAAAAATATATATATACGACAAATCGAAAAAAAAGGAATCGCGGCGGTGGTGAGACGTCAGAAAGATATCTCAGAAAAATCAACTTCGCGACGACCGCTCGCCTCCAACGCTCTTCTTCCCCCGACGGATAGCGAACGACTTTTTTTTTTAACCTGCGCCCCTTCTCGTGCCGCCGACAACGTCCCACGATTTCATCCAGCGATGCTGATTCTGTGCGTGGCTCACGAGACTGCAAGTTAATCGAATCGGGAGCAACCCTTTCGAGCAGCTTCGCGTGTCCGATGAATTACCCGCGAGAAAAGCTAGTGGGGCCCTTGCCGTAGCGGTGAACTCGTCGAGACGACGATATTTGTCACGTCCGATTGATCGCAAGCGGGTTACCCGACCAACGCGATCAAGGGAAATGCCCGCACTCCCCAATTTCGCACTTGCACGCGGATTTCGTGAATTTCGTTGGGACAAAAAAAAAAACCATCACGATCAGCATGTAATCCGACTATTTTCTTTCGGAGCGGTTTTTTTTTTCAATTATTTATTTGCACAGAATTATCTCGTGATAAATTATTAATTATGTAAATAGCGCGACACACACTATTAGAATAGCGAAATATGTTAATATTTTTAAATTGTTGGTTAAAAATTGCTTTAATTATTTTAACTTTACTATTAAAAACTCTTCCAATGGCACGCTAAAACCGACCGACCCGTATTAAATGCAGAAAGCAACTGTCCTCGGCAGAAAGTCAAAATCCCCTCTCGTCTTGACGACCGACACTCTCCTCCCAAAAGCCCGCATTCGACCCATCTTTTTGAGCGGAACACAGTTGTTTGACTGCAAGCGGGTAGTTGTTTATACCGTTGCTTGCAATCTTGTTTACTCGTACACAGTGCTGTGCAACAGTCTGTGTACGAGTTCATTACAATGCGAACACAAAAATTTGATTTAAATATTGAAAAAATTATAAAAACAATTCTTAGGAAAGCGACCCAACCGTAAAATCAAATAGGCATACTAACCGGATGTAGTTGAGTTTTTTTTTACTTTTGGTGGGTATTTAGGGGACCAACTTAGGAAAGGTAAATACGGTAGTAGCCTACGTTAGTAACATTGGGGGGCACCGTTGGTTGGCAGGATACCTGTGACATTGATGCATTTTTCAATTCCCTCTCCTTAACATATCGTACCACCCATGCGGGGGCTACGATTTTGATGTTTTGGTTAACTAGGTACCTATCCTACTTGGTTAGCCACGCTTTTTGCTGGGCATTCTATATTAGTCCCGATGGCGTATGTGGTAGCGCGACGGCTTCTGAGGCAGAACGACCAGAATTCGAATCCCAGTCGGACATGCAAACACAAAAATTTGATTTAAATATTGAAAAAATTATAAAAACAATTCTTAGGAAAACGACCCAACCGTGAAATCAAATAGGCGTACTAACCGGATGTAGCTGTTTCTTTTACTTTTGGTGGGTATTTAGGAGACCAACTTAGGAAAGGTAAATACGGTAGTAGTCTACGTTAGTTACATTGGGGGGCACCGTTGGTTGGCAAAATACCTGTGACATTGATGCATTTTTTTATTACCCTCTCCTTAACATTTCGTACCACCCATGCGGGGGCTAGGATTTTGATGTTTTGGTTAACCAGGTACCTACCCTACTTGGTTAGCGACGCTTTTTGCTGGGAAATCATCCCAGGAGAGGAGAGGTTAATAGAAAAATGCATCAATGTCTCAGGTATTTTGCCAACCAACGGTGCACCCCAATTTTACTAACGTAGGCTACTACCGTATTTACCTTTCCTAAGTTAAATAAAATACTATAAATACCCATCAAAAGTAAACAAAAATCAGCTACATCCGGTTAGCATGCCTATTTGACTTTACGGTTGGGTCGTTTTCCTAGGGATTGTTTTCACAATTTTTTCCACATTTAAATCAAATTTTTGTGTTTGTATGTCCGACTGGGATTCGAAATCGGGTCGTTACGAATTAGAAGTCATCGCGCAACCACATACACTATCGAGACTAATATAGAATGGTTTGCAAATGATGCTTTATAAGCAATACTGTCCCAGCATGAAAATGGTTAACTAATTTGGGTACGTAACTGGCTTACCTAAATCATGAAAATCGTAGCCCCCGCGCCATGGATTTCTTGAAAGTCCTATGGGCTGAGTGGAAATGATGGGTATGCCAGGATAGCTATTTAGCATAGCTATTTCGGTGGTACGCGTTACCGGGGGGTAGGGTTTTTTGCTGGGATGAACATCGTAGCCCCCGAGTAGCTATCTATATTGGGTACGTACCTGGGTTACCTGAATAATGAAAATCGTAGCCCCCGCGCCGTGGATCTCTTAAAAGCCCTATTGATTTTACGGTTGGGTCGTTTTGCTAAGAATTGTTTTTATAATTTTTTCAACATTTAAATCAAATTTTTGTGTTTGCATGTCCGACTGGGATTCCAACTCAGGTCGTTCTGGCTCAGAAACCATCGCACTACCACATACGCCATCGACACTAATATAGAATGGTTTCCAAATAGTAATGCTTTATAAGCAATACTGTCACAGCATAAAAAGTGGTTAACTAAGTTGAGTACGTAACTGGGTTACCTAAATCATGAACATCGTAGCCCCGTCGTTGGGTACGTACCTGGGTTACCTAAATCATGAAAATCGTAGCCCCCGCGCCATGGATTTCTTGAAAACCTATGGGCTGAGTGAAAATGGTGGGTATGCCGGGATGGCTATTTAGCATAACTATTTCGGGTAGTAAGCGTTACCGGGGGGTACGGTTTTTTTGCTGGGATGTCCGACTGGGATTCGAACTCGAGTCGTTCCGCCTCTGAAGCCATTGCACTACCACATACGCCATCGAGATTACTATAGAATGGTTTCCAAATAATGCTTTATAAGCAATACTGTCCCAGCATAAAAAGTGGTTAACTAAGTTTGGTAAGTAGTTGGGTTACCTAAATCATGAACATCGTAGTCTCCGTCGTTGGATACGTGCCTGGGTTGCCTAAATTATGAAAATCGTAGCCCCCACGTCATAGATCTCTTGGAAATCCTATACGCTGAGTAAAAATGGTGGTTATGCCAGGATGGCTATTTAGCATAGCTATTTTAGGTGGTACGCGTTACTGGGGGGTACGGTTTTTTGCTGGGATGTAGGTGTTCTCACAACTAGGTTGCAACTCCACCATTCGCCTATTTCCTGAGATGATGTAAAATCGGTTCTTCTATTGTATATGGCGGTTCAGCTTGCAAGGTGATCAACAAGATACCCTGCAAGCCGAAACTCTCTCAAATTCCTCGAAACATACAAGTAGATGTCTACACTAAATCATAACAACATTCAATTTGTTTGTTTCTTTTTTACCTTGAAATTAACGTAGTCTAAAGTAGAAAGGTTTTTTGGCGACTACTGAAAAAATTACATGTTCCACACACTTTTTTCCACGAGCCATTTCGCCGATGAAAAGTGCTACCGTCAATTTTTTCATTTCAGTCGATCTGAATGCCAGCCTTAAAGTACAAAACTTATTTTTAAGAAGGTGTTCGTATCTTGGTTATGTAGCAGTGAAGAAAAGCTCATTTCCCCACTACGGAGCAATTTTCCTTACATTTACTAGCCAATTCATGATTCAAGAATAGAAGGTTATATTGTACAATGCGCAGGTCCGTTATTCAGCCATAAAAAAAAAAGAGAAACTTGTGACGTCAAAAATTCAATTTTTCATAGGCGCGCGTGTATTTTGTATGAAATTTCATGGTTTTTGAAAGAAAAATTACTTTCAAAAGTATTTTACAATTTTATTTAGATTTTGATAAAATTTTGAATATTGGACCTCCACAATAAGGGGAAGGTTACTTTTTAGGCACTTTGAAAATCAACCCTCATCCAGCACTCTTAAAAGATTACATTTCTATATACGGTTTTATTCCAATCTTAACGAAATTTTGGATATTGATTGGACCTCCAAGACTAGGAGACGCTTAATGTTCACATAAGATTTCGAAAAATCACCCTCATCTCGTAAAATGGGATTTCGGCTTAATCTCCGTGAAATCCGACGGATTTCGCATACATTTTATTGCCAAACGAAATCTTGATACTTAGCAAGGACACCATGAAATCCTCCTGAAATCGCGATTGAAATTCTGATTTGACATGGTAATGCTTAAAATTCTATCGTGGTGAATATTCGAGTGACAGTTAAAAATAAATATTTAATTGTCAACTGTCAAGCAAAGTTAAAATTTGACTATTAATTGACGTATAAAAACCCAATTTAATTTATTAATTGTCATATGAAATCTGAAAAGTATCAGCGTAAACAGTTTCGGAATTTCGGAGCCAGCTATTCGAAATCCGCGATTTCAAGTCCAGCGTAAACGTACTATAAGATAGGAATGAAACTGTTTATTCAAATGTAAATTTCTCTTAAAGGAGGCTAAAGGGGGATGGGAGTGGATTTTCAAAATGCCGTATAGACAATCACCTTCCACTTGTTCTGGAAATTCAATATACAGTAGAGTTCGCTTATAACGAACCCGGTTGTAACGAACTTCCGGTTATAACGATCCAATTTCAAATGATCGAACGAAAAATATATAAATTCAGTACATTTCCTACCGGATATAACGAACCCGCTTTTAACGAACTATCCGGATATAGCGAACCAAATCCTACAAAAAAAGGTCCAGCGTTCCGCTTATAACGAACTTTTATACGTACCTATATAATTGGGGTATTCCCAGGGGTGCGTTTTGTACATGTTTTTCTTCAGTCATTTATTGTGATTGTTATTGGCAAGATGTCATCTGCTGGTGGTGTAAAACAAACGCGCAAAGGCATATCATTAAAAGAGAAGTTTAATATTGTGAAGCAAATTGAAAGTGGTATTAAACAAAGCTATTTATGCAAGAAAATGCAATTGAGTAAGTCAACAATAGCTACAATATGGAAAAATCGTGAAACCATCATACGTAGTTTCGAGAACAGAAATTCGGATACGAAGAAATTAAAGAAGTCCAAACATGACCAGCTGGATCAAGGACTTATAAAATGGTTTTCGCAACGGCGAAATTCGAATGTCCCTATAACAGGCGCTGCCTTACAATCGAAAGCGAACGAGTTCGGAGAAAAACTTGAAGATAATGACGAATTTTCTTGTAGCAAGCGCTGGATTGAACGATTTAAAAAGCTCCATGGTATCGTTTCCGGAAAATTAATCGGAGAATCTGCAGTGGTAGATAAGGATGTGGTTGATGACTGGCTACAAAACAAATGGCCCCCGCTTAAAGAAAATTATAGAAGCTGTGACATTTTCAACGCAGATGAAACTGGCTTATTTTATAAGCTCACGAATCCTGCTCCGGTGGAAAGCTTTCAAAAGAGCGAATAATGGTTCTTGTTGCAGTAAATCTATTGGGAACTGAAAAAAGAAAATTGATTGTCATTGGCAAATCTAAAAATCCCAGATGCTTCAAAAATAGGAATCTACCCGTCGACTATGAAGCCAATTCTAGAGCCTGGATGACGGCTGATATTTTTGCGAATCATTTGCGGCAGTGGGATAAAGAGTTATCCAGAATAAATCGGAAAATTATATTATTACTGGATAATTGCCCTGCTCACCCCGATCTGAAAGATTTAAGGTGCATTAAATTGGTTTTCATGCCACCTAACACTAGTGCGAAGTTACAACCAATGGATCAGGGGGTGATTCATAGCTTAAAAAGCAATTACAAGCGCATTTTTCTAGCGAAGTGGATTCATGCTATTGACGACGGCAAAGACAAGTTTGCTGTTACCCTTTTAGATGCAATAAATTTTCTTCACATGGCATGGGAAAAAGTTTCGACACGAAAAATCGCGAACTGTTACGCTCATGCCGGATTTTTGGAGGAATACAATGCTGACGGATTTGATGCAGAAGACGACATTCCACTTGCTGAGTTGCTGAGACAAAGTAGCGAAACAATCATGCCTGGCATAGACGTAGAGTTCAGTGAGTACATCCGAGTTGACGAGGATCTTATTAGCACCGAACATCTAACCGATGAGCAAATTTTGTCAAGTGTTTCATCGGCAGAAAGTGACGACGACGATGAAGATCCCGTAGAATATCACAACACGATACATTCAGCTCCGCCGATTATCGATGTAATTCACAAGATGGGTCAGATTCGCGATTTTTTGCAACTTCGAAATGCACCAATCGACATACTTAACAGTTTTGCGCGAGTTGAGTCACACATAAATGAATCATTTTCAACTTCCAGAAATAAGCAATCGACAATTTTGAACTTTTTTTCTTAAAATACTTCCATTATGTACATGCGTATGAATATTGATATGACTATGTTTAAAATAAAAATAATTTCGTAATAGTTCTTTTACTTTTGTATCTTTTGATGAAATACAACATTTATGTATTTCCCTTATATGTTCAGTTTATAGCGAACTCCGGATATAACGAACCAAATCAGCCGGTCCCTTGAGGTTCGTTATATGCGGACTCTACTGTACAAAATTTCATGAAAATAGGATTAAAACTGAAGATTTGTAGGCGAATTCTATTTCAAAAAGTACATAAATGATTTCATACAAAATGCATTGAAAGCTTTCGGAAATGTAATGTCATGCGTAGAAAGGACGGAAAAGTTGCACACTTCATTTCGTATCCTTCTACTCTTGAATCATGTAGCCAACTCGTCACTACCATATTAGCAGGTAAGGAGACAACTTAATCTTTAGTCGACGTGCCGTATTTCACACCATGACATGATCCACAAAAAATCATGTTTGTTGCGTTATTCCGGGTATCTTCTCCTTCGGTCACAAAATCATGGCAATGCCAAAATTATTAAGTCTCCATGGCTTAAGTGGCCGGAGAAAAAGATATCCGGATTAACGCAACAATTGTAAAGGACAGGTGTTGGCGGATCTCAGAGTGTCCATGGGGACGGAATGAAGGTCTGCCGAGCTGACCGTAAAGGTCCGGCAATGCCTTCTGGCGAAGACGGAATGGAAGATGTGGGCGGGGTTTTCGCCCTATCGCTGCCCCTACCATTACTATTCTGAAATATCTCGTGCCCAATGAAAAACAGCACACACGGGTACCAAAGGTCCTACGACCTTAAACAAATAGCAAAGAAAAACCAGTCCGAAGCGTATATAACCTAGACTTGTACAGACCTAGTGGTGATACCAAAAGTACCAATTGGTAACGACCACATGCATTAAAAGTGAGTTTCCTATATGGCCAGTTTATTGGGGAGGTTGGCAATCATTCAGGAGGATCTTGACCATTATCAAAATAAATTAACTAACCCATTCTACAAAGATTTGTCGAATTTTTCAAGTCGCTAGCTTCATTCTATCGAAAGTTATTGCTTACTTAAAGTTACAATTGTAGAGAAGGTAGGGGTTTATTGGGTCGGATCTTGCTCATTATTGCCACCAACAAATAAGATTATGCTTCAAACATTTAAACAAAATTTCAAGTCTCTAGCTTCACTCAATCGAAGGTTATCGCTTATTTGAAGTTTCACTTGTAGGGGAGATAGGGGTTCCTTGGGTCGAATCTTGCTCATCATTGCCATTAACAAATAAGATCATGCTACAAACATTTAAACAAAATTTCAAGTCTCTAGCTTCACTCTATCGAAAGTTGTCGCTTATTTGAAGTTTCATTTCTAGGGGAAGTAGGGGTTTCGTTGGTCGGATTTTACGTATTTTCAACATTAGCCGACTGGATCATACTACAAACATTTGACCAAATTTCAAGTCGCTAGCTTTATTTTGTTGTAAGCTATCGCTTATTTTATTGTTTCATTTCTACGGGAGGTAGGGGTTCCTTAGGTCGGATCTAACCCATCTTGAATACCAACTAACCCGATCTCACTTCAAGCATTTGACCAAAACTTCAAGTCGCTGGCTTGATTCTGTCAAAAGTTATCGCTTATTTGAAGTTGCAGTTGTAGGGGAGGTAGGGGTTGCTTAGGTGGGATCTTACTCATTTTCAATACCAACCAAGTAGATCTTACTAACAACATTTTGTCAAATTTTCAATCCGATAGTGTCATTCTATCGAAAGTTATCGTAATTAAAAGGATATTTAATTTTTTGAAATTTGTAGGGGAGGTAGGCGTTTTTTTTGATCCGATTATGCCCAACTTACTAGAACTCAAGCAGCTTTTTACCCCAGGGTTACATGTCAAAAATCAGGTGTCTACGTCAATTGCTTCAAGAGTTATAGACAAAAACCCCGAAAAGTAGGGTAGTACGGGGCTCTTTGTAAGAAAATTACCGTTAGTTTTCAACTGATCGATTTTATTTTTCCAGGAGGGTAGAAGATTATCCTCACGAGCAATTTACCAGAGCTAGAGCTTTTCATGTTTATTTAATCGGGAGTTATAAATACATTTAATTATTTTACATATATAGGGGAGGTAGGCGTTCTCTTGGCCTGTTCATGCCCATTTGCAATACCAACCAAGTAGATTATACTTCCAACATTTGGCTAAAATTGCAAGCCTCTAGCTTCATTCTATCGAAAGTTATCGTGCGAACGGCAGACAGACTGACAGACAGACAGACAGACAGACATGGCTAAATTGAATCAGGAGGTGACCCTGATCATTTATATATATACATTGCTATACCTTCGGAGCCTCCTTTAAGGTGTTGCATATTTCCGTCGTGACAAAAACAATATACCCTATACTATAAGTCTAGGGAATAAAAAAGGAAACTCCATAAAGGCAATGGCCGTCGACCGGCTCATGTACCTCGACACGACTGTGTAGATGTAGATGGAGCGGACCCTGGCCTCTTTACCCACCATACCAATGAAGTACCTTGGCCAAATTACTGGTACCTCCCTAAGCAAACGAGGAAAGCGATGAGATTGTTACCTCATCCTACCATCGCTGACCTGAAAATGGAGATTCCCAATCTGAAAAGGAGGTCGGGGTTAATTCCTGGAGGGAAAACGCCAAGTATTTTATTTATGGTATAACATTATTATTCCATCAAAAAGAAAAATGAAACCGGAATATAGAGGGCTACGCCCGCAATCCGAGGGTTTTGTAGCAAGCGGTGATTTTGGTATGTAAATATCGGTTCATTGCTCTTCTTGGTACCACATAGATGGATAAAAAAACCGCAATTAAAGTGTCTTACCCAGTTACATCACCAAACCAACACGGTGACGCATATCACGAATTATCATCCATTCCAAGTAAATGGATAAACAAGCGTAATTAGGATAATACTGTTTAAATTGTAAGATGGAGTAATTAGGATAATACTGTTTCAATTGTAAGATAGAAATACAAATGTAAGAAATTACATTAAAGACGCATTAGGAGATGTTTGTGTTTTCGACGCACTTAACATCTCATTAAAACAAGATAAGAAAAGATGTTGGACAATTCTAAAGTCCAACAAACAACCACGATAACGCATAGACATAAGTTGATATAAATACATGTTGTTAGTTTGTAAGAGTCAGTTTTGAAAACGGATACTCAGAGAGAGCTAGTAATAAAGTTTTGCAAAGAAAAACTATCCGTTTTTTTTACTCCGAAACAAGATCAGAGACAGATCTTGAAACTGGCGCAGTCGGAACACGAACCAATAATTGATTCGATATTAAAAGCACTGGCAGAGCTGAAAATCAGTAATCCAACGAAAATGGATTTCAAACAACTCTCCAGTTACATTTCGGCGTTACCATATTTTGATGGATCGCAAATTGATTTGTTTCCTTTCGTGGATGCAATTGACGTCGTGGAACCACATCTAAAGAAATGTGAGCTGAGGCCGATACTTCATCAACAGATATTGACGAAAATCACTGGGAAAGCTCGAGAAGTTCTTCATACTCACATCACCACGGACTGGGAATCTGTAAAGGCGTTGCTGATAAACCATTTCGACACCCCGGGGAACGAAACGCAGCTGATGGAAAAGTTACTGGCGGCGAGGTTTACAACAACAGGACAACTGTACGAGTATATATGTAAGTGTCTTTTTAAATTGAACCAAAAAGTTAATTATAATAATGGCTACAATGCGACTCAAAAAAGTGAAATCATCCGAACAAAAAATCAAATCGCGAAATCTACTTTTATTAACAAATGCCCTGATCCAATACGCGGTATACTTCATGCTTACAAACCCGATACTCTCGAAGATGCTTATAAAGTTTTAGTGAATACAGGTTATCTTAACTACGGCAATAGGTTTATTAAAAATAATAATAATACTCAAAGAGCAAGTGGTAGTGTAGAGAGTCCAGCTCCATTAAACGTACGTCAAAATTTGAACACTTTCTCTCAGAACGTCAGGTATAATGCTCAATCCAATCATAGGAATACTGTTAATGACTTAGCATTACCCACTGATGTTTTTATGAACACGGCAGTGTCTAGGGACTCTTCCTTGCACATTCAATCAGATAGGCCAAATTTTCGGTTCCAAGCCTCGGATCCAAATTCAAATTACCGGTTGTTCAATTAACAATGGATGACGTCAAAGTAAGATGTCTGATCGACACGGGTTGTTCCACTTCGATCATGGATATTAGCCGAGTGGCGGAACATAGAAGGCATAAACTCGGTAACCCTTTAATTCTTTCAAGTGTGAATGGTGATACACTTGCCACAGAAGGATTCTTAACAGGTTTTCCAGAAGAATTTAATATAAACGGAGAAGTAGAATGGAAGCTTGTACTTCTGGAAAATCGAGAATTTGATGCTATTATTGGCCAGAATATTCTAGTACCAACAAAAGCGATTATTAGTTTTGATGATAATAGCCTGTCGATTAATACGATTAAAATTCCCTTGAGCTTAAATCAAGAAGAATTATATTACACTGTTGCGGAACAAAATAGCAGAATTAATGATAATGAGAAGACCAAACCTGAAATTGGACACTCAACTGAAGAACAAGTCGTCATAAATAGAATAAGAGATGAATTTCGTGATCTTGAATATGATAAGAGTTAAATTTTGACTTTTACAAGTGAAGTAAAGCACGAGTTAAAATTAAACACTGATAAACCTATTTATCAGAAGAATTATCGATACCCATATTCATTAAGAGACATCGTCAACAAACAGATTGAGGAGGATCTAAATCAGGGTATTATTCAACCATCGAATTCTCCTTATAATTCACCCATTTGGGTTGTTCCAAAAAAAAAACACCCGGTGAACATAGACTCGTTATTGATTTTAGGAAAATCAATAATCTCACGGTCGAAGATAAATTCCCCATACCACAGATAGATGACATCTTGGGTAAGTTAGGAAATGCAAATTATTTCACTTCAATCGATCTTGCAAAAGGATTCCATCAGATCGAAATTAAACCTGAGGATAGATACAAAACTGCATTTTCTACAGATAGTGGTCATTATGAATTTACAAGAATGCCGTTCGGACTAAAAAATGCCCCGGCAACGTTTCAGAGACTAATGAACCACGTGTTGAGGGAACATATAAATAAAGTTTGCATTGTATATATGGATGACATCCTTGTATTTTCTACTTCCTTAGAGGAGCATGAAATTGCACTAAGGAAAGTTTTTGGGACACTTCGGAAAGCAAATTTGAAGATTCAGTTATCAAAAACTCATTTTCTTCAGCGAAGCACTGAATTCTTAGGACATATCATTACACCACAGGGTATTAAGCCCAAACCAGGTAAACTAGACGCCATTGAAAAATTTCCCCTCCCCAAAACAGTCAAACAAATAAAATCGTTCCTTGGATTAACTGGATTCTACAGGAAATTCATTAGGGACTATGCTAAAATAGCGAAACCTATGACACACTTTCTCCACAAAGGTCAAAAAATTAACATTAACGATCCAGAATATATCGAGTCATTCGATTCTCTGAAGAGATATATTCTCAACGATCCAGTTTTGGCCCACCCTGATCTAAGTAAACAATTTACATTGACTACGGATGCAAGTAATTCTGCTTTAGGAGCAGTACTAAGTCAGAATAACAAACCCATTTGTTTCGCATCTAGAACCCTAAATATTCATGAAACAAGATATTCAACAATAGAAAAAGAACTTTTGTCGATCATATGGGCTACAAAATATTTCAGACCCTATTTTTATGGCAGGAAATTCATTTTACAAACTGACCATAGGCCTCTAATATTCCTTGAAAACCTCAAAGAAGAAAACGCTAAACTCCAGCGCTGGAAACTTAAGTTAATGGAATTTGATTTTGAGATAAAACATATAAAAGGAAAAGAAAACCATGTTGCCGATGCACTATCCAGAATTGAAATTTATGCATTAAATGGGCAGGAAAACAAGTCAACATTAGCTACGATTCACACAGCGAATGAAGACAATACCAACCATATTTTCATTTCAGAAAAACCATTAAATTGTTATCTGAATCAAATAATTTTGAAATTAGGAAAATCGAACTATGTAAAGAGGAAAAATTTTAATAATCGCAAATTAATAATAATCACCTACAAGATATATGACGACAAAACAGTCGAGTATATATTTAAAAATCATTTAACTCAGGTAGGGACTACGGGAATAAAGTTTCCCAATAACGAAACATTATTATTGTTTCAAAGATATTACAATAAGTTCAAAATTGACAATCCTAGATGTTCCATAGTGCAAGCTAATAAACATCTTTGGAACTGCTCTAAGGAAGAAATAGATGAAGTTATAGCAAGGGAACATAAAAATAGTAACCATCAGGGAATCGATAAAACGTATCAGTTATTATCAAAAAAATATTTTTTCCCACATTTGAAGCAGAGAATAGCAAATTACATTAACAAATGTGTAATCTGTACTCAAAGTAAATACGAAAGGAATCCGAGGAGACTACCATTTAAACTCACAGAGACACCAAAAAATGTAAGGGATATCTTCCATATAGATATATGGTTTAAGGACAGGAATTCACCTTATTTAACTTGTATCGACAAGTTTTCAAAATTTATGACTATGACACCATTGAAAAATAGACAGTGGGATACAGTCATACGAGCCTTGCGTCAAACATTAAACAGAATAGGTAAACCCAGGAAAATAGTTACGGATAATGAGGGAGCACTTGATTTTCAGAAAACAAAAGATTGGCTTAATGAGGAAGGAATTGAAATTCACTTTTGTTCACCACACCATAAAACAGGGAACGCAGACATTGAAGTAGCACATCGCACTTTAAATGAAAATTTGAGGACATTTTATCTTCGGCAAAAAACAGAGAATAAAGATTTAAAAGACTTTAACCCAATAGAAGAATGCCTCAAAATTTACAACAACACGTACCACTCCGCTCACAAGGAAAAACCTTGTGATGTGTTTTTTAATGAATGTGCCAAAGATAAACATATTATTTACGAACATCTAAAAGAATACAAAGAAAAATACATAAAGCGGTTAAATACTAAAAGACAAGAATACCAGGTTAATGTAGATTTTGTCGAGAATCCTAATCCACGTAAATTGGAACCTAGGTTTTCTAAGGCACAAGGTAAGAGAAATATCCACCCACAAAGATTTAAAAGGAAACGTAAATTTTATCTTTCCAGGGATTGTGGTAGCAATACTCCTGCTCCTGACCCCACACACAATTAGTGTTACAATGCTGCCACTGACGCAACAAAATGGTTACATCTTAGTTGAAACCGGGCAAGAGTATATCACTACAAGTAAAGCTATAATAGGACATCCCATTTATAAAACAGACATTAATTACCTAATGAGCAAAATTAAAACCAATTATGAACTTCTGATGGAATCCAAACTTGAATTTCAACTAGAAAACACGCGAAAAATAATTAGTCATCTACATTTTGAAGTGGAGGCACTATTTCCCGAAATTAGACGCCGCAGACGAGGAGCATTTAATATAATAGGAACCGTACGTAAATGGCTCGAAGGAACCATGGACGAAGATAGACGTATTATTGAAACAAATTTTGAATCAATAGAAACTAGCCAAAGTAGCCTTCAGTTTAACGACGAATTACTCCTGAAAACAAGCAATGAAATGCGCGTGTCAATTAATGACATCGCAAAACAAATCAACAAAAATAATTTAGCATTGGAAAAAGCGATAAGCAATGGTACTGAAATCATTAATGATCACTCTAAACAACTATTTCAAATAAACAACCATTTAAATTTTCAACAGCTCTTGAATTTAGCTCAAGAAAAGATTGACCAAACTTTCGAGATTTTTTTGAATAACAGAGGCCATCTCCTTCATAGAAACATTCTTACAGACCTAGATATAACTAAATACAAAATAGATGCAGTGAAATTACAGTATATTAAATCTGACGTTCTGATAGAAAAGGATAAATTAACAATATTTATAGAAATACCATTAGAACTACAGCAAATTTCAGTCAATCAACTTATTCCGCTGCCTAATGCTCAAAATTTTCAATTATGTATATTCAAACATTGATCAATTTTATATATTAAAAGGTGAAGTAAGAGATATTGTTAGCAAGAACTTAATAAACAATTTATGTGTCGCAAGTATCATCCAACAGAAACCGACAAATTGTACTTTGGTACAGGATAAAGAAACCCAATATATAAAAATAAAGGAAAACACTTATATATTCACAAATGTTCGGGAAAAAAACTTATATACACATGCGATAATATAAAAAATCACAGTATACTAATAGAGTATAAAAATTTTCAGTTGACATTTGAGTCTTGAACCGTGCATGTACAGTCTTTGAAATTTGTAAGTTCAACTTCAGAAAGTTATATTCCAAAAATATTGCCACAAAGTAACCCCATGAAAAACTACACCATATTAAAATCAGTCACTTTCGACCATATCGAACAATTACAAAACAAAACAATGCATTTATTAAAAACACAAAAATTGTTAAAACTTGACAATTCACACAATTTCTTGGCATTTACATTACCCACACTTGGTTTCACAATAATAATAGCATTAATAATCATTGTCTTGTATATAAAAATTAAATTATGTAACAAGAAAATAAATATTAACATAAAAAAACCTGAGGACAGGTTTGAATCAAGGATGGGAGGAGTTACATCACCAACCCAACCCGGTGACGCATATCACGAATTATCATCCATTCCAAGTAAATGGATAAACAAGCGTAATTAGGATAATACTGTTTAAATTGTAAGATAGAGTAATTAGGATAATACTGTTTCAATTGTAAGATAGAAATACAAATGTAAGAAATTACATTAAAGACGCATTAGGAGATGTTTGTGTTTTCGACGCACTTAACATCTCATTAAAACAAGATAAGAAAAGATGTTGGACAATTCTAAAGTCCAACAAACAACCACGATAACGCATAGACATAAGTTGATATACATAAAACAATGTTGTTAGTTTGTAAGAGTCAGTTTTGAAAAAGGATGCTCAGAGAGAGCTAGTAATAAAGTTTTGCAAAGAAAAACTATCCTTTTTTTTTACTCCGAAACAAGATCAGAGACAGATCTTGAAACTACCCATGATATAAGTTAGCACGCCAGTCCCATTATTCATGTCATTCCCCGTTCCGATTCAAAAGTTCCATCGCACCTCGAAATCTCACTACCACCCACTATCGGCCTCTTCTCATCTCGACCGCCATCGGATTAGGATCTAACCGACCACGCCGTAAAACCATAAGTTTTGTAACGTTCTGAAATAACATATTTAATAATAAACCAGGCCGAAGCTTCGCTTCGGCCCGGAGTCCGAAGCGTATATACCCTAGACTTGTACAGACCTAGTGGTGATACCAAAAGTACCAATTGGTAACAACCATATGCATTAAAAGTGAGTTTCCTATACGGCCAGTTTATAGGGGAGGTTGGCAATCATTCAGTAGGATCTTGACCATTATCAAAATCAATTAACTAACCCATTCTACAAATATTTGTCGAATTTTTCAAGTCGCTAGCTTCATTCTATCGAAAGTTATTGCTTATTTGAAGTCTCACTTGTAGAGGAGGTAGGGGTTCCTTGGGTCGGATCTTGCTCATTATTGCCACCAACAAATAAGATCAAACATTCAAACATTTATACAAAATTTCAAGTCTCTAGCTTCACTCAATCGAAAGTTATCGCTTATTTGAAGTTTCATTTGTAGGGGAGGTAGGGGTTCCTTAGGTTTGATCTAACCCATCTTAAATACCAACTAACCCGATCTCACTTCAAACATTTGACCAAAACTTCAAGTCGCTGGCTTGATTCTGTCAAAAGTTATCGCTTATTGAAGTTGCATTTATACGGGAGGTAGGGGTTGCTTGGGTCGGATCTTACCCATTTTCAATACCAACTAAGTAGATCCCACTAACAACATTTTGTCAAATTTTCAACTCGCTAGTGTAATTTTATCGAAAGTTATCGTAATTAAAAGAATATTTAGTTTTTTGAAATTTGTAGGGGAGGTAGGCGTTCCCTTGATCTGATTACGCCCAACTTACTAGAACTTAAGCATCTTCTTACTCCAGGGTTACATGCCAAAAATCAGGTGTCTATCAATTGGTTCAAGAGTTATACACAAAAAACCCGAAAAGTAGGGTAGTACGGGGCTCTTTGTAAGAAAATTACCGTTAGTTTTCAGCTGATCGATTTTGTTTTTTTAGGGAAGTAGAAGATTATCCTCACGAGCAATCTGCCAAAGCTAGAGCTTTTTACGTTTATTTAATCGGGAGTTATAGATACATTTAATTATTTTACATATATAGGGGAGGTAGGCGTTCTCTTGGCCTGATCATGCCCATTTGTAATATGCTGTGTTAGTTGAGGTGACCCTCAACCGAGGACGAAGATTCAGGCTGGTCGTTCAGACCTGCCGGGACACCTAAGTGCCAATATCTTCTCAGACTGAATTCAGTTGACGCGTACTCGACACTAGCTCAGCTGTCGGTAGTGGGGGGCGGGGTTTTGGTGAATTAGCCTGCCTCGCATCGCTACAAAAAAAAAATCACGCGTCTACCCGATTGACAATCCAATACGGGATTCCCTCACAGGATAAAAAAAAAAAAGTTGACCGCGAAAAATCCCTAAGTCCCTGCCTCTAGCACGGGAACCCCCTGATGGCGATGGGGCTCCGCGCTCCCTCCCCTAACCTTGGGTTGGGCCGCGCATTATTGCCCAACCCCCTTCGCGAAACGACGAACACTGCGCGCCGAGAGTGGATTAGAGAAGTGCCCTTACTGGCCCAGGAAGCAAAATATCTGTTTAATCAAAAGTATTCATATCATTTATTATTTTCATTTTTAGTCTATTCTTTTCTTTCTATGCAAACTAATTCCTATCCTACATATAACGATATAAGCTCTACATTTTTTTTCGACAATGGAAAATGTTTTAATTAACTTTTGAAGCTAGCAATCACACTAGATTCTCTATGAAGCGTGGACAGAAATATGCTCTTACTGCAAGGTTATGGTTTTGGCAATTTATTTTTCTTTTTCTCAAAAGCTACCGAACGGATTGAATTGATCAATTCAATTTTCAAACTGTGCCAAAAACAGTGCTAATATCCATACTGATATTCTCTATTAAAATCGTATTATACATTATCGTAAATAGAATAGAATGATTAATAAAAAAAAAATCGTTTCTAAATTTGTAATCCAATTATTCTGTTCAACGACATAACAGCAACCCAATCTGCTGTTTTTTTTTTTTTTCTCAAATTATCAACAATTTGTTTTCCGATTACCGCAATATACGAAAATTCAATAATAGCTCCGTTTGTTTTTCTTATACTCTTACTTTAGGCCATTTCCATAATCCGGGCCATAATATGTTATTACCAAATTTTATATGAAATAACCGATTTTCATATAAAAAAAAAATGTTCCGCCCCACTCCAGTGTTTCACCATGTCTTTTGTTTTTTTTTTTTAAACCTAAGGATATCACCAACATGTAGAGTGTGCCATAACTCCTCTGATATTTATAGCAGCTCACATTGAATGGGAGACCGGGTATATACACAAACAAAATGACATCACTATATGTTGTCAAATTAATGGCGACTTATATGAACTATCATAATTATAAGAAATATCGTACTTTCCTTATCATAACGTATGTAGACTCTGTGGTGGCTCGATGCCCGAATCTGGCGGCGGCTCCGTGCGACGACGATGATTTGTCGCGAATTGGTGCGGCTCGCTGCCGATTTGTGGTGGCGCTCCGTCCGACGACGATGATTTGTCGCGAATTGGTGCGGCTCGCTGCCGATTTGTGGTGGCGCTCCGTCCGACGACGATGCGCTCGTTGCCAAATTGGTGGCGGCTCCGTCCGACGACGATGATTTGTCGCGAATTGGTGCGGCTCGCTGCCGATTTGTGGTGGCGCTCCGTCCGACGACGATGCGCTCGTTGCCAAATTGGTGGCGGCTCCGTCCGACGACGATGAGTTGTCGCGAATTGGTGCGGCTCGCTGCCGATTTGTGGTGGCGCTCCGTCCGACGACGATGGCGCTCGTTGCCAAATTGGTGGCGGCTCCGTGGCCGAATTTGGTGGCGCTATTCTGGCCAAATTGATGTCGCTCCGTGCTTCTTTTTGGGTGGATGAGCTCTCAGCCTCCGGCCGGCAGACACGCCGTCCGCTTTGGGGGTTAACTTCTTTTTCTGTGGCCGCTCTCGCTTAGCGGACGCGTTCCTGCCGGCCGGCGTATTTTTTTTTTCTGCCTAAACACGAAAACTCATTAACGTCCCTTACTTCGGGATATATCCTATATATCACATACCTTTTGTTTCAGATTTCCCCGATTTTTTTCCGTTCACACGCGCCTACTCCACGTCGTCAATCCAAAACGTCAGATGACAATTTGACCTTCGAAACTCCAATTGGCATTTCGAAGGTCAAATTGTCATCTGTTGACACTTTGAAATCCAATGTGGAGCCGGTACTGCTCCAGAGATGGCGCTATGCCATCATATGTCATTGGCATAAATGGCTACGTTCACAAAACATCAATGCTACATGAGCGCTGTGCGCTGTGTTTTATGAACGCCTCCATTGGTCGGGTTGCTCTGGTACAGCCAGTTGCAAGTGTGCCCGCGAGTATCTTCGCGGGTACACTCGCAACTGTGTGTACCTTCGGCGCGACCGACACCAATACAAGACACACATTACAGTACAGGTCTCTTTTTTTCTGCCTGCAGCCAAAAAGAGACCTGAGGCGTATAGTGTTGTTTGGGGACCTAAGACCGGGAGGAACGTCAGCGCCGCATGTCTTTTGCATGATAGATGCCCATCTCTTTTCCTTTTTCGTCGGACAGCAGGTACCGGTGGTTACCGACTTTCTTGACAACCTTGCATTTGACAAATTTGAAGTCCAGCTTCGAGTTGTAGTGGGCGGCGGCATTGCTCTGGGCAAAGTTCCGCCTGAACACTGCTTCTCCAGGCTGGAATTCAATTTGTCGCGAACGGAGGTTGTAGTGGCTTGAATACTTGCTGAAAGCCGATTTCAAATTTTGTTGTACCTGCTGTCGGAGAATAAGCATCTTATCATGCGGGGAAAAAACCTCGGTGTCCCCTCCAAGAAGGTGAAGTTTTCGGAGGAGCTCGAATGTGTGACCATGTGTGACCATGTTTTGCCCGAATACAACAAAGTAAGGTGACGCTTTAATAGATGCGTGATGGGACGATCGGAGTGCACAATTTATTTGGGATATCCTTCCATCCCAGTCCCGCTGGGATGGATGAATATACGCCCGTATGGCAGCCACAATAGAGCGATTCACGCGCTCTGAAGCATTAGCTTGGGGCGAGTATACCGCCGTGTATAAATGCTGCACTCCGTATCGTACCAACATCGAGTTAAAGACGTTCGCCTTAAATTGTTGCCCATTGTCCGTCACAATGGACTCTGGGACCCCGAAAACATGGAACACTCTGTTTTCGAGCCAACTGGTCAGAATCTCTGCGGTAAACTTCCGGATTGGCTCAACGAAAGTGAACTTAGACAGATGGTCGACTAGCACGATGGCTCCTATGTTGCCTGACTTGGATCGAGGAAACGGACCCAATAGATCCATGTACAGGCGTTGAAAGACGCGATCGGAAACGAAGTGGTTTTGGATAGGCGGTCGGAGACTTTGGTTGGGAGCTTTCGTCTGCTTGCACAAGCTACAGGAGGAGACCAACTCGCTGACGTCTTTGGCCATGTTGGGCCAAAAGAATAAAACCCTTAGACGTTGCAGCGTTTTTGATACTCCTCCGTGCGCACATAGCGGGTGCTCGTGTGCGCGCTTGATTAAGTCAGCCGTAAGCTCTTCTGGAACCCATAGTTTCCAGGCCTGCTGCTCTTGTACTTCGTTTCCGCTCGCGTACTCACTACGTCTGTACACGAATCCATCTACCGTTTTCAGATCCGGCACCAGTTGTTGATTTGAGTCGACGCGATCTGCCAAGTCCTTATACTCCGGAGAGCGGAAGTGTGGGGAGCTCAGGTCGATTTCGACCGAGCTCTCGAAAGGACCCTGTACCGACAGAGATTCTGCACCGTAGACTCGAGACAGAGTGTCGGGCACAACATGTTGACTGCCTTTACGGTGCAGGATGATGAAGCGGAAGCCCTGCAGCTTCAACGCCCACCTGGCCAACTTGCCCTGCAGATCTGACTGACTCATCAGCCACTTCAGCGAAGCATGGTCAGTTATAATGGAGAACTCTTGGCCTTCCACGTAGGCCCGGAACTTTTTGACCGCCGTCACCGCTGCCAGACATTCTTGTTCGGTCACCGTATAGTTTCGTTGGGCCGAATTAAGCTTCCTGGACATATATGCAATGGGCACTTCCGAACCGTCATCGGTTGTCTGTGTTAGCACAGCGCCGATGCCATGTTGACTTGCGTCACATTGGATGGCAAACGGGCGCGCGAAGTCAGGGCTGTGTAACACAGGTGCCCTTGCTAAACAGTCTTTCAGTGCTTTAAATGCCAGGAGTCCTTCTTCGGTCCAGACGAAACCACGGCCTTTCCGTAGCATGTCTGTCAGCGGGGACGAAACGGAAGCGTAGTTGGGTACAAACCTATGGTACCAGCCGCACATTCCTAAGAAGCGGCGAAGTTGTTTGGTAGTCGATGGTCGAGGGAAGTCGGCTATTGCTTCCACTTTGCTGGAATCGGTCCTGATGGTGCCGTTACCGATTATATGTCCCAAGTATCGAACATGGGTCATGACAAAGTTGCTCTTCTCAACATTTATTGTTAGTCCTGCCTTACGAAGACACAGTGCAACTTCCTGCAGCAGCAACAGATGTTCGTCGAAAGTTGTCGAGATCAGCAACAGATCATCTAAGTAGACAAACACCTGGTTCTTCAAGTGCGCTGGAATCACGCGGTCCATTAGGCGTTGCATCGTTTGTGGCGCATTACAAAGGCCAAAAGGCATGGTCACAAACTGGTACAACGGCCTGCCGGGGACAGTGAAGGCTGTCTTATCCTTCGACGCTTCATCGAGGGGAATTTGCCAAAACGCATCCTTCAAGTCTAAGCTCGTGATGAACTCAGCCTTGGGGAGGCGGCTCAAAATCCCATCGATGAGCGGCAGGGGGTAAGCATCCTTCAAAGTCACCGCATTGACCTTTCGTGCGTCCAGGCACATGCGAACCTTATTGGGTTTGACCACTAAGGTGACTGGTGATGACCACGCACTCTGCGACTCCTCAATAACCCCCATTTCAAGCATCCGATCAACCTCCTTATAGAGGAGCTTTTCGACGGCGGGAGAGACAGGGAAATGTCTCTGCTTGATCGGTTTGTTGTTTCCGACGTCGATGGCGTGCGAGATGACATTCGTACGCCCTAAGCCCTCCTTGGCGAAAGACGGATACATTGAAATGGTGGTATTGAGTCGCATTTGTTGAGCAGCTGTCAGTGAATGTTGACTGACTGTCGCCGCAGGGTCATCGGACAATAATTCCGATATCTGTTGAGACGGAGCAAATAGATCAGGAGCCAAGTCGAAACTCCGGACAAAATCGACCCCTAGGTATAAGTTCTGACTGAGAGTTGGCATTAACAAAAACTCGAGAGTTTTTGTTCGTCCACGAAACGTGACTTTCGCCTGGATTTTACCTTTGGCTGTATGGCACGTACCATCAGCGGTGGTAACTCCCAGCCTAAACTTATCCCAGGGATAACGGCTATCCTTCAAAACCGCTTCTGCAAAGTTGGAAGCAATAACGCTACAGGATGCACCTGTGTCGACCAACCCACTCACTGTTTGCCCGAGCAGTGTGACGGCGGCGTAAGGCCGAATATCGTCTTTCGGGACGTCCGGAAGGATCACTTCGCAGTATCGACGACGATTTGCCAGCACCTTATTCCAGAATCGCCGGCACCGCAACGTGGAACGTTTTGGTCGACGAGGCTGGATTTCTTCGGCACCGAAAATTCGTTGTCGAGCTGCCAAGTAATCTTTCTGTCGCTCATGTAGTGGTCTGAAGCTAAAGTGAGTGGGGTCCGACTTCGGTACCACTTGGTTTGGGGGTCTGGTTTTTGTGGTGGAAGGGCAAGATTTCAAAATCCTAACTGCCGCGTTCTCCGTGGCTGATAGATCGGTAGATCTGCATGACAGCCGCTTGCTCGGGACACAAGTTTGTGTCTCTGCATCCGCATTCAGGGGATTAGATGCGTCCGGTGAAAAAGGCAAGTCAGGTAAGAAGGACAAATCCGTGGTAAGAGACGTGTCAGGGGAAGAAGGCGTGTCGGAGGGTTCCGACGCAGACTGTGCAGGAGGCTCGAAGCCGTTCCACTTTGGAGCGGAACTCTGCGGGGGCGGTTGCAATTTTACCGCGGCATCTCGGAGGAGGTCTGTTCGGTCTGAACCTCTTTGGAAGACCTCTGCTGGTGTTGAGGTTTCCTGCGCGCGTAGTTTTTTTTGAAGTGCGCACCGTTCGCATTGCGGTTTAACCACACCCGGAGCTCCGCATCCAAAGCAAAACACCCTCAGTTCCTCCCGGCAGTCTGCGTAGGAATGTCCGGGCCTTTGGCAATTCCAGCAGGTGGAATTAGCATGCAGTGCTGCTATGCCTGGTTGCACGTCTAGTGTTGAAGGAGAATCATCTCTATCAAGCTCCGCTACCCTAGGACGCGAGACTTGACGAGGGTAGTGAAGGGAACGTCGGGAAGTCATACGCTCGTTATAATTTTCCAAGTCTCGAACAAATTCTCGCAAATCCAGCAAGTTGGCGAATTTTACATGGAGTGCTGAGCGACCTACGTCTTCCCGAAGGTTTCTCTTCACTATCCTCGTCAACTCCCGGTCTGATAGAGGGTCCCGCATGCGATTGTTTAGCTGGCGGATCTCCTTCAGGAACTCGTCGAAAGGCTGTCCCTCCCTCTGTAGACGATGACGCATCATTTCCATGATGTCGTCATCGTCGTAGGGGTCCATATACTGTTGACGAAGAGCAGCTCGCAACGACTCCCAAGTGTATCGGTTGCGCGAGCTGGCAGCAAAGTGTCGGAACCACTCGGCTGTATCCCCAGCGAAGAAGAGGTGGGCATAGAGGCACACCCTGTCAAAGTCCCCTCCAAGGGTGCGGTCGGTGAACAACTCCACCTGACGAATGAATTCGTCGACCGCGGTCCCTTGGAATTTTAAACCCCATTCCTGGATTGTACGGTGGATATGGTGTGCCGGTATTGTCGCTGAGGAGGCAGCCGGCTGGTGTCGACGCTCCACTGGGTCAGCTCGTGCAGTCGATACCCGGGGAGTGTTGTCCAAGCCCATGGCAGAGATACGCCGAGCGCATTCTAGGTCGATCAGTTTCTGCAAGGATTCATCGATTCCTTGCGGAAACTGATCGCCAAAAGACTGCACCGGCGTCCTAACTGTGTCTGCTTTTGGGGGCCTGCTGACCGCTCCCTGGTCTGAGCGCGGCGATGCAGGGGAAAGTGCCTGTGTGGTGGGTGCTGGGGGAGATGGCCTATTTTGACCCCACCAGGCTGGAGGCTTTGCGCCCCACCAGGCCTGTGGTTTCTGGCCCCACCAAGGTGGTGGTGGGTGATTCCACCAAGGGGGTCGTTGTTGTTGTTGTGGAGGTGGCTGTTGTTGCCCCCACCCCTGTGGTGGCAAACCCCATCCAGGATACGAACCCCAGACATCCGTAATTATTTCTTGCGGGGGCTGTTCTTGTGGTCCACATCCCCAAGCGGTTGGTTGTTGCAGTTGGGGCTGTTGGTGACCCCAGCCATAAGTTGGTGGATGGCCCTGCCCGGGGTAGGACGCACGCCCTTCCCCTGCTCCATTTTGCGGCAGTTGCTGCGCTGGTGGTTGCGGGTCCCGAGATGTTTGCTCTTCGACCGGCGCAACCTCCAGCAGCTCCGCTGGCGGAAATTCTTCCGCGTCAGGGTTGAGCTGCGCCTGGGACCTTGATCGGGTCACCATATTGCTCGGTTTTGGCGCAGCTCCCCTTCCTTGTCCTATTGGGGGTGGAGTGTGGTTCAGTGGCATTGTAATATGCTACAACAACCTATTTTAGTCTTAAGAATTTGGTATTTAGTTTTAAAATTTAGCGTAAGCACGAAAAAAAAACATTATACCGCTATGATAAAAAAAAATGAAAAAACGCGATACTCGACAAGGTATAAAGGCGCACTTCGCGAAGCGATATTGAGAAAAAAAAAGGATTTATGGTTAAGTTTTGCTTCCTGAAACCTTTCGGACTCTTCCTCTCTTCCACTCTCAGAATGGCATCTTCATCATAAAAAAAAACGTGCTAGACGCCGAAACGAAAAGAAATTCCGTCGGCCAAGAGAAAATATGTGTAACAGAAAAATGTGGGAATAAGTTCGGGGTCATTTCCTGTCGATACGCTACCTATTCTGTTCATAGGTTTCAGGAAGTTGGAGTCATTTTACAGGCGTAAACGCCTGTAAAATGCAGTTCCCCTATTCCGTTGACCGTCGAAACAGGATAGGCAGGGCAAAGACGAGTCCAGACCTCCGACTTGCCGTAGAAAAAGAGCTATAGAAGGTCAGTGCCTACACACAAAGGTGGGAAGACGAACGAGGGACCCGGATTGGAGATCGGGAGTAAACTCCCGATTCCGGTAGTTCCAAAGAGTCCCTTTGGTCGAACGCCTTGCCCACGATGCAAAAGCATCCTTATACAAACACAACGTAGGCACTGCCTGTTGGGGGATAGGTGGGGATGGGAAAACCTACTCTACAGGGATAAGGTACTCTACATGGATTGGATAAGGATTTTATCGAAAAAAAGAGCAAAAAAAATATAGCCGGAGTTTGGAAGTCCCTGTGTGCGTGCAGCACTAAAGTGAGGATGAAACCTCAAAAGCTGTCAAACTCCGGCAGTGGGACCGATAATTGGACCTCAAGATGGAATGAGGTCCTAGGGTGACCGAAATCACCCTAACGGTAAATTATTCGGCCCCACGTTGGGCGCCATTTGTAATATGCTGTGTTAGTTGAGGTGACCCTCAACCGAGGACGAAGATTCAGGCTGGTCGTTCAGACCTGCCGGGACACCTAAGTGCCAATATCTTCTCAGACTGAATTCAGTTGACGCGTACTCGACACTAGCTCAGCTGTCGGTAGTGGGGGGCGGGGTTTTGGTGAATTAGCCTGCCTCGCATCGCTACAAAAAAAAAATCACGCGTCTACCCGATTGACAATCCAATACGGGATTCCCTCACAGGATAAAAAAAAAAAAGTTGACCGCGAAAAATCCCTAAGTCCCTGCCTCTAGCACGGGAACCCCCTGATGGCGATGGGGCTCCGCGCTCCCTCCCCTAACCTTGGGTTGGGCCGCGCATTATTGCCCAACCCCCTTCGCGAAACGACGAACACTGCGCGCCGAGAGTGGATTAGAGAAGTGCCCTTACTGGCCCAGGAAGCAAAATATCTGTTTAATCAAAAGTATTCATATCATTTATTATTTTCATTTTTAGTCTATTCTTTTCTTTCTATGCAAACTAATTCCTATCCTACATATAACGATATAAGCTCTACATTTTTTTTCGACAATGGAAAATGTTTTAATTAACTTTTGAAGCTAGCAATCACACTAGATTCTCTATGAAGCGTGGACAGAAATATGCTCTTACTGCAAGGTTATGGTTTTGGCAATTTATTTTTCTTTTTCTCAAAAGCTACCGAACGGATTGAATTGATCAATTCAATTTTCAAACTGTGCCAAAAACAGTGCTAATATCCATACTGATATTCTCTATTAAAATCGTATTATACATTATCGTAAATAGAATAGAATGATTAATAAAAAAAAAATCGTTTCTAAATTTGTAATCCAATTATTCTGTTCAACGACATAACAGCAACCCAATCTGCTGTTTTTTTTTTTTTTCTCAAATTATCAACAATTTGTTTTCCGATTACCGCAATATACGAAAATTCAATAATAGCTCCGTTTGTTTTTCTTATACTCTTACTTTAGGCCATTTCCATAATCCGGGCCATAATATGTTATTACCAAATTTTATATGAAATAACCGATTTTCATATAAAAAAAAAATGTTCCGCCCCACTCCAGTGTTTCACCATGTCTTTTGTTTTTTTTTTTTAAACCTAAGGATATCACCAACATGTAGAGTGTGCCATAACTCCTCTGATATTTATAGCAGCTCACATTGAATGGGAGACCGGGTATATACACAAACAAAATGACATCACTATATGTTGTCAAATTAATGGCGACTTATATGAACTATCATAATTATAAGAAATATCGTACTTTCCTTATCATAACGTATGTAGACTCTGTGGTGGCTCGATGCCCGAATCTGGCGGCGGCTCCGTGCGACGACGATGATTTGTCGCGAATTGGTGCGGCTCGCTGCCGATTTGTGGTGGCGCTCCGTCCGACGACGATGATTTGTCGCGAATTGGTGCGGCTCGCTGCCGATTTGTGGTGGCGCTCCGTCCGACGACGATGCGCTCGTTGCCAAATTGGTGGCGGCTCCGTCCGACGACGATGATTTGTCGCGAATTGGTGCGGCTCGCTGCCGATTTGTGGTGGCGCTCCGTCCGACGACGATGCGCTCGTTGCCAAATTGGTGGCGGCTCCGTCCGACGACGATGAGTTGTCGCGAATTGGTGCGGCTCGCTGCCGATTTGTGGTGGCGCTCCGTCCGACGACGATGGCGCTCGTTGCCAAATTGGTGGCGGCTCCGTGGCCGAATTTGGTGGCGCTATTCTGGCCAAATTGATGTCGCTCCGTGCTTCTTTTTGGGTGGATGAGCTCTCAGCCTCCGGCCGGCAGACACGCCGTCCGCTTTGGGGGTTAACTTCTTTTTCTGTGGCCGCTCTCGCTTAGCGGACGCGTTCCTGCCGGCCGGCGTATTTTTTTTTTCTGCCTAAACACGAAAACTCATTAACGTCCCTTACTTCGGGATATATCCTATATATCACATACCTTTTGTTTCAGATTTCCCCGATTTTTTTCCGTTCACACGCGCCTACTCCACGTCGTCAATCCAAAACGTCAGATGACAATTTGACCTTCGAAACTCCAATTGGCATTTCGAAGGTCAAATTGTCATCTGTTGACACTTTGAAATCCAATGTGGAGCCGGTACTGCTCCAGAGATGGCGCTATGCCATCATATGTCATTGGCATAAATGGCTACGTTCACAAAACATCAATGCTACATGAGCGCTGTGCGCTGTGTTTTATGAACGCCTCCATTGGTCGGGTTGCTCTGGTACAGCCAGTTGCAAGTGTGCCCGCGAGTATCTTCGCGGGTACACTCGCAACTGTGTGTACCTTCGGCGCGACCGACACCAATACAAGACACACATTACACATTTTCAATACCAACCAAGTAGATTATACTTCCAACATTTGACCAAAATTTCAAGTCTCTAGCTTCATTCTATCGAAAGTTATCGTGCGAACGGACAGACGGACGGACAGACGGACAGACGGACAGACAGACAGGCAGACAGACATGGCTAAATCGAATCAGGAGGTGACCCTGATCATTTATATATATACATTGCTATACCTCCGGAGCCTCCTTTAAGGTGTTACATATTTTTGTCGTGACAAAAACAATATACCCTATACTAAAACTCTAGGGTATAAAAATAATACAAAGTATCTACACTGCATGCAGATACATCGGAACATGGATATGTCTTTGGCTACCGACTGCGTGGAACCTGTTGTGTTGAAGATATCGACGTTAGTTTTATAAAGATCCCAGTATAGTTATACTGGATGAAATCATTCGACAAAACACGTCCCACGCTTTCGGTAGGCATAAGACATATCCATGTACCGATGTATCTACATACATGCAGTGGAGATACTTTGTATCATTTTCAAGACATACCTTCCCGCATAGTGTACAGGAGAATACAAATTAACCCAACCGTTGCCCGTGTGTGGATCATGCGATCATACACTCTACATATCTGCCATATATATGCGCCTGAGTTACGAACGGGGTTGTTCATTTTACCAAAAATAAAAATGCGCAAGTTAAGCTAAGTTAAAATAACTATTTATTGTAACACTTGAACTTGAATTTAAATTTTAGTTTCCAAATGCGAGATGTAAAAATTATGTCTAACTAACTCGCCGTCTAAAACTTGATTGATAGTTTCTGTTCAGCTCTTGATACTTATACATGTTCTTATCGGCTATGAGTTCATGTTTTGGTTACTTGATGTATCTTTATGCTGATAAACTATTTCCTTTTGACTTGTTATCTGTTCTAATTAAAATTCTTATTTATCTATTCCAACTAAAATTCTTATTTATCTGTTCTAACTAAAATTCTTATTTATCTATTCCAATTAAAATTCTGATTAGGATATTTAATAAATTAGAATTTCCGCTTTACTTGATAACAGATTTCATGATCAAATGTTTATATATGGTTAAATGGTGGAAGCTTTATATGTATATTCAGCTGGAGGCTGGTATATAACCCCTGTGCTTCGTTAGTACGTAAATCCGCGATCGATCGCGTCAAGCCGCGGTCTAGCTAAACACACTTACTATTAGATACTTAGATAGTACTCGTCTAAGTCTAAAGACGGTACGCGCGACAACACAATTTTATTGCATTAACGTTTACGTTATCCGCGCTGCACAAACTGCATCATTTGCACTATAGGCCAGTCAAATTAAGCATATTTTGGGGCTTTTTAATAATAATGAGGGAAATATCTGAAAATAATTTTAATCCCTTCTATAGATACTGAATGCATGGAAACTGAGCTTGCACGGTCGTAGAAGGTAAGCTTAACTTTTGGAGGGCGAAAATCCGAGTAATTTGAGCCCTTTTTTTTAATATTATCGTTATAAATCCTAAACGGTGCCTCGGGTCGAAAAACCTTACAGGAGTAAATTAAACACCGTTGAATTCTGCGTTCAATGCGCTGCTCAAAGTTGAAATTCGGTTCAGAAGCGTAGTCAAAGTGGATAGTCGAAAAATGACAATTTTCGAGGCTCCCGAGAAAAATCACACTTTTTCACTTTTCGAGCTCATAGATCTTTGCAACGGATCCTCCAAATGGAAAAGCTTGTCTGTGAAAGTTGGGAACAATTTGATTGTGAGCCTAATGTGGCCGCTAGCATATTCTATTTTAGTAAAGAGTGAATCGCAGGTAATATCTTACCCTAAAAACAGGAAATAGCCTGTAGAAATCAGATAAACTGTTAATTAGATATGGCCTTGGAAAATAAAATGAAAAAAGTGTGAACAAATTATTTTTTTTAATTAAAGGGCTGTAAATGACTCGAAATTTAAAAATTATTTTAGTATTATATAATGTTCAAACAAATTGTTAACAACAAAACAGGAAGTTTTTATTTTTGATAAATTTAGTATAATATGTAGGTGAAAACTCGAGAAAAATAAGATAAAGCAGCAAAATGTTGATCGTGGGCATATCCTTCTTATTTTTTCGAGCTATATCTAATAGACAGTTTTTGATTTCTACAGGCTATTTTATATTTTTAGGGTAAGATATTACCTGCGATTCACTCTTTACTAGAATATGCTAGCGGGTATAGTTCTTGAGTAATTGCGTTTTTATTAAAAAAAAAGTCGGTGATTATGCAAAGGTTAAAATACTTTGGTCAGTCAAAATGTTATAACACTGGTTGCTTTAGTTCGGGTAGTTTCGGTTTTTGATATATTGTTTGAGTTGGTACATTGCTTAAAATTTCTAGTTTTCTATTTCCCCCCTAACACCACGGACCCCGCCACCATGTTGAAAATTTGCCTGATTGTTTGGCCTGCCCTGTTTCTTTTTAGTATCTCCTAAATTGGTTTCACAAGAAATCTTGTAAAACTTCATTTAACTGGAGTAATTTATCTACAATTTGAGACTAAAATAAAACTTCTAGCTTTTATACTTACCGAGACAGAGCTTTTAAGGCATAAATCGATGAGCATTCATTTTTGAATTTTTGCTCATAACTACTCTAAATTGACCCGAATTGAAAAATATTGGCCACGTTAGGCTCACACTCAAATTGCCCCCAACTTTTACGGACAAGCTTTTCTATTTGGAGGATCCGTTGCAAAGATCTGTGAGCTTGAAAAGTGAAAAAGTGTGATTTTTCTCGGGAGCCTCGAAAATTGTCATTTTTCGACTATCAATTTTGACTACGCTTCTGAACCGAATTTCAACTTTGAGCAGCGCATTGAACGCAGAATTCAACGGTGTTTAATTTACTCCTGCAAGGTTTTTCGACCCGAGGCACCGTTTAGGATTTATAACGATAATATTAAAAAAAGGGCTCAAATTTCTCGGATTTTCGCCCTCCAAAAGTTAAGCTCACCTTCTACGACCGTGCAAACTCAGTTTCCATGCATTCAGTATCTATAGAAGGGATTCAAATTATTTCCAGATCTTTCCCTAATTATTATTAATAATATTTAATTTGACTGGCCTACTATTCTCCTCAATAAATCAGAATTGTGCACTGTTAGTTGATCATCGATCGTGATAGTACGCGGTATGCGCGATACAAGTACGGTCGTAAGTTCCTTACATCTCACGGGAAAAACACGTTGGTGACCTTTCAAATGTCACGAAACGAGAACCTTGGGAGGTCACCCATCCTTATTAACATTGCATTCAACAATATCCCTAATGATCAGCCTCCGCCACCAATTGAAGTTCGCGGCGCGGTTCCCATAGTGGAACAATCCGCTCAAAACGAGCAGTTATTATCCCAAATTGAAAATGTCGTTCGTAGAATCTTACTCAGAGAATGTCCTCGCATTGTAGATTCAATTATTAATCCGCGTATCGAATCGGGTCTTGATCGGGATCAATGCATCAGTGTCATCAAATTGGAAATTTATCCGATATGGATAAAATACCAGATGTGGTAAAAAGTTTGCGCGAGTTTTCGGGACAGCCCGAAGAATTTAGCTCTTGGCGAAATAGTGTCGATCGAATATTTCAATTGTATGAGCCATTAAAAGGATCCCATCGCTACTTTGGAATCCTTAATGTTATTCGTAACAAAATAACAGGACACGCTGATACGACTCTTGAGTCTTACAATACCCCATTGAACTGGAATCGAATTTCAAAGTGCCTTGCAATGCATTATGCGGACAAACGCGACTTGGGTACCCTGGAGTATCAGCTGACGTGTCTCTTCCAAGGGAAGGACTCCATCCATAGCTTTTATCAATCAGTGTATCATCATCTGTCACTAATTTTAAATAAGATATCATCTATGGAATTAGGAGTCGAAGCAATGAATGTCATGATTAGCTCATATAGGGATAAAGCGCTGGATACATTTATTCGGGGACTTAAGGGTGACTTGCCCAAACTTCTTTCCATGCGCGAACCTATTGACTTGCCCCAGGCGTTGCATCTTTGCTTGAAACTAGAAAACGTTAATTATCGTGTACAACATGCAATAACCAACAATTACGTCATGCAGCGCACTCAACAACAATTTCCACCTCCCATCCCTCCAAGGCAAACCATCTCGTACAATCCTCCAGTGCCCGCACCACGTCGTGTTTTTTACCCAGAACTTGCGCATTTTGCGCAAGTAACGCAAAGGCTAGCCTTCTATATCCCTAGGCAGCAACTCCCGAATCAACTTCCTCAAAGTTTCCCTAGAACTAGCCACCAAAATCCAAACTATTTCACTTCTGAACTGCGACCTCAGCCAGAAGCTATGGACGTAGATCAGTCGACTCACGCTCGAGTCGTTAACCAAAATCGATCGCGGAATACCCCTCCGAAGAGACTTCCAAGCTCGATTCAAGTACATCACCCTAATAAATATCAGAGAACCTTCTATACTCACAGTTCCAATTCGAAAAGCGATAATACGGGCTACGACGATACTTATAATACCAGTGAAATTTTAGACGACCAAACGTTCGTCGATTATACCACTGTGGAGAACTATGAGCAAACGCTGGCCGATTATATTGCGTTGGAAAACTCTGAGCGACCGGAGTCAGGAAGTAATAAGGCAGACATCCAACTATCAAACGATTGCCAAGATGCTCTTTTTTTAGATTAGCCGACTCTTCGCTCCCATATTTTGAATATAGGGCGAAGAGTGGAAAAGTCTTTAAGTTTCTTAAATTGAAATTGAAAATCACAATACGTTCTACGCTAATTCTGTCGCTGGAAATATAAAAGTTATTCACCATGCTCTCATCGATTTATTTGGCCAATCTATCCCCAAACTTATATTTTTTATACTTCCTTCGCTGAAATCATTCCACGGTATTTTGGGAAATAACAGTTTAAAGGAAGTTAATGCTACCATCCATACCGCCGATAACCTGTTAACACTCCAAGGCGATTTAAAAATCCCACGTTTTTCAATCTGTTAATAACATCAATATTCGTACATCGCACTTAACGTTAGATCAAAAATATAAACTCTTTTCCTTGTTGAAGCAGTATTCGAGCCTGTTCTCTGATCCAAATGAACGTCTTACTTTCACTACTAAAGTTAAAGAAGAAATTCGGACCATGGATAAAAATCCAGTCTTCTCAAAATCATACCCATATTTATGGCCTTAAAACCAGTCGTAGAAATGGAAATAAAAAAGCTCTTGGAAGATGGCATCATACGACTATCTCAATCTCCATACAACGCACCTGTCTGGGTTGTTGCTAAAAAATCGGAGACGTCCGAGGGAAAAAAGTGTAGGTTAGTGATAGATTACAGGAAATTGAATTCCGTGACAATCCCCGATCGCTACCCTATACCGGAAATAAATGAGGTATTAGCAAATCTTGGAAATAGCAAATTTTTCAGCGTCGTTGATCTCAAATGTGGGTTCCACCAAATACCACTGAAGGAGTCTGACATCGAAAAAACCGCCTTTTCCGTTAATAACGGTAAATACGAGTTTACTCGCCTTCCTTTCGGACTTAAAAATGCACCCTCCATATTTCAACGCGCTCTTGGCGATATTCTTAGGGAACACATAGGCATTCGGTGTTACGTCTATATTGACGATATCGTCATATTTGGAGCAAGCGAAACCGAACATCTGGAAAATATAAGACGCATACTCGTATTATTTCATACTTTAGAGCAAGATAATATGAAAGTGCAAGTGGACAAATGCGAGTTTTTCAGAAAATCCGTTGAATTCCTCGGATTTATAATTTCCGAAGATGGTATTAAAAGTAACCCGAAAAAGATGGAAGCTATAGCCAATCATCCACCTCCGACAACGTTGAAGGAATTAAGATCGTTTCTTGGTATGGCCGGCTATTATCGCCGATTTATTCGCGATTATGCCAAGCTAGCTAATCCTTTGACGATACTGATAAGGGGAGAGGAAGGAAGGGTATCTAAAACTGCGTCTAGCAAAGTTAAAGTATATCTAGACGAAAAGGCCCTTGCAGCATTCCTACAAATTAAAGATTCACTTACTTCACAGGAAGTGATGCTTTCTTATCCTAACTTCGATAAACCTTTCGAACTGACCACTGATGCCTCGCAGAATGCTATAGAGGCTGTTCTTTCTCAAGAGCATAGACCAATTACATTCCTGTCTCGATCGCTTAATAAGACCGAAGAATATTACGCTGCAAACGAGGAGATTTTGGCGATAATTTGGGCTTTGAATTCCTTACGAAATTTCCTGTATGGTTCCCGAAAGGATATAATCTTCACTGACCATCAACCCCTCACGTATGAGCTAAGCAATAAAAATGGTAATGTCAAGCTGAAACGATGGAAGGCTATACTAGAAGAATATAATTACAAACTTCAGTATAAGTCCGGAAAAGCCAATGTTTTAGCCGACGCGCTTTCTAGATCGTCGAAGCCATCCGATGTAAATTTAATGACAGCAAGTGCACACAGTCATGAAAGTTCACCCCATAATCTAATAATTTCAGTTGAGACCCCTATAAATACTTTTCAGAATCAAATTAACCTGAAGCATGGTGAGGGAACATCATACCACTTTGAACGCCCATTCACAAACTATCTAAAGCATACCTTCATCGAACCCAATTACACCAAAGAAAAGCTGATAGGAATACTGAAAAGATATCTGAACCCAAATGTAGTCAATGGAATTGTGGCTAGGGAGGACACCAGCGGTATCATTCAGGAGATCTTTCCGCTTTATTTCAATAGCTATAAAATCCGATTTACTCAAACGGAAGTCGGAAATGTTACCGACGAAACATCACAGAATGAAATTATTTTGAAATTTCATAAACGTGCCCACAAAAATTCTAAAGAGAATAAATTCCAGATACTTCAATTCTATTATTTCCCTAAAATGTCTGCGAAAATAAAGCAAATAGTAAGGCAATCTATAGTGTGCAAACAGAATAAGTACGATCGCCATCCGAATAATCCGCTTCTGAAGGCAACACAAATTCCAGAATTTCCTGGCCACACTCTTCATATCGATATTTACTTAACAGGAAAACGTATTGTACTGACAGCCCTAGATAAATTTTCCAAATTTGCCCAAGCCATAATAATAAAGTCCCGGTCCATTCAAGATATCCAAAAACCCCTTAGAGAAGTTTTCTACTACTACTATCTACAAAACACCATCCTTCAAAAGTGAAGTCAACGGTCAAGTTGAGAGGTTCCACTCAACTTTAACCGAAATAATGAGGTCCCTGAAAACAGATGGCATCCACAGAACATTCGAAGAACTATTAGAACGATCTGTTTTCGAATACAATTCAACCATTCATTCAACGACTGGAAAAAAACCTATCGAGCTTTTTTATGGAAGGATTGTCTCCACAAGTCCTGAACAACTTGAACAGTTAAGAAAATCTAATATCGAAAATTTGAAAGCCAAGCAGCAGAAAGACCTACAATCGCACAATAAACATAGAAAACCGATCAAAGACTACGCAGCGGGAGAAGAAATTTACGTTAAAAATAATAAACGCTTAGGCTCTAAACTTTCTCCAAGGTACCGGAAGGAAATCGTTAGGGAAAACAATCCAACCGCCATTATTACCGAATCTGGTAAAAACATACATAAAAGTGATATTAAAAACAAAATTTATTCTTCATTTTATTTTATTGGTTTATTTATCGTAACGCAAACATAGTGGATCACAGGGAATCTCTTTTGATTGACATAATAGGAACCGAAACATATTGTACTGAAAATAGCAACAGAATTAAACACCATGAAATTATTATGTAGTCCGGATGGCGCAACGGTTAGCACGTTCGCCTTCAACGCACTGGGCCCCGGTTCGATTCCGTGGATTTACGTGTCGGACTATGAGCCCACTCAGCTGTTAAATGAGTACCCATTATGGGGTAAATAACTCGGTTGAGCGTGTTGCTGATCACATACCTCTGCACAAAAACCGTCACGATCTAGAAAATGAGATGATGCTAACTCATCTCGAGGCCGTGGTTCAAATTGGACCGTTGCGCCTGTTATTTATTTCATTTTAAATTATTATTATAAATAACAAATAAAGAATTTTGCATGAATTGCTTGTTGAAAATAATCATTAGATTTATCACTGAAAAAGAAAAACAAAAAAAACTTCTTGTTAAAAATTATGTTTAATAATGAAACGGAATGGGAATTACGAAATATTACAATTCAATTTAGATAGTAGACTAAAAGAATGTAAATTTTCATATAACATAGAATACATACCTAAATCATTGCTTTCATGAACTGTTAATTTTCAAAATGATTTAAAAGAAAAAATGGATTGTAAGATAAAAAATTAATACTTTTGGAATTGTAAAAAACTATGAAATATCAAATTGTTAAAGATGCCATAAAACTATGGAAATCATAGTTACACTAATATTGTACATGCAAGCTTAAAGTTACTACCCTTCTAGATTCTAAGTAAATTTAAACTCGAATTAATGTGAGTCAATTGAATAGAATTGAGGAACGTGGACAATAATAATTCGGAAGAATTGGCCGGTAACAAATATCAACAAGTCATCAGACGATCGAGGACGATCATTCTTAAGACGGGAGGAGTTAGCACGCCAGTCCCATTATTCATGTCGTTCCCCGTTCCAATTCAAAAGTTCCATCGCACCTCGAAATTTCACCACCACCCACTATCGGCCTCTTCTCATCTCGACCGCCATCGGATTAGGATCTAACCGACCACGCCGTAAAACCATAAGTTTCGTAAGGTTCTGAAATAACATATTTAATAATATTTTAAAATAAATACAAAACGAGATCAGGTATTTAACTTATAGTATCTTACATGCCAATTCATATTACGTGATTGTTACGAAACTTAGAACTTAGTAGGGTGGGACAAATTACGATTAGACATTTTCTCCTTAACCACTGTTCTCCTTTTTTTTCAAATTTAAAGAAAATGCCAAAAATGGAATGTACTCAACATTACCTTTCTCACAACACCCCACATCCCACATCCCTACAACTAGTAAAATGCCGCGTTTCTGTAAATTTTCATATTTCTAAGCATAACGGTCTAGAAATGCAAGGGGGGGGGGGGGGGCAAACTCGCATCACATATTTTCCCCTCTCCCTCTTTTCTCCCTTCTTCAAATTTGAAAAAAAATTCCAAAAATGGAATGTACTCGACGGTACCTTTCCTACGATACCCCACATGCCTATACCAAACGAAAAAAAATTTCGACCTTCATTTCATTTCTCTATGGGGACCCCCCCCCCCCCCCTAAAAGTTGACCTATTACAACGCGTCACCTTCTCCAGAGAATTATATTACTTCTATATGTTTCCACCAAACATGACCGATTTCATAAGGGTTTGGTTTTTTTACAAAACCCTAAAAACGATAAATAAAACGGTATCAAAAGAAAGAAATAAGGTCTATGTGAGCCAAGATGATATTACATAGTACAGAAACTAAAGGAAAGAACTACAGGGTGGCGCAAAAGAAACGAAGGGGTTTGAATAGTCTATAATTCCTTTATTTTTGAATCAATCCAATTTCTTTTTTTTTTCTTAGTACACTTCATAAATGGGGAATTTTGTTAATTTAAACGTGAAAAAAAAAATCGCATAAGTGGTGTCCATTCTCTCAGCTTTGCAAATCGCGATGTTTTCATGATTTTTTTCAAGATTTCAGGAGGTATCGCTAAAATTTCTTCTCGAATATTATTTTTAGTTGGAGTATGGTCTGGAGTATGTGTATGGCATATGAATAAGGCACAGACCATACTAAACTAACTAACTAAACAATAATATTCGGGAAGAAATCCGAGCGATACCTCCTGAAATCTTGAAAAAAATCATGAAAACATCGCAATTTGCAAAGCTGAGAATGGGCACCACTTACGCAATTTTTTTTTCACGTTTAAATTAACAAAATTCCCCATTTATGAAGTGTACTAAGAAAAAAAAGAAATTGGATTGATTCAAAAATAAAGGAATTATAGACTATTCAAACCCCTTCGTTTCTTTTGCGCCACCCTGTATTAAAAACCAGGCCGAAGCTTCGTTTCGGCCCGGAGTCCGAAGCGTATATACCCTAGACTTGTACAGACCCAGTGGTGATACCAAAAGTCCCAATTGGCAACGACCATATGCATTAAAAGTGGGTCTCTTATATGGCCAGTTCATAGGGGAGGTTGGCACTCATTCAGTGCGATCTTGACCATTCTCAAAATCAATTAACTAACCCATTCTACAAATACATATTTATCCAATTTTTCAAGTCGCTAGCTTGATTCTATCGAAAATTAACGCTTATTTAAAGTTTCATTTGTAGGGGAGGTGGGGGTTCCCTGAGTCGGATCTTGCCCAGCATTTCCATCAACCAACTAGATCCCCCTACAAACATTTAAACAAAATTTCAAGTCTCTAGCTTCATTCTATCGAAAGTTATCGCTTATTTGAAGTTTCTTTTGTAGGGGAAGTAGGGGTTTCGATGGTCGGATTTTACGTATTTTCAATATTAGTCGACTGGATCATACTACAAACATTTGACCAAAATTTCAAGTCGCTAGCTTTATTTTGTCGCAAGTTATCGCTTATTTTAAGTTTCATTTCTAGGGGAGGTAGGGGTTCCTTAGGTCGGATCTTACCTATCTTTAATGCCAACTAACTGAATCTCACTTTCAACATTTTACCAAAATTTCAAGTTGCTGGCTTCATTCTATCAAAAGTTATCGCTTATTTGAAGTTTCATTTGTAGGGGAGGTATGGGTTCCTTGAGTCGAATCTTACTAATTTTCAATACCAACAAAGTAGGTCTTATTAGCAACATTCTTTCAAATTTTCAACTTGCTAGTATGATTTTTTCGAAAGTTATCGTAATTAAAGGAATATTTAATTTTTGGAAATTTGTAGGGGAGGTAGGCGTTCCTTTGATCTGATTATGCCCAACTTACATAATCTTAAGCAGCTTCTCACTTCAAGGTTACACGCCAAAAATCAGGTGTCTACGTCAATTGGTTCAAGAGTTATAGACAAAAAACCTGAAAAGTAGGGTAGTACGGGGTTCTTTGTAAGAAAATTACCGTTAGTTTTCAACTTATCAGTTTTATTTTCCCAAGAGAGTATGAGATTACCCTCATGAGTAATCTACCAAAGCTAGAGCTTTTCATGTTTATTTAATCGGGAGTTATAGATACATTTATGTATTTTACATATATAGGGGAGGTAGGCGTTCTCTTTGCCTGATCATGCCCATTTTCAATATACCTACTAGATCACACTTCCAACATTTGACCAAAATTTCAAGGCTCTAGCTTCATTTTATCGAAAGTTATCGTGCGAACGGACAGACAGACGGACAGACAGACAGACAGACGGACAGACAGACAGACAGACAGACAGACAGACAGACAGACAGACATGGCTAAATCGAATCAGGAGGTGACCCCGATCATTTATATATATATACATTGCTATACCTCCGGAGCCTCCTTTAAGGTGTTACATATTTCCGTCGTGACAAAAACAATATACCCTATACTAAAAGTCTAGGGTATAATGAACAAACCCATTCTACAAATATTTGTCGAATTTTTCAAGTCACTAGCTTCAGTCTATCGAAAGTTATTGCTTACTTGAAGTTTCACTTGTAAGGGAGGTAGAGGTTCCTTGGGTCGGATCTTGCCCATCATTATCACCCATCACCAATTAGATCACACTACAAACATTAAAAAAAAAATTCAAGTCTCTAGCTTCACTCTATCGAAAGTTATCGCTTATTTGAAGTTTCATTTGTAGGGGAAGCAGGGGTTTCGTAGGTCGGATTTGACGTATTTTCAATATTAGCTGCAAATATTTGGCCAAAATTTCAAGTCGATAGCTTTATTTTATCGTTAGTTGTCGCTTATTTTAAGTTTCATTTCTAGGGGAGGTAGGGGTTCCTTAGGTCGGATATAACCCTCTTTCAATAACAACTAACTAGATCTTATTACCGACATTCTACCAAATTTTCATCTTGCTAGTATCATTCTGTCGAAAGTTATCGTAATTAAAATTATATTTAATTTTTTGAATTTTGTAGGGGAGGTAGGCGTTCCGTTGATCTGATTTTGCCCAACTTACTAAAACTCAAGCAGCTTCTCACCTCAGGGTTACATGCCAAAAATCAGATGTATACGTCGATTGGTTCAAGAGTTATAGACAAAAACCTAAAAAGTAAGGTAGTACGGGGCTCTTTGTAAAAAAAATTAGCGTTAGTTTTCAACTGATCGATTTTATTTTTCCAGGAGAGTATAACATTACCCTCACGAGCAATACACCAAAGCTAGAGCTTTTCAGGTTTATTTAATCTGTAGTTATAAATATATTTATTTATTTTCCATATGTAGGGGAGACAGGCGTTCTCTTGGCCCGATAATGCCCATTTTCAATACCAACCAACTAGATCATACTGCCAACATTTGACCACAATTTCATTGGTCTAGTTTCATTCTATCGAAAGTTATCGTGCGAACGGACAGACAGTCGGACAGACGGGCAGACGGACAGACAGACATGGCTAAATCGAATCAGGAGGTGACCCTGATCATTTATATATACATTGCTATACCTCCGGAGCCTCCTTTAAGGTGTTACATATTTGCGTCGTGACAAAAACAATATACCCTATACTAAAAGTCTAGGGTATAAAAATTTACTTAATCGGTCAAATATGGGACTTACCCCTCTTTTCGCCGATGGCTATCACGAACGGGAGCCACTGAAACTTAATTGTGGATTAGCACTTAAAAAAAAAAACTAATTAAAACATTCACTAAAAGAACAATAATCTAATTCAAAATTCAAAACTATAGTGGTAACACTTTAACCAAAAAAAAAAATTAAAACAATCACATAAGACGTTGACGGTAGCAACTCTTGAAAATCGAAGGAGGTTCTTTATGATGACGGATCCACGAGATGAAAATTGCTGACTGTGATGATAGTTGTTGTTACTGTGATTTGCACGTATAAAGTGGGCTTTGCGATTTCTACGCGAAAAAAATAATATGGTATACACTTTTGCTGTTGTTGCATTTGCAATTTGTACCAATTTCACAAAATTGGGGACTTGTATCGTTAGCACTATATTGTCGGAACAAACCGGGCCACTACATTGAACAATTTCACCACTTGCTGCAACTTGATCGGTAGCGAAAAATTTCACCCAATTTTTCGTCCTCCCGACCCAACGGTTAAGAAAAGCCCTGACTTAAATACCGACGGGGAACTCTGTTGTCGGGTCTTTTTCTTTTAGGTCTTCTGGTTGCGTACGAACTCGCGGGACTTTCAGTAAAACTTCCAGGGAAAACCGGAGATGGAACATATAGTGCGTCACGCGATGTTCTTCTTTGACGATGGATTCAATTCCCACTTGCCGACCCGAGATGGCGATGTCAAAACCAACAACAGTCCGAAGCGCATATACCCTAGACTTGTACAGACCTAGTGGTGATACCGAAAGTACCAATTGGCAACGACCATATGCATGAAAAGTGAGTTTCCTATACCATTCTCAAACTCAATAAACTTCTACAAATATTTGTCGAATTTTTCAAGTTGCTAGCTTCATTCTATCGAAAGTTATTGCTTATTTGAAGTTTTACTTGTAGGGGAGGTAGAGGTTCCTTGGGTCGGATCTTGCCCATCATTATCACCCATCACCAACTAGATCCCCCTACAAATATTTAAAAAAAATTCAAGTCTCTAGCTTCACTCTATCGAAAGTTATCGCTTACTTGAAGTTTCATTTGTAGGGGAAGTAGGGGTTTCGTTGGTCGGATTTTACGTATTTTCAATATTAGCCAACTGGATCCTGCTGCAAACATTTGGCCAAAATTTCAAGTCGCTAGCTTTATTTTGTCGTTAGTTATCGTTTATTTTAAGTTTCATTTCTAGGGGAGGTAGGGGTTCCTTGGGTCGGATATAACCCATCTTTAATGCCAACTAACTCAATCTCACGTCAAGGCTCTAGCTTCATTCCACCGAAAGTTATCGTGCGAACGGACAGACAGACGGACAGACAGACTGACAGACAGACATGGCTAAATCGAATCAGGAGGTGACCCTGATCATTTATATATATACATTGCTATACCTCCGGAGCCTCATTTAAGGTGTTACATATTTTCGTCGTGACAGAAACAATATATACTAGAAGTCTAGGGTATAACAAGCTAGCCTATGGCTAGCTTGCCGAAGGTATGATACCCTTCACGCTTCGTGTGAAGGTATTCATACCTGTTGTCAGTGGTGATGCAAGGAAACGCGAATTTAACTTGTCTCTGGCTCGGCACAGGCGGGGCAGGCCGGCAGGGCAGGTGGAGGTGGTTTATTTCTATAAACGTAATTCACTTTACATATGTAGATACATTTCATTTCAATAATTCAAAGGCAAACACTTACCGCAGTCTTTGTTCCCTGGCGTCGTCCTCACCCGGTGGAATGCAATCACCAACTGCGACTAGATCACGACGACAGATCAGAACAAAGATGGCGGTAAGTTTGCAGTGTAGGAAACTTAACCGAAAATAAAATCGTTACAATTCAAATTCAAACATACGTGAAGATGCCGGTAAGCGACATCCCCACCCCCGTGGATCGCTCCGATTCACTACTCTATGTCCAGTACGGCTAGCTTCGATACGGGTCTTCTTAGTATTCCAGTATTCGTTCGCACGTCGGCTCGTCTTATCACATCGTCACGTCCCTTGAAGATGTTCACCACTCGACCACGCTTCCAATACCTACGTGGAACGGACAGATCACAGATGAGAACCAGATCACCAATTTGCACAGGCTTCGTGCGCTGACACCATTTCGAACGTCTGGTCAAGGTAGGAAGATACTCGGCTATTCACCTCTTCCAGAACCGATCTCGTAGTTGACGCGATATCCACCATTGTTTGCGAAGCACTACCGGCTGATCCAATGAAACTCCGGGCGGTGTTCGCGCAGTATTGGTAGACCCAAGTAAGAAATGGTTGGGTGTAAGCGGCTCGTCCTCTTCGCAGCTTACCGGCAAATGACAACGTTCTCTCGATCAGAAAACTGTACTATGTGTGTTCCTTAGGCGCGGCTTCCTTGAGTGTTTGGCGCAACACCCTTTTCACACACTGTACCATCCTCTCCCATGCCCCACCTTCGGCGGGATTGTGCGGACAATTAAACTCCCAGTCAACTCCCTTTGATGAAAGCTCGCCCTGAACTTGCTCGACGTCGAACACATCCGAAAAGCGCCTTGCTTCTTGATTCGCACCAATAAAGTTCTTGCCGTTGTCACTGCGCATTTTGACGGGAACACCTCGGCGATTGATAAAATTCCGAATCGCCAATATGCAGGCGTCCGTAGACAGGTCGAAGGCAATTTCCAAATGAATCGCTCGAACGGTAAGGCAAGTAAATAATGCGACCCATCGTTTTTCGTGACGGCGGCCAATAGTCACGGTGATCGGCCCAAAATAGTCCAGTCCAGTATAAGAGAAAGGCCTTACATAAGGCGTTAACCGATCCTCCGGCAAAGATCCCATCAGTGGGGGTACTGGTTGAGCTCGAAAAAATTTGCAAATGCTGCACCGACCAATAACTTCTCGAAGAATTCTGCATAGCCTCGGAATCCAAAAATTTCGCCGAATCTCGCAGATAGTGGCTACGAAGTTCTGATGCTTCATTCTCTTGTGATAGTAGGCAACAATTAATCGTGTCAATGGATGGCCTGGCGACAATATTATTGGGCGCTTGACATCTAATGGCAACCAAGTAGCCGCATCAATACGGCCGTATACACGAAGAACATTGCGACTATCGACATACGGCAACAAATTGTAGAGTTCGTTCGACTTCAACAAACTATCTCCGGCTTTCAGTTGAGATATTTCCTCCGCAAACGACTCCTCCTGACTTATTTGGCAAAGTAAGAGTTCAGCCTCCCTTAACTCTTCGGCAGTTAATCCATAAGACTCTTCCAGACTATGGATTCTTCGGCAACGACGAACAAATCGTATCCAGGCAGTTGTTCGTCTAAGTTTTTCATACGAAGAAAAACGGCAAAATTGAATAAATTCGCTACGTACAGCAAGTAACGAATATCTCGGACGCAGCTCTTCATTCTCGTCAAGATCCTCGGCGGCGCTAGGAGGACCCTGCGGCCAAGCATATTCAGACTCTAGCAGAAAGCTCGGTCCTTGGAACCACCTTGACGAAACATCGAAGTCCATCTGATATTTCATCCTGGTTGCATCGTCGGCTGCATTACATGATGATGGTACCCATCTCCAATTCGAGGGACTAGTCGACTCCAAAATTTCAGTTATGCGATGGGCTTTCTGATCCAATCCATCTAATGACTGTGCTAGAGTCACTCCAAAGGATGCAGTTAGCGACAACTAAATTGTGTTCCTTCATGACCGTGCACATGAGACGAGTTCCCAATACAGCGGCCTGGAGCTCCAGTCGTGGTATGGTCATCGGCGGCTTGGGGGGAGCGCATTTCGTTTTGGCACAAACGAAATTTATTTCCACCTTTCCATTGGCATGAATCGACCTCCAGTAAGACGCGGCGGCGAATGCTTCAGTACTGGCGTCGACGAACGTATGAAGTTCCAGGACATTCGGGCGACCCATTCGAAAGTAATGGCGAGGAATTTTTAGAGTAACCACTCTATCCAAATTTTGTCGCCAACTATTCCATACGTTGCGCATTCCCTCTGGTAGAGGCTCGTCCCATCGAATATAAAGTCTCCATACCTCTCGCATGATCAATTTGGCGTTTATCATGAAGTGACATAAAAATCGAAGCGGATCAAACACGGACATAAAAACGCTGAGCAGTTCTCGTTTCGTGGGAAGTCGATCTCCATTGATAATATCCGGCTTTACACCGTGAAATTGCAAACGGAATCTGAACGTGTCACTCGCTGGCTGCCAGTAGATCCCTAAAACCTTCTCCGATGACAACTTCTCGTCTTCCATGTCGGTATTGAAGTCCACGCGCGCGTTAAGTTGTCCTTCCAGGGATTCGACCACCTCAGACGAATTCGAAGAGAAATTACGAAGCTCAAAGCCTGCTGCTTTGTGAATTTCTCGCACTTGCTCCACGATCTCAATGGCGCGTGACGGAGTGTCGAAACTATCCACTAAATCGTCTACGTAGTGGTAATCCAAAATGGATTTGATGGCACGAGGATCCTTGTCGTAATGACCAGTGGCGTTTGTCACTTTAACATAGTGAGCAGCACAGGGTGAACAAGCGGCACCAAATGTCATGACTTGCATCTCATAAACTTCCGGTGGTCGACTCTATTCAGCATCTCGCCATAGGAATCGTTGCGAGCATCTATCCTCAGGCGAAATAAGGATCTGGTGGAACATTTTCTTAATGTCCCCACAGACAGCTACGGCTCCAATTCGAAAATTAAACAGCACCGATGGCATAGGCTTGTAGTTCTGTGGTCCTTTCAATAATTTGGTATTCAATGAAACTCCATCGACGGCGGCGGCTGCATCGAATACCAAACGTACTTTCCCAGGCTTGTTGGGATTGTACACGGCAAAATGGGGAAGATACCATGTTTTCGGACTCGCGACGTTAGCTTCTTCTGGTGATAACTTTCGAGCATATTCCTTCGACACATAATCGGTGATGATATTCCTGTACGCGGCAGCGAACTCAGTGGGTGGTATGCAAAAAGCTTTCGCTCAGACTCAAGTCTCACTTTTCATAGTTTTAGCTCGGGTTCGTATGCAAAAAGAAAATGAGACAGATCTCAGAGACTGAGCTTTTGCTAAATGAATGAGACAGATCTCATGTTTTAATTTCTCGTATGCAGAAAACATGGCAATGTCTCACAACAATGAGGTTAAGCTCATAAAAAGTCGAGACTACAAATTTGTTGTCTCATTAGGTCAAATGGCTGCGTATTTAAACCTTCTCGGTGCCACTGCGCAAAATCGGGACTTTAAAAGTCTTTATAGATTTAATCCGGTACAAGTGGATTGGCTAACTGAACACTTTTTCCAAAACAGAGAGGATTTCCGTGGAGGGAAAATAAGTAATCGAACCAGGATGATGATTTTCTTGCGATTTGTTGAAGATCCGGGATTTCAAATTGGCATAGCGGAAGATTTTGAAATAAGTCAATCCAGCGTTTCCAGAATAGTTAGTGAAGTTGCGGAAAAAATAGTTGAAACCGGGCCGAAGCGTATATACCCTAGACTTGTACAGACCTAGTGGTGACACCAAAAGTAATAATTGGCAACGACCATGCATTAAAAGTGAGTTTCCTATATAGCCAGTTTATAGGGGAGGTTGGCACTCATTCAGGGAGATGTTGACCATTCTCAAAATGAATTAACTAACCCATTCTACAAATATTTGTTGAATTTTCCATGTCGCTAGCTTCATTCCATCGAAAGTTATTGCTTATTTGAAGTCTCACTTGTAGGGGAGGTAAGGGTTCCTTGGGTCGGATCTTGCCCATCATTGCCACCAACCAATTAGATCACCCTACAAACATACAAACAAAATTTTAAGTCTCTAGCTTCACTCTATCGACAGATATCGCTTATTTGAAGTTTCGTTTGTAGGGGAAGTAGGGGTTTCGTTGGTCGGATTTTACGCATTTTCAATATTAGCCGACTGGATCCTACTACAAACATTTGGGCAAAATTTCAAGTCGCTAGCTATATTTTGTCGTAAGCTATCGCTTGTTTTAAGTGTCTTCTCTAGGGGAGGTAGGGGTTCCTTAGGTCGGATCTAACCCGTCTTTAATGCCAACTAACTCAATCTCACTTCAAACATTTGACAAAAATTTCAAGCTGCTGGCTTCATTGTATCAAAAGTAATCGCTTATTCGAAGTTTCATTTGAAGGGGAGGTAGGGGTTCCTTGGGTCGGATCTTGCCCATTTTCAATGCTAACTAATAAGACCTTACTACCAACATTCTACCAAATTTTCAACTTGCTTGTGTCATTCTATCGAAAGTTATCGTAATTAAAATAATATTTAATTTTTTGAATTTTGTAGGGGAGGTAGGCATTCCTTTGATCTGATTATGCCCAACTTCCCAAAACCTAAGCAGCTTCTCACCCCAGGGTTACATGCCAAAAATCAGATGTCTACGTCAATTGGTTCAAGAGTTATGGACAAAAAACCTGAAAAGTAGGGTAGTACGGGGCTCTTTTTAAGAAAATTACCGTTAGTTTTCGACTGATCGATTTAATTTTTCCAGGGAAGTATAAGATTACCATCACGAGCAATTTACCAAAGCTAGAGGTTTTCATGTTTATTTAATCGGGAGTTATAAATACATTTAATTATTTTACATATGTAGGGGAGGTAGGCGTTCTCTTGGTCTGATCACGCCCATTTTCAATACCAACCAACTAGATCATACTTCCAACATCTGACCATAATTTCAAGGCTCTAGCTTCATTCTATCGAAAGTTATCGTGCGAACGGACAGACAGACGGACAGACGGACAGACGGACAGACAGACAGACAGACAGACAGACAGACAGACAGACATGGCTAAATCGAATCAGGAGGTGACCCTGATCATTTATATATATACATTGCTATACCTCCGGAGCCTCCTTTAAGGTGTTACATATTTCCGTCGTGACAAAAACAATATACCCTATACTAAAAGTCTAGGGTATAACTATACTGAAAGTCTAGGGTATAAAAAGTGAACACTGGATAAAGTTTCCTATGAATACGGAGGAAAATGACTCTGAAAAGTCCTTATGGCAGCAGAAAAATAGGTTTCCGTCATGTATTGGAGCAATCGACTGCACGCACGTGCGAATAAGTAAACCAAAGCAGCATAGTGGAGAGTATGTAAACAGAAAAGGTAAGCCTAAACTTAGTGAATCTGATAAAGTGTCACTGTTGTTAGCTGAGCTCTAAGACTTCAAAATTACTTTGTGATCTCTTTATAGGTTTTTATTCAATTAACGTGCAAGCGACATGCAATGGAGCTGAAAAGTTTACTAGTGTGGATGTTTCATGGCCCGGCTCGGTTCATGAATCCAGAATTTTTAAAAATTCAGCAATTTACCAGGCACTCTTAATAATCCTACGTGTGTCCTCATCGCTGATGAGGGCTATGGAATCACTCCTTTTATAATGACGCCATTTCGAAGAACATCTACTGGTGTAGAAGAAAATTATAATAGTGTATTGACCAAAGAAAGAGTGATAATTGAACGTGCTTTTGGTCAATTAAAACAGAAATTCCCTTGTCTACAGTACAAGCTACGAATTTCTACACAAAATGCACCAAAAGTAATTTTGGCCTGCTTTGTTCTGCATAACATCAAAACATTTCCTATGGGAAGTCGAAAATACGGTAGATTACGAAGAAGAACAAATTACAGCAAGTGAAGTTCCCTCCTCTGACGGCTCTAGAAGATCTGTAATGCTAACGGAACAAGGAAAAAGAAGAAGAAATGAAATTGCACTGATTTTGTTTAATCAACGTAATGTTTAGTTTATTTATATATAAATAAAACAAAGATTCAATATTTATCGAAATGTACTTCAATTTCATCTGCAAGATTGGAACTCTTGTGATCAGTCAAACGCCTAAGTTTTTTTGAGAGAACTTGATTTTGCTTCAACAAAACTAGCCTTTGCAGCTCTAGCATTGATAGATTTTTTGTCTCCTCCGTTTCATACTGCTGCAAAATATCGTTGGTGTCTTGTTTTCTCTTTCTTGATGTACAAATTGGTACTTCTTTTGCTTGAGCAAAAGAAGAAGAGGAATCGTTTGTAATACAGAAAGCTTCGGGGCGTTTATTTTGGTTTGTTCCTGCAGTTACTGAACCTGTAAATATGTTAAAGTGTTAGTAACACTCATGTATTACTTACCAAATAAAATATTCTTACCTTCCAATCTATTAAGCACTGGATTTGGTGAATCACCATTAATTAATTCATGTAAATCTTTTTCCCACGGTTTTAATTTTATTTTTCTATTTCCCGTTTTATTTGTGTCACATTTGTCTTTCAGCCTAGCTTTGATATTTATGATTTTTTTTGAAATTTGTGCAATTTGAATTGGTTTACAAAATTTGCTTTCATACTCCGATTTGAATGTTTGTAAAGCGAGTTTCTTTTTATACTCTAGATGAAATCTGAGAGTATTATAAGTTTGCCACAAAGTTTGTAACGCTAAGAAATAAGGCTCGCAGAAGAAAATGAATGATACAGAAGTTCATATTATCACTCGAATATCTCAAAACCGGATGTCCGTCTGTCCGTCTGTCCGTCTGTCCGTCTGTCCGTCCGTCCGTCCGTGACCTCTCTAGCTCGAGAACGCGTTGAGCTATGAAGTTCAAATTTTGCACACGTTATTTTTGACAAAAAATGAAGGCTAAGTTCGTGAACGGGCTAAATCGCTCCACCCCTTCTAACCCCTCCCATACAAAATGACACATTTTTGAAAATCTACAATAATCAGATTTTCTCAGAAACTATAAAACATATTGCTTTGAAATTTTTAATATATCACTTTTATGATAATTGTAACCCATGTTATAAAACTTATTGTAATCCTCACCCTCCTTCTACCCCCTCCCATACAAACTGCACTATTTCATGAAATACGTTAAGCCAATTTACTCAGTACGTATACAATTTATCGGGCTGAAATTTTGTACTTAACACTTAATTAACAATATCAGTTAGATTCAAAAAAATTAATCGATTACCCTTACTCCGTCTACCCCCTCCCATACAAAATGACACATTTTTGATAATTTACAATAATCAGATTTTCTCAGAAACTATAAAACATCTTGCTTTGAAATTTTGAATATATCACTTTTATGATAATTGTAACCTACATTGTAAAATTTATTGTAATCCTCACCCTCCTTCTACCCCCTCCCATACAAACTGCACTATTTCATGAAATACGTTAAGCCAATTTACTCATTACCTATACAATTTATCGGGCTGAAATTTTGTACTTAACACTTAATTAACAATATCAGTTAGATTCAAAAAAAGTAATCGATTACCCTTACTCCGTCTACCCCCTCCCATACAAAATGACACATTTTTGATAATTTACAATAATCAGATTTTCTCAGAAACTATAAAACATATTGCTTTGAAATTTTGAATATATCACTTTTATGATAATTGTAACCTACATTATAAAATTTATTGTAATCCTCACCCTCCTTCTACCCCCTCCCATACAAACTGCACTATTTCATGAAATACGTCTTAACGTCTTAACGACTTACGTCTTACGTCTTAACGATGCATCCGAGATTGCAACCAAAATTATTTATTGGCTTTAACCAGGTTCAAATTCATCTAGAGTATTGCATGATTGGGGTTTACCCCAATCGTAGTTCTTTTATGTTTTCTTTTAATTTCGGGTACTTGGCTTTTTGATAAAACAATAGAATTGTTTTTAATGAACTGCACAAGAAAACAGTTATTTTCATCAATTGCCCTTTTGACTTGTGTTTCCTCTTCACTACACTCACTCTGTGAACTCATCTTCGCAATTGTTAACCAGAGACTGAGACAACGAACTGAGACAAAGGTTTTGCATACGCATTCGAGCTTTTGCTCTTTGCAAAGGCTCTGTCTCGGTACCTTTCACTCCGTCTCACATCTCAGTGTACTGAGACTGAGCCAAAGCTTTTTGCATACCACTCAGTGTCTCGTTTCATTTTTCGTTCTATGCTCAAAAGTCTTCTTAGCGCCATTTGATAACTATCCGGTAATTTAACGTCGTCAGTCCTCCACAATAAACCAGTTTGGTATCTGTCATCGACCTTCACAGTATGCTCCTGAAGTATTTGCTTGGCACGCACATCATCCTTCGATTCAACCGTCGCGTCGGCAAGAGCTTGACAACAAAATTCTCCGTCTCGAAATATGATGCAACCAAATCATGCAGATTCGTTTCACTTTCAGTAGACATAAATGCGACGAAGACGATACCTTTTCCGTACGACCGTAGACAGTCCATCCTAAAGGCGTGTTTGGGGCGTAGGGACCGTTTTCACTTAACATCACTACTTCTTCTGCTAAACCGAGGTGACAATGGTCCAATCCGATTAAAATCCTGGGCTTTGCGTTGCTGTATGATACGATAGGCAAATCTCGTGCATTCCTGCTTATAACGGCCTTGTTGAAGCTTTGGGGGGCAAAAACTCCTCTTCCATAGTCCTCCGCGTGGGCGCCCCCTGGAACGGCAGTGGTCACTGACCATTGCCAACCAACGTCAAGCCGCCAGTGATGGCGGTGCGATGATTTGGTTGAGGTACCCCTGTGGTGTGGGGTGTGAAAAAAATACCACGGCCTTTCCCTTTGAGGGCCTGTCGTTAAAACCGACAATCAAAGGACAGGATGTGTATGCCAGCAACTTGCACTATCCGAAATCTTTATATGCTAACGAAACGTCAACTATGCCTCGGATAAGGACTGACTCAACGGTTACGACTTTTGGCTATCGTACAATGACAAAGATTGGATTCTGGAATGTGCGTACTCTCCTGGACAATGGATCAGAAGGTCCCCAGAACGCACGATTTCTGCAATTAGAGATTGAATTTCTGAGGTACAAATTAAATATCTTAGGAGTTAGTGAGATAAGATGGTGGAACAGCGGTGAATTCATCTTTCCAACGGGCAGCACTGTAATGTTGTACTCCGGTAAAGCTACCGGTAGTCGTCGTGAGTCAGGTGTGGGGCTCCTTTTAACCAGAGCCGCGCGAAACTGTCTCTTATCCTGGGAACCGGTCTCTGACAGGGTCTTGACCGCCAGGTTCCGGACCAAAATGAGGAACATCTCAGTAATACAATGTTATGCCCCTACTGAACCCGACAATGTCTTGGCAAAAGACTCCTTCTACGAAGAACTAAACGCCGTTCAGAGCAGAACACCTAAAGGTGACATTATAATGGTTATGGGTGATTTGAATGCGAAAGTTGGCGCTGATAACTATGGGCTCAGACATGTGATGGGGAGACACGGTCTTGGTGATCGTAATGACAACGGTGAAAGATTTGTAGAGTTCTGCAACTTTCACAGTCTCTTCATCGGTGGTACTATGTTTGAGCATAAGGACCACCACAAAATCAGTTGGTCCTCTGTTGATCGGCGCAGAGCACAAAATCAGATCGACCATTTTGCCATTAGTAAAAGATTCAAGAGTTGCCTCCTGGACGTGCGAAACAAGAAGGGTGCCGATATTGGGATGGGAAGAGACCATTATCTTATGATCGCTAATGTTCGATTGCGTATTGCAGCCGTGCGCCGCCCCAGCGACGAAAGATCCAGGCCCCGCAAATTCAACACCGCTCGACTAAAAAATCCAGCTGTCGTACAACAATATAATGACCATCTTGCGCAAAAAGCGGCTGAGATAACTAGTCACCCAGATAGTGACATAAACGAAAACTGGGATGCCATAAAAAATGCGTACATTGATAGCGCAAATACCATCCTTGGCCCAAACCCGGATTGCCGGAATAAGCCCTGGATGTCCGACGCTTCATGGCAGCGGATTGTTGAAAGAAAGGAGCTGAAAGTTCGTTTGGCTGCAGCATCAGACGACAATCGAAGCAGCATCGAACTCCTTTACCGTCAGAAAGCTCGAGAAGTTCAGCGTAGTGTGCGACGCGATAAAAGAGTTTATGCCAATTCTCTTTTAGCGTCAGCAGAAGAAGCCGCTAGAAGTAACAACTTAAACGCCGTATACGGTGTCATCAAGGAGTTTACAGGTGGTCGTAACTCCTGCCAACATCCGGTGAAAGATAGTGATGGAAAGCTACTTATCTTGGAAGAAGATCAAATGAGGCGGTGGAAAGAACACTTCGCCGCGGTCTTGAACCGTGTAACCTCTGGTGAAGTTCCCCCTCATATAGATAATTTAGCTAACCACCAAAATGTGCGTATACGGTCCACTGCCCCGACTAAAGAAGAAATAGTCACTGCAATTATTGCACTAAAACGAGGAAAGGCCGCCGGACTTGACGGCATCCCTGCCGAACTTTATCAAGCAGCGCCAAGCGTAACTGCCGATTTGCTGCACCCACTTGTTGATAAAGCGTGGAATACAGAGACCTTTCCCACTGAGTGGAAGCAAGGTTTGATCATCAAACTTCCAAAGAAGGGTAGCCTCACACACTGTAATAATTGGAGAGGCATATGTGATAATAAAATAGATAGATAATATTCTCCATTTTAAGAAAAACAATTTTCCTTATAGTCGATGATGTATTTATTTTCCTATATACGTATTTCGGCAGCTACTTGCTGCCTTCTTCAGTAGAATAGATATAATTTCTTTGGGATCTTTAATTTATACTTTTTTACATAGTTGTTTTTTAGTGCAATTCCCAAACTCTTACTTTTATGGCTAGTCAATAATTTACATTTCCAGAGAAACCAAGATCGACATAAAAACACGTAACAACATGTAACACCTCCTCACGCCAGTACCAAGAAGAGGCAATTCAGTTTAATAACCCATGAATTAAACTAAACCACCCCTTCCGGGTATTAGCGTGAAGAGGTATGAGTGTGCGTTACCCAAATCGGTGTTCAATCTTGTTTCGGGGTTTTCTTTTGTAATGAAATAGCTTTCATATGGGTCTAATTTGCTGGCCTTGACCTCCTTGATTGGTTTTGCTTGTCCCATTTGGTGTCCTTCTTCGATGATGTGTCTTGCTACCAAAGATCTTATTTGGTTTTTGTTTTTGTTTTTGCGTTTCGCTACCTCCGCCTCGCTAAAGTGCTCCTTCGATCGGGTGGTGACTAGGCGTTTTGTTTGTCCTATATATGTTTTGTCGCAGTCTTGGCATGATATTCGGTAAATGCCACTTTTTTCATTATCCTTTTTCTTGTCTTTCTCTGTGTTAAGGCGCGACTTGATGGAGTGTTGTTTGCTCGAGCCCACGAAACAACACTCCATCAAGTCGCGCCTTAACACAGAGAAAGACAAGAAAAAGGATAATGAAAAAAGTGGCATTTACCGAATATCATGCCAAGACTGCGACAAAACATATATAGGACAAACAAAACGCCTAGTCACCACCCGATCGAAGGAGCACTTTAGCGAGGCGGAGGTAGCGAAACGCAAAAACAAAAACAAAAACCAAATATGATCTTTGGTAGCAAGACACATCATCGAAGAAGGACACCAAATGGGACAAGCAAAACCAATCAAGGAGGTCAAGGCCAGCAAATTAGACCCATATGAAAGCTATTTCATTACAAAAGAAAACCCCGAAACAAGATTGAACACCGATTTGGGTAACGCACACTCATACCTCTTCACGCTAATACCCGGAAGGGGTGGTTTAGTTTAATTCATGGGTTATTAAACTGAATTGCCTCTTCTTGGTACTGGCGTGAGGAGGTGTTACATGTTGTTACGTGTTTTTATGTCGATCTTGGTTTCTCTGGAAATGTAAATTATTGACTAGCCATAAAAGTAAGAGTTTGGGAATTGCACTAAAAAACAACTATGTAAAAAAGTATAAATTAAAGATCCCAAAGAAATTATATCTATTCTACTGAAGAAGGCAGCAAGTAGCTGCCGAAATACGTATATAGGAAAATAAATACATCATCGACTATAAGGAAAATTGTTTTTCTTAAAATGGAACATATCACAGTCGGTGCAAATAAGCTGCATTTAATACATAAGATAGATAATAGCTAAAATCGTCCTGGAAAGACTAAAGGCCCACTTAGAAAGCACAATTGATGAAGAGCAGGCTGGCTTTCGATCCGGATTCTCCTGTGTCGATCACATTAACACCTTGCGAATCATCATCGAGCAATGCGCTGAATACGATTCTCCGCTTCACTTGCTTTTCATCGATTTCGAAAAGGCTTTCGATAGTGTGAACCGGGATTCTATATGGGCGGCCTTGCGCAGGAGAGGCATCCCTGAGAAGCTTGTGGCTATTATTAAGGCAAACTATGACGGCGCGAAATGTTGCGTTCTGCATAAAGGTAAGGTGTCGGGGGACTTTGAGATTCGCAGTGGAGTTCGGCAGGGGTGCATCCTCTCACCGATCCTATTCCTCATTGTGATCGGCGATGTGTTGCATGCAGCCCTATCCGGACTCGACAGAGGAATTCAATGGAGTTTGACATCTTATCTACAACATCTTGACTACGCTGACGACATATGCCTACTCTCCCACAAAATCATGGATCTGTCCGCAATGGCGTTAGATCTCGAGAGGGAGGCAAGCAAGGTTGGGCTAAAGATTAATACCAACAAGACCAAGGTTCTTAGCCCGCTGTTGCGAAAAAGAAATCCGACACCTATTGCCATCAATATTAATGGGCAGCCTGTGGAGAAGGTGGACAACTTCGTCTACCTGGGTAGCATTGTTGCCGAAAATGGTGGTACGGAGCAGGACATCGCTCGTCGTATCAACCAGGCTAAACGCGCATACGGCATGCTGTCCAAAATCTGGCAGGGCAGTTATCTCAGCATCAAGACCAAGCTGGGCCTGTTTCGCTCCCTGGTACTATCAGTGCTTTTGTATGGGAGCAGTACATGGAAAGTTTCCGTAGGAGTTACCAGAAAGCTGCAAGTTTTCGTCAACTCATGTCTTCGTCGAATTTTAAGAATTTTCTGGCCCGAAACAATATCAAATGAAGAGCTAAGTCGGCGTACGGGTCAGATGCCAATCGACGAATTGATACGCAGGCGAAAATGGCAGTGGATAGGTCACACATTGCGGAAGAGTGATAAGTGCATTGCTATGCATGCCATGAAATGGAACCCCATTTCCAACCAAGGCCGACCAAGAGTGGGTCCTCGAATCACATGGCGGCGATCTGTGGCAAAGGAGTGTCAGGTACTGGGTAAGTCTTTTGGGGAGTTGCGCCCCATTGCCCAGAACAGAGTACGATGGCGCGCAGGAGTAGTTGACGCGCTATGCCCCGCTAGGGGTTAAGGCAAAGTAGTAGTAATATGAAGGTCCACCAAAGAACACTTCTCTTGAGTCGATTTCCCAGCATACCATGACAAACTTATACTGCTGTGACGTCCTTTCAGTCCTAGTTCTTTTACTAGGCAGCTATCCATCATGGTGACAGATGATCCATCGAACAGGGCATGAGTTTCGACTCGGCTGTTCGGACCGTAAAGCACGATTGGTACAACTCGAAATAACAGCTCGCTCTTGTCACCCGCACTAGCGACACAGCTTAGAATTGCTTCGCTCCCAGTTGAGTGATCCATGGCCAGGGATCCGCTCTTCGATGGAATCGTTCCAGTCGACTCTCGCTCGTCTTTCGCTACAATCTTACGCTCATGTAACAGCCTGTGGTGCTTCCTTTGACACTTGTCGATAGTGCATGGCTTTCGTTGAGAGCATTCTCTCACCATGTGCCCCGATTTTAAACATCCGAAACACAGTCCACGTTTCTTCGCTTCCTTCCACCTATTCGGCACTTTCCAGGCAAGGAAATCTTTGCATTCTGCTACGCTGTGACGACCCTGACAAAATGGGCACTCCGTGCGTTGCTCTTCAGCGGTGTGAAGGACGACCTTCCGTTTGGACTCCTGGCTTGGACGGTTTCCATCGGTATACACCACACTAACTATGTCGGCTACTCGTTTCAGCCAATTGCTAAAATCGATGACAGACGCGTATGGCTTGATCGAAGCGGCATATTGGGCCCACTCCAAACGTTTACTAAGTGGCAGCTTCCAAGTAAGCTCTTCCAAGAGCGTGGGATTCGACAGGTGTTGTTCCGCGGAGGCTGCTTGTAGAAACGCCACCAAATTCTGCGTTTTTGTCGCGAACGGAATAAGCCTTTCGAAGGCGTTGTCGGCAATCGGTGGAACGCTTCTGATTTGTTGCAGCTGGCTACGAATCAGCACCTCCGGGCATCCGTAATGAAATTTTAACTGCTCTACCACGGCTGACACGTTATCGGGATGTATCAGCAACGATTGCACACAGTCTCGCGCCTCACCCTTCAAAGACTTCTGTAGGCGCAAGCAATTCTCGAAGTTGCTGTACTGATAAATGGCGGTCGATTGTTGATACGCGGTCAGGAACATCGGCCAATCCTCAGGAGCACCACGAAATTCCGGCAGGTCGAGCAACACTTTCGCGGCGTGTGCACTCCGGCTGTCACGTACTCCTGCGAGTGACGTTTCACCATACACATGCGGCAAGTGATGAGCGACATCTTGCAACATTGTGGCACTACTCACGGCGGCGGCACTCAAATTGTGATACGAGGTGCTGGCGGGTCCCATGGCGGCGCTAGTGTGTGTATGTGTCCCAACACGATTCACACCGAACGATGTCGCTGGCACTTCTGACGACGGCACAAATGTTACACGGGCGGCTGTGCTATTTTCCATAGCAACTTGGAGTGCACTCCGTGTGCTATGCAGCTGAGCTTGCAAGCTGCGTATCTGATCTTGCATACTGATCAGATCCAAAGGCGGCGAAAAATTGACAGGCTTACTGGCCTCTGGTTGTACGCTAATGTACGGCGGCAATGTGGTGGATGGTCCACTTACTTCTGGCGGCGGCGGCAATGACGATGACACGGTTGTGGCCATCGAAATAGGTTGCATGGGTGCACTTCTCCGGAACGCTGTTGGCACTACGGTTGTCGTTAACGATGCGAGCGGCATGGCTACATCCGAACGCAACGATGTAGATGGCACGATTATTGTCGACGGCAATGGTGGAGACGATACGGCTATATCCCTCGGCGATGATGTGGCCATAGCTACGCTTAATGACTGTGATTGTGACGGCGGCACGGCTGGACCATGTGGCGATGATGGCGAAGCCGGTTCATCTAACTGTATCGACTGAGACGACACGGCTGTGTCTCTCGTTGATTTGGCGGTCGAATCGAACCCTCCACAATCGGCAGCAACTGTTGGAATATTGTCGGCGGCTGATGACATTATTCCCGATTTTTCGGCACTAAATTTAGTTCCGGCGGTTATGGAACTGTTTGGTTGAGTGGCGGCTATTTTACGTGTACTTCTCCGCGAAAGTCCACGTTTCATTACTCGGCGATAGACAAAATTTATTCGCCTCGTGCGAAATAAAGATGTTGTCAGTGGTGATGCAAGGAAACGCGAATTTAACTTGTCTCTGGCTCGGCACAGGCGGGGCAGGCCGGCAGGGCAGGTGGAGGTGGTTTATTTCTATAAACGTAATTCACTTTACATATGTAGATACATTTCATTTCAATAATTCAAAGGCAAACACTTACCGCAGTCTTTGTTCCCTGGCGTCGTCCTCACCCGGTGGAATGCAATCACCAACTGCGACTGCGACTAGATCACGACGACAGATCAGAACAAAGGTGGCGGTAAGTTTGCAGTGTAGGAAACTTAACCGAAAATAAAATCGTTACAATTCAAATTCAAACATACGTGAAGATGCCGGTAAGCGACAATACCTTCTTTGTGACTTATGGTGCATTTGTTACTTTGAAATAAGTAGTAAAATTTGTTCCTATGAGAGGTATATGAAATAGTGGGCCGATTTCAACCAAATTTAGGAACGTAGTTTGGCAGTTGTTGAAATGACGATTTGCTGAAATACTTATAATAAAATCATATTTCCGATAGACTTTCTCGATAATGTAAACTTCTAGTTCCTACACACATACAGACACATTTACTGTTCTTAAATTCTAACTCTGTATACTGTACATAGTCAGTTGTTCAATAAATATGTTAGTTACCGAAAAGCTGTCTTTTAGTAAAGACGTGTCATACTTTGCTCAACAGGTTATGGGGCCAGCGAATTCGTGTGTCGGTAACCGGTCTCAGTAATTTCTTTTTTCGGGTAGTCGGTAATTTTATTTCAAAATTATGTCGGCGCAATCGCAAGTGATGTTTCCTTTTTCGGACGACAAACTCGACGACACAAACTACAATCCAGCAAACCAAATGATTCGTATTCGATTTGTAAACCATTCGTTTTTGACGAATGATGATTCGTTTCTGAATTCGTAAATGATTCGCAAATGATTCTTTTGGCGGACTGAAATGGTCCCTCGTTTATGATTCGCAATTGCGAGCCGAAAATGAATCATATCTATGAATCGGTTGCGAGTCCGATATCTGAATCGATTGCGAATCCGATATGTGAATCGGTTGCGAGTCCGGTATATGAATCGGTTCCGAATCGAAAAAATGAATCGATTTCGAGTCCGATGTATGAATCGGTTGCGGGTAATTTATACGAGTATGTATAATATTAATAATATTGGTTACGGTTTATTAATGAATTTATTTCCAGGTCTTTGGGTTATAAAAATAAAGTGTTTATACTCTAGATGAAATCTGAGAGTATTATAAGTTTGCCACAAAGTTTGTAACGCTAAGAAATAATGCTCGCAGAAAAAAATGAATGATACAGAAGTTCATATTATCACTCGAATATCTGAAAACCGGATGTCCGTCTGTCCGTCTGTCCGTCTGTCCGTCTGTCCGTCTGTCCGTCCGTCCGTCCGTGACCTCTCTAGCTCGAGAACGCGTTGAGCTATGAAGTTCAAATTTTTCACACGTTATTTTTGACAAAAAATGAAGGCTAAGTTCGTGAACGGGCTAAATCGCTCCACCCCTTCTACCCCCTCCCATACAAAATGACACATTTTTGAAAATTTACAATAATCAGATTTTCTCAGAAACTATAAAACATATTGCTTTGAAATTTTTAATATATCACTTTTATGATAATTGTAACCTATGTTATAAAACTTATTGTAATTCTCACCCTCCTTCTACCCCCTCCCATACAAACTGCACTATTTCATGAAATACGTTAAGCCAATTTACTCAGTACGTATACAATTTATCGGGCTGAAATTTTGTACTTAACACTTAATTAACAATATCAGTTAGATTCAAAAAAATTAATCGATTACCCTTACTCCGTCTACCCCCTCCCATACAAAATGACACATTTTTGATAATTTACAATAATCAGATTTTCTCAGAAACTATAAAACATCTTGCTTTGAAATTTTGAATATATCACTTTTATGATAACTGTAACCTACATTATAAAATTTATTGTAATCCTCACCCTCCTTCTACCCCCTCCCATACAAACTGCACTATTTCAAGAAATACGTTAAGCCAATTTACTCATTACCTATACAATTTATCGGGCTGAAATTTTGTACTTAACACTTAATTAACAATATCAGTTAGATTCAAAAAAAGTAATCGATTACCCTTACTTCGTCTACCCCCTCCCATACAAAATGACACATTTTTGATAATTTACAATAATCAGATTTTCTCAGAAACTATAAAACTTATTGCTTTGAAATTTTGAATATATCACTTTTATGATAATTGTAACCTACATTATAAAATATATTGTAATCCTCACCCTCCTTCTACCCCCTCCTATACAAACTGCACTATTTCATGAAATACGTCTTAACGTCTTAACGACTTACGTCTTACGTCTTACGTCTTAACGATGCATCCGAGATTGCAACCAAAATTATTTATTGGCTTTAACCAGCTTCAAATTCATCTAGAGTATTGCATGATTGGGGTTTACCCCAATCGTAGTTCTTTTATGTTTTTTTTTTTAAATTACGAATTAAAATAGAAATTGGAAACTTAAAAAATTTAAACTTTCCGAATGATGATAAATTGAGCTGAATTGAAATTAGTATAGCGAATTAGTAAGAAAATTATTAAAACATGAATAAAAATTAGATACAAACTTTATAAAAATATTGGGAAACAAATTAAATAGTAAAACTTAAATAATAAACTTAATTATAATATACTTGATAAAACATAAAAATATGTACATATTAACATTAATTTTTATTTTTATTTGATTTTTTGGACCATCGATCCTTGGCATACTTGAAGTGCTTCATTGCCACTTGGTCGAAAGCCTCCTCAGACGCATCTCTGAACACAAGATGAAAGGAATCTGTAAAAATTGTAGAGAAATTTAATAAGAAAGGCAAGGAAATAAGCATAATTGACAACAAGTCATTGTCTAAAAAATGGCATGCTTTTGATCGCAGCCGTCACACTTAAGCTTCTAGCGCTTTGTTTCGCTTTCGTTCCGGTACAAGCGAAATGTTCCGCTACAGCATCGGTCAAAATCTTCGAATATGCCAGACGTATAAACTTTTTCGGCTCACTACTTTTCCCCAATAGTATGAATTCTTGCTGAAATAAAAGAAAAAGAAAAAACTATAGTAAAACTAAACTAATTCGAAGTGTGAACTGAGTTTATTCTGATGATACATGTATTGTACTTACCAATTGGTTAAATTTGCTTTCGTCGTTTTGTATTTCATGTTCAAATGCCATGAACGCTTCCTTTGTTGTACAAGGTAAATTTTTAAATGAAGGAGGTTTTGGACCCAATCCAGAGCTTTCTCCTATGCGCGTCAATAATTTGTTGACTTCGCGTACCTCTTTACGAAGACAAACTACTTCTTCTGTGAGTCGTGTTAAAATCTTGCTATTGTCGTCCGCCATAGATTTTAATGCATTTGCAAAACATGTTTTACAATCGCCAAGGCATTCGTCGTTCTTTTTCTCCTGTAATATACAATATGATTAGATCCATGGAGGAAATATTCTATGGAGTCATCACCATCCAATTTCGGTGAAGCCGCGGAGACGATAATAGAGAGGATGGTTTGTACGTATTAGTGCGTTAATTGAAATGAAGTCATAGGCGTCCCTGATTTTGGTACGTTTTGTGGGGACTCATACATGCAATAGGTATCGATTGTGTAATGAGTATACCTATTCTATTAACGGAATTCATAGTTTACTCGTAGTAAAAGCGTGAATTAGAATGAAAAATACGAGGTCGAATGTAATGAAAAAAAAATGTCATGAATATTTTCAAATTTATTATAATTTATTACCTATGCTAAATATAATTAAGTACATATAGTTTTAAAGAATATATATCATCATCATCATCGTGGCGCGACAGCCCGACGTCGGGCCTTGGCCGCCTGGATCATTGTCCTCCAATTATCTCGGTCACGTGACCGCGTCCTCCAATTTTGGGAGCCCAGCAGCTGCGCGGCGTCCACACCTACTGAGCTCTCCCAACGAGATCTCGGTCGTCCTTGCAGTCTCGCTCCGTCGACTCGTTCTGCATTCATTACTCTCTTAGGCATGCGATCATCGTCCATTCTTTGTACATGCCCTGCCCATTGAAGTCGTTGTAGTTTGACGATTTTCGAGACTTGCAGCTCATCGTACATTTCATACAACTCATGGTTGTACCGGATGCGCCATCCATCTCGATCGCAAACAGCCCCGAAAATTCGCCGTAGAACCTTACGTTCGAAAGTGTCTAGCATGTTTTCGGAGGCTTGAGTTAGGGTCCATGCTTCGCAGCCATAGCATAGCACTGGTCGTATAATGGTTTTGTACACGCGGAGCTTCGTGTTTCTGTGCACATGTTTCGATTTCATTATGGGGAGAACCGAGAAAAAGGTCTTATTAGCTAACTGTATCCGTCGCTTGATTTCGTCAGTTTCGTTGGCGTCCCTTGACAGGTTGCAACCCAGGTAGATGAAGTTGTTCACGAAATCGATGTTGAGGTCCCCCACGTTGATGCTCGGTTGTGCAGGTGTCCTTGTCACCGATTGCATCATTATTTTAGTTTTACCCTCGTTAATACGTAATCCAACTTCCTTTGCAGCGGTATCGAGCGTTTGCAGAAGTTCTTCTGCGTCAGCCAATCTTCGGGACATGATGTTGATGTCGTCGGCGTACGCTGCTAATTGTGTCGACTTGATGAGTAGCGTCTTGCTGTTGTCCATATTCATGGCCCGAATAACGTATTCCAGTGCTAGGTTGAAGAGCGTCGGTGCCAGTCCATCGCCCTGTTTCAAACCAGTGTGTGTTTCAAATAGATCAGTAAGTCTATTCTGGATCCTGACTTGTGAGACGGAGTTGGTCATCGTCATCTTTGTCAGTCGCACTAATTTTGCCGGTATACCAAATTGCAGCATGATGTTGTACAGTACTCCACGATCGATACTGTCGTATGCCTGCTTGAAGTTGACAAAGATTTGATATACGTTTACGTTGTATTCCCAGCACCTCTGGAGTATCAGTTTGACTGAGAAGAGCTGATCGGTTGTGGAGCGACCAGGTCTGAAACCGCTTTGATATTCGCCAATGACTCGTTCTGCGTACGGTTTTATTCTATTTTCCAGAATTTTCGTCAAAATTTTATAGGACGTACAAACTAGTGAGATGCCCCTGTAATTCTCACACCGCAGTTTATCTCCCTTTTTATGAATTGGACAGATGATGCTTCTGCGCCAATCGTCTGGGATCTCCTCGTTCTCCCATACTCGCAGGAGTAATTAATGTATGGCATCAACTAGACTCGTTCCACCGAATCTTAGCAGTTCAGCTGGGATCTCGTCAGCGCCCGGCGCTTTATTTCGTTTTAGTGACCGCAACGCGAGATCAACTTCCTCTACTGTCGGGGGTTGAATGGGTGGGCCTAGATCAACAATATCATCGAGAGCTTCCTGTGTGGGGATGTTAGATGGTCGGTTTAGAAGCTCTTCAAAATAAGAGGCCCATCGTTTGTTAATACCATCGGTGTCGCTGATGATGTTTCCATCCTTGTCCTTACAAAGGCTAGTCCTGGGTTGGTAGCCGTTCTTAATTGTATTTACTAGTTTGTACGCTTGTCTGGTGTTCCTATTAGCTAAGTTTTCGTTTATGTTCAGCAACTGCTCGTCAAAGTATTTACGTTTCTTACGTCTAATTATTCTATTCGATATTCGCCGTAGCTCGTCATATTTTTCTCTTCTGGCTCTGGTTCCTCGTTGAATCCATTGTCTGTAGGCCTCGTTTTTCGCGTCAAGTGAGTTTTTGCATTCTTCGTCGAACCAGTCATTTCGCGCTCGCCGGGCTTTATATCCCACGACCTTCTCTGCGACATCCTTGATGGTACCCTTGAGTTCTTCCCAGAACCCATGGACGCCTGTGTTGCTGATGTTGTGTAGCATAGGTGATAGTTCTTCCTCAAGGGCGGTAGTATACGCCACCGCTGTAGCATCACTCAAGAGCTTATCAACCGCAAAGATTTTGGGAGGGCTGATTCTTGACTGGTGCACTGAGGAAATTCTACATCTGTAGGTCGTCTTCACCAAGTGATGATCTGAGTCGCAGTTTGCTCCTCGATAGGAGCGGACATCCATGACACTAGACGCCCATCTCCTGCAAATGAGGACGTGGTCAATTTGGTTGACGGTATGTGCGTCTGGAGACTTCCAGGTCTGCTTGTGAATGCGTCGATGCGGGAAACACGTAGAGCTTACGACTAGATTCCTGCTGCAGGCGAAGTCGATAAGTCGCTGGCCGTTATCGTTACATTCTTCATGGAGGCTGTGGCCTCCAGAGGTCCCCCGATGCCAACTTTCATTCCCGACTTTCGCGTTAAAGTCTCCCAGCAGCAATTTGACGTCGTTTGTTGGAAGTGAGTCGAAGAGAGTTTCAAGGCGGGCGTAGAACTCGTCTTTTACTGCGTCTTCTTTAACTTCAGTGGGGGCATGCACATTGATGAGCCAGAGATTGAAGAATCGAGTCTTGATGCGAATCGCACACAGCCGTTCATTTATGGATTTGAAGTCAGTAATATGCGGTTTGAGGTGATTGTCCACTATAAATGCTACTCCAAACTCCTTGCGGCCCGATGGTTTGCCACTTGTAAAAATTGTGTGCGATTTCTTGTCATTAATCTCGCTGCCAAGCCAATTTGTTTCCTGGACTGCAGTAATGCTCAGTTTGTACTTTTCGACCTGTTGAAGGAGGGCCTTCTCGGCCCCCGGTTTGTTCAGGGAGCGTACATTCCTGGATCCGAAAGAATAATCCTTTATTCGTTTGCGTGGTCGTCGTTGTTGATCCGTCCAATCCGAGGCTTTTGTTCCAGGTTTCTTGACATGGAGTGGTTTTTACAAGGACGAGTTGTCAGCACGTCGCTTAACCCCATTCAGGGGATGGCCTCGGAGATAGCTGCTTCAGATGGTTTAATAAACGTGCTGGAGCCCACACAACTATGTAGCAGGTCCAACTACGCAAGTCATTCCATCCTACTAGACCTGAGACGCTTAGGTGTTTGTCAGCCATTCAGGCTACAGCTATCTGCCTTTTCCAAACTGTCTTATCGCTAAGACATTGGCCGTCAGCGAATTGATACACTGCCGTTACCAGGGGGCGCCCACGCGGAGGACTATGGAAAAGGTCTTTGCCCCCAAAAATGCAAAATGCAAAGAATATATATACGCATAAGTTATACGTATACCGCTGGTAAAAGTGAGCAATCTCGTAACTGACAAAATGCAAATTTTACAGGAGAGACGAGAAACAGTTTATTTCATTGTGTGGTGTATAAAATATTTCTATGGTTTGATAAAAAGAAAAACTAGTTAATTCCGCAGTATCACACGATATTATACGTTACGGACTATCAGGTAAGTCCCTATACTGTAAGAATAGGATGATGTGAGAATGTACAATTCTCGGGAATAATGTAAATCGTGTTAATGAGTTATTTTACACCAAAAACAAATTTTTGGAAAAAGAAGCAGTTACGAAGTTTTACCAGAGATATATTATATTTTCATAAGAACATATTATCTACACATAATAATAGAAAAATACTTTACAAAGGTGGAAATTTCATTATATTTAATACACAGTCGGACCCCAATAACTTGAAAACCTCCATAAGTAAACAAAAAAAATCGATTTCCTCAAGCGGAAGGAAATCGGCCTTAATAAGTGGAAGAAAATAGCCTCTATAATTCAAATTTGCTTTGCACGCTGTTTCCCTCTATAACTCGAATTGATTCATCGCCTTCATAAGTCGAAGTTCAAAATGCAAAGTCGCTACTGCTCTATTCTTTCGGAAAGAAGTTCGCAGAATAGCAGCATTTTATTAATTTATTTAGCGAAAGATTCGAATTGTAGAGACTACTACGAGTTATACATATATGTGTGTGTTATGAATTCGAGTTATAGATGTAAGCAGCGCGCGAAGAAACAAAATTCCCCCTCCTTACTCTTTTCATTGCAGTCAGGCTTTCTCTACAATTAACCATCACACTTGAGGTTTCAAAACCTCTATAACTCGAATTTGATTTTCTATAACCTCGCTAACTCAAAACCGTTTATACGTCGAACTCTTAGTGGGAAGAGAAGTCAAAAGCGATTCCCTTCAGTTTCGAGTTGTCGGAGTATATAGCTTTAATATAATTGCCCTAATCACCAAACTAACTTAAAATAATGAAAGCGTCATATGAAATGCAGAACACTGAGAACACGTGCTATACCGTTTGCAATTGTATTAATAAAAAAATTTATTGACCGCGAAATAGAGTCAGTTTATTAAACAACTGTCTGTATTACTACATAATTGTCCACTCCTCGATTTCTCCTTGTACTTAAGACGAATTGTTAGATATTTGTTAATAATTATGTATTCTTATCAAAATTATGCGATGTCCATCAATTGGCCCTGTGTCGAAATTGTGTTGCAATAAAGTACAGAAAATATCGGAGGTATGTGCAAAAGTGTATGCAGTGTGTTCTGTATCCTTAAAGTTGATAAAACTAGACATATTAGATGACCTCTTTATACATGTTTCAACGATTCTACAAAGTCGAATTATGTCGTTGGATGGATAATGAAGACCACCACGGTTTTTTTGAGATATTAATGTTAATGTGAATTCCGACTTGTCGCCTTCAATATTCATTAAACATTCTTCGCACTGAACGCGTTAAATGATTACCTCTTCTTTGTATTGCGAAAATAACTCCCCTTCTAAAAGGTAAACTGAATGCTCCCAATTTGATGACTGGTGCGAATCTTGACTGTTAGTATCCGTAATTATTCGTGTATCTCTCAACATTGAAGTTGAAGCCACATTCAGAATATTTATAGACTCTAATGAGACACAATTTCCAAATCCTGTGTCACTTAACTGAACATTGACCAGAATTCTTTTAAATGCAGATTGAAATTGCCTTGCTGTTGGATTATTGTTATAACCTAAACGAGACCTTACTGTTGAAAAATACATTTCCAAATGATCCTGACTTAGTTTGTATGATGGAATATACTGTAGATATTGCTTCTTTATCACGAACTCACGGAACATATGAAGCAAATTTTCTAAATCAAGTATCAAACCTAAAAATCCGGTTTTCCCAGGACCTTTTATTAAGAGAGTTCCATCCATCTTTAAGGTTTTGATATAAGACACCGCTTCGACCACAAATTCGCAGGTATTCTCGAAATTTTCAGCATTAAGTGCTTTCGTATATCCTCTTGAATATAAGCTACGAGAATTTAAGATATCAAATATCTTATTCATTATTCTAATAAACTTTACAGTACTTTCTGAACCATTAAATTCAGAAAGGTGTAAAACATTATTGCAAAATTCAATGGAACCTGCAACGGAAGCACTTAAAGTCTGAGTAGCCAAACGAACTTTCATTTTCTGCTTAACGAAATTGATATGAGCTTTTCTCAACTTATTAGCTAAATGTAGTCCTTCGCTTTCTTGTAATAGTTGCAACTTTATAATGTATTCCCAATCAATTATATTATCGGAGGCATCTGTTAGTGGAATTTTCAGTGCTAACGTGTTCCTAACTAGTTTAATCATATGTGAAGGATCAAGCAAAACATAAACATTATTCTGCAAATATGTAAATTTGCAAGGAAAATTTAACTTTTTTATGTTACATCCCAAAGGGGAAGCCATGCTAAGATTGGAAGTAGCTCCATCAAACGTTAGCGATACCACATCAATTCCAATTTTGAAAAGTTCCTGAAGACATGTTTCGATTAAGCACTTTTTCTGGTCACCTTTTAGTGCAGCAACAAAAAAAATACCCTAAAGGTAGTTTCCACGAGCCATTTATTGCCACTAACATAATCACTAAAGCTTCCGTTGCCACTGTTTCGGGATTTGTGTCAGAATCTCCAAAAGTTACATAGCCGAAATATTTACCCGAATCGAATTCTGTGTGACGTCGTATGTACATTTCATCAATTGATAGTGCGCAAATAATTCGACTATTAACAGTATTTCTTAAATGACGCAATGTATTAAAAGATTCAGTGCAAAAACCGGGATTGCCTTCAATGTTGTAATACCATCTTGAAATTGTTGAAGGGAGAGGAAGACAGTTGTCGAATGTGGATCGGACATATGAATACGCTTTTGGAGAAAGGTAATGTAATGATACAGCGAACTTTCGCAGCTCTTTAGATTATATTTGAGGTACCTTTTCACCGCTAACTTTCCTCTTAAACCTGGTGAATAAATTAAGCCCTGCATGTTCTCTAGTCAGCAGTTCACACTCGTCTTCTGATATTAAATTTTTTCCCGATAAATCCCTTAGGAGACGCTCGAGTGTATTTGCACGCTTTCTTAGTCGGCGAACTTTTTGTTGTAGCACTTTTCTACCCTTTCTTTCCTTTTTAATAACACCTTTCAATATTTTATTTCGTCGCTTTAATTTTGTTGGTGACGCACCACTCGAAGAAGGAGAAGTCTCAAGAATCCGATATAATGGTGTAGGTTTTTTTCTAAAACAAGGAAAACATTAAACACTTTAGAGCAGGCTGAATCTTAAAGGTTTCAAATTTGCAACTACTTAATTGAAGGGCCAAGTGGATGAAGGTGATAATTCACATTTTCTGAAGTAATTACATAACTCTGTAAGTAATATTGGTTTCACACTGGAGCCAGGTCACTTGATTTGCGCGCAGATCATTGATCTGAGCCAGATCGAATAGCAGATCACTTGATCTAGTCTAGCTCGATCCGCTGAAGATCAAGCAACGAGATCGAGATTATTAAACTCACAATGAAATTATTAGTACAGGAAAAGAGACAGCTTTAAATATTTGAGGGCGTTTTTCTCAATATTTCCAAAATTTTCAGCTATCACTTGTCATCCCTTGGATTATAAAAGTATATGCTTAAATTAGAGAAAATTACCTTTGGCTGGAAAAATCTTTCTGGACTTTTCTCATTTATATCCTGTGGCCAAAAACTGCACGATGGCACCTGTAATGTATTGGATACGTTTAATGTTTGGAATAAAAATTATCAATCAATCATTGAATTCGTCAATGAAAAAATAATATAGCAAATAAATATACCGCTTGAAACTTGGTTGGACTAATTGCCGGCCGATTTTCCGGAGATTCACTTGAAGATGGTGGCTGTAAAAATGTATTACTAATAAAAGCATATATTTGAACTCAAGAAAATTACCATTGTTAGCACACATCTTTCCGGACTTTTCACGGTTGGCTCCAGCTGAAAACTGCACGATGGTACCTGCATTGAATACTTTTAATGCTTTTCACCGTAGAATGTATTTACAAATTACCACTTCATTGCTTTTGACATTTTCTTCAAAATTTATTTCGGTGGCAGCCTCCTCCTATTTTAAAAAGAAGAAAAATTAATTAATGTTCTTAAATAAATGGAATAGTAACATACAAATCCATCCAAAATCGAAGGTACAGCATTATTTGTAAGTTTCTTTACGTGTTCCAGAAAACACGAACTGGTAAAGTGTTTCTCACAGACACGATGAATGTTGACATCAATAGCAAATTTTGTTTTCCCTTTCAAAATGCTTTTCCATTCTTTCTGCCTAATCCAATTCTTAGGAAAGCTGAAATCCATAATATACTATTTCATATCAATATTGCGAACGTTTTGGTTTAGAAGCTTTTACAGATCTTTTCATGATGTCCAAATATGGTGGATCATACAAGCGGCCAAGGTGGAAGTGCAGTACTTTTGATTTTGTGTATATTTATGTTTTTCTTTTTTTTTTGGGGTGCCAAACACAAAACCGGAGTTCGCCAAAAAAAGTTCAAGCCCAGCTTTTAGTAACTTACACAACGGTAACGGAAAATTGACAACAGATGGACTTGATTGAAAACAAATGTGAGGACCGTTAAATATCTCCTTAAGTATGCGTCATGGTTAAAAAGATGCACATTAGTTTGTAGGACGTATACTTTCGAAAATATGGGTCAACAGCCAAAAATGAGGCTTCATTTCGGCAAATAAAGGAGTTCCCAGTCAAACTTCGGATTCGTGTTAAGCACCCCAAAATACAAAAAAAAAATAAGATACACACACAAAAAAAGTACTTTACTATTATAAATTTCGTCACTGTCGCGTGGGATTTACGTACCTGAAGAAAGATATCTTCTCCTGAGTATTGTTAGAATACGATTCACGGCCACGTACTATGCACCTCATTTTCACAATTAAATTAACACTAATTTGCACTGTTTAATAAATTTGAAGAACGGAGAACAAATCCAAAACTTGTGTCAAAAGGTAAAAGGAAAACACTTGTTCAACGTTAACCTTTAATGTTTAACGATTTGAAATTCGGGTCAACAATTCATATATTCAACTTCAAGAAAAACTCGACCGAACGCTATCAATTTCCAACAGAGAGTGTCTGCTTGCAGATTCAAAACTATTAAAAACGGCAACTTCACTTCAGCCAGTTCAACAAAACAGAACAAAAAGGAAACACACTCAGCATAAAACTTAATTCATTCTGTGCCACTAGGCCAAGTTCGAACCAAGGATCAACACCAATTTACATTGTTAATTTATATGAGACGTGACGCCATAAAACGACTACTTACGTGTCATATGTGTTTCCTCAAAACGTTATATACCGATAAACATCCCAGGGTATATCACTCCATTCCCCTTATCTTATTTTCAACATATGTGTGGTTCTTACTTGGTTTATGATCATCTTAGTAAGAGGACCAAAATAAACAAAATAAGTTCTCAGATTATCTATCACACAATAATTGTGTATGGGTTTGAAATGAAAACGAAATGATATTGTTTCGTAACATTAAGTGCCTGCATGATGTTACGAAATTCTTTACAAATAAAACCAATAGTTGTGTTTTTCACAACAAGTTCCAAGTAGCTGTGCGTTATCGCGGTCAAGTGGTTAGTCTAATGAGGATAGTTGAACCAGTCCTTTTCATTGCACTATATCCTATTTTTTCCTACTTATGTGTTCTGTTCATTTATACAGCATTTCTATTATAGCCAGATTTCTTTATCAGCGGCGTAATCTGAGTGTGGTGAGTTTAAAATTGTATTTATTTGACACTTTCAATTAAAATATCTGGCTTTGATGAAGTAATCTGGATGTAGCGTAAAAATAATATAGGTTCCATGAAAAATACGACTGTATATCACTTCGAGCATGCGCACACAGCAAACTAAACTATTTAGTAATCGGTGTGTGCCCGGTCTCATAAACCACCGCGTGCTCTATTTTTCTGACTAAACTATTTAATTTTTCTGCGGACTAAAAAGTTTGCCGTAGGCACGAGCTCTTAATTTCACTATCAATTCAATTGCAAACTTCACATTGGAACCCCGCAAGTAGTACATTTTCGTTCCGTCACTGATATCGATGGTTAAGGTTATGTCAATTCACACGGTTTTAACAACATTTTGTGAATTCATGTAAATGGGTCTCTTTCGATAAATTTTTTTTTGTAGTAGTTGGAAAATAGCGCCAATAACTAGTTTCTACTTACGCCCATTACGGAGTCAGCGGTCAACCGTCACAAAAAGCAAAACTAGGTTTCTTCACATCACCAAACGCGCGTAAAATCGTAATTTCTTTAAATAGAAAACACATTATCTTTTAACCAAATAATGTTAGCTAGCATTTGAAAAGATGCATTTCACACTTAAAGCAATATCTTGTCAAATACTTTCACTAATATAGTTATTTCACGGCAGAATTAAGGAGCCCGGTACGTTGGTTCCCAGGTAGACTAATGGGAACACTACACAAATTACGAAAATACCGGCCACTCTTTAAAAAAAAAACAAATCACTCCACTTTAATTATCACACAATTGGCAATTAACTACAATTCATCGGAAATTACAGAACTCACGTCATCTTGTAAACTATGCTTTTGAAATTATGTTTTCGACGATTTTGTTCAATCATGGCCATTTCATTCGCTCTATACAACACCATGTTGGCAATATTTACACTTTTCAAAATACCGGCAGTTAAAACGAACTTCATTTAACATATCTATTATATCCCGAGATCAAAATAGACATACTTTTATTGAAAATTATCGAGATACACTTTTGTTCCGATTGAGAATTGAACGAAATTGAAAATGGCGGATATCATGTGTTGCTTGAGAGAATCAATCTCCGAACACCAGATGGAATGTATGTGCAGAGTTGTGGAAAAGAATTGTTGTGGAGAAATTATTTATGCGATGTGGAAAATTTTGTTGAGTTGTGTGGAATGAAAGCAAATGGAACTTGGGGGAAATGTTTACTAGAATTAATTACATAAGTAGTTTGTACGTACTGAAATGGGGAAAACGTAAGAAATTGCTCAAAATATATTGGTGACGGAAATATTTCAAAATTTATCGATATTCGAAAATGCTGTAGTCAACCACGTTTTTTTGTAAAAATGAGAAAGTGGGCGAAGCTTTCTCAATTTTGTGTATGAATATGAAAGTAATGTGAATGTATTTCAGACGTCACTGCTCTTCATATTCAGAAGATGCCGTGGTGACTCCACTGTATAATTCCTCCATGATTAGATCTTACTTTAATGGGAAATTATATCGAGTACCTGTTTTTTCTTTATTATTTTTAGCACGCTATTCCTTGGTTGCAGCACTGAAGGCGATGGTGATTTTGTAAGTCGCTCGGGACTATTTTCGTAATACCGACTGCTGTGGCCATAGCTCATTCTCTGCATATTTTGTTGGGTGGACGTCGTCGGATATCGATTATCTGTTTATTAAATATTTAGAAACAATTCAACCAAAAGAAATGTGAATTACCTCGAATTTTTAAAAAGTTTCTATAGTCCAAATCTTCAGTGGGGGTGTTTTCAGTATCACTTGACGACATATTTCTAGTGATGCAATAAAGGTATAAAAATATTTAAATTCGTATTAGTAGAGAACAGAATGATCTTTTCAGAAATTTCTCCAATTTGATGTTCAACGGTTTCTTCCGACAATAGTAAATCGTCGCATGCATGAAAGTTATGGAAATGATAAGCCGGTTGATTTACGAAACGACTTTATTCGCTCGACTATACAGTACAACTGATGACGCTTACAACTATGTTTGTCATTTTGTATTCAAATTAAAAGCCACTATGCTCGAGAGATATACGAGCGCTACTTTTACAATAAGCAAAACTACCCAGTAAACCAAAAAACGAATGTTGACCAGAAATGAATGTTTCGCGAATATAGACCGCATCATGGGCACAGAAATTTCTGGATTTACTCATATTTTACGGGGAGACTTGGATTTGGATTTGTCTTTGCAACCGAAAAAAATATTTGAGCTGTGAGTTTTTATGACCTTAAATGAGATAAGATGCACCACATTTCGTGTGAATATTAATATCGAGTACATTGTGGGAATTCCCTTGTCTTTCGTAATTGAATAGTTTATGGTTATATGGTTTACAAACGTAACAATTGCATCTTCTACCTGTGACAAAGTGATTAAGTGTGTTAGAGAAAAAGAAAGTGATATAAATTGACTATATAAAAAGATCATCATCATCATCATCGTGGCGCGACAGCCCGACGTCGGACCTTGACCGCCTGGATCATTGTCCTCCAATTATCTCGGTCACGTGACCGCGTCCTCCAATTTTGGGAGCCCAGCAGCTGCGCGGCGTCCACACCTACTGAGCTCTCCCAACGAGATCTCGGTCGTCCTCGCAGTCTCGCTCCGTCGACTCGTTCTGCATTCATAACTCTCTTAGGCATGCGATCATCGTCCATTCTTTGTACATGCCCTGCCCATTGAAGTCGTTGTAGTTTGACGATTTTCGAGACTTGCAGTTCATCGTACATTTCATACAACTCATGGTTGTACCGGATGCGCCATCCATCTCGATCGCAAACAGCCCCGAAAATTCGCCGTAGAACCTTACGTTCAAAAGTGTCTAGCATGTTTTCGGAGGCTTGAGTTAGGGTCCATGCTTCGCAGCCATAGCATAGCACTGGTCGTATAATGGTTTTGTACACGCGGAGCTTCGTGTTTCTGTGCACATGCTTCGATTTCATTATGGGGAGAACCGTGAAAAAAGTCTTATTAGCTAACTGTATCCGTCGCTTGATTTCGTCAGTTTCGTTGGCGTCCCTTGACAGGTTGCAACCCAGGTAAATGAAATTGTTCACGAACTCGATGTTGAGGTTCCCCACATTGATGCTTGGTTGTGCAGGTGTCCTTGTCACCGATTGCATCATTATTTTAGTTTTACCCTCGTTAATACGTAATCCAACTTCCTTTGCAGCGGTATCGAGCGTATGCAGAAGTTCTTCTGCGTCAGCCAATCTTCGGGACATGATGTTGATGTCGTCGGCGTACGCTGCTAATTGTGTCGACTTGATGAGTTGCGTCTTGCTGTTGTCCATATTCATGGCCCGAATAACGTATTCCAGTGCTAGGTTGAAGAGCGTCGGTGCCAGTCCATCGCCCTGTTTCAAACCAGTGTGTGTTTCAAATAGATCAGTAAGTCTATTCTGGATCCTGACTTGTGAGACGGAGTTGGTCATCGTCATCTTTGTCAGTCGCACTAATTTTGCCGGTATACCAAATTGCAGCATGATGTTGTACAGTACTCCACGATCGATACTGTCGTATGCCTGCTTGAAGTTGACAAAGATTTGATATACGTTTACGGTGTATTCCCAGCACCTCTGGAGTATCAGTTTGACTGAGAAGAGCTGATCGGTTGTGGAGCGACCAGGTCTGAAACCGCTTTGATATTCGCCAATGACTCGTTCTGCGTACGGTTTTATTCTATTTTCCAGAATTTTCGTCAAAATTTTATAGGACGTACAAACTAGTGAAATGCCCCTGTAATTCTCACACCGCAGTTTATCTCCCTTTTTATGAATTGGACAGATGATGCTTCTGCGCCAATCATCTGGGATCTCCTCGTTCTCCCATACTCGCAGGAGTAATTGATGTATGGCATCAACCAGACTCGTTCCACCGAATTTTAGCAGTTCAGCTGGAATCTCGTTAGCGCCCGGCGCTTTATTTCGTTTTGGTGACCGCAAGGCGAGATCAACTTCCTCTACTGTCGGGGGTTGAATGGGTGGGCCTAGATCAACAATATCGTCGAAAGCCTCCTGTGTGGGGATGTTAGATGGTCGGTTTAGAAGCTCTTCAAAATAAGAGGCCCATCGCTTGTTAATACCATCGGTGTCGCTGATGATGTTTCCATCCTTGTCCTTACAAAGGCTAGTCCTGGGTTGGTAGCCGTTCTTAATTGTATTTACCAGTTTGTACGCTTGTCTGGTGTTCCTATTAGCTAAGTTCTCGTTTATGTTCAGCAACTGCTCGTCAAAGTATTTACGTTTCTTACGTCTAATTATTCTATTCGATATTCGCCGTAGCTCGTCATATTTTTCTCTTCTATATAAAAAGATACTCTATAATATATTTGAGTGTTCAGGCATTTCAAGAACGAAAATAGGTAAGTACAAAAAAATCATTCCTTAATTCGACAAAGCACTAGCTTTTGGATATTTAATGATTCCGCCGCGCTTAAAAAGAATAGTGTTAAATAAGCAATTTATTTTACGTGATATGTTTCAGTTGTTAGGCTGAGCCACGTTGTTCGCATTCGCGTGCTTTCTGTCAAACGGGCTGAATCTTCGGTAGAATGGCACTCCGTCAGTTTGACAAAGACTCGGCGGTTTTCGTTTTACCATTTGTGTTAACTGTTGTGTATTTAAACAAGCTATTAAGTAAGAAAAGTGCGCTAATGTGTTATACTGTCCGGTCGTTTGTTTCTTCGCTCACTTCTTGCCTAATTATCTGTTGTAAAGGACAACGGTCAACCCAATTTTCTAATACGATTATGCCCGAGTATTTGGTAAACTGACGGAGTGTCATCCTAGCAAAGATGCAATCCGTTTGACATAAAACACTCAAATGTAATCAACATACGCTCAGCCTTAAAGTAAAGTATCAGCTAAGATCGAATGTTCATTTCAGTGTTCTATGTACCTCGCGCAGTTTTTAAGTTATCACTATTCCGGAAAGATCTGAGTTTTTGTATCCGCTAAATCTTAAGAAATAGAAAAATAAAACATTTTTGTCTTTAAATTATAGCTTTCATAAAGTTTAATTTCAGAAAAACTTGTTGTTGGTGTAATATATGTTCGTTGCCCTACCCTACACTCGATAAATACGCAATACAACAACAAAGGAAGCGTTCATAGCATTTGTACATGAAATACAAAACGACGAAAGCAAATTTAACCAATTGGTAAGTACATGTATCATCAGTATACGAGTAAACTCAGTTCACACTTCGAATTAGTTTTCCATTTTGACTTTACTATTGTTTTTTCTTTTTCTTTTATTTCAGCAAGAATTCTTACTACTGGGGAAAAGTAGTGATCCGAAAAAGCTTATACTTCTGGCATATTCGAAGATTTTGACCGATGCTGTAGCGGAACATTTCGCGTGGACCGGAACGAAAGCAAAACAAAGCGCTAGAAGCTTAAGTGTGACGGCTGCGATCAAAAGTATGCCATTTTTTAGACAATGACTTGTTGTCAACTATGCTTATTTCCTTTCTAATGAAATTTCTCTACAATTTTCACAGATTCCTTTCATCTTGTGTTTAGAGATGCGTCTGAGGAGGCTTTCGACCAAGTGGCAATGAAACACTTCCAGTATGCCAAGGATCGATGGTCCAAAAAATCAAATAAAAATTAATCTTAATATGTTTTATCGAATATATTATAATTAAGTTTGTTATTTAAGTTTTCGTATTTAATTTGTTTCCCAATATTTTTATAAAGTTTGTATCTAATTTTTATTCATGTTTTAATAATTTTCTTACTAATTCGCTACACTAATTTTAATTCAGCTCAATTTATCACCATTCGGAAAGTTTAAATTTTTTAAATTTCCAATTTCTATTTTATTTTAATTCGTAATTAAAAAAAACACTTCATTTTTATAACCCAAAGACCTGGAAATAAATTCATTAATAAACCGTAACCAATATGTATTATTATACTTATACATACTCGTATAAATTACCCGCAACCGATTCATACATCGGACTCGGAATCGATTCATATTTTCGATTCGGAACCGATTCATATACCGGATTCGCAACCGATTCATATATCGGATTCGCAATCGATTCAGATATCGGACTCGCAACCGATTCATAGATATGATTCATTTTCGGCTCGCAATTGCGAATCATAAACGAGGGACCATTTCAGTCCGCCAAAAGAATCATTTGCGAATCATTTACGAATTCAGAAACGAATCATCATTCTTCAAAAACGAATGGTTTACAAATCGAATACGAATCATTTGGTTTGCTGGGTAGTTACCGAGCTTAAGTGTATTGAGATAACCGACTACAACTACTACTAAATTAGAGAGTACTCATTAACTTGAAGGCAATATTAACTAGGAGTGTTAAGGGAACATTTTGGGATGTGGATTGTGGAGTTGGGAAGTGTTATAACTTAACTTCTCCCTCCTTAAATTATCTGCGTCCCGCAGATCAGGACGATGGAGGTTGCAAGACTAAAGGATTGAAGCTACCTTAACCTGTGTTTCGTCTTTAAATAGTCTCCCAAAGAAAGGGGTCCATAGAAGCACTTGGGCTAAGTTACTCTGTAACGGGTGGAATATTTTTTAAATGGGACTTGTGGATTCGTTTCCCTGAAGTTGTGGTAATCGTAACCCTATTATTCTTCGCTACTGTTTCCTGTTGGAATATGGGCTTATTTTTAGATTTAATTTGTTTGTTAATTTTGTAAACGACATCACCCGGTTTATAATCTTTTGGTTTAAATCGTTTCAAATTCCGGGAATTTAAATCTGCTTTTTGTTTTCTTGAAATTTCTTGTTTTCAATTAGTGTTTAGGATGGTTCGAAAATCAATAAGTTTCTGGTAGTTGATCCTTTCAGATCGCCCAAAAAATATATCTGCAGGTTTTAATTTCGTAACAGAGTGGCAGGTGTTATTATACCTATCCACCGAGATATTGACAATTTCTTTGAGGGTAAGATCAGGAAATTCTTGTTGAATGCATCTTATGATTTCTAAAATTGTAGAATGGACTCGCTCGACGGTACCATTGACTTCGCTCTTTTGTGGGGGAGATAAGTACAAGGTAATTCCTAGCATTTCAAGATAATTTTGGATTATTGGGCTGATAAAGCTTCCCTCGTTATCGGTGACTAAAAGTTTGGGAACTGTGAAATAATGCAATATTTGGATAATTTTGTCTCGAAGGTGTAAAACTGACTTATTTTTTATATGGAAAAATTTAGTGAATTTTGAAAATTTGTCTACAACAGTAACAAATTTTTCACCTTTCAGTTCTATAATGTCCATGTGTATTATTTCTGTTGGATATTCAGCGATTGGTGTTTCCTGCAGCATGGGCTTTTGGGGATGGCGATCATATTTTCTTGTATTGCAAATTACGCATTTTTGAACAATTTTTTTCACAAGTTTGGCCATTTGAGGGAAATAAATTTTTTTTCGAAAATTTGTTTCTTGTTTTCATTGAAGTTCCTGTGAGCCCTGTTATGTTCAGATTGAATTATCTTTAATTGATTATCCTCATTAGCAATGTCCTCAACGACTCTTTGTGTGATCCTAATTTTGAATTTCGAAAAGAGTTCTGTGTAGTCATCTTGTAATAACTGAATAAATTTTTCTGGGATTTTGATTCCGTTAATGATATTGGGGCTCAAATTATTGTTTAGTATTTCAATAAGATTATTCTTATCTATTTTGGGTTTTCTAATGTAGTGTCTATAGTAATTTGGAAACGGTTCTTCGTGACAAGTAACGTCCTTTCCTTCCGTTATAACAAGTTGGTTTTTAAAAACGTTAAGGGGGGCTTCACAATGTGGTATAAGGTCTGATGCATCTGCATCGGCACTATGTTCAGTATCTGTGCTATTTTAGAAGACGTTAGAGCGTTTACTTGTAATGGCAATCTAGAGAGCGCATCAGCAACAAGATTAGTTTTACCAGGTTTGAAGATGAGCTCATAATTAAACTCTTCGATTCTTGATTTCCATCGTTTGAGTTTAGCGTTGTGGTTCTTATTGCTTAGTGCAAAAGTAAGGGGTTGGTGATCCGTTACAATTTTCACCTTTTTTGCCCCATAGAGATAGGTTCTTAATTTATCAAGAGCCCAAACTATTGCGAGCAACTCTTTTTCGCAGGTGGCATAATGCTCCTCAGCTTTATTGAGTGATCTTGAAATATATTTTAGGTAATCGGTCTATCTTTACCAATGTCACCTTGAGACAACACGGCACCAATGGCGCTGTTAGACGCATCAGTCGCCAAAATAAACGGTTTCTCAAAATCCGGGAAGGTCAATATTTCAGAAGAGACTAATAATTCTTTTATAGTATTAAAAGCTGCGAGCTGAGTTCCATTAAATGCTATTTTTTTATTTTTTGAGTGATTTGCCGTAATCTTAGCGTTTTCACCTCTTGTCAAACTCGTTAAAGGCTTTATAATTTTGGCAAACTCCTTAACAAACTTGCGATAGTATGAAGCTAAGCCGAGGAACGCTTTCAGGTCTTTTAGATTTTCAGGCGGTTTAATTCTCTCGATTGCAGCGATTTTTGCAGGATCCGGTAAAATACCATCTTGACATATTACGTAGCCTAGAAATTCAACCTCAGAATGCATAAACTTGGACTTATCTAAGTTAATCTTTAGGTTAGCCCTTTCAAGCTGTGAGAATACAACTTCCAAATTTTTCAAATGAGCTTCTTCAGATTCACCGAGAATTATTATATCGTCGATATAAACATAGCAAATCTTTCCTATAAAAGGTTTGAGTACATCGTCGATCATCCTTTGAAAAATCGCCGGGGCATTTTTTAGGCCGAATGGCAGCCGCGTGAACTCGTATTTTCCATTCAACATGGAAAATGCTGTTTTCTGTATGTCGGCGTCTTTCATCTTAATCTGATGGAATCCGGAAATCAAGTCTATCGTGGTAAAAAATTTGGAATTGCCAAAACTTGCAAGGGTATTTGTGATGTCGGGTATCGGATAGGTGTCCGAAACAGTTACGGAGTTTAATCGTTTGTAGTCGATAACTAATCGAAATTGCTTTTCACCAGCTGAGTTGGGCTTTTTAGGCACAACCCATATCGGAGAATTGTATGGACTTTTGGAGGGCTGTATAATGCCGTCTTTGAGCATTTTAGAAATGTGCTCGTCGACAACTGGCCGCATATTTATGGGATATGGGTATGCTTTAAAGTAGATGGGCTCCGATGTACATGTTCTAATCTCGGCTCAGACATTGGTTTCAACAAGTTCATGGTCACTGATTGGACCGAAAATTGTCGAGAATTTCGTAATTAGTGACTGTAACTTCCCTTGTGTTTCATTACTTAAATGATTGCATTTAACTTGAATAGAATTAACTTGTTTCGACTGCTTAGCTTTAAGAGGAATTTTAATACCAGGTTTTATATAAAGGAAGTCATTCTTTCTATCGATAACTGCTTCTAGTTCCTTCAAAGAGTCGTCACCTATGATCCCATCAAAGGATTTGAGTCCTGGAAGAACAAACAAGTCAAGGAAGGTGTTGTTTCCAAATCTAGCAAACAAATTCACAGTATTTTTTTTAGTAATACCTATCTCCCCTGCTACCGTTTGTATTGTAAAAGGTTTTTCCAGTGGTTTGGGATTTAATGCAAAGGTAGATTAAACAAAGTTTTTATTAGCCCCAGTGTCTATGAGAATCCTTTTTGTTTGTCCGTCTTTCGTCAGATACTCTACGTATGGTACGCTCGAGAGGCGTCCGTCATAAAATTTATTTCGCCAATAAAATTATCGGTGTGTTCAGTTTCAGTCGCATGATTTTCTTCTAGTTTTTCCTCAACTTCCAAATTGTATAATCTCTGAGATTCCTTTGGAAAATTTAAGTAATCGTTTGAAGGTTGTTCAGGCCGCGGGTTTACTGGTCTGTTCATGTAATTGATTTTTCGTGTCTGAATTGATTGATGTACGTCCATTGGGGTTGGAGGTTTTGGATGATTGGGCCTGGGTGGAGGGTTCGATTGGTAAGACTGATTATGTAAATTATGTCCAATATTATAGGCTTGGTTACGTTGCGATGTATTTAATTGCCTAATTGGTTGAATGACATGGGGTTTAGAGTAAGTAGGAGATGACGTAGAAATTTGATTAATAGGAGCGGTGATTGTAGTGGGGAAATATTTATTGTGGATTTTAAGACTTCGGAAATTTAAATTCTCGACTTCAAGACAGGAACTATAGGCTTCTAGTAGGGTTTTTGGTTTCTAAATTACTAAAATCTGGGATAAATTATCATTTAGCCCTCTTACAAAAGCATCTAATGCTCTATTGCGATAGTTTTCTGTAAGAACACGCACTGTCTCTTTTGAATAATCTTTTGTCCTTATTTTGTTTACTAATAACGAAAGTTGGTGGTTGATGGAGGCATAAAATTCATCAACACTCTTACTACCTTGGGACATTGAATGAAGTTGATATTCTAGAGTCCGAACATCGCGTTTATCCGCATAATGGAGGGATAAAAATTGTTTAATACTCGCCCAATCTTCATCGAAAATATTGTAAGAAATTAAGGCTGTGTCCGCTGGGCCTCTAATTTTTTGCCTTATATGACGTAAAATTGCCCCGAAAATAGGTTTATGGCGTACGATTTCATAATCTTTCAATATTGCTTCTACGCTGTGCACCCAGGATATGTAATGCACTGGACTTCCTTCAAAGGTTTGTAAGTTTTTAACGCAATCGGGAAGCTTCTTAATTTCTTCAAGATCTTTTTCAGTTTTGGGGGTAGGAATAAATGTAAATGTAGATTCTACTTGAGGTGGTGGGGTGGGATTTTCGAATTTCTCTTCAAGTTCTAATATTCTTTTCTCCAGCCTTTTCGATTGCTCAATTTGAGCATTTACCGCCCCGATCAGTTGCTGTACAGTAATTTCTAGAGCTTCCATATTAAATGGGTGTTTTAGGGGTAGGTACGATAAGAATAGAGAAAATTTAAAATACACTTAAGGTCGGCTTACATAAATTTTCACACAAAAAATCCTAACCTGAATTGTCACGTGGCAAAAAATGGAAATTCTAATTGGGAATCACTAAATCAATATGATATACGTATTATCTAATTTTAAATTGATCAAAATTTTAGCGCAACAAAAATTGAAGCTAATGTATTTAGTGTGTACTTTAAATAATAATTAATGGAATAAATAATTGTAGATTATCCAATTAGTCGAAGTCTTCGCACTCAGTTTGGTTAAGTTGAATATGCAAAACAACAACGTGGCAAACAAATCGTTCTTCTAATTCTAATTATTTGCGATCGTCAAGTGAATTTCACACTACTTATCTGTTATCAGATCAATCGATCGGCAATATATTTTAATTTTATAGTAGAATCTCCTAGGATCGTCCGTGGATGTCCTTTTTAGACTGCCAGTTGATGGGTTAACGTTTAGGCAGACTTACTGCGGCACGGGGTCGACTCACTATCAGGATTTTGAAGATTTCTCGTTGCTTTCAATTTAAATAACTTAAATTTTCACGTTTAACTTGTCAATCCTTTGCCTTTGCTCCAAATAACTTTTTTTGCTGCTCGGGCGCCAGTTATGGAAATGATAAGCCGGTTGATTTACGAAACGACTTTATTTGCTCGACTATACAGTACAACTGATGACGCTTACAACTATGTTTGTCTTTTTGTATTCAAATTAAAAGCCACTATGCTCGAGAGATATACGAGCGCTACTTTTACAATAAGCAAAACTAGTTACCGAGCTTAAGTGTATTGAGATAACCGACTACAACTACTACTAAATTAGAGAGTACTCATTAACTAGAAGGCAATATTAACTAGGAGTGTTAAGGGAACATTTTGGGATGTGGATTGTGGAGTTGGGAAGTGTTATAACTTAACTTGAATATTAAAATAACTTGATTCAACAGGAGACTCAAATAGATTACGTAAATCTCTAACAATGAAACCATGCAGAACAGGAATGCCTTGATCAGTTTTCGTAATTCGTCTTATTCGGTAAATTGCATTAGAGATGGAATAGAAATTGTCGGGAGACTTTATACTTAATTTGAATAATTTTGTACGTACAAAAATATAGGAATTATCACTCATAAGTCTTCCAAAGATGGGAAAACATTCTTTACGTTTTTTCGGTGTATGCTGACTAAATTCCACCAAACCATATTATCAATTTGCTCCACGACATGATTCCCCTTTTTAATGTCTTTTTTTAGTTTACCTTAAAAATTCTCGTACTTGAAAGCATTAACATTCTCTAAGGACCCAAAAAGTACACTTTCCAAATGTACATGAGTAAGACAGTGAAAGTTAAAGGTCAAAAACCTGGGGGAGTACAAAGCTGGTATATCTTCCACAAATTTTTTAAGAAAAAGCTTGGCGTGGTTAGATTTAGAACGGCAATCTCTTTTATTTAATAATATTCGAAGAGCTAAGCTAAAGCTTAAGAAATTCGTATAGCGGGTTTCATCCAATACGTTGAATAGCGCAACAGGACCAGTATACAATAAAAACTGACGAAATTCCGTTGCTTTCCATCTTTCAATCTCACTTAAGTTGCGCGGTTTTCTATAAAATTCTTACACTACTTGGTTCTTTAAATTAAGTAAGTTCAAGTTAAGGACGTTCAGTTTTTGTGCAGACAAGGAATATAACTCTTTTTTCGATTTAACCCAACTGGTGAGCAAGGTTTTCATCACACCCAGACAAACAACATGCATATAATCTAATGGAAATTGGCTCACACAACCTATTCCTATCTTTTCCAATGGATGTGGCTCTAACACTCGATGATGCTCAGGCTGTGTTCTTAATTTAAATGACTCATCTGACCTAGTCGGATGATTTTCGTATCTAAAAATCAGCCTTCGTTTACTAAAAAAACTTGATCAGTAGTTACAACATTTGTTAAAATGGGCCAGACCTGACTTTTCGAGCTTTTGGATAGAGGAAGACCATCCATATTGAAATCTAAAGTAATTTCATCCTCAGTAATATATAATCTGTATTAACTAAAAAGTCGGTTAAGCGATCTTTTAATCCGTAATGAACGTATTCCCCTCCACAAATAGGTATTTTTATAACATGACGGGGAGTACTTTTCAAAGTCCGACAGCCCTTAGGAGTATCTTTGATTTCAGTTCTTAATAGCCTAAGCAAATCATTTGTAGCGGAAGTCGTTATTTTATGTTTGATCGCCCATTAGGCAAGTTTTTCAATGAATCGTTCGTTCTGATCGAATAATGAATAATTTGCACTTGCTGGCTGACCATGGCTAAATTGCCCTGAGTATGAAGCTATAGCATGAGGATAAGCCCTTGGACTATTTTCTTCAGATTCAAGACTTGAACTTGAGTGCTTATTAATAATGTCGCATTGTTCAATTGGGGATAAGGGTCGATCAGGGTTTGGATGATTAAGATCCTGGGAATTTGACAAACTCTCCAGTATTTCTTTACATTCTGACCGTACTTTTCTCCACTTCATTGTAGGAATTAATGTATATTCTAAATACTAAAAACAGCGATAATCGTGCAATATATAAAGAATACTCGTATTTTGAATTTTTAGCTGAAAAAAAGAAAATAGATTTTAATTTCCAAGACATAAATTCAATGTGTTAAAGCCAAAGCATTATTTTTTTAAATCCTTGAGGTTTTAGCCAATTTGAACATCAGATAAAAACCGGAGTCCGAAGCGTATATACCCTAGACTTGTACAGACCTAGTGGTGATACCAAAAGTACTAATTGGCAACGACCATATGCATTAAAAGTGAGTTTCCTATATGGCCAGTTTATAGGGGAGGTTGGCACACATTCATGAGAATCTTGGCCATTCTAAAAATCAATTAACTAACCAATTCTTCAAATATTTGTCGAATTTTTCAAGTTGCTAGCTTCATTCTATCGAAAGTTATTGCTTATTTGAAGTCTCACTTGTAGGGGTGGTAGAAGTTCCTTGGATCGGATCTTGCCCATCATAGCCACCAACCAATTAGATCACAATACAAACATTAAAAAAAAAGATGTCAGTTGTCTAGCTTCACTCTATCGAAAGTTATCGCTTATTTGAAGTTTCATTTGAAGGGGAAGCAGGGGTATCATTGGTCGGATTTTACGTATTTTCAGTATTAGCCAACTGGATCCTACTACAAATATTTGACCAAAATTTCAAGTCGCTAGCTTTATTTTGTCGTAAAATATCGCTTATTTAAAATTTCATTTCTAGGGGAGGTAGGGGTTCCTTAGGTCTGATCTAACCTATCCTTAATGCCAACTAATTCAATCTCACTTCAATCATTCGACCAAAATTTCAAGTTGCTGGCTTCATTCTATCAAAAGTTATCGCTTATTTGAAGTTTCATTTGTAGGGGAGGTAGGAGTTCCTTAGGTCGGATCTTGCCCATTTTCAATGCCAACTAACAAGATGTTACTACTAACGTTTTCCCAAATTTTCAACTCACTAGTGCTATTCTATCGAAAGTTATCGTAATTAAATTAATATTTAATTTTTTAAATTTTGTAGGGGAGGTAGGCGTTCCTTTGATCTGATTATGTCCAACTTACTAAAACCCAAGCAGCTTCTCACTTCAGGGTTGCATACCAAAAATCAGATGGCTACGTCAATTTGTTCAAGAGTTATGGACAAAACACCTGAAAAGTAGGGTAGTACGGGGTTCTTTGTAAGAAAATTACCGTTAGTTTTCAACTGATCGATTTTATTTTTCCAGGGGAGTATAAGATTACCCCCACGAGCAATCTACCAAAGCTAGAGCTTTTCATATTTATTTAATCGGGAGTTATAAATACATTGAATTATTTTACATATGTAGGGGAGGTAGGCGTTCTCTTGGCCTGATCATTCCCATTTTCAATACCAACCAACTAAATCATACTTCCAACATCTGACCAAAATTTCAAGGCTCTAGCTTCATTCTATCGGAAGTTATAGTGCGAACTATACTAAAAGTCTAGGGTATAATTAAACTTCGGACGAAAAAACTTTAGGACTGTAATTGTAAAAATGACTATGTGGTTATTGGTAGCTCTTATTAACTGGTATATTAGGCTAGTGAAACTGTAGAGTGAAAATATTTTCGGTTCGCTCAATCTTATAGCATTCAATTTGATAATACTATAAAACGATTGTTTAAGTTGCTAACGTTTCGCTTTTATTTCACAATTATGAATTCCTAAAATCCACTTGTCATGTTTTTTATATTTTTATGATTCTTGAATTTTGAAAAATCATAAAAATACAGAAAACATGACAAGTGAATTTTAGAAATTTATAATTCTCAAGTTTTTGAAAATGCTGATATGAAAGCGATACTTTGGCTACATAAACAATTGTTTTAATATCAAATTGAATGCTGAAAGAGTGAGAGAATAAAAAAAAGTACACCAGTGACAACAATAGAATTCAAATATCCAAAGTAAAACTATAGAACCCACACCCCCCAGAAGTTAGCACCAAAAGTTTGGAAAAGTTGAATTTTTTTAGAGTTCCCTGCTTATTAGCAATAGTTCTAGAGTTCTCGAGTTGGTGCGGCGATAGTTCTAGGGTTTTAATGGCTTTTTTTAATAATTAAATTTGTGGGGTCAAATTCACGCTAAAAATTTTATCTTCCAAAAATAGTTCCAATGCTCAAAATCAATGGATAATAAAGAGTTCTAGAGTTCCTGACTAATTTAAAAAAAAATTTGCTAAAATAAAAATTATATAAAAAAAATTAAAATTTAGGGGTTGCAACCTGACGATATGTACTTTAACCAATGCAGGTTAGTTCCCATTCATCAAATCAAGATCCAAACTGTTTTTTAAATGAAAAAACCTCCCGCAGGTCAAGAATTCTCAGGTTATGGTAGCCTACACACCCCCACTCACCCCTTAGGTGACTTCATAGGGATGAAAATCTCCAAAAATGACATATTCCAGTTTGGCACTATCGAACTCATCGGAATCCACAAAATCTTCAAACGTTTCTACAGCGCCCTTTCAAGGACCTAAGGACGAGCCCAGAACTCATTGGTGCTGATGTCTCTCATCCCCCACTCACCCCTAAAAAGACGTCAGAAATATTTAAATTTCAAAAAAGTACTCCACATTCGTTTTGAAACCCCCAAACACACTGGAATTTGCAAAATCTTCAAATGTTTCTACAGCGCCCTTTAAAGGACCTAAAACGAGCCCAGAACTCAGTGGTGCTGATGTCTCTCATCCCCCACTCATCCCTAAAAAGACGTCAGAAATATTTGAATTTCAGAAAAGTACTCCACACACGCTTTGAAACCTCGAAACTCACTGGAATTTGCAAAATCCTTAAACGTTTCTACAGAGCCTTTTAAAGGACCTAAGGGCGAGCCCAGAACTCATTGGTGCTGATGTCTCTCATCCCCCACTCACCCCTAAAAAGACGTCAGAAATATTTAAATTTCAGAAAAGTACTCCACATTCGCTTTGAAACCCCCAAACTCACTGGAATTTGCAAAATCTTAAAACGTTTCTACAGCGCCCTTTAAAGGACCTAAGGACAAGCCCAGAACTCCGCGGTGCTGATGTCACTCACCCCTAAAAAGACGTCACAATTATGAAAATTAAAAAAAAAACAGGCCGAAGCGTATATACCCTAGACTTGTACAGACCTAGTGGTGATATCAAAAGTACCAATTGGTATCGACCATATGCATTAAAAGTGAGTTTCCCATATGGCCAGTTTATAGGGGAGGTTGCAGCAATCATTCAGGAGGATCTTGACTATTATCAAAATCAATTAACTAACCCATTCTACAAATATTTGTCGAATTTTTCAAGTCGCTAGCTTCATTCCATCGAAAGTTATTGCTTATTTGAAGTTTCACTTGTAGGGGAGGTAGGGGTTCCTTGGGTCAGATCTTGCTCATTATTGCCAACAACAAATAAGATCATGCTTTAAACATTTAAACAAAATTTCAAGCCTCTAGCTTCACTCTATCGAAAGTTATTGCTTATTTGAATTTTCACTTGTAGGGGAGGTAGAGGTTCCTTGGGTCGGATCTTGCTCAGCATTGCCACAAACAAACAAGATCTTGCTACAAACATTTGACCAAAATTTTAAGTCTCTAGCTTCACTCCATCGAAATTTATCGCTTATTAGAATTTTTATTTGTAGGGGAAGTAGGGGTTTCGTTGGTCGGATTTTACATATTTTCAATATTAGCCAACTGGATCCTATTAAAAACATTTAACCAAAATTTTAAGTCGCTAGCATTATTTTGTCTTAAGCTATTGCTTATTTTAAGTTTCATTTGTAGGGGAGGTAGGGGTTTCTTACGTCGGATCTAACCCATTTTCAATACCAACCAAGTAGATCCTACTAGCAACATTTTGCCAAAATTTCAACTGGCTAGTGTCATTCTATCAAATGTTATCGTAATTAAAAGAATGTTTAATTTTTTGAAATTTCTAGGGGAGGTAGGCGTTCCTTTTATCCGATTATGCCCAACTTACTAGAACTTAAGCATCTTCTTACCCCAGAGTTACATTCCAAAAATCAGGTGTCTACGTCAATTGGTTCAAGAGTTATAGACAAAAAACCCGAAAAGTAGGGTAGTACGGGGCTCTTTGTAAGGAAATTACCGTTCGTTTTCCACTGATTGATTTTATTTTTTCAGGGGAGTAGAAAATTATCCTCACGAGCAATCTACCAAAGCTAGAGCTTTTAATGTTTATTTAATCGGGAGTTATAGATACATTTAATTATTTTACATATATAGGGGAGGTGGGCGTTCTTTTAGCCTGATCATGCCCATTTTCAATACCAACCAACTAGATTATACTTCCAACATTTGAACAAAATTTCAAGTCTCTAGCTTCATTGTATCGAAAGTTATCGTGCGAACGGACAGACAGACAGACAGACGGACAGACGGACAGACGGACAGACGGACAGACGGACAGACGGACAGACAGACAGACAGACATGGCTTAATCGAATCAGGAGCTGATCCTGATCATTTAAATATATATACATTGCTATAACTCCGGAGCCTCCTTTAAGGTGCTACATATTTCTGTCGTGACAAAAACAATATACCCTATACTAAAAGTCTAGGGTATAATAAGCCATACTCGTTTTGATACCGCGAAACTCACCAGAATTTCCAAAAACTTCAAACAATTCTAAAGCGCCCTTTAAAGGACCTAAGATCGAGCCCAGAACTCTGCGGTGCTGATGTCTCTCATCCCCCACTCACCCCTAAAAAAACGTCAGAAGTATCTCTATCGGATAGAAAGAATTCTACTCGGAGTGGTTGCAAAGAATAAATTCTAGTCGTGTTTGTATTCGCCTCAAATGCAAATGTAAAAATAAACGCAGAAATCAAAAAATTTTCTCAGAAAGAAAAATGATCAAGTGCTTTCTGTTGTTGCCTGGCTATTATTGGGCACATTTATAGCGTGGATATAAAAGACGTTTTAATTAAATCGTTTTAGTGCTAGTGCTTCCACGTGGCGTGTTTATAACGACCCTTTGAAGAGAGAGTATATGAGGAAGTGAAAAAGAGCGAGAGAAACGAAGCAATTCGGCACAAGTGTGGAAGTAGGAAGGGGGATGGAAATTTGACATCTCTTTTGCTCTATATGGACCGGGCAGGTGTTCCGGGGCAGAGAGACAGACTGGAATGCTATTGTTGCAACTGGAAAAGTAGGAGAGGGGATGACATCTTACGTGCTTCCTGTGCTTTTATATAGACTGCGCGGGTGTTGCGCAGTGGAGGGCGTGTGTCTCTCTCTTTACTTTTTACGACTGGAATTGCTTCAAGTAGTTTAGTGTTGAGTATATGCGGATTGCTCCTCCATAGGTATTCTCTATGTAACGACCATATAGAGAGGTACTAATAATGAAAGATGCCAGTTGTTGGTTTGTGACTAGGATTTGAAAATGTTAAGAAGCAGTAACCTCCTAATGAAAGCGCGTTTATACCGCTTCAATCAAAGGATGAAGCGAATGCAAAATTGCCGAAAGGGATAGGTTATTTATATAACATATAAAGTGGAATTATCACCAACAACACCATTACCGAAGACAGTAACACCACCTAGTCCCAGTAGGCCAGTTCTGCATCGCAAGTAGAGCTAAAAGTTAGTACCAAAACTAAATAAACCGATACGTTTACATCACCGTGAGTTAAATCGATTTAGTTAAACTTCGAAACCTCGCGATATAAACGTAGTGAGTGTCTCCCGAATCGCTTTTCAGTACGGGCGGCAAAACAGTATCAAATCAATTTAAGGAGGAGAACAAATTGGTGTTGGAACAGTTAAGTTCAGGTCGGAGTCGGCAGGTTTCTTGGGCGGCCGAGAAGTTTTGTCGGATGTTTTAAACGGGAGTGAAATTTTATGCGGTCGTGTTTGCGCAGTGTGTACGAGGCGGCGGCAATTTCTTTTCCGTTCTTCCCAGTTGTGAATATTGATGGTGAAACAACGATGGCACCGGCATGCCGCAACCAATCAATTTTTGTTTGGAGGACATTGAGACCACATATCACCTTTTATGTGAATGCCCAGCGATTGCACGAGCTAGGTTAGCGCTACTCGGGCGGATCGTCACAAACTCTGCTGATATCAGGAAATCTCCAGCAAAAGACTTACTAGCCTTCGTAAGAGTGGTGGAAGGTCTCTTGCGATAATATTAAAGGCTAAGGCACAATAGACCTCCTATGGTCGCAGTGCCCATCATGAGGATCAGTAGCCGCACTTCTTTTTTCTATTCTTCTAACCAATCAATCAACGAAAGTATTGGTCCTCACGGAATGGCATTTCGGCTTAGGCGACCACGATTTAAGAACGCCAAGGAACGGGATAAGCTAAGTGCCGTGTGAATGTGTGGTGTGTGCTGTTTTGTGTTTATTTGTCCAGTTATTTGTTTATATATTTATTTATTTGCCTGATTATGTTTTATGACTGCCTGTTTGAGTGAATTGTTGTTGTGGAGCGAATGTCTGTGCGGATGTGAATGGATCACTGTGTGAACGAGGTATGACTCTGAATGTGTGAGAGTTGCGAGTGATTATTTTCCTTGTTACTTTTGTGAATGTTGCGTGAACGATTGAATGTGTGACTGCCTGTTTGAGTGTGAATGTGGTGAGCTCGTATGATAGTGGATGATTGCAAGGAATGTGTAAATGTATGAATGAATGTGTTGATTTATTTATTAATCTGTTTATATGTTCATTTATATATTTATTAATATATATTTATGCGTTTGTTTACTTATTGGTATTTGCTGTGGATTGCCTGTGCTAATGCAGCGCCGGGTCAAATTGATAGCTAAGAAGATTACGTAGCTGCTAATGTTGTTATAACATTCATGCAAAAATGATACACCTGTGTCATAGAAATCGTGTTTTTCATGATGTTTGACAAGGTCTTTGCCAAAATCTAGTCTGTCGGATCTGTTGACATGTCATATTGATGCACAGGCCGTCAATGTAGCTATTAACTTCGGTTTCCCACGTATTGTATTGAATTAGCGAAACACTTAGATACTCGTGCCATGGTAACAGCTGCTGGCACTAATCTTAAAGATGACGCTATGCGAATCTATCTGAAAATACACTTGGCAATTGAAGTTTTAACGGAGCCAAATAATTTTCTGCATTAAGTGGCTCCTTATTATACGAATTTAGGTATTGTTTGTTTAGGGAGTTCTCCACATATTTTTGTGGGCCAGGGGACCTCACGGTAGGGTAGGTGTAGAAGGTCCAATAAGACCCAAACCCAGTTGCGTGCGTGGGGCACCTGAGCCACCCGACAACCATTCCTTCCTTATCGCCCTTTTTTTCTATCCAATTTTGTTTTCCCATTTGTTTGGGCTGTTTTCCCTAGGCCTATGAATTAGGTTAATATGTAAGGACAAGGGCAACGAGCGGCGAAAACAACGCCCATGTCTCCCGAACTGAGCTACAGCAAGCATAGGCGGTTGCTTAGCTCGTTGAGGGGCCTATTTATTCGTCAGATGGCAAGGCCCGACGTACACGGTCAACATGCTACCTTAGGCTCCGTCCCCACGGGCATTTTCGAATGCAAGAGATGGGAACGACTCAAATGTTGCGCTGTTCGATCCTAAGATTTCAAGACCGGTTTTAGGTTTATAAACGAAATTGAGTATGTACGAGTACATGGCTATTTTCGCTTTCCTTCGCATACCTGATTTCGATTTGAAACCAAAATTGTTCATAGACCACAAAAAAAAAACCCGGAGTCCGAAGCGTATATACCCTAGACTTGTACAGACCTAGTGGTGATACCAAAAGTCCCAATTGGCAACGACCATATGCATTAAAAGTGGGTCTCTTATATGGCCAGTTCATAGGGGAGGTTGGCACTCATTCAGTGGGATCTTGACCATTCTCAAAATCAATTAACTAACCCATTCTACAAATATTTATCCAATTTTTCAAGTCGCTAGCTTCATTCTATCGAAAATTAACGCTTATTTGAAGTTTCACTTGTAGGGGAGGTGGGGGTTCCTTGAGTCGGATCTTGCCCAGCATTTCCATCAACCAATTAGATCCCCCTACAAACATTTAAACAAAATTTCAAGTCTCTAGCTTCATTCTATCGAAAGTTATCGCTTATTTGAAGTTTCTTTTGTAGGGGAAGTAGGGGTTTCGATGGTCGGACTTTACGTATTTTCAATATTAGTCAACTGGATCATACCACAAACATTTGACCAAAATTTCAAGTCGCTAGCTTTATTTTGTCGTAAGTTATCGCTTATTTTAAGTCTCATTTCTAGGAGAGGTAGGGGTTCCTTAGGTCGGATCTTACCCATCTTTAATGCCAACTAACCCAATCTCACTTTCAACATTTTACCAAAATTTCAAGTTGCTGGCTTCATTCTATCAAAAGTTATCGCTTATTTGAAGTTTCATTTGTAGGGGAGGTGGGGGTTCCTTGAGTCGGATCTTGCCCATTTTCAATACCAACAAAGTAGGTCTTATTAGCAACATTCTTTCAAATTTTCAACTTGCTAGTATCATTTTTTCGAAAGTTATCGTAATTAAAGGAATATTTAGTTTTTGAAAATTTGTAGGGGAGGTAGGCGTTCCTTTGATCTGATTATGCCCAACTTACATAATCTTAAGCAGCTTCTCACTTCAAGGTTACACGCCAAAAATCAGGTGTCTACGTCAATTGGTTCAGGAGTTAAAGGCAAAAAACCTGAAAAGTAGGGTAGTACGGGGTTCTTTGTAAGAAAATTACCGTTAGTTTTCAATTTATCAGTTTTATTTTCCCAGGAGAGTATGAGATTACCCTCATGAGTAATCTACAAAAGCTAGAGCTTTTCATGTTTCTTTAATCGGGAGTTATAGATACATTTATATATTTTACATATGTAGGGGAGGTAGGCGTTCTCTTGGCCTGATCATGCCCATTTTCAATACCATCCAACTAGATCACACTTCTAACATTTGACCAAAATTTCAAGGCTCTAGCTTCATTCTATCGAAAGTTATCGTGCGAACGGACAGACAGACGGACAGACAGACAGACAGACAGACATGGCTAAATCGAATCAGGAGGTGACACTGAGCATTTATATATATACATTGCTATACCTCCGGAGCCTCCTTTAAGGTGTTACATATTTCCGTCGTGACAAAAACAATATACCCTATACTATAAGTCTAGGGTATAAAAATGGTGGTTTCAGATATGCTAAGAGGAAAGGGATGCAGGCAAATATAGAAGGAGTGAATCGGGCGATAAAGAGCTTTATGCGGTTAGTAGCAACTCCCTAGGGGCGGAGCTGGTCCAGTTCATTTCAAACCGAAATTGTCCATACACACTTTGTGCGATACTGCGGGCTGTGAATCAACAGCCCCTGGTGTGGGGTTCCCCTCCCTACGCGCTTAAGAGATCACAACCCCCAGTATCGCTCAAACACGAACACTCACTTCGCTCGTTCTGGGCGCAATAGTATCTTATCAACAGTTCCTTGTGTAGGCGGAATAGCCATGGAATGTCCGGAGCGAGCGAAGCGAGCGTTCATGTTTGTGTGGCACTGAGGGTTGTCATCCCTTAAGCGTGGATCCAGCGTAGCGAGGGGAACCCCACACCAGGGGCTGTTGATTCACAGCCCGCAGTATCGCACAAAGTGTGTATGGACAATTTCGGTTTGAAATGAACTGGACCAGCTCCGCCCCTAGGGAGTTGCTACTAACCGCATAAAGCCCTTCATCGCCCGATTCACTCCTTCTATATTTGCCTGCATCCCTTTCCTCTTAGCATATCTGAAACCACCATTTTTATACCCTAGACTTATAGTATAGGGTATATTGTTTTTGTCACGACGGAAATATGTAACACCTTAAAGGAGGCTCCGGAGGTATAGCAATGTATATATATAAATGCTCAGTGTCACCTCCTGATTCGATTTAGCCATGTCTGTCTGTCTGTCTGTCTGTCCGTCTGTCTGTCCGTTCGCACGATAACTTTCGATAGAATGAAGCTAGAGCCTTGAAATTTTGGTCAAATGTTGGAAGTGTGATCTAGTTGGATGGTATTGAAAATGGGCATGATCAGGCCAAGAGAACGCCTACCTCCCCTACATATGTAAAATATATAAATGTATCTATAACTCCCGATTAAAGAAACATGAAAAGCTCTAGCTTTGGCAGATTACTCATGAGGGTAATCTCATACTCTCCTGGGAAAATAAAACTGATAAATTGAAAACTAACGGTAATTTTCTTACAAAGAACCCCGTACTACCCTAATTTTCAGGTTTTTTGCCTTTAACTCCTGAACCAATTGACGTAGACACCTGATTTTTGGCGTGTAACCTTGAAGTGAGAAGCTGCTTAAGATTGTGTAAGTTGGGCATAATCAGATCAAAGGAACGCCTACCTCCCCTACAAATTTCCAAAAATTAAATATTCCTTTAATTACGATAACTTTCGAAAAAATGATACTAGCAAGTTGAAAATTTGAAAGAATGTTGCTAATAAGACCTACTTTGTTGGTATTGAAAATGGACAAGATCCAACTCAAGGAACCCCCACCTCCCCTACAAATGAAACTTCAAATAAGCGATAACTTTTGATAGAATGAAGCCAGCAACTTGAAATTTTGGTAAAATGTTGAAAGTGAGATTGGGTTAGTTGGCATTAAAGATGGGTAAGATCCGACCTAAGGAACCCCTACCTCCCCTAGAAATGAAACTTAAAATAAGCGATAACTTACGACCAAATAAAGCTAGCGACTTGAAATTTTGGTCAAATGTTTGTGGTATGATCCAGTTGACTAATATTGAAAATACGTAAAGTCCGACCATCGAAACCCCTACTTCCCCTACAAAAGAAACTTCAAATAAGCGATAACTTTCGATAGAATGAAGCTAGAGACTTGAAATTTTGTTTAAATGTTTGTAGGGGGATCTAATTGGTTGATGGAAATGCTGGGCAAGATCCGACTCAAGGAACCCCCACCTCCCCTACAAGTGAAACTTCAAATAAGCGTTAATTTTCGATAGAATGAAGCTAGCGACTTGAAAAATTGGATAAATATTTGTAGAATGGGTTAGTTAATTGATTTTGAGAATGGTCAAGATCCCACTGAATGAGTGCCAACCTCCCCTATGAACTGGCCATATAAGAGACCCACTTTTAATGCATATGGTCATTGCCAATTGGGACTTTTGGTATCACCACTAGGTCTGTACAAGTCTAGGGTATATACGCTTCGGACTCGGGGTTTTTTTTTTGTGGTCTATGAACAATTTTGGTTTCAAATCGAAATCAGGTATGCGAAGGAAAGCGAAAATAGCCATGTACTCGTACATACTCAATTTCGTTTATAAACCTAAAACCGGTCTTGAAATATTAGGATCGAACAGCGCAACATTTGAGTCGTTCCCATCTCTTGCATTCGAAAATGCCCGTGGGGACGGAGCCTAAGGTAGCATGTTGACCGTGTACGTCGGGCCTTGCCATCTGACGAATAAATAGGCCCCTCAACGAGCTAAGCAACCGCCTATGCTTGCTGTAGCTCAGTTCGGGAGACATGGGCGTTGTTTTCGCCGCTCGTTGCCCTTGTCCTTACATATTAACCTAATTCATAGGCCTAGGGAAAACAGCCCAAACAAATGGGAAAACAAAATTGGATAGAAAAAAAGGGCGATAAGGAAGGAATGGTTGTCGGGTGGCTCAGGTGCCCCACGCACGCAACTTGGTTTGGGTCTTATTGGACCTTCTACACCTACCCTACCGTGAGGTCCCCTGGCCCACAAAAATATGTGGAGAACTCCCTAAACAAACAATACCTAAATTCGCATAATGAGGAGCCACTTAATGCAGAAAATTATTTGGCTCCGTTAAAACTTCAATTGCCAAGTGTATTTTCAGATAGATTCGCATAGCGTCATCTTTAAGATTAGTGCCAGCAGCTGTTACCATGGCACGAGTATCTAAGTGTTTCGCTAATTCAATACAATACGTGGGAAACCGAAGTTAATAGCTACATTGACGGCCTGTGCATCAATATGACATGTCAACAGATCCGACAGACTAGATTTTGGCAAAGACCTTGTCAAGCATCATGAAAAACACGATTTCTATGACACAGGTGTATCATTTTTGCATGAATGTTATAACAACATTAGCAGCTACGTAATCTTCTTAGCTATCAATTTGACCCGGCGCTGCATTAGCACAGGCAATCCACAGCAAATACCAATAAGTAAACAAACACATAAATATATATTAATAAATATATAAATGAACATATAAACAGATTAATAAATAAATCAACACATTCATTCATACATTTACACATTCCTTGCAATCATCCACTATCATACGAGCTCACCACATTCACACTCAAACAGGCAGTCACACATTCAATCGTTCACGCAACATTCACAAAAGTTACAAGGACAATAATCACTCGCAACTCTCACACATTCAGAGTCATACCTCGTTCACACAGTGATCCATTCACATCCGCACAGACATTCGCTCACCAACAACAATTCACTCAAACAAGCAGTCATAAAACATAATCAGGCAAATAAATAAATATATAAACAAATAACTGGACAAATAAACACAAAACAGCACACACCACACATTCACACGGCACTTAGCTTATCCCGTTCCTTGGCGTTCTTAAATCGTGGTCGCCTAAGCCGAAATGCCATTCCGTGAGGACCAATACTTTCGTTGATTGATTGGTTAGAAGAATAGAAAAAAGAAGTGCGGCTACTGACCCTCATGGTGGGCACTGCGACCATAGGAGGTCTATTGTGCCTTAGCCTTTAATATTATCGCAAGAGACCTTCCACCACTCTTACGAAGGCTAGTAAGTCTTTTGCTGGAGATTTCCTGATATCAGCAGAGTTTGTGACGATCCGCCCGAGTAGCGCTAACCTAGCTCGTGCAATCGCTGGGCATTCACATAAAAGGTGATATGTGGTCTCAATGTCCTCCAAACAAAGATTGATTGGTTGCGGCATGCCGGTGCCATCGTTGTTTCACCATCAATATTCACAACTGGGAAGAACGGAAAAGAAATTGCCGCCGCCTCGTACACACTGCGCAAACACGACCACATAAAATTTCACTCCCGTTTCAAACATCCGACAAAACTTCTCGGCCGCCCAAGAAACCTGCCGACTCCGACCTGAACTTAACTGTTCCAACACCAATTTGTTCTCCTCCTTAAATTGATTTGCTACTGTTTTGCCACCCGTACTGAAAAGCGATTCGGGAGACACTCACTACATTTATATCGCGAGGTTTCGAAGTTTAACTAAATCGATTTAACTCACGGTGATGTAAACGTATCGGTTTATTTAGTTTTGGTACTAACTTTTAGCTCTACTTGCGATGCAGAACTGGCCTACTGGGACTAGGTGGTGTTACTGTCTTCGGTAATGGTGTTGTTGGTGATAATTCCACTTTATATGTTATATAAATAACCTATCCCTTTCGGCAATTTTGCATTCGCTTCATCCTTTGATTGAAGCGGTATAAACGCGCTTTCATTAGGAGGTTACTGCTTCTTAACATTTTCAAACCCTAGTCACAAACCAACAACTGGCATCTTTCATTATTAGTACCTCTCTATATGGTCGTTATAAACACGCCACGTGGAAGCACTAGCACTAAAACGATTTAATTAAAACGTCTTTTATATCCACGCTATAAATGTGCCCAATAATAGCCATGCAACAACAGAAAGCACTTGATCATTTTTCTTTCTGAGAAATTTTTTTGATTTCTGCGTTTATTTTTACATTTGCATATTTTGTGGCGAATACAAACACGACTAGAATTTATTCTTTGCATCCACTCCGAGGAGAATTCCTTCTATCCGATAGAGATACTTCTGACGTCTTTTTAGGGGTGAGTGACATCAGCACCGCGGAGTTCTGGGCTTGTCCTTAGGTCCTTTAAAGGGCGCTGTAGAAACGTTTGAAGATTTTGCAAATTCCAGTGAGTTTGGGGGTTTCAAAGCGAATGTGGAGTACTTTTTTGAAATTTAAATATTTCTGACGTCTTTTTAGGGGTGAGTGGGGGGATGAGAGACATCAGCACCAATGAGTTCTGGGCTCGCCCTTAGGTCCTTTAAAAGGCGCTGTAGAAACGTTTGAAGATTTTGCAAATTTCAGTGAGTTTGGGGGTTTCAAAGCTAGTGTGGAGTATATTTTTGAAATTTAAATATTTCTGACGTCTTTCTAGGGGTGAGTGGGGGATGAGAGACATCAGCACCGCGGAGTTCTGGGCTCGTTCTTAAGTCCTTTAAAGGGCGCTTTAAAATTGTTTGAAGATTTTGCAAATTCCAGTTAGTTTGAGGGTTTCAAAGCGAATGTGGAGTACTTTTTTTAAATTTAAATATTTCTGACGTCTTTTTATGGGTGAGTGGGGGATGAGAGACATCAGCACCAATGAGTTCTGGGCTCGTTTTAGGTCCTTTAAAGGGCGCTGTAGAAACGTTTGAAGATTTTGCAAATTCCAGTGAGTTTGGGGGTTTCAAAGCGAGTGTGGAGTACTTGGAGTCGTTTTAGGGGTGAGTGGGGGATGAGAGACATCAGCACCACAGAGTTCAGGGCTTGTCCGTAGGTCTTCTAAAGCACAGTGTAGAAATGTTTGAAGATTTTGCAAATTCCAGTGAGTTTGGGGGTTTCAAATCGAGTGTGGAGTACTTTTTTCAAATTTTCATACTTCTGAAGTCGTTTTAGGGGTGAGTGGGGGATGGGAGTTCTGGGCTTGTCCTTAAGTCCTCTAAAGCACAGTGTAGAAATATTTGAAGATTTTGCAATTTTTAGTGAGTTTGGGGGTTTCAAAACGAGTGTGGAGTACTTTTTTCAAATTTTCATACTTCTGAAGTCGTTTTAGGGGTGAGTGGGGGATGAGAGACATCAGCACCGCAAATTTCTGGGCTTGTCCTTAGGTCCTCTAAAGCACAGTGTAGAAATGTTTGAAGATTTTGCAAATTCCAGTGAGTTTGGAGGTTTCAAATCGAGTGTGGAGTACTTTTTTCAAATTTTCATAATTCTGAAGTCGTTTTAGGGGTGAGTGGGGGATGAGAGACATCAGCACCGCGGAGTTTTGGGCTTGTCTTTAGGTCGTCTAAAGCACAGTGTAGAAATGTTTGAAGATTTTGCAAATTCCAGTGAGTTTTGGGGGTTTCAAAGCGTGTGTGGAGTACTTTTTTCAAATTTTCATACTTCTGAAGTCGTTTTAGGGGTGAGTGGGGATGAGAGACATCAGCAACGCAGAGTTCTTGGCTTGTCCTTAGGTCCTCTAAAACACGCTGTAGAAATGTTTGAAGATTTTGGAAATTCCGGTGAGTTTCCCGGTAGCAAAGCGAGTATCGCTTATTTTTTTTTTCATAATTTTGACGTCACTTTAGGGGTGAGTGGGGGATGCAAGACACCAGCACCGCGGAGTTCTCAGCTTGTCTGGAGGTGCTTTAAAGAGTGCTGTAGAATTTTATGAGGATTTTGAGAATTCCGATGAGTACGTTAGTGCCAAACAGATATATGTCATTTTTGGAGATTTTCATCCCTATAAAGTCATCTAAGGGGTGAGTGGGGGTGTGTAGGTTACCATAACCTGAGAATTCTTGACCTGCGGGGTTTTTTTTTTCATTTAGAAAACAGTTTGGATCTTGATTTGATGAATGGGAACTAACCTACATTGGTTCAAGTTCATATCGTCAGGTTGCAACCCCTAAATTTTAATTTTTGTAAATTTTTTTCTAAAATTAGTCAGGAACTCTAGAACTCTTTATTATCCATCGATTTTGAGCATTGGAACTATTTTTGCGTGAATTTGACCCCCCCCCCCCCCAAATTTAATTATTTAAAAAAAAAAAGCCATTAAAACCCTAGAACTATCGCCGCACCCCCTCGAGAACTCTAGGACTATTGATAATAAGCAGGGAACTCTAAAAAAAATTCAACTTTTCCAAACTTTTGGTGCTAACTCCCGGGGGGTGTCTTATGGCCGCCGAAGATTGATTGGGTCGCACTGGTACCATCAGTTGCAAGTGTGCCGGCGAATGTCTTCGTCAGGTACACTTGCAACTGGGTGTACCCCCGGCGAGACCGACACCAATATGAGGCGCTCATTACAGCGTGTTTCAAATAGATCAGTAAGTCTATTATGGATCCTGGCCTGTGAGGCAGAGTTGGTCATCGTCGTCTTTATCAGTCGCACTAATTCGGCCGGTATACCAAACTGCAGCACGATGTTGAATAGTAACCACGATTGATTCTTTCGTATGCCTGTTTGAAGGCGACAAAGATTTGGTATACGTCTAAGTAACATTCCCAGTACTTCTGGAGTATCAGTTTGACCGTAAAGAGCTGATCGGTTGTGGAGCGACCAGGTCTGAGACCACCTTCATATTTGCCAATGATTCGTTCTGCGTACGGTTTTTTTCTGTTTTCCAGAATTTTCGTCAAAATTTTATAGGACGTACAGACAAGTGATATGACCCTGTAATTCTCACACCGCAGTCTATATCCCTTTTTGTGAATTAGACGGATTATGCTTCTGCGCCAATCGTCTGGGATCACCTCGTTCTCCCATACTCGCAGAAGTAATTGATGTATGGCATGAACTATACTCGTTCCACCGAATTTGAGATGTTCAGCTGGAATCTCATCAGCGCAGGGCGTTTTATTTCGTTTTAGTGACCGCATCGCGAGATCAACTTCCTCTACTGTCGAGGGATGTATGGGTGGGCCTAGATCAACAATATCTTCTCGAGCTTCTATTATGGGGATATTAGATGGAAGGCTCAGAAGCTCTTCAAATTAAGAAGCCCATCGTTTGTTAATACCATCGGTGTCGCTGATGATGTTTCCATCCTTTTCCTTACAGAGGCTAGTCCTGGGTTGGTAGCCGTTCTCTATTGTATTTACTAGTTTGTACGCTTGTCTGGTCTTCTTATTAGCTAAGTTTTCGTTTATATTCAGCAACTGCTCGTCAAAGTATTTACGTTTCTTACGTTACGAGAGTTTGGGGCCCACAAGTTTGGGGGACTATAAGCCAGGGCCAATTTTTTAAAACTTTTCTTTTACTAATAATATTAGTTATTTAATAGTACATACAATAATAAATTATTAACCAATAGTAGACACACGAGTTAGCAAATTCAATTCAAACACTACTAACATTGCTAAATGCAATAATGTTCGACGATGTGGACGAACAGCTAGGAATGCAATTGACCATAGAATTAACGTTAGCACTGCCGCTGCTTCCGACAGTGTTGCTCGATGGTGAATCGATAGGACTCACAACTACCTTATTAGGATCTTTAGAGTTGTTATGTGAATGATGATTCACTAAACTTTATATCGGACGTGTCATTTGAGTTATTTTTTTTTCCACGTTGGCTTCGAGATTCTTAACCAAATTTACACTTTTCTTCAACTTGAGAAGATCATGATCCAAACGAATGTTATTCGGTGTGTAGATTTGATCATAGGAATGATTGCGTGAAGGAATTTTTTGACATGGATATGTCTTATAGCTGGGGATCATCCTAAAAATCTGTCCGTCACACGAAATGTCTGTTTTTCTACTCGGGGGTCAGAAGAGGAAACAAGCCCTATGAAAATTTTTCTTTTCTGGTTGTGCATGTCGTTTGAGTGAAGTGGTCATTGTGCATGGCTGTTGCTTGTGGATCCGCGCGGGCGGCGCGCTTGCGGGGATCCTGTGTGTACATGTTGGGATGTTGATTTGATAGCGCTAAAGGTTGACGTTGTGGACGGCAAGAAATAACATTGTGTACGGGTGAACAGGCGATCTCTGTGCTCTCTGTCCCACGCTCTCAGTCAACGCGACGCCAGGGGGGTGGCACTTCATACGATTTAAGCAAAAGCGCATTGCTAATTGATCGCAAATAATCAAATGAAAGTTGCCTTTAGAGGGATAGGGACGGCAACATTTTAAAAAGCTCTTCAAATGCCAACTGCCTAGTACGTTTCATCGTATGAGTAACATACTTGCTATTCCGCATTACCCCTTCGTGTACTGATGGAATCCAACACATATGCAACTACTAGGGAGGCACTCTTAATTCGTATGGAGTCCCATTTCTTGTTAGCAATAATCTCTATTCTTTGGCGACGCCATAATCAAAACTCCTGCATACACACCATACCATACATTCAAAATCCTCAAAAATATAGAGTACGCCCCGTACTACCTAACTTGACTAGGCCCCCAGAACACGTCGCAAGAAGTCGTCTGCTCTCCTCGCTCGACATGCTCACACGTAATTTATGGTCTCTGAATGTATGTGAAATTTCGCTCAGGGCAGCGGACCTCCTCCTCTCATTCATTCATATCATTCTAATTCTCACCATTTCATTAAACAAATTGTGCACTCCCGACATGCACATGCATAGACCCAATCTGAGGTCACAATGAAATTCCATTTTTACTCAATATTTAGGTCAAGGACGTCCAAGGACTTTCAATGACCTTCAATTTCCGCCAATTCCCATTCATCATTTAATAAAATAGCCCGTGTTGTACTATCTGAATCACTAGGGTCCCAGAAAAAGTAGCAAGTAGTCAGTTCACCTAACATTTGGACATGCGCAGACGCAATTTGAGAGAGTGTACATAGTTCCCGCCCCCGAAGATGAGCGAGAGCGGATGAAGTTCATTCGAGCCAAATCGTGCAATAAACATTTAGAACAAAATGGCGGATTTATACTAGGCGAGTTAGAATCTCTCAAGCCCCGAAATAAAGAAATATTCGTCACAGAATGTTATATGTTATGATGTACACTCTGAGGTCTGCAGAATGTAATGTTAAATCGTAGGGGTCCATTGTCTATAATAAAATCTTTACCTGTCCTTTCGCAAATATGCAAAAGTATAATGGCACACGAAATGCCGATCTTGGTATCGAAGGAAGACTAACTCTTAGTCTTGTATTAAATTGCTGCCTCAAAGGCTGCAGTCTTCTTTATTGCTTGATAGTTGTACAAATCAATACTTGTTCAATACCTCGTAAATTCACTGCTTATATACTAAATCTATGACATATTTTCTAGGGTTCTTAATAATTACCACGTGCCCATGATTCACCGTGAGAATTCATCGTTCTACCTTATATTCAAATGACCAAAGTGCAACGTTCTTACAAAGAAATGCAATGCGATGCAGTTTCATTTGTTCATTCATAAATTTTGTTCTTCTCGCGTTACATCCGTAACAATACGATTGATCGCGTGCTAGAAGTATGTTATGTTTGTAACTCGTACTGAGTGTACAAACATACATATGATATTTAGAAAATACAGATACGTTGTAATGTTGTTTTGGTCATTTGATATCGCGCTGGGTGCTATCTCACCACACCCCTGGGGTAAAAAGAGTGTTGCGTAATATTGTTAAATATGTTCGTAACACTATGTTGTTATACTGTGAATCATGTGCTTTACGTGTAACAGGAAATTAAACAAAAAAAATTTTAACCTAATATTTTAATTATTTAGCATTAAATTCCCTTAATAGTAATAGTTTTAATAATGTAATAATTAGTCAATATTCTAGTTTACATTCTTTTGAACAATTTTAAATCATTATTATGTATGTATCTCCTTATGTTTTCCATTAATGTCAATTTCAGTATTAACTCCTTTTCGTTCTATTACCATGTAAGGTCCAATAAATGGTTTGTCTTGTTTCTTTCGGTTTTGTTTTTTTAACAGAACTAGATCGCCTATTTTTATTTTTAGTGGTCGAATTTTCATGTTTTTCTCTGTTCGCTTTTGTTTTATAATTTCAATGATTTCTCTAGCCTTACTTAACGCTGTCTGTAGTCGAATTTTTAGTTCGGTTGCATAATTGTCGAGGTCGTATTTTTGTCTAGTCTGTTTTAAAATATCGTCTGGTAGGTATGGCAATTTACCAAATATTAATTCATAAGGTTTGTAATTGTTATCGATATGTGGTGTAGTATTGTAAGCGAAGGTATAGTAAGGAATCCACTTGTCCCAATCTGAATTTTCTGAAAATGCTAACATGTACTCGTTGAGTACTCTATGGTTACGTTCCAAAGCACCTAAAGATTCATGGTGATATGGGGTCGAAAATATTTGTTGTATCCTCAATAATTTACATATTTCCTGTAGTAATTTGTTTGTAAATTCCGTACCTTGGTCGGATTTTAAAATTTTGAAATGGCCGTATTTTAGAATGAAATCATTAACTAGTGCAGTTGCGACTGAAGTTGCTTCTTTAGTTTCTAATGGTGAAGCGATGACGAACTTTGTAAGGTCGCATTGCATTGTCAATATGTACCTGTACCCATTGGATATGCGTAGTGGTCCTACTATGTCGATAGATATTGTCTCAAAACTAGTGGATGGAGTGTCCGTTTTGACCACTCTTTCATTTGTTTTGCGTATTTGTTTGTTTATCTTACAAGTCTCGCAGTCGTTGATATATTTCTTTATCATTTGATTCATGTTTTTCCAACAGTATCGCTGCTTGAGTTTTATTAATGTCTTTCTGATTCCTAAATGACCTCCATGTGGCGTGTCATGGTACTCTTTTATCAGCTCTCGCTGTGTTATAATTCTTCTTCTTCTTATTCTCTTATGCTGTGTTTTGCTAGACAGCGGCTGGGCGATTTGCGTCTGCGGCTCGAGAGCAATTGATTCATCATTCAATGTCGAGGTTTTGTATGAAAATAGTACTATGTAGTATGTTGGGCAGGTTGTCTATGCAATCAAGGATTTTTATATGTACGTGAGGAGAATGGATGGAAAGAGACGAATGTACTGGAGATGTAGAGTCCTTCGGTGGCAGCAAGGACATTCGAGAAAGGATATTTTTTGCAGTGAAGCGATATATGGGGAATATGGGTGTCATATGAACCGGGATGAAGAGGTGAATGTCCAGGAGTAGTGTAGATGGAATTCCGGATCCTTCGGTGGCGACAAGGATATTCGAAAAAGGATACTTTTGGCAGTGAAGCGAAATACGGTCAATATGGGTGTCATATGAATCGGGGTGGACACCCGAATATCCAGGAGTAGTACGGATGGCATTTCGAGTCCTTGGGTGGCGAAAAGGACATTCAAGAAAGTCAAGTGAAATATGGGCAATATGGGTGTCATATGAACCGGGGTGAGGAGGCGAATGCCTAGGAGTACTATGGATGGCATTCCGGATCCTTCGGTGGTGACAAGGATATTCGAAAAAGGATACTTTTGGCAGTGAAGCGAAATACGGTCAATATGGGTGTCATATGAATTGTGGTGAAGAGGCGAATGCCTAGGAGTACTATGGATGGCATTTCGAGTCCTTCGGTGCCGACAAGGATATTCGAAAAAGGACACTTCTGGCTGTGAAGCGCAATACGGTCAATATGGGTGTCATATGAATCGGGGTGGACACTCAAATATCCAGGAGTAGTGCGGATGGCATTTCGAGTCCTTCGGTGGCGAAAAGGACATTCAAGAAAGTCAAGTGAAATATGGGAAATATGGGTGTCATATGAACCGGGGTGAGGAGGCGAATGTCTAGGAGTACTATGGATGGCATTCCGGATCCTTCGGTGGCGACAAGGATATTCGAAAAAGGATACTTTTGGCAGTGAAGCGAAATACGGTCAATATGGGTGTCATATGAATCGGGGTGGACACCCGAATATCCAGGAGTAGTGCAGATGGCATTTCGAGTCCTTCGGAGCGAAAAGGACATTCTTGGAAGTCAAGTGAAAAATGGGCAATATGGGTGTCATATGAACCGGGTTGAAGAGGCGAATGTCCAGGAGTACTGAGATGGCATTCCGGATCCTTCGGTGGCGACAAGGACATTCGAAAAAGGATGTTTTTGACAGTAAAGCGAAATATAGGCAATATGGGTGTCATATGGACCGGTGCGAAGAGGCGAATATGCAGGAGTACTATAGATGGCATTCCGGATCTTTCGGTGGCGACAAGGATATCCGAAAAAGACTTTTTGCAAGTAAAGCAAAATATATAGGTAATATGGGTGTCATATGAATCGGGGTGAAGAGGCGTAGATGTAGATGGCATTTCGAGTCCTTCGTCTTCTTGCGCAGCATTTCCTCGGAAATTGTGGTGCGGACCAGGACAACGCCCGTTCTATCAACCAGGCCAAATGCGCATACGGCATGCTGTCGAAAATCTGGCAGAGCAGTTGTCTCAGCATCAACATCAAGCTGATATTTTTTCGCTCTCGGGTACTGTCTGTAGTTTTGTATGGGTGCAGTACATGGAAAATTTCCGTAGGAGTTACCAGAAAGCTGCACTTCTGCGCGCCATCGTACTCTGTTCTGGGGAATAGGGTGCAGCTAACAACAGACTTACCCAGCGCGCTACACTCCTTTGCCACAGATCGTGGCCATGTGATTCGAGGACCCCTTCTTGGTCGGCCTTGGTTGGAAACGGGGTTCTATTTCATGACGTGCAAAGCAGTGCATTTATCACTCTTCCGACATGTGTGACCTACCCACTGCTATTTTCGCCTGCTTATCAATTCGTCGATTGGCATCTGCCCCGTACGCCAACTTAGCTATTCATTTGATATTGTTTCAGGCCAGAAAATTCTTATAATTCGACGAAGACATGAGTTGACGAATACTTGCAGCTTTCTGGTAACTCTTACTGGGGAAACTTTCCATGTATTGCTACCATACGCAAACGTAGAAATTACCAGGAAGCGAAACAGACCCAGCTTGGTCTTGGTGCTGAGATAACTCCTTTGCAAGATTTTGGAGAGCATGCCGTATGCGCATTTAGCCTGGTTGATAGAACGAGCGTTGTTCTGGTCCGCACCACCATTTTTGAGTAAATGCTGTCCAAGTAGACGAAGGACTCAAAATATTATCTACATCTACGCCTCTTCACCCCGGTTTATATGACACCCATATTGCCCATTTTTCACTTGACTTTCGTGAATGTCCTTTTCGCCACCGAAGGAGTTGAAATGCCATCTACACTACTCCTGGACATTCGTCTTTTCACCCCGATTCATGCGACACCCATATTGCCCATATTTCGCCTTACCATCAAAAATATCCTGTTTCGAATGTCCTTGTCGCCACCGAAGGACTCTAAGTGCCATTTATAGTACTCCTAGGCATTCGCCTCTTCACCACAATTCATATGACACCCATATTGCCCATTTTTCACTTGACTTCCAAGAATGTCCTTTTCGCTCCGAAGGACTCGAAATGCCATCTGCACTACTCCTGGATATTCGGGTGTCCACCCCGATTCATATGACACCCATATTGACCTATTTCGCTTCACTGCCAAAAGTATCCTTTTTCGAATATCCTTGTCACCACCGAAGGATCCGGAATGCCATCCATAGTACTCCTAGGCATTCGCCTCCTCACCCCGGTTCATATGACACCCATATTGCCCATATTTCACTTGACTTTCTTGAATGTCCTTTTCGCCACCCAAGGACTCGAAATGCCATCCGTACTACTCCTGGATATTCGGGTGTCCACCCCGATTCATATGACACCCATACTGACCGTATTTCGCTTCACTGCCAAAAGTATCCTTTTTCGAATATCCTTGTCGCCACCGAAGGATCCGGAATTCCATCTACACTACTCCTGGACATTCACCTCTTCATCCCGGTTCATATGACACCCATATTCCCCATATATCGCTTCACTGCAAAAAATATCCTTTCTCGAATGTCCTTGCTGCCACCGAAGGACTCTACATCTCCAGTACATTCGTCTCTTTCCATCCATTCTCCTCACGTACATATAAAAATCCTTGATTGCATAGACAACCTGCCCAACATACTACATAGTACTATTTTCATACAAAACCTCGACATTGAATGATGAATCAATTGCTCTCGAGCCGCAGACGCAAATCGCCCAGCCGCTGTCTAGCAAAACACAGCATTAGGGGGTTCATATATAATTATGTTTACTTTTGCGCTTTTATTTTGTTGCAACGTATTAATTATTCTTTTAAATTCATCTTTGTTTAATACATGGAATATTTCATCTTTGTTAGACAAAGCGAGCTCATGAATATTCCAGTTCAGTACAGTATCCAGTAACTTCTTCATAGTAGATACGTATATCATACTAGAGTTATTGTTACGGGTATTCTGAAGCTTATTAACATAGACTGGTCTATTGTTAACATTATCGCTACAGTACACGGATATTTCATCCTTTGTATGAATTATTTGACATTTATTTGCGCTTTGCAAAATAAATTTTAATTTCTTTGTATTTCTGACGTCAGATATTGATGTACTATCCCAAACATGAAGTTGATCAGGCTTCTGTTTTGTCTCGGGATGTTCATAATTTTTGTGCACATTATCATTATTAACGTCGGATTTCTGTTTTGCCGACATACCCCTTGTTATCGCCAAAGTTCTCTTAATTTTTTCGTCGTTGTCAGGTGGAATCATTTTCTTTAGAATATCAGAATTTATCTCAATTCTGGACAATGCATCAGCATTGGTATTGTTTTTACCCTGTCTATAAATGATTTCGAAATCATAATCGCATAAATCAAGTCTTATTCTAGTGAGCTTAGATGACGGGTTTTTGTGTGTAAATAGTGAGATGAGAGGTCTGTGGTCTGTGACTACAATGAATTTTCTACCGTAAAGGTAAGGTCTAAAAAAATGAATTCCCCAGTGTATAGCAAGTAGTTCCTTCTCGATAACTGGCTTGTTTAAATCATGTTTTCCAAGGGATTTACTTGCATATGATATAGGTAGATCAGAACCGATTTCGCCTTGCGACAATACAGCGCCTAATGCATGACTTGATGCATCAGTCGTTAGCACGAACGGTTTGGTAAAATCTGGGTACTGAAGTATTGGGGGTTGAATGAGTTTATTTTTTAATGTTTCGAAAGCAATTTGACATTTGTCGTCCCATATGAATGTTCTTTTTAAGTAGCGAGTTCAGATGTTTAGCTATTTCTGCGAAGTTCGGGATGAATCGCCTATAATACAAAATGCATCGAATCTCCGTACTTCGTCGGCGTTCTTTGGAACAGGATAGTTTTTAATGGTATCGTCCTTTGCAGGATCTGTCTTTATACCTTCATCGGTTATAAGGTGTCCTAAATAAACGACTTCAGATCTCAAGAATTGACATTTGTTTGCATTAAGTTTCAGGTTGTACTTGCGAAGCCTTTTAAGTGTTTTGACAAGATTTCTGTTATGATGGTCAATACTACATCCGAAGAGTATAATATCGTCCACATATAAAAATGCTTCTGAATCTAATCCTGCTAGTGCTATGGTTAACATCCTCTGGAAACTATTTGATGAAATTTTCAGACCGAAAAGTAGGCGTTTGAATTGAAAGTGACCATTGTTTGTTGAAAACGCAGTAAGTGGTCTAGATTCTTTTTCTAATTCTATTTGGTGGAAAGAACTAGTCATATCCAAAGTGGAGAAATATTTAGCTCTTCCTAGTCTATCAAGAACGTCTTCAAGTCTGGTTAGAGGGAATTTGTCATTTACCATTTTGTTATTTAGTCTCCTAAAGTCTACAACTAGACGCCATTGTTTTTTGTCGCTAGTACTCTTCTTCGGTACTACCAATAATGGAGAGTTGTATGGACTTACGGAAGGCTCAATATTGTCGTTTTTTGTTAATTCTTCTATCTGGCTAGAAATTTCTTCTAATTGAGTATGGGGCAACTTGTAAAATAATTTTTGATAAATACTGGAGTTTTGTCTTCAGTGATAATTTTTTGCTTGTATTGTAAAAATTATTCACTGTTAGTTTTTCACCGTCCAGGTGGAATACATCTTGAAATTCACTAATGATATCTATTAAACTATCCTTTGCTTTTTTATCAACTGTGTCCATTTTTATTCCGTTCAGGAGTTTGTCTAGACGATTTGGACAAGTTTTCATATTATGATTTTTGACATTGATTATTTCATAGTTACTGAGTGGTTCAGTGTCTACTTCAAAATTTTCTAGTTTTATTGGTGTCTCATTCGTATTCAAGATCTTTATGTGGCATATGCCTTTCGCAGGTATAATTGTATTACTTATGAATACACCTTTTTGCAATTCTTTACTCAAGATTATGTTGTCATCTTCCCTCTCTAGCTCTATAGGTGTTATGATTTCGGTTCTCGCGGGTATTTCAATTTTATAAGTGTTCATTTGTTTTACGCTCATTGGTATGATTATCTCATCATGTTTTATAGAGAATGCTATAGTGTAAGTCTCATAGTCAATCTTACATCTGTATCTCTCCAATATATCTCTGCCGATAATCCCATGGGTTCTAATTGGGAATGTTTCGTCGACGAGGTGGAAAGTGTTACGGGTGGAGTGTTCTCCAATATTTAGTTCTACATTTGTAGTACCAAGTGAAGTGATTGTTTCATTGGTGATGCCGGTTAATTGGCATTTATCTGTGTAGTTGATGCGGTCTAAAATCAAAATGCCTGCTTTGAGGATTGATATGTCCGCACCGGTGTCTATCAGGAAGGTTAAATTCTTTTTTGTCCTTTTACAGTATAACTTGATAAAATTTGGACAGTTTTTGGATACAGTGTATATTTTGTTACTGGTTTTTAATCCGGGAGGATTACTTAATTTTCCGACTGTTCCTCTCCGGAAGGCTGGTCGTTTCCCTGTTCCTGGAGAACGTGACCCTGCCTTCTTCTATTGTCTGTGTAATTATTATTGTTATTCCTATTATTGTATTCCTATTATTGCTATTCCTATTATTGTTATTGTATCTGTTATCCCTACTGTTATCGCGGTTATTATTGTAGTTATTGCTCGAGTTCCTATTATAATTATTACTATTATTATTGTTTCTGTTGCCGTAATTATTATTGTTATCACTCCTATTGTTATTATTAGTGTTATTATTACCATTATTGTTGTTATTGTTCCTATTATTATAACCATTACTTCTATTTTTCCTTTTGTCTCCATTGAAATGCATTATATAGTTGGATTGAGCATTTTCGCTCTTTTCCAGTTCAATTGACAAGTTTATGGCGTCAGTCAAATTTTGAGGCCTTGCTGCAAATATAACATTTTTGTATTGATCATTCAGACCGTTTTTAAAGATAGTTAGGGCATATTTGTCGTTAAGACTTACTATCGTCTGTTTTTGTGCAGCTGTTGCGGCACTGCCCAATTCATTAATTTGTAACTGATTCAGTTCACCAATTAATGTTAATATTCGCTCTTTGTAACTGATTATAGACGATCGTTTCTGGGAAATATTGTTTAGAGATGTGTGAATACTTGCTATGGTAAATGAGGGTTTATATCTACTTAGGAGTTTTTCTCTGAGCTGTTCTAGGGTGCTAGGGATGTCAGCACTCAATACGGTACGTACATTTTCTGATAACTTTACATGAAAATTGAAGTCAATCAATTGACTTTTCCCAGTTTCATTTAAAGTATTGCTGATATACTCAGCTATTTTTATAAAAGCATTGAGTTCTTTTGGCTTCCCTTCAAATAAAGGTATGGTTTTCATTGCTACTTGTATGTCGAAATTCGCCATGTTGCTAAACTCACAGGGCATACGTCTTCTAGTAGTTGATTCTGTCTCTGAGTCTGATACTCCACTGCCAGTAGTATCGTCAATTAGGCTAGTCGTGAGAAAATCTCTTAATATTTCGGTACCACGTTTAAATCTTGTCTTTAATTCTAAAGTTTTGCAGTCGTCTAATAATTTCAATTGCTTATTGAATTCTACTTCTATTTCCTGTAAGCGATCTAATTTTGTTCTGACCGTTTCTAGTTTATACTGTCGGTTTGCTCTTTTCTTTATATTCGTCAACCATTGTTCCACTTCATCTATTAAACCTTTTATGGTTTCCATCAATTTCCATAAACTTTCTTAAATAAAAACAAAAGATATGATATATTTATATTATTATTATTTTTACGAACATTAAAAAAAAATTTTTTTTTTTTTTGTTATACATTAATATTTCTTGAAATTTGCCTTCGCATATATTTTTTGTTATTACTATCATATATATACATTCCAACAATAATAATTAGAAAGATGATCGATGTTACTCCGGCTTGGCTGTACTGCTCGAACATTGTTTGCTCGGTCTGGCTGCTGCAGTTTCCCATAGTTGTTGTTGTTTTTTTTTCTTGCCTGTTGTTGTCGTACTCTGTTTCGATATTCCTCAGTCGTTTAAAAAGCTCGTTCTTGTACTCTCCTTTGGCTGCTCCTATTAGTCGGTATAACTCTCCTCTCAGCCTTCATAGTTGCACCTTCTTGCCGCCTCTGGATTTTATTTTGGTCTTCTGTACCGGTGACGCTGGTTTTGGCTGGTTCCTACGTTTGTATTCCTCTAAACTTAAAGGAACGGGGCCTGCTGCTGGATCCTCACAAACAGGTTCCCAAAGTGTGGGTTTTCTGTATTGCCTTGTGGTGACTTCTAGATTTCGAAGGGAAAAAACCTCTTCCGGGTTGTATTCCTGAGGTGACGTTTTGATTATTGGTCCTGGTTGGTATTTAGGGGTGTTGGGGCTCCTTGTTGTTGTTTCCGCTCCGGGTTTGTATAGCTCCCAAAGTTCCTCGAATCCATACATCTCTTTTAGATTCTGTCGGTGGCAGGATCGCCATGTAATGTTAAATCGTAGGGGTCCATTGTCTATAATAAAATCTTTACCTGTCCTTTCGTAAATATGCAAAAGTATAATGGCACACGAAATGCCGATCTTGGTATCGAAGGAAGACTAACTCTTAGTCTTGTATTAAATTGCTGCCTCAAAGGCTGCAGTCTTCTTTATTGCTTGATAGTTGTACAAATCAATACTTGTTCAATACCTCGTAAATTCACTGCTTATATACTAAATCTATGACATATTTTCTAGGGTTCTTAATAATTACCACGTGCCCATGATTCACCGTGAGAATTCATCGTTCTACCTTATATTCAAATGACCAAAGTGCAACGTTCTTACAAAGAAATGCAATGCGATGCAGTTTCATTTGTTCATTCATAAATTTTGTTCTTCTCGCGTTACATCCGTAACAATACGGTTGATCGCGTGCTAGAAGTATGTTATGTTTGTAACTCGTACTGAGTGTACAAACATACATATGATATTTAGAAAATAGATACGTTGTAATGTTGTTTTGGTCATTTGATATCGCGCTGGGTGCTATCTCACCACAAGAAGATCAAATGCCCCCCTTCCGCAAAAATTCCAAAATGTTTAAAATGGCTGGAATCCAAACAAATAAAATAGCGTGCGTTGTACTACATATCTGAATCAATAGGGTCCCAGAAAAAGTTGCCAGTAGTCAGTTCGACTAACATTTGGACATGCGCAGACGCAATTTGAGAGTGTGTACATTACGTAGTACCCGCCCCCCGAAGATAGAGAGCAAGAGCCATCGCGGATGAAGTTCATTCTATCCAAATCGGGTGATCCAGCAACTGTGGTTGTGCATTTGCAATGGCGGTGATTTGAGGTCTGACTGGCCCACAATGTGGGCCCCCACCACACGTGCAATAAACATATCATAAAACAAAATGGCGGATTCGTACTGCGCGAGTTAAAACCTCCCAAGCCCCGAAATAGAGAAATATTCGTCGCAGGATGTTATAGTTCCGGGCAGCTCATCGTGACATGATGCACATTCAGAGGTCTGCAGAAGATCAAATGCCCCCCCCCCCCCCCCTTCTGCAAACATTCCAAAATTTTTCTTGTGCATGCTCTTTGTGCGTGTGTTGGAATGTTTTGTTTACTTTTGTTAGTTTCCCTTTCTGTTTGCCGGACACAATCGCATAGAGTCGAAAGCGTTACTTGACAAACGGATTGTGTGTGCCGGGCCCGGACTGTTGATTAAAGGGGCGGGATGAGGCGGATAGTGTGGGAGCGATTTTGCAATAAATACACAAACACAATACACGTCCGATTGGGAAAAGATGGTGGGAAGCGTGATTGCGATTGGCAGAAACTCACTCAGAGAAATAGTCTTTCTTTCCCGGTTTAGGCAGGAAGACCACCTTAGCCTCCCTCCATGCCTTCGGGTCGGGATATAGCCTGCTGAAAGGCAGGCGACGAATATATTCCGGATCCTATCTAGTAGAGCGCCCATGCCCCACTGTAATAGTGCCTGAAATATTCCGTCCATTCCAGCCGTTTTAAATGGTGCAAAAGAGTTTATAGCACTTTTGACTCCATTTGGAGTTATTATCCTCTCAGCTTCTTGTTGACTTACCCCACCAGTTCCCTTGTTAGTTTGGGCCCATGGTTGGTTTGACTTGAAACTTCCATTAAAATGTACCTCCATCAACGCCCTCATCGTTTCTTCCACTGTTTCTGTCATGAAACCATCAACTTTGCGTTTCAGCCCCATTTTCGAAGCAGTGTCTTTCGATATCATCTTCTGTAATCTGCATACTTGAAATGAAAGGCTGAGTCAAATCAATTGGTATTTCATTCTGAAGGATCTTAACTGTGAGAATGCTGTGACAACCTTTTACTCTATCCTGTACAACATCTTATATGAGTTTGTTCCACTATCTAACTATAAACCCCGGAAAGGTCCAGTTTGGTTTACTCCGCTAATACACAAATTGATCCGTAAAAAGAAGCGTGTCCATACTCGTCTTAAACGCTTCAGACGCCAATCCGACAGTATAGCGTTTCGTTATCTTAGAACTAAAATTAAAAGACTTATTATAGTTGCGCGTTCTGCTTATTATGAAAGTGTGGAAAATAGTTTGAGATCCAGCGAAAGCAAGCCTTTTTGGTCCTATGTGAAGAATATGAGATCTTCTTCCAGCCATCCTTCGCTGCTTTCGTACAACAATATGACTGCTAATACACCTAACGAAATTTGTGAGCTTTTTGCCACATTCTTCTCAAGTATTTTCTCTCAGTCGTCATTATCATCCTCTAGTCCACCTATTGATGCTCTCGATAGGCTGTCGTTGTATCTACCCCAGTCTGTTCTGCCGTCGTATGTATCTTTTCTTATCTCCTCCATAAAAAATAGTTCTTCCTCAGGACCGGATGGCATTCCTAATTCCTTTCTAAAGCAGACCAATAATTCCATATCTGCTCCTCTCGCCATTCTGTTTACCAAGAGCTTGCAGGAAGGTATTTTTCCAATACAGTGGAAATCTTCCTTTGTTGTTCCAATACCTAAGGGTGACCTTAGCTCTGCATCTAACTACAGACCTATTTCCCTATTATCATCTGTTTCCAAAATCCTTGAGAAGATTGTGTACAACTTCATTTATGATAATTTTGGTTATCTTATTTGTCCAGAACAGCACGGCTTCTGCAAAAATAAATCTGTAGTTACCAACCTGGTTGAATTCGTTAATTACATTGCTAAATCTTTTAATGATCATAACGACGTTCATGTCATTTATACAGATTTTGCTAAGGCTTTCGATACTGTGAATCACCAAATCTTGCTAAACAAGCTAATCGCTCTTGGTTTTCCTTCATTCCTCGTTGTATGGCTCTGCTCTTACCTCAACGATCGGTCATCTAGAGTCGTTTTCCAAAATTTAGTTTCGTCCTCTTTCTGTCCGTCATCTGGGGTTCCCCAGGGCTCTATTCTGGGTCCCTTATTGTTCTCATTCTTCGTGAATGATCTTCCGTCGCTTCTTAATTGTCCCTTCTTATTATATGCTGACGACAGTAAAATTTTCTCAGCGGTTTCATGTCTTACTGATTGTAACGTGCTACAATCTGATTTGAACATTTTATCTACTTGGTGTAGCTCAAACGATTTACACCTTAATGTTTCCAAATGTTTTGTAATGGTTTACTCCTTAAAACCTTCCCCTATTTCTTTCTCATACCAAATAAACTCGGTTCCTCTCCTAACTGTTTCTACGTTCAAAGACCTGGGAGTTGTGTTTGACCCCAAACTTCGTTTCACTGACCATTACTCTGATATTATCAACAGGTCATCTAAATTAGCTGGTTTTATTTTACGTTGCTCCTGTAACTTCCGGTCCATACATACCTGTGTGAATTTATTTGTGTCACTTGTACGTAGTGTCTTAGAATATGCCTCTGATGTTTGGTCTCCATCTACTTCTGTCTCTTGCGAAGCTCTTGAAACTGTTCAAAGAAAATTTACTAGAACCTTAATGTTCAGATACAAGCTTGTATACCGCCCTTACCCCGACCGCCTCAGCTTTTTAAATTTATCGCCACTACGTAAAAGAAGAACATACCTAGATCAATGTTTTCTTTTCAAGTTGTGTAATGGATTGTTAAATTCTTGTCTCTTAGCTGACATTAAGTTTAGGATCCCTTCCCACAACACGCGATCGATGGCAGTTTTTGATCCTCCTCATTCCTCACTTTCTGTTTTTATCAACTCTCCACTCCAGAGATCTATGAGAAACTTTGATAGTTTGGAGCTTGGTTCTATATCCTCTTCTTTTTATACCTTCAAACGTACTTTGTTGCATAAACTTGATTCTTCTGAAATAAATGATTAATTAGCCCTATTGTAAATCTTGGCGGCTTCTTTTTAATTTTGAATTACTATTTCTTGTCTTCTGTTTATCCGCCTACATAGTTCTAAGTCACATTTTCTTTTTCATTTGAATTACTATTTCTTATTTTCTATTTATATAAGTTCTAGCTCCTTAAGTTATTTTGCTTTTCACCTTTTTTTCTTCTTTCTTCTTCTTTAAATTTCCTTTTTTTTGTATACTATTACTTTTTTTCTTTTTTGTATTCTTCACATTACGTATTTTTGGAATCTATTCCTGTTATGTAATAATAATAATAAATAAATAAATAAATACTTCCGACGTATCCTTCATGCTAGAGCAGAATTCCCTCCACGTATTTCGTTTCCGAAGACGTAAGGTTCTTTTCCGCTCCCTCTTTTTATCCTTGTATAGTTCCCAAGAGTGAGAGTCTCTCTCCCTCATGTAACGGTTAAAGGCTTTCCTTGTCTCTTTTTTCATAGACTCCAGTTCCCTACTCCACCATGGTGTTGGGTCCTTTTCGTCCACTACTGTGGAGGGACAAGCGTGTTCGAAAGCGCGATTAATAGCGGAGTTCAGTTGTTCCACTGTTCGCTATATCTCGACCGTATTCCGAGGTATTCCGTCTTGAATATCCTCGACTTGTTCCAATAAATATGTCTCGTACTTAACACTATCAGTATTTTTTGGCACTCTTATACGTTTGCGTTCGCTACTCCGTTTTCTGCCATATAGAATTTCAAACTGGATAGCCCTCCACCACTCTCCAATTCTGAACTCTGTCAAGCATATTAACAGAGCTTAGGGTAATGTCGATCACCTCAGCCCTTCGTGCACCCACGAAGGTGGGAGCGACCCCCTTGTTTACTACCAGCAGATTGTACTTTTCCACAAATTCTAGCAGCTGCTGTCCTCTGGGATTGTCATCTGTGCTGCCCCACACAGTGTTGTGCGCATTGGCATCACAGCCTATGATCAGGGCCATATCTCTTTCTTTACAATATCTTACCAGATTTTCTACTTCCTCTGATGGAGGTGGTTCTGGTGCATCATAAGGGAGATATGCTGATGCAATTAGGAATGATCCTGCACCACTGCCGATCATTACTACCGTAAGATCAGGCGAGCAGAGATGCATCATTTGTACTGCACGTATTCCATGACGCACCAGGATGCATGTCCTTATTTTACCGTCCACCTGTGAATGGTACAGATTTGCGGTTTGTTGTGACAAACCCCTAATTTTGTTTTGTAAAATCCAGGGTTCCTGTATTAAAGCTATGTCCAGTTTCTCTTCATCAAAGCATCTCGTCATCATCGCTGATGCCGCTTTACTATGATGAATATTCAGCTGGCACACAGTTAGTGTTTCTTTGTTCGGGCCCGCCACCATCCCTGATAGTCGGCAGATTGAACGTTGATCAGAGTGCACGTTGTCTGAACTAACCTCTCCGCGCCTTCTGGCGCATCATTGTCCGTTCCAACAACGCCTCCCTTCTCCCCTGGAGCGTCTTCTTCAGAGACTAACCTCTTCAACCCTTGCGAGTCGTCGCTGTCCATCTCACTGGAATTCCTCCAGACACTTTCTCCAAGAATGTCTTGATGTATTTTCATATTCTTGTTTTTATTTATTGATTCAGGTTTGGGTTTCCCGTTCTCGGACCAGAGCCGATGCAACTGCCAGCATATTGCTTCCCGCTACTTAACTAACATTATGACGATCCGGCCGTTCTTTCCTCTCTTTGTGCCGCGAAGCAGACTCCCTCGCGACCTCCCGAAAGTTCCGTAGGCGTTCATGCCACTCTGCACCTGCTACCCTTGAAGCAAATCAAGGTTTCTCTCCTAGTCTAACAGATCGCTACTCTGTAGACCGCGGTTCAACAGGTGCAAGAAAGGAGCAAAGTGAAGTGTTGGATCCGGAACCCCGCAGGTGAAATTTCACCTCAGCCACCAGCTCCAACCTCAAACCTGGTCGCTGTGTCACCTATGCAGAGAGTTTCATAGGCGCCCCTCTGCTAACGTACGGTCGGGGAGACAGTTTACACTACCCATACAACTGGTTATTGTACAGGTGTGTGGCAGTAACTGGCTCGGTTTGTGATGACCATTTGCGTCCCTGGTCACCTTCCCCCGATGGGCACGGTCGCATAACACCCCGGGGATTAAGGACATCTGACACTCCGTATGGGCTACCTTCGCCAAAACTATAGAACACAAGAGTTGGCCAGGTACATCATTCCTGTTGAAAACAATGGAAAAGGTGTTGGTGGACTACCTGGAGAACACCACGCTAATGTATAGTCCTCTGAGTAGGTGCCAACATGCTTATAGAGCAGGCAGATCTACGGAAACCGCTCTACACGAACTTGTTAGAGTTGCAGAGAGAGAGATTAACAATGGCGGGGTCGCTATGTCTACTTTTATGGATATAGAGGGTGCTTTTGATAAAATCTCCTTTACCAAACTAAGGAACGCCCTGACTGAGCGGGGGGTTGATTATATTATAATTAAGTGGATCGACTCTATGCTTGAGCAGAGGGCGGTAAATATTAGCAGTGGATGTGACAGAATACGGGGTAAGGTAGTCCGAGGATGCCCACAAGGAGGTGTTCTTTCGCCTCTACTGTGGAACATCACCGTGGACAGTCTTCTCTGGAAGCTGGACTCGATGGGCATACACACTGTAGGATACGCCGATGACTTGGCACTTACGGTCAGTGGAAAGTTCATGGACACAATTCTAGGTTGCATGGGACAAGCTCTCAAAGTAACCGAAGAATGGTGTAATGAGCAAGAGCTAACCATAAACGCTAGAAATCAAACACTATGATTTTTACTCGTAAGAGGAAAGACATAGAGATAACTCCCTTACGGCTCTTTGGTTCGGAAATTAAGGTGTCCAAGGAAGTGAAGCATCTAGGAGTTACCTTAGATGCGAAACTAACTTGGAATGTTCACGTTGATGAAAAGATCCAAAAAGCGAAAAGGATTTTGCATCAATGTAAGAGAGTGTGTGCTCGCAGGTGGGGAATTTCACCTAAAGCGACACACTGGATTTACACAATGATGGTAAGACCCATTCTAGCCTACGCATCAGTGGTATGGTGGCCAAAAGCCATGCAGAATACCACAAAGCAGAAGCTGGATGGGGTACAAAGGATAGCTTGCGTAAGCATATGTGGTGCAATGCGCACCATACCAACGGGAGCAATGGAGGCATTGCTGGGACTGCCGCCGTTGGACTTACCAATATTTATAAAGAAAACGGCGGCGCTTTCGGCAATACGCATGGAAAGGGATGCCATGTGGCATCGCTTTAGAACTAGCAGCGGTCATAAGAGCATCCTAGACATTATTCATGATGAGGTCAGGGAGACTCTAATGCCGGTAGAAGGCATGAGTAGACGTAGGGTAGTTGAAAGACTACACAAGACTCACATTGCAGATGGAAACATACACAATGAGTGTATGTACAATGACATCAGCATTTTTACTGATGGCTCTTTAATGGACGGTAAAGCGGGGGCGGGGGTTTACTCTGAAGAGCTAAACCTAGCATGTGCGCTTAGTCTAGGAGAGTATGTGTCCGTATACCAGGCAGAGATGCTTGGCTTGTTGCATGCGTTGGACCACCTGCTTGAAGGTCAGGTGCGGGGGAAGAAAATCCTTATTGGACTGGACAACCAATCGGTGATCAGACGCATGCAGCAGACGAACATAAACTCTAAACTGGTACTAGAGTGTGTCCGGAAGCTCAACACGTGTGCCTCAGAAAATGAGGTTACGCTGATGTGGGTAAAAGGACACATAGGTACAACAGGAAATGAGGCGGCGGATGCCCTAGCAAAACAGGGATCTGCGGCAACTTTCATTGGCCCAGAACCCAGAGTTGCTCTGGGGAACGGCATGATTGGAGCGAAGGTTGGGGAGTGGATGGACTCCATGCATCGACAAAGATGGCAGGAGCTAGTCACTTGCAAACAAGCTCGGAATGCAATGACCAGCCCTTTAGGCAGGGAAGCGAGAAAGGTACTCAGTTATAAACGGAGTACCCTAAGCTGGATAACTGCCTTGGTCACAGGGCATGGTAATTTTAAGGCTCATCTGGCCAAGATGAAAATCGGGGAAGATGACGTTTGCAGGCTATGCCTGGAGGAGGCCGAGACGGCAGCACATATTGTGTGCGAATGTCCAGCACTGGCTAGCACGAGGTTGAGGATCACAGGCAAGCACATGATAAGTGTGGAAGTCATGAGTGAACTCAGCCTTAAACAAATGCTAGCAATAACACGGGACTCAGTGACGAAGAAAGAGGTCGACAACTATCAGTCGACATCTGGAAGCCACTGATGACCGGGAGGGGGCGAAAAGGGACCCAAACGTTAGTGGTCTGCTTCGGCTATCCCCCAGAATATAATAATAATACTCAGAGAAATGTCGATAGGCTGCAGTCTGCAAACTGTACCGAACGGGTAGATGGAACAGGGTGCACGAGAGGAGGTGAATATTGCACACACGCGATGCAAACGAAACGAAACGATCCCGCGAGAGAAAGGAGCCCGAGCGGACAGGACAAAGCAAAGCAGAATTTATGACGAGTATCTACACTGCCACCAGATACATCGGTACACGCATATGTCTTATGCCTACCGAAAGCGTGGGACGTGTTTTTTCGAATGATTTCATCCAGTATAACTACACTGGGATCTTTATAAAACTTACGTCGATATCTTCAACACAACAGGTTCCTCGCAGTCGGTAGTCATAGACATATCCATGTTCCGATGTATCTGCATGCAGTGTAGATACTTTGTATCTTTTTAAAGCGGTTTTGGACATCCTCGTCTGTTTTAAAATGATTGAAGAGATATTTGAGTTTTGATCATCACGGGAATTTTTTTCGGAATGTGTGAGCTTTTGACAGAAGTCTGAAGCCAAATTTGGTATTGCGGAAGTTCTGTACCAACACCGCGCATCTCAAGCAAATGTTTACCACTGGCACCATTCAAACACACACACACTTACCCGGGGGCTATTGCGCTGGTGGCGAAGCCACTCGTATCCAAGAACTTTTTTTATACCCTAGACTTTTAGTATAGGGTATATTGTTTTTGTCACGACGAAAATATGTAACACCTTAAAGGAGGCTCCGGAGGTATAGCAATGTATATATATAAATGATCAGGATCACCTCCTGATTCGATTTAGCCATGTCTGTCTGTCTGTCTGTCTGTCCGTCTATCTGTCCGTTCGCACGATAACTTTCGATAGGATGAAGTTAGAAACTTGAAATTTTGGTCAAATGTTGGAAGTATAATCTACTTGGTTGGTATTGAAAATGGGCGTGATCAGGCCAAGAGAACGCCTACCTCCGCTATATATGTAAAATAATTAAATGTATCTATAACTCCCGATTAAATAAACATTAAAAGCTCTAGCTTTGGCAAATTGCTCGTGAAGATAATCTTCTACTCCCCTAAAAAAATAAAATCGATCAGCTGAAAACCAACGGTAATTTTCTTACAAAGAGCCCCGTACTACCCTACTTTTCGTTTTTTTTGTCTATAACTTTTGAACAAATTGACTTAGACACCTGATTTTTGGCATGTAACCTTGGAGTAAGAAGGTGTTTAAGTTTTAGTAAGTTGGGCGTAATCAGATCAAAGGAACGCCTACAACCCCTACAAATTTCAAAAAATTATATATTCTTTTAATTACGATAACTTTCGATAAAATGACACTAGCGAGTTGAAAATTTGAAAAAATGTTGTTAGTAGGATCTACTTGGTTGGTATTGAAAATGTGTAAGATCTGACTCAAGCAACCCCTACCTCCCCTACAAATGCAACTTCAATAAGCGATAACTTTTGACAGAATCAAGCCAGCGACTTGAAGTTTTGGTCAAATGTTTGAAGTGAGATCGGGTTAGTTGGTATTTAAGATGGGTTAGATGAAACCTAAGGAACCCCTACCTCCCCTACAAATGAAACTTCAAATAAGCGATAACTTTCGATGGAGTGAAGCTAGGGAATTGAAATTTTGTACAAATGTTTGTAGCATGATCTTATTTGTTGCTAGCAATTATGAGCAAGATCCGACTTAAGGAACCGCTACCTCCCCTACAAGTGAAACTTCAAATAAGCGATAACTTTCGATAGAGTGAAGCTAGAGGCTTGAAATTTTGTTTAAATGTTTGAAGCATGATCTTATTTGTTGTTGGCAATAATGAGCAAGATCCGACCCAAGGAACCCCTACCTCCTCTACAAGTGAGACTTCAAATAAGCAATAACTTTCGATAGAATGAAGCTAGAGACTTGAAAAATTCGACAAATATTTGTAGAATGGGTTAGTTAATTGATTTTGATAATGGTCAAGATCCTACTGAATGATTGCCAACCTCCCCTATAAACTGGCCATACAGGAAACTCGCTTTTAATACATATGGTCGTTACCAATTGGTACTTTTGGTATCACCACTAGGTCTGTACAAGTCTAGGGTATATACGCTTCGGTTAGGTTATACCCTAGTTTTTTATTGTAAATAGCCGAGCTCGAGGCGTCTCCGTCTTCAATGCTTAAGACGGACTGGTAGCGGCTTCTACTGTCTCGCAGATCGATTTCCAGCCCTCCATTCAAATACACAAACTGATTTGGCTCCGGGACGGGAACTTGGTATCACCACTAGGTCTGTACAAGTCTAGGGTATATACACTTCGGTTAGGTTATACCCTAGTTTTTTATTGTAAATAGCCGAGCTCGAGGCGTCTCCGTCTTCAATGCTTAAGACGGACTGGTAGCGGCTTCTACTGTCTCGCAGATCGATTTCCAGCCCTCCATTCAAATACACAAACTGATTTGGCTCCGGGACGGGAACTCCATTTGATTCGAAACACGGACCGGGTGCAAATCACTCCTTAAAATCGGCGTGTTTGGATGCACAGAAACCTTTTTTGTGGGGGGGGGGGGGGGTTTGTCAACAAGCGTACGACGACCGTGGGATGGTGGCGGTGACGACCATCCGATTCCTGTTGTTTATTCCAATTGGGACATATGTAGGACGTTTTCACGGCAATTGCAATTCCGATCACTAGCACCCGTAGCAAACTGCAAAAACGAACCATGCTCTTTTGCAAATTCAAGCCGAGCCCGCCGCCAAATTTTTATTGCACTCACACCCGACCGACGAGATCCCGTCTCACTATGCCAATCAATTTCCAGCTAAATTAGCCGTTCTTACACTGAAATTTCATGCGATTTCATACGACTGGTATATCCGACCAGCCCGATACCCACTTTTCTCCGCAAAAAAACACGACTTCCCACCTGCGCGGTCCGGAACTCACTCGGATCGTTTATTTAAACGCCATACACGAAATTCGATTCGTAAAGCGGACGTTCGACTCGACAGGATTGAGGGAATCGTCCTCTAAAAAAATGACCCGGGGTCGTAGCGGGAACGACCACGTACGACTTTCTTTTTTACGTCCACTTTACACCGCGGTCAGGAATTCCCAGAATCGTCTACATTCGGTGCCTTAAGGAGTACCTAGCTCGGAGCTTTTATCTCCCCCCATACGGGATGGCGTTTTCTCTGACCGAAGCCAGAAGGATGACTACTTTGGAACATGCACTTTCCTCAGAACCTTACCATTATAGGCTGCGACCTAGCTTAGACGACTTAACAATAACTCACAGCCACCACGAGTCCAACACCTTGATGGGCCAGTACCTTGGTACTGTGGGCACACCCATCCCTGTGGTTCATTATTTGCTACTGACTTCTCAAAAGTCGCAAAGATCTCACCGTTCAATATCCTTACGGAATATCTTGCTGATTAAGGAGTGCATCCCGGGCTCAGCTAAACCCACTATCCCCAAAAGAGTTGAAAGTGCTTCCGTTCCTTGCGTACTAGTAAGCATTCTCCTCCATCGGGGATAGTGCTTCCTTTCGCATCACAGGCCGGCGCCATGTTCAGGTACTAGGAAGCCAATTGACTAGGTACGTGGGATTGTCTAGCCCCAAAGCAGTGTAGGAATCAGTATCTCTCACTTTCCACCAATCCACACCTACGTTAGAATCAGAGCTTGAGAAGACCCCAAAGCTGTGTCGTCATCAAGTCTAGGAATCGGAATACTGGGAGGACCCCAGCAACCTTTCCGCTTCATGGCACCTATAGGATTGCTCCAATAGGAATCATTCAAGATACTTTTCAGCCTATATAGCCCCTTTTCGTATTTCGTTATGCGGGGGCACCGTCGTATAACGACGGACTCAAGAGACCATCACACAACACCGGTGGCATCATAACGACGGACACCACTAGCGAGACCGTCAATCAACTTCATAACTAGGGTACATGGGGTCGTCAGTCCCCAAAGGCATGCATAGGGATCAGCGCCAAGGCCCCTTTACCCTATACACCACCTCCTTGCGTAGCTCAGGTCCGTGGGTTCGCTAAACCCAAAACACCATAAGTCTTTCGACCTAGTGGGTGTCCCCTGCGGGGCCAACACACCGCGGTCAGGAAGCAACTCCTGAACATGCGGTAGAATCTCGCGGTCCACCCACCTAGGGGGCGTTATTTTTGAATACTTTTGCCGTTTTGGCCGCCAAGAAAATTTCAATTCGGATCTCCTCCAGCCAGTCCGGTAGGATAAATTTTGGCGCATTTACCAAAAATATCTCTACCGTGAACGGGGTAATATTTTCGTAATTAAACCAAACTTTCTCCCACCGGAAGGCGTTTTCTTTCCCTGACGAAAGATGGTCGGAGCAGTACCGCGTCAAATCCGAGACGGGGATGGCGGTAAACAAATTCAAATGTGGAACGGAAATATATGGCGGATGTGCAGATGGTTGTTTCCGAAGGGGATACATTACACAGTATGTTATCTGAGTGAATCCAGGTTTTTTCACCTTTTTTCACCAGTAGATGTACTTAAGAGGGAAAGGATTGTGTTATGTTCGTCAGCTAACAAAGAACAGAGATAAAACATTGCACACTGCAATTAACCATATTCCGGTCTGGTTGTGCTGCTTTCACTGGCAGATCGAAGGCTGCGCCTGATGAGTAATGATCTGTCGGTGGTACGAAACTAGAAGCTGAGGGTCCCATTACGCCTGGACCCCGATGCGAGCGCGAGGGCAAGTGAGCCCTCCGCCAACCATTCCATCCTTATCGCCTAATTTTTCTATTCCCCATTTTTACCTCTCCTGTTTGTGTTGTCTCCAACAGGCCTATGTATTTTTATTAATATGTAAAGGACAGGGGCAACGAGCGGCGAACACCCCACTCACGTCTCCTGAACTGAGCTACAGCAAATATAGGCCACTGCCCAGCTCATTGAGGGCCTTTCTCTTCACCAGATGGCATGGCCCGACCTTCACTTCATTAGGTTCCGTCTCATGGGCATCGTCAAATGCCCACCAAACCGTCTGTTACAACACATAGGACACGGTGAAAAGCAAATAAGTTAATTTTTCCCCAATCCCTGTTGACTGAAAGATTACCGGTAGTGTGACCAGATAATAATTAACCAATTTTGCAGGGCTGTTGTATATTACTCGTTTATTCTCCTATTTATATATAGGGCAGCGCTATATTAAATTTTCGCCCCGGGCCCCAAATTTTCCTCGCACGGCTCTGTGTGTAGCATAGGTGAAAGTCTTTTCTCAAGGTAATATACGCCACCGCCGTAGCACCTGAATGATGCTACGGCGGTGGCTTATCAACCGCAAAGATTTTGGGACGGCTGATTCTCGATTGGTGGACTGAGGAAGTTCCACATCTGTAGGTCATCTTCACCAAGTGATGATCTGAGTTGCAGTTTGCTCCTTCATAAGAGCGGACATCCATCACACTAGACGCCCATCTCCTGCAAATGAGAACGTGATCCATTTGGTTGACGGAATGCGCGTCTGGAGATTTGCAGCTCTGCTTGTGAATGCGTCGATGCGGGAATCACGTACGGCTTACGACTAGATTCCTACTGCAGGTGAAGTCGATAAGTCGCTGGCGGTTGCCGTTAATATACATTTTTCATGGAGACTGTGGACACCAACACCAGTGGTCCCCCCGTGCCCCCCGCGCGTTTCTTGTCATTGATCTCGCTGCCAAGCCAATTTATTTCCCGGACTGCAGTAATGCTCAGTTTTCACTTTTCGACCTGTTAACCTGTCGTTTGTGTGGTCGTCGTTGTTGATCCGTCCAATCCGAGGATTTTGTTCCAGGTTTCTTGACGTAGAGTGTTTTTTACAAGGATGAGTTTTCAGCACATACATAGCTTTACCCCAGGAGATGGCCTCGGAAGATAGCTGCTTCAGATGGTTTAATAAACGAGCTGAAGTTCACCCAACTAAGTGGCAGGTCCAACTGCACAAATCATTCCATCCTACTTAGAGACGCTTAGGTGTTGGTCAGCCATTCAGGCTACAGCTATCTGCCTTTTTCCAAACTGTCTTATCGTTAATACTTGGCCGTCAGCGCTTTGACACACTGCCGTTACCAGGGGGTGTCGACCAGGAGGACTATGGAAAAGGTTTTTTGCCCCCCGTTTTGTTTAATCTTGGCCTTCTTTTTTTTGACTGTAACTTCGTTCATGGAATTACGCAACTTTTTGCAATTTAATTGTGTTCCTAATTTCAAGAATTACTCTTTGTAATCTACATTTGCCTTTTCTGTCTTGTTCTTACTGGACGTTACCCTAAGTTCCGTTTGATTTTTACTATCCTACTCTTCTACATGAACTTAATATTCCAACCTAGCCTCTAATTACTGCCCCATTTGTCTTCTTTTGTCCCTTTCTAAAATACTTGAAGGAATTGTCCTTATCAACACGGTTTTAGTAGGAATAAATCTACCGGTCATCGCATGTTGTGTTTAATAATTTTCATTCTTCCTCAATGATCTCAGTGTCGCTTTCGACTCCAAACTTAACTTTTCTGACCATTTTCCTTTCATAATTTGTAAAGCTTCTAAATTAGCAGTTTTGTACTGCGTTATTGCTGTGACTTTCGGTGTTTTGCGAACTCCCTTTGCATCCCTCGTACTCAGCAATTTTAAATACGGCTGAGTTGTTTGGTCCCGTTCTACTTCTTCTGCTTCTGATGCTTTAAAATCCATTGTAATGAGCTATATTCTGGTCTGGTTGTGCTGCTTCCACCGGCAGATCGATGGCAGCACCTGATGAGCAATGAACTGTGGGTGGTATGAAACCAGAGGCTAAGGGTCCCATTACACCCGGACCCCGATGCGAACGCGACGCCATCTGAGCCGTTCACCAACTATTCCACCCTTAATACGTAAAAACCAGGGACTACGAGCGGCGAAAATCCCGCCCACGTCTCCCGCTACAACAAGCACAGGCCGCTGGCTAGTTCGTTGAGGGGCCTTTTTCTTCGCCAGATGGCACAGCCCGACCTTCACGGTCATTATGCTACCTTAGGCTCCGACCCCATGGGCATCTTTGGATGCCCACTAAATCGTCCACTATATATTTGGCGCACAACGTGGGTCCCATTTTTGATAAAGAACAGGACTAAAAAGGACCTCATCGGATTGTTTTTAGTCGTTCCGCCGATTAGCATCCCCACAAGCACATTAAAGCTACTCTCTCTAAGTCTAAGTACTTAGCCACTTTACTTCACTTATTTTCCCTTTAAGTAGCTGTGCTTTCCTTTGTATCACCCCCATCCTTCAGATAGAGCAGTTTTTTCCTTTTAGATTTAGTTTAACAAGGCAGCTTTGTCTGTCTTGGTCTTTTGTGGTTTAGCCACGTATTTAAGGCCTCCATAAAGCTTCGAATTGCCGGCATTGGGAGTCTCTTCGGTGACCGGACGAGGATTGTCCTTTTAAGAGGAAAAACCACATTAGGAGATTAAAGAAATCAAATTTTCTCTTATTGTATAAATTATTTGCTTGACAATCCAAGAATACGCCGCTAAAATTTCAAAGCGAAATTCGCATTCGCTTAGATTTAATCAGCATAGAACCGGGTATAGTCTACTAGCTCGAGTGGTGCACTCTAGGGGTACGGCGGAGCACTACCTTAGGTAGTTACTTTATGTTTTTACGTAGCCTTGTATCGAAACCCCACTTTTGCATCTTTGTTTTCAAATAACGGTATAGAAGGTACTAGAAGCATCAACAAATGGGAATATTTTCGTTATATTCTGTTTTTCAAACGCGTTTTTCTCAATTTGACTTTTTTTCGCATTTGCGGGAAGTCTAACTCAAAAAGTAATGAACCGATCATTATGAAAATTGAAAGTATGACTCTGTTTAAAATTACGAAGAATATGAACTAACATTTATGATGATATCATATTTTTAACTGTTTTTCTTTTTTTTTCCAAAATTAGTGAAAAAAAATTGTGAAAATTTAAATATTTTTCCAAAATCTGCCAAATTTTTAATTTCTATTGTTTTCACCTGCATTGAGGTTCATATTCTTAGAAAATAAGTTAATAATGTAAAATTAAAACTTTTTTGATTCTGGATAAATATTGGAATCGCTACACGTGCCGCAATTGGAGAACTCTAGTTACGACCTTCAGCGGACATCAGTGCGTAACTTTGTTAAATCTAAAATTTCACAAAACTTGTTCGAAATATGAATAAAATGATGTCAAAATTTCATTGAATTCTAGTTAATTCTTCCCATCCAGAAAAAAAAATCATAAAAACTCGGTGAAAATGAGCCTCCTAATGTAGTTTCCCTCCTTAAGTCACTTAAAATATTTTTCTTTACTCAGTATTACATTTTTATGAGTGAATTACGGCAGCGAATACATATTGCGCCTCTGCTGGTTGTAATGGACGGTCTGGTGGGCATCCGAAGATGCCCGTGGGGACGGAGCCTAAGGTGGCATGTTGACCGTGTAGGTCAGGCCTTGCCGTCTGGCGAAGAAATAGGCCCCTCAACGAGTTAAGCAGCGGCCTATGCTTGCTGTAGCTCAGTTCGGGAGACGTGGGCGGGGCTTTCGCCGCTCGTTGCCCCTGTCCTTACGTATTAATAAATAATTCATAGGCCTGGGGAAAACAACACAAACAAAAGGGCAAACAAAATTGGACAGAAAAAAAGGCGATAAGGAAGGAATGATTGTCGGACGACTCAGGTGCCATCGCGCACGCAACTGGGTCCGGGTCTTTTAGGACCCTCGGCCTTCTTTACCCACCCTACCATAAGGTCCCATGGCCGACAAGAAAAACGTGTGGGGACCTCCCCGAAAACGGGTTCCAACCAGACTCCCCGAAAAAATCTTACTTTTCGCCCATCCACCTCTTCCTCACACCCAATCCCTCATATCCCTCGATCAATCCTTTTTCCCCCGCATAAAACAAAAATCGGACATCGGTTACTTTCATGCCGCTATCTAATATTAAATTTGTATTTCGACTTCCACACAAAAAGAAAAACCCCACTCCCTATCACACATCTCATATTCACTGTATGTGATATGAGACCAGAGAGCAATTCTCCACAACGCACAATTGCACTCGCATGCTGCTGAGTGCAACCAGTCGATAGTGGACAATGGAGGCATATCCATTGTGTGTGTACTTAATGTATCGCAACTGGCTAGCTGGATGTAGCCAACAGTCATAGTGCGCACTGGCACAGTGAAAGCCTTTCACTCGATGACAGCAACGGGATTAAACAGATGGAAGAAATGTATGTGTAATCCAACGGAAGCGAATACAAGGGGGGGTGTCGCATTATGTTTGCACGAAGTATTGAATTGAAAAGAAGAAATGAAACCGAAATATAGAGGGCTACGCCCGCAATCCGAGGGTTTTGTAGCAAGCACTTATTTTGGTATTGTAACGCCACACACACAATTTTCACCAAGTCCACGACACGCATCAGCCCACAAGATACAAACAGCATACACGCATCGACCACGTGACCAGCCAACCGCCATCAGAAGGGTGCGATACACGCACGCGCAGTCGAGTACACACGCTACGATCACATGAGCTGCCAACCACCGTCAGAAGAGGACGAAGCACACACAGCCGCCTACGCTGATCTATGACAACGCATCGACTAGTGTAAGCGAGACCCACACAAGCACACCGACGGGTATATAAGGCGAGCCGTGATCAGCATCCAGAGGCAAGACATGACGACATGACGGACAGACATGGAGTGAAGACGGTCGCATCACCGTTCGTACCCCTCAACGAGTTAAGCAGCGGCCTATGCTTGCTGTAGCTCAGTTCGGGAGACGTGGGCGGGGCTTTCGCCGCTCGTTGCCCCTGTCCTTACGTATTAATAAATAATTCATAGGCCTGGGGAAAACAACACAAACAAAAGGGCAAACAAAATTGGACAGAAAAAAAGGCGATAAGGAAGGAATGATTGTCGGACGACTCAGGTGCCATCGCGCACGCAACTGGGTCCGGGTCTTTTAGGACCCTCGGCCTTCTTTACCCACCCTACCATAAGGTCCCATGGCCGACAAGAAAAACGTGTGGGGACCTCCCCGAAAACGGGTTCCAAAAAAAATCTTACTTTTCGCCCATCCACCTCTTCCTCACACCCAATCCCTCATATCCCTCGATCAATCCTTTTTCCCCCGCATAAAACAAAAATCGGACATCGGTCACTTTCATGCCGCTATCTAATATTAAATTTGTATTTCGACTTCCACACAAAAAGAAAAACCCCACTCCCTATCACACATCTCATATTCACTGCATGTGATATGAGACCAGAGAGCAATTCTCCACAACGCACAATTGCACTCGCATGCTGCTGAGTGCAACCAGTCGATAGTGGACAATGGAGGCATATCCATTGTGTGTGTACTTAATGTATCGCAACTGGCTAGCTGGATGTAGCCAACAGTCATAGTGCGCACTGGCACAGTGAAAGCCTTTCACTCGATGACAGCAACGGGATTAAACAGATGGAAGAAATGTATGTGTAATCCAACGGAAGCGAATACAAGGGGGGGTGTCGCATTATGTTTGCACGAAGTATTGAATTGAAAAGAAGAAATGAAACCGGAATATAGAGGGCTACGCCCGCAATCCGAGGGTTTTGTAGCAAGCACTTATTTTGGTATTGTAACGCCACACACACAATTTTCACCAAGTCCACGACACGCATCAGCCCACAAGATACAAACAGCATACACGCATCGACCACGTGACCAGCCAACCGCCATCAGAAGGGTGCGATACACGCACGCGCAGTCGAGTACACACGCTACGATCACATGAGCTGCCAACCACCGTCAGAAGAGGACGAAGCACACACAGCCGCCTACGCTGATCTATGACAACGCATCGACTAGTGTAAGCGAGACCCACACAAGCACACCGACGGGTATATAAGGCGAGCCGTGATCAGCATCCAGAGGCAAGACATGACGACATGACGGACAGACATGGAGTGAAGACGGTCGCATCACCGTTCGTACCCGCAAGGATCAGTCAGTGAGTGGTCGTCTAGCAGAAGATACGTCGATAAGACGAGTGTGCGCGGAGCTGTCAGTGGCAGTTGCGTGGTGTCTGCCGTCGTGCTCGGACGTGCTATCACTGCTGTGCAGTTCCGTAGCAACGAGAGTGTTATAGAGTGAGTTGTCGGGCCAGCGCTTTTCAGCGCTGATCATCGCAAAGAGTAAAATCCCGCCCGACACTCCACTCGATCCTGGCTGCCGTTCTCACGGTAGCCAGTTCAAATAAACTCAAGTGAAGTGCCCCGTGCAGTGCTGGGACATTGCTATCAATCGCAATGGATCCCGAAATAACCGACGTGAAGGAGCAAATTGAGCTAGAGAAAGCTCAATTTGTCAAAAAGGCGCGGCAAAAGCTTTTGCGTCTATGCAAAAGGTTCGGCGCCGACCTGAAGGAGGAGGTGATCGGAGACCTGCTCTCTTCCATGAGAATGGAAACGAAGATTCCTGCCGCCAGTTCTGTTAAGGTTACTGCCGGCTCCTGCTATGATGAATCCGAGGGCATCTCGTCTGACGATGACAGCGTAGCCATGGACGCGGTCGAAGACTGTGTCAACGCAGAAGCTGCCCCGACTGGATCATCATTAAAGTCAGGTAAACTCAACCCATTTAATGTTTGCAGTGCTAGTGCTAAGAGTGACAGTGCTAATAGGAAGAGGCTCGCTACCTCCCCACCCCCCTCATCTTTTAAGCCACGACGCAATGATGGCTACTCCCAGCTGCGTGAAGCAGTACGGAGCGTCTGCGAGAAGAACGCTGAGTTGTTTGCCAACCAGCCTCAACCAGCGCCAATTCTTCGGCCGAAATTGTCGGCTCAGGTCCCCCAGACCGCTAAATCCCCTCAAATTTTCAAAGCCCCTGCTGTGAAAAAGCAGTCCGGGAAGAAAAAGGCCAATGGCACTCGCAAAATCGTGAGTGCCAAGCCAACTTCCAGTGCTTCTGGTGCACACAAGACGCCCAGTGCCAAGGAACCCAGAGTTCCGCCCATTATATGCTACAGCTTCGACCTGAAATCCTTCAGGCAGAACCTGGCTGATGCATGCACGAAAAGCGGGACGAAAATTCCCGAATTTGAAATAAAATTGAAAGGAGGCAAAACTACCCTCCTCGCCAAATCTATCTTCTGCCATGGTGACTTAATGGAGCACCTAAAGGCTGCTAACGTGCCGTGTTTTTCGTACACTCCTGCTGCAATCAGGAAAGTAACATACCTCCTCAAGAACGTGCATCCTTCATATGACGAAGAAGACGTTCTTGATGCGCTCCGTTCCCTCCTAGGAGACATAGTCATTTCGGTCAAGCGATTTGACACCCCGCGCTCCAAAAGCCTGAGCAAGAAGCTGGCCATGTTTCTGGTTCAATTTGCCGCTGGCACTCAGGCAAATGAAGTAACCAAAATAAGTTACGTCCTCGGACATAAAGTCTCATGGGAGAGACCCGAGCACCAAAAAATATCACAATGCTTCAACTGCCAGCGCTTCGGGCACGTTTCAGCGAACTGTGGACTCGAATCACGTTGCGTCCGGTGCGATAAGGCACATGGAAGTTCTGCTTGCGAGGCACCTAAGCAGACCTCAGAGGTTTTCTGCGTCAACTGCAATGCTAAGGGACACCCTGCTAGCTACCGCGGATGCTCTATTGCAAAGAAAGCGGAAAGCAGACGCAAAGAGGCCAAAGAAGGCAAATCCATTGCCAGGGAAGCAATTACTACAACCCTTGAAAACAAAGTTCGGGATGGGATTTCCTATGCTGCGGCAACCAAGCCTGCAGCTAAGCCTAAACTGGCTACCGTAAGCAACCCCTTCAAGTCGACATCCTCAAATAGCTCCAAAATTTTTGAGGAATGCCAAAGCCTTTTTGGCAGAGACTTATTCTCTCTCGTCAAGGAGGTAGAAAAGTTTGTCCCCTATTTCAACTCGCTTGATTCTCCGTCTGAGAAGAAGATGGCGTACGTCCAGCTTGCCTTCAATCTTTGTGGTCTTAATGGATAGAATCAAGACCGCAATTCTAAACTCCAGCTCCTTCGTACCCATTTACAAAAGGCATGCTCTGCAGGAATACCTGAACGCAGCCAAGCCCGATATTTGTTTCCTTAGTGAAACCAGACTAAAATTTAGGCACAGTGTCTTTCTAGACAACTACCAGACAATTCGCCATGACGTTCCGGAAAATGACACCACTGGCAAGTTGGGTACGGCCATAATTGTCAAGTCCAAAATAAAATTTCGAAGAATAATTATCCCTCAGTTAACTTGCATAGAAGCCATGGGGGTTTCTTGTGAGGTGGGTGATAAAACCCTTGCTTTCGTGGGCATATACGCCCACAACAATTTCCCTATTTCAGAGCTGGTTGATGATCTCAACCAAATCCTTGCCACTGTTTCGGCATTTGAGTTCATCATAATCGGAGGCGACTTCAACGCTCGCCATCCTAACTGGGGAAACCGTATTTATAATGCATACGGTTACTCAATTAACTCATGGCTGAATTCCAGGGAAGCCGAATTATGTGTGGTAGCTCCTCCTGAGGCCACATTTCGTAGTTCTGGCAGCATCATCGACTTCTACCTCGTCTCCCCTAACTTACTACACCAAATTCCGTCGCTGGGTACCACCTCCTGCTCAGTAGTGGAGGCTGAATCCGACCACTTATTGGTAGAACTCGAAATCTCGAGTGCAACTCACTTTCAATTCCTAGAAGTTGAGGACGAGCGATACATCCCTTACAAAAGGGTTAACTGGGAAGACTTTGCAGCTGTCATCGATGAGAGGCTTGGGGAAATTGCAGTTGATAACTGCAAGAACCTCTCTATCTCAGAGATAGACCAAATCATCAACAGTGTCAACCAAATCGTTGAGTCAACCATTGACTCCGTCAAGATTCCTAAACGGATTGTAAACCTTGGATATAGAGACCTTCCCCAGGAAATCCTTGATCTCCATAGTAGACGGAAAACTCTTCGCCGTAGACTAACTAGAATCTTCCATAGGCGCCTAAATGCCGACAATAATGAGTATAGAAGGGTCTACTCTATCATCAAGGCCATAAATATACTCATTATTGTTAAAACAAAAGCCCATATGAACCTCCAGTTCGAACAACGGCTCAGAGCCATTGTCCCGGGACCAAACATGTTTATGGAAATAAACAAAATTACTAGGAGGAAAGGACGCACTCAAGAGTTCTCTCTTAATGGCTCTCCCCTGATAGACGACGCAGCAACGGCTGAAGCAGCAGCCGTTCATTTCAAAAACACATTTTCGGTAGAAAATTCCAGCCGCGATGCCTCGTTCTCCCGAGAGGTCAACGAGACAGTCAACTGCTTTGATGAAGATCATGCTCCTTCACTTCTTGCCAACTTCTCCAATGGTAACCCATCAGACAGGCCTGTCGGTAATGTTGAGTTCGTAGGACCCTCTGACATCCACGAAATGACTTATGGCATCCCTTCCAAAAAGTCAGCTGGCGAAGATGGCATCTCTAACTTCATCCTCAAGAAGATGCCATTCTCTTTCTTTATTATACTGGCAGTTATATTCAATAACTGCTTAAACATCGGATATTTTCCAGCACAATGGAAGAAAGGCAGAATTATCCCTATTCCGAAAAGATCGAACGACAGAGACATCCGCCACTCTCGTCCTATTTCCCTTCTTTCCAACGTAGGGAAACTGTTGGAAAGGGTAATTCTCTCCACAGCGTCAAGTTTTGCAGAAGATAGCAGGTTAATACCGCCAAGGCAGTTTGGATTCAGAGAGGGCCACTCCACGGTGGATTCTCTGCAGGTCTTCCTTTCGGATGCCTATAGGGGCCTCTCGGAATCCAAATTTGTAGCTGCGGTTTTAATCGATATTGAAAAGGCGTTCGACTCCATATGGATCAAGGGCATCATTTACAGACTTATTTCTTGGGACTTCCCTGTACACTTAATAAAGATAATTTCGAGTTTTCTTACAGATAGATCTGCGAGGGTTTTCATCAACGGATCTAGATCTGACCGCATAGATATTCTTTCCGGGGTGCCCCAAGGATCAGTCCTGGGCCCCTTTTTATTTAACCTATTCACTTCAGATATCCCAGGGACAAGGAACAGAGCACAGCATGGTTCAGGTGTGAACTTGTTCGCTGATGACCTCATCGCCTGGCATGCAAGATCCACCCCGAAAGCGGCTGTCCTTCACACCCAGAAATATGTGGACAAACTTACCGCTTACTACGAAAAGTGGGGAATCAGGATAAATCCGCGCAAAAGTGAGCTGGTCATCATCAGGAACAGGGGACTCCCGACAACTCCTAGGACCCTGGGAATAAATTCACTTAAGATCAAGATCTTGGGACAGGACATAGAAGCCTCCAAACATGTCAAGTATTTGGGAGTATTTATTGACAGATTCCTGACTTTTGGCGTACACGCCAAAAATATTCTTATCAAGGCAACCAAGGCCTTTGGCATGCTATCCTCCCTTTTCAGCTCCCGTTCCGCTGTCACCAAAAGAGTCAAGCTCCTCATGTATCGGCAGCTTATCCGACCGATCATAAGCTATGCGACACCCATATGGAGTCGGACACCAATCACGCACTGGAGAAATCTGGAGAAACTGGAGAGGCGTATTCTTCGTCATTCAACGGGACTCTTCAGACGAAACGACGCAAACAGGCGTTATTACCCTAACTCAACGCTATACAGGGAGTCAGAACTTCCCACCATCAGGAATCACATCGTACAACTTACAGATACAGCGAGAGAGCGCTCCAGCCACCACCCGCTATTAGAAGTCAGAGAGACTGTGAACACCACAGCGTACTCCTTACCGACACCTGAACACCGGCCGACATCTTAGCACCGATATTACAATGAGTAGACACCATCGTACTCAACACACCATCGTACTCAACATTGCAACACCATTCTGCTGCCTGGAGTGCTAGCTCCTCTCACCACACCGGTCCTCTGAGACCCGCCTATTACAATATAAACTCATAACCATGTATTAAACTATTAATATCAAATTATATAATGTAAAATAATTAAAAATAAGAAATGTAGAACTCTGGCGCATAGCTTTAAGCGTAGCCGTAAGGAACATAAGTAGTTAAGTCATGTTGAATGTAGCTTTAAGGTTAGTTATAAGTATGAATTGTGAATATTTTTATGAATTAATAAACCTTTATCAAGTCAAGTCAAGCATCCAGAGGCAAGACATGACGACATGACGGACAGACATGGAGTGAAGACGGTCGCATCACCGTTCGTACCCGCAAGGATCAGTCAGTGAGTGGTCGTCTAGCAGAAGATACGTCGATAAGACGAGTGTGCGCGGAGCTGTCAGTGGCAGTTGCGTGGTGTCTGCCGTCGTGCTCGGACGTGCTATCACTGCTGTGCAGTTCCGTAGCAACGAGAGTGTTATAGAGTGAGTTGTCGGGCCAGCGCTGATCATCGCAAAGAGTAAAATCCCGCCCGACACTCCACTCGATCCTGGCTGCCGTTCTCACGGTAGCCAGTTCAAATAAACTCAAGTGAAGTGCCCCGTGCAGTGCTGGGACATTGCTATCAATCGCAATGGATCCCGAAATAACCGACGTGAAGGAGCAAATTGAGCTAGAGAAAGCTCAATTTGTCAAAAAGGCGCGGCAAAAGGTTCGGCGCCGATCTGAAGGAGGAGGTGATCGGAGACCTGCTCTCCTCCATGAGAATGGAAGCAAAGATTTCTGCCGCCAGTGCTGGTAAGTTTGCTGCCGACACCAGTCATGATGAATCCGAGGGCATCTCGTCTGACGATGACAGCGCAGCCTTGGACGCGGTCGAGGACTGTGTCAACGCAGAAGCTGCCCCGATTGGATCACCATTAAAGTCAGGTAAACCTAACCCATTTAATGTTAACAGTGCTAGTGCCAAGAGTGACAGTGCTAATAGGAAGAGGCTCGCTTCCTCCCCACCCCCTCATCATTTAAGCCACGACGAAATGATGGCTACTCCCAGCTGCGTGAAGCTGTACGGAGCGTCTGTGAGAAGAACGCTGAGTTGTTTGCCAACCAGCCTCAACCAGCGCCAATTCTTCGGCCGAAATTATCGGCTCAGTGCCCCCAGTCCTTGAACGCGGCACAGCACAAGCCTCAACTGGCTACGAAAGTGAGTAAACCCAATAAAAACCGCAAGGGAAAAAGTTCCAAGGGCATTCCTGTCAATAGGAGTAATCCGCAAAATAGTGTCCCTCTCCCCCCTAAAAAAGCGAGAATCCCGCCGATAGTATCGTTTGATATTAACCTAAAGAGTTTTAGAGCTAATATTGCCGAAGCTTGTGCTGGTGCCAATGCTAGGATCCCAGAATTCGACGTAAAAGTAAACAATGGAAGCAGGACGACCCTTCTTGCGAAATCCATGGAAGATCACGCTGATCTTTTTGAGCACCTCAAAGGCGCAAAAGTCGCCTGTTATACTTACACGCCTGCGGCGATGAAGAAAGTGTCATATTTGCTGAAAGATAGATGTTCACGCGTCATACGATGAAGTGGATGTACTTGACGAACTTAGGAGTTTTATGGGGGACAAAGTGGCTTCGGTGAAGCGTTTCTCCACGGTCAACTCTAGGGTTAAGGGGAAAAAACTTTCAATGTTCCTAGTTCAGTTTGCTGCGGGCACTGTCTCGAATGAAGTTACAAGCATCCACTATCTGCTTGGTCACAGGGTTTCCTGGGACCGACCGGAACACCAGAAAATCACCCAGTGTTTTACATGCCAACGTTTTGGGCATGTGGCAGCCAATTGTGCGCTGGAACTAAGGTGTGTTCGTTGTGGCAAAGAACATGAGGCAAACCAGTGCGTTGAGCCGAAAGAAACCAATAACGTCTTTTGCATTAACTGCAAAAGTAAAGGTCATCCAGCTAGCTACCGTGGCTGCCCCATGGCAAAGCAAGCAGAGGAGAGACGTAGGAACGCCAAACAAGTGAAGGAGACCGTGCGTAGCAACATTACCACGATGCTGGAGAACCCTGTTCGTAAGGGAGTTTCATTTGCCTCTGCGGCTAAAGGGGACGTTAAGTCTAGCTCTGGGCTGCAGACCCTCGTCTCAAAGACGTCCCATAGGGGGACTATACAGCCCAAGCCATCTTTAACACAATCGACCACAAAGATTCTTTCTGAATGTAGGGAACTTTTTGGCAAGGATTTCTTCGCCCTAATTAAAGAAGTAGAAAACTTCGTTCCTTTCTATAACTCACTTAGGACACTAGATGAGAAAAAGATGGCATACGTCGAGCTTGCCTTTAAACTTTGCGGAATTAATGGGTCAGATTAAAGTAGCTATTTTAAATACATGTTCCTTTGTTCCGATCCACAAGCGGAACGCGTTGCAGGAGTATCTTAGTTGTGAGACTCCAGATATTGTGTTTTTGTCGGAAACAAGGCTTAAAGCCCGGCACTCAGTACATCTTGAAAGCTATTGTACAATTCGTCATGATGCTCTGAATACTGGTCAGAGCAACAATTTGGGCACCGCTATTTTACATAGGGAGTCCCTTAAGTTTAAAAAGTTCATCATCCCGGATCTACATTGTATTGAGGCCCAATGTATTTCTGGGGATTTTGGAGGAAGGCCTCTGGCATTTATTGGTGTTTATGTACACCATGGTTTCAGCTCATCTACCTTCTTGGAGGACTTAAATAAAATACTGAGTGTGGCCGCTGAATACGAATTTTTTATTATAGGGGGCGATTTTATTGCTCGAAGTCTAAGCTGGGGAAATTCGACAAGTAATACTTATGGAGCAGCCTTAAACTCTTGGCTGAGCTCAGCGAATATTGAGGCCAAGCTTATAGCTCCACAGCAGCCAACTTTTCGTCGCTCTAGCACCATCATTGATTTTTTCCTGGTCTCTCAAAATCTAGACCATCAATTGCCATCACTGGGGTCCACATCGTGCTCTGTACTAGAGGCGGAGTCTGACCACATGATGGTTCAGCTCACGATTGAGTGTGTAGATAACCTACATTTTCTCTCTGCGGATCCTGAATTATTTATACCCTTTAAGAGAGTAGATTGGACGGCTTTCGCGGAAGAAGTTGACCATAGACTCGGGGGGGTAGCTGTAGACAAATGCAAAAATCTCTCGATCGAGGAGATTGATGAAGTGATCGACAAGGTGAACCAGGTCCTTCAACTCTCAATTGATGGGATTGTGCTACCTAAGCATAGCAGAAACTTTATTTACAGGGACCTCACTCAGGAGATCCTGGACCTACACCTGAGGAGGAAGGTTCTCAGACGAAGACTCTCGAGAATTTTTCACCGTCGTTTAAATGCCAATAACTATGAATACCGACGGGTGGAAGCTATTATTAGGGCTGTCAACATAATTATAATGGTTAAAACTAGAGCCCATTTAAATCGGACTTTCCAAATTAGACTTGAGGCTATTAAACCAGGAGCTGAGATGTTTTCAGAGATAAACAGAATAACCCGGCGCAAAGGACGTTCTGTTGAATTCACAATGAATGGTACGATCCTACCGGACAAGGAGGCCACAGCAAATGCTGCAGCTTCTCACTTCTCTAGTATCTTTCAGAGAGAAAATTCGAGTGATGATCCGTCCTTCAAGCATGAAGTCAATGAAGCCATCAATAGATTTGACACAGAACAGGCCAATAGCGTTCTGTCTCAATTTTCGTCAAATTGCCCGGCAGATAGACCTGTTGGACTAGACGCTTTCGTGGGTCCACTAGACATTCAGGATCTTGCCAAAGACCTCTCTCCCAAGAAATCTTCTGGTGAAGACGGAGTGTCGAACTTCATGCTTCGCAAGCTTCCCTTCTCCTTTTTTGTCCTCCTGGCAGTTATTTTTAATAACTGCATCAATCTGGGATACTTCCCAAAAGTCTGGAAGAGAGCCAGAATTTTGCCCATCCCAAAGAAGCCTGGTGACCATGACCTGCACCACTCGAGGCCAATTTCTCTATTATCAAATGTTGGCAAGCTGCTTGAAAAGGTAATTTTTTCATCAGTGGATAGGGTTGCGTCCGAAAACCTCCTTATTCCTAAGAGGCAATTTGGCTTCAAGAAAGGGCACTCTACCATTGATGCGTTACACGTGTTCCTGGCGGATGTCTCCAAAAGCTTAGCCCAGTCTAAGTTAGTCGGGGCATGTCTCATTGACGTTGAGAAGGCCTTTGATTCTGTGTGGGTCAAAGGTCTTGTCTTCAAACTAATTACATGGGGTTTTCCAACCCACACTATCAAAATGCTTAGAAGTTTCCTCTCTGAGCGTATTGGAATGATTTACTATAATGGTGCCCAGTCCGCTCCATTCCCAATAATTTCAGGGGTTCCTCAGGGTTCCATCCTGGGCCCGGTCCTATTTAATCTTTTCTCTGCAGATATCCCGGATGCTGGAAGTGTAACGCAAGGTAGAGGAGTCAACCTTTATGCGGATGATTTGGTGGTTTGGTACGCTCATGACAACGCAAGATATGCCGCAATGTTACTGCAGAGATACGTTGACAAGCTGACGGAGTATTATAAGAAGTGGGGCATTCGCATCAACCCCAGCAAAAGCGAAATGATTTTCTTCAGGAATATTGGGACTCCATACCGAAGGACCAGAAACATCAAATCGATTTTCATCAAGATAATGGGCCAGCACATCTTCGCCAAGAATGAAGTGAAGTATCTCGGTGTCATAATTGACCGCTTTATGACTTTTGGGCAACACGCCAAATATGCACTAACAAAGGCCTCAAAAGCCTATGGTATGATCTCTTCTCTTTTTAACTCCAGGTGTTCCTTATCCAAGAAGGTTAAAACGCTATTGTACCGACAACTCATCAGACCAGTCATGACTTACGGAGTCCCCCTGTGGAATAGCGCTCCTAATACATGGTGGCTTCATCTTCAGCGGCTGGAAAGACGCATACTTCGGGCATCTACTGGACTCTTTCGCAGACCGGAGAGGAATTTTCATTATTACAGCAACAACGTTCTGTATGCTGCTGCTGAAGTCCCAACCTTGCAGCAACACATTCAGCAACAGACGGATCAAGTAATGGCTAGAGCGCGAGGACACACAAACGAGATAGTCAGGGACTCCTGCCTGACTAACTATGATGTAACAGCGCCATTATGACCTTAAGACTCTCAGTTTGCTCATTCACCACTGGTTAAACCATCAGCAACTTCCCTCCGAGGCAACGATTGCACCTGTAAAGCTGACCGTCGTTCTCAATTTGGTTGATTCTCCTCGAATATCAACTCCAGCCGGAGTTAGAGACCGCTTCCTTCAACTTCACCAGCCTGCACTGGCTTCGACATCTTTCTTCGCCCCATGAGGCAATGTTCTGCAACTACAATAGAATAGGATAATATAATTAAGTCACATTTCAATTAATGAATTAAATTTTTATGTTTTTGCTCATTTGATATACCTCACTTTTGTACTCTGGCATTTGCCATTTGGGCACAGCCGTTTGTAAATTAGGACTTATTCCAACATTATATCATAGCTTTTAAGGTTTAGCTTTAAGAAATGTATTATATATTATTTATTATTTTACAATAAACCAATATTAACGGCATCCAGAGGCATTCGAGCACTGGCATCGGATCATCCAACATCTGGATATCAGGACCTCTTCTCGAAGCGCCCAAGCATAAGCATCGTATACGTACAACCCCTGGACTATACGGACTGTGCCCATCAACCTACATCCTTGCGATAGTGACTGCATCGTGTGCGTATAACGCCTGGACCACACGGACAGCACTAATCCTTGTATTCTTGTAGTTAAGTCATCAATAGTGACTGCATCGTGTGCGTACAACCACTGGACCACACGGACAGCACTACACGTCAGATTATCAATTTCATTGTCAAGTCATTACTTAGTTAATAAATCATTTAAATTATACGCTCTACTGTGTTATTACTGCGAATTCCACTCATTCCGACGTGACCTCCACCTCTCCACGTTACATTTGGCGCCCAACTAGAGGCCAGTAAAACCAGTAAACACGAGCTATAACAAGGAATGTCCCGGAAAACACCGGCTAAGAAAACGACTGATATGAATCTCTCAGCGGAACAATTCGAAGCATTGCTGTCGACAATGCGAGTTCCCACTTCCGAAGAAAGGAAGAGAAATTTCACTAGCTGCACTGCTAGGTATAATGGCACACGTGACGCTGCCACAATGGAAGACTTCATCACGAAGATTAATATTTTCAAGAGGTGTGAAAATATGTCGGATGAAATGGCACTAGAGGGTTTACCCCTTCTGTTCGAAGGAATAGCCGCTCAATGGTGGTCAGGGAAAAGAAACGATGTTCGTACATGGGTAGATGCCGTCACCCATATCCGCCGAACATTCGCTCCCGTCAAGCCGTCTTACCAGATATACGCAGACATCTTTGCGAATAAGCAAAGCGACGCGACTACTACAGACGATTACATCTGTAGAGCGCGCAGCCTCCTCGCTCAGCTACCGCAGGGTAGACACACGGAAGAAGAGCAAATTGATTTGGCCTTCTCGAATATCAGGTTACAAGTTCGTGAGCAACTATACCGCGACAAAATAATCACATTCGAAGAACTGCTACTTCTTGCCCGGGAAGCTGAACACAAGCTGTTCGAGCGCGAGCGAATGGAGAAGAAGCTAAAACAACTGCACGGTAACGCCGAGAACGACCGCGGGAAGAAAGAACGCTGCAAGTTCTGCCGCATGGTCGGTCACAGCATTGCAGAGTGTCGGAAAAAGAGGAAAGCCGACAAGAAACAAACGCAAGCGAGCAACGCGCCGCAAACAGCACAGCCGCTGAAGTGCTACGGGTGTGGGAACCCAGGATTCGTAAGAGCGAAATGCCCGAAATGCTCTCCTAAAAACCCCACGACAAAGCCAGCAGTAGGATTCTGCACCGCCAACATCAGGACGCCCGACAGGATTAAATTAAGCAGCCGCCCTGCCATCAACGTCGTCATCAAAGGCGAAGAAGGATGCGTCTTCGTGGACACAGGAGCCAGAACAAGCATCGCGAGTACTGCTCTATACAAACTACTACTGAAGAAAGGAGCAGCCTTCCGTCAAGAAGAGGTGACCACCGTGTTCGCGGATGGCATCGAACGGAAGCAAGACGTAGCATTCACTATCATCGACATTGAGGTAAAAGGAAGAAGGATTCCAACCCAGCTATTGCTACTCCCCGGATCGCGAGACAACCGCACGCTGTTGGGATGCGACTTTATCGAGGACGCCGGCATCGAGCTTAATATCCCGCAAAAGCATTGAAACTTCGTGGACAACCCCCGACAGAAGTACGAGTTTACCTACAACGAAGGAAATATCATCGTACACAACAATACTGTGCCGTACTACGACTTCGCTCAGGTCAACATGAGGACACCAACCCATGAGACACAGTACGAGAGAATCAGTACACCCGAACTGTTGGAGAAGATAACAGCAATGGAACCGCTACCATTCATCTCTCCATTGAAAAGAGCCCGGAACGATCAGCATCGCCCTGCAACGACATCCACAAATATTTGGAAGCCATGATAGGTCCACCACCCATTTCGCCCATCAAGATCACACGAGCCCATGGAATTGGAGGATCATTGGTACAACGCTACTGTCGGAATCGCGAGCATGGACATCATCCAGTTGCGTCAGGACGAGGGACAAACACTGACGGAGTCCGAGAGGAATACCCTGAATCAGCTCTTGGAAAAGAACGCCGACATCTTCGTACGGAAAGGACCCGCAACGAAATTCGCCGAACACAGAATCGACACCGGAGATCACGCGCCGATCGCTGTTCCACCGTATCGATTGACCCGAACACAGAAGGAACGAGTCCAGCAGGAGCTGCAACAGATGCTGGATGACGATATCATCGAACCGTGCGAATCCCCATGGTCATCGCCAATCGTCATGGTCCCTAAGAAGGATGGAGGAATACGGGTCTGCGCCGATTTTCGCCAGCTCAACGCCATCACGAAAGCCCCGCCTAGACGATTTGCTACATGCAACAGGCAAAAACCAATACATGGCCGCCTTGGATCTGCACTCTGGGTATTGGCAAATCCCCATGCAACCGGATGATATGGACAAAACCGCAATCTGTACACCGACTGGAATATACCGCTTCAAACGAATGCCGTTCGGACTACGAAATGCGTCAGCAACATTTCAACGACTCATGGATCGCTTCAAGTTGAAATGCTATGGACGTAAAATATTAAAATAGCTTATCTGGATGATCTGCTAATACTAGGAGAAACTTTCAGTGAACTGTACGAGTCACTCGAGAAAGTGTTTGCAACTCTACGTGAGTTCAAACTAAGAGCAAACAGAACCAAATGCCGATTTGGATGCACGGAACTAAAGTTCTTGGGTCACGTCATCAACAAGGATGGAATCCTTGTTGATCCCGACAAAGTAGAAGCCATACTCGCTTTACCCAGCCCAAGCAACCTGAAACACCTGATATCATTCCTGCAACTATGCTCGTGGTATCGCGAATTCATCCCGTCATTCGCCTCTATAGCTCAACCGCTGTCAAAACTGACCAAGAAGAAAGTCGAATGGACGTGGGAATCCGAGCAAAAGGAAGCCTTCGAAGCACTAAAGAGAATGCTGACGAGCGCACCCATACTACAGCAAGCAGACGAAAGTCAACCATTTACGCTACGAACGGACGCTAGCGACTACGCACTTGGAGCAGCTCTACTCCAAGGGGAGGGACCGGAGGAACGTCCCATCGAATATGCAAGCAGGCTACTAACTTCCGCGGAAAGGAATTATAGCACCACAGAACGAGAAGCTCTCGCAGTAGTTTGGGCCGTATCCAAGTTTCGAGGATACATAGATGGACAGGAAGTGCTGATCATGTCGGATCACCAGCCGCTCAAATGGCTTATGTCATTGAGATCGCCAACAGGAAGGTTAGCACGCTGGGCACTACTGCTTCAACCCTACAACCTACGTATAGAGTACATCCCTGGTAAAGCCAACGTCGTCGCCGATGCTTTATCCAGGCCGTTTTGCAAAGAAGAAAACACGGAATCTTGGGATCAAGCAAAATTTCACACCTCTGTACCACCCACAAGCGAATCCCGTGGAGAGACGCAACCGCGATTTGAAAACGCAACTAGCTATCCTGGTAGGGAAGCAACATACCGAATGGAGTGAGAAGCTACCGTATATCCGCTTCGCCATGAATAGTACGCGATGCGAGAACGTAGGAAGTACGCCAGCCTACATCACATTTGGGAGAGAACTGAGGACGCCAGACGACGCCCACCACGACTTACGAGAAGTCATCCAGAGCGAGAATTTCATCCCGGAAATCACGCCCCGTTTGCAGCAGCTAGCCGACACGTTGGCCAAGGCCCGAGAGACGTTCGAGACGCAGCAAGATAGGCAAACCAAGTATCAGGACAAGAAGCGAAGGACCAATATTGTGTACCAGCCTGGAGACAAAGTTTGGATCAACACGCACGTACGAAGCCAGCGAGCGCGCGGCGTAACTGCCAAATTTGCACCAAGGCGAGACGGACCGTACATCATTCTGACGCAACGCAGCCCCACGTCATATGACGTAGCAACAGCCGACAACCCCAGCCAATGTCATGGGACTTACCACTCTTCCTCTTTAACCAAAATCATTTCAGAAGATGCAAGTCAAGTTCCAATGCAGCCCGTGAATCCGATTCGCAGGAGGGGAAGGCCCCGCAAGCAACGCAACTAAGTCAGCCACGATCCTGTTCCACTCGTCGAGACGCCATCGGGAACAGAAGGGGAGTATGTAACGCCACACACACAATTTTCACCAAGTCCACGACATGCATCAGCCCACAAGATACAAACAGCATACACGCATCGACCACGTGACCAGCCAACCGCCATCAGAAGGGTGCGATACACGCACGCGCAGTCGAGTACACACGCTACGATCACGTGAGCAGCCAACCACCGTCAGAAGAGGACGAAGCACACACAGCCGCCTACGCTGATCTATGACAACGCATCGACTAGTGTAAGCGACACCCACACAAGCATACCGACGGGTATATAAGGCGAGCCGTAATCAGCATCCAGAGGCATTCGAGCACTGGCATCGGATCATCCAACATCTGGATATCAGGACCTCTTCTCGAAGCGCCCAAGCATAAGCATCGTATACGTACAACCCCTGGACTATACGGACTGTGCCCATCAACCTACATCCTTGCGATAGTGACTGCATCGTGTGCGTATAACGCCTGGACCACACGGACAGCACTAATTCTTGTAGTTAAGTCATCAATAGTGACTGCATCGTGTGCGTACAACCACTGGACCACACGGACAGCACTACACGTCAGATTATCAATTTCATTGTCAAGTCATTACTTAGTTAATAAATCATTTAAATTATACGCCCTACTGTGTTATTACTGCGAATTCCACTCATTCCGACGTGACCTCCACCTCTCCACGTTACAGTATGTAAGTATCGGTTCCTTGCTCTTCTTGGTACCACTTAAATGGATAAAAAAAATGATAATAAAAATGTCTGACCCATCCTGTAGTATCTTAAATGCCCATTCATATTACGTGATTGTAATGAAACTTAGAACATATTATTGTTTATGGTGTTGGTTATCCTTGGACATCAGTACTTTTGATATCGGTCGTGCTGAACACAAGCTGTTCGAGCGCGAGCGAATGAAGAAGAAGCTAAAACAACTGCACGGTAACGCCGAGAACGACCGCGGGAAGAAAGAACGCTGCAAGTTCTGCCGCATGGTCGGTCACAGCATTGCAGAGTGTCGGAAAAAGAGGAAAGCCGACAAGAAACAAACGCAAGCGAGCAACGCGCCGCAAACAGCACAGCCGCTGAAGTGCTACGGGTGTGGGAACCCAGAATTCGTAAGAGCGAAATGCCCGAAATGCTCTCCTAAAAACCCCACGACAAAGCCAGCAGTAGGATTCTGCACCGCCAACATCAGGACGCCCGACAGGATTAAATTAAGCAGCCGCCCTGCCATCAACGTCGTCATCAAAGGCGAAGAAGGATGCGTCTTCGTGGACACAGGAGCCAGAACAAGCATCGCGAGTACTGCTCTATACAAACTACTACTGAAGAAAGGAGCAGCCTTCCGTCAAGAAGAGGTGACCACCGTGTTCGCGGATGGCATCGAACGGAAGCAAGACGTAGCATTCACTATCATCGACATTGAGGTAAAAGGAAGAAGGATTCCAACCCAGCTATTGGTACTCCCCGGATCGCGAGACAACCGCACGCTGTTGGGATGCGACTTTATCGAGGACGCCGGCATCGAGCTTAATATCCCGCAAAAGCATTGGAACTTCGTGGACAACCCCCGACAGAAGTACGAGTTTACCTACAACGAAGGAAATATCATCGTACACAACAATACTGTGCCGTACTACGACTTCGCTCAGGTCAACATGAGGACACCAACCCATGAGACACAGTACGAGAGAATCAGTACACCCGAACTGTTGGAGAAGATAACAGCAATGGAACCGCTACCATTCATCTCTCCATTGAAAAGAGCCCGGAACGATCAGCATCGCCCTGCAACGACATCCACAAATATTTGGAAGCCATGATAGGTCCACCACCCATTTCGCCCATCAAGATCACACGAGCCCATGGAATTGGAGGATCATTGGTACAACGCTACTGTCGGAATCGCGAGCATGGACATCATCCAGTTGCGTCAGGACGAGGGACAAACACTGACGGAGTCCGAGAGGAATACCCTGAATCAGCTCTTGGAAAAGAACGCCGACATCTTCGTACGGAAAGGACCCGCAACGAAATTCGCCGAACACAGAATCGACACCGGAGATCACGCGCCGATCGCTGTTCCACCGTATCGATTGACCCGAACACAGAAGGAACGAGTCCAGCAGGAGCTGCAACAGATGCTGGATGACGATATCATCGAACCGTGCGAATCCCCATGGTCATCGCCAATCGTCATGGTCCCTAAGAAGGATGGAGGAATACGGGTCTGCGCCGATTTTCGCCAGCTCAACGCCATCACGAAAGCCCCGCCTAGACGATTTGCTACATGCAACAGGCAAAAACCAATACATGGCCGCCTTGGATCTGCACTCTGGGTATTGGCAAATCCCCATGCAACCGGATGATATGGACAAAACCGCAATCTGTACACCGACTGGAATATACCGCTTCAAACGAATGCCGTTCGGACTACGAAATGCGTCAGCAACATTTCAACGACTCATGGATCGCTTCAAGTTGAAATGCTATGGACGTAAAATATTAGCTTATCTGGATGATCTGCTAATACTAGGAGAAACTTTCAGTGAACTGTACGAGTCACTCGAGAAAGTGTTTGCAACTCTACGTGAGTTCAAACTAAGAGCAAACAGAACCAAATGCCGATTTGGATGCACGGAACTAAAGTTCTTGGGTCACGTCATCAACAAGGATGGAATCCTTGTTGATCCCGACAAAGTAGAAGCCATACTCGCTTTACCCAGCCCAAGCAACCTGAAACACCTGATATCATTCCTGCAACTATGCTCGTGGTATCGCGGATTCATCCCGTCATTCGCCTCTATAGCTCAACCGCTGTCAAAACTGACCAAGAAGAAAGTCGAATGGACGTGGGAATCCGAGCAAAAGGAAGCCTTCGAAGCACTAAAGAGAATGCTGACGAGCGCACCCATACTACAGCAAGCAGACGAAAGTCAACCATTTACGCTACGAACGGACGCTAGCGACTACGCACTTGGAGCAGCTCTACTCCAAGGGGAGGGACCGGAGGAACGTCCCATCGAATATGCAAGCAGGCTACTAACTTCCGCGGAAAGGAATTATAGCACCACAGAACGAGAAGCTCTCGCAGTAGTTTGGGCCGTATCCAAGTTTCGAGGATACATAGATGGACAGGAAGTGCTGATCATGTCGGATCACCAGCCGCTCAAATGGCTTATGTCATTGAGATCGCCAACAGGAAGGTTAGCACGCTGGGCACTACTGCTTCAACCCTACAACCTACGTATAGAGTACATCCCTGGTAAAGCCAACGTCGTCGCCGATGCTTTATCCAGGCCGTTTTGCAAAGAAGAAAACACGGAATCTTGGGATCAAGCAAAATTTCACACCTCTGTACCACCCACAAGCGAATCCCGTGGAGAGACGCAACCGCGATTTGAAAACGCAACTAGCTATCCTGGTAGGGAAGCAACATACCGAATGGAGTGAGAAGCTACCGTATATCCGCTTCGCCATGAATAGTACGCGATGCGAGAACGTAGGAAGTACGCCAGCCTACATCACATTTGGGAGAGAACTGAGGACGCCAGACGACGCCCACCACGACTTACGAGAAGTCATCCAGAGCGAGAATTTCATCCCGGAAATCACGCCCCGTTTGCAGCAGCTAGCCGACACGTTGGCCAAGGCCCGAGAGACGTTCGAGACGCAGCAAGATAGGCAAACCAAGTATCAGGACAAGAAGCGAAGGACCAATATTGTGTACCAGCCTGGAGACAAAGTTTGGATCAACACGCACGTACGAAGCCAGCGAGCGCGCGGCGTAACTGCCAAATTTGCACCAAGGCGAGACGGACCGTACATCATTCTGACGCAACGCAGCCCCACGTCATATGACGTAGCAACAGCCGACAACCCCAGCCAATGTCATGGGACTTACCACTCTTCCTCTTTAACCAAAATCATTTCAGAAGATGCAAGTCAAGTTCCAATGCAGCCCGTGAATCCGATTCGCAGGAGGGGAAGGCCCCGCAAGCAACGCAACTAAGTCAGCCACGATCCTGTTCCACTCGTCGAGACGCCATCGGGAACAGAAGGGGAGTATGTAACGCCACACACACAATTTTCACCAAGTCCACGACATGCATCAGCCCACAAGATACAAACAGCATACACGCATCGACCACGTGACCAGCCAACCGCCATCAGAAGGGTGCGATACACGCACGCGCAGTCGAGTACACACGCTACGATCACGTGAGCAGCCAACCACCGTCAGAAGAGGACGAAGCACACACAGCCGCCTACGCTGATCTACGACAACGCATCGACTAGTGTAAGCGACACCCACACAAGCATACCGACGGGTATATAAGGCGAGCCGTGATCAGCATCCAGAGGCATTCGAGCACTGGCATCGGATCATCCAACATCTGGATATCAGGACCTCTTCTCGAAGCGCCCAAGCATAAGCATCGTATACGTACAACCCCTGGACTATACGGACTGTGCCCATCAACCTACATCCTTGCGATAGTGACTGCATCGTGTGCGTATAACGCCTGGACCACACGGACAGCACTAATCCTTGTATTCTTGTAGTTAAGTCATCAATAGTGACTGCATCGTGTGCGTACAACCACTGGACCACACGGACAGCACTACACGTCAGATTATCAATTTCATTGTCAAGTCATTACTTAGTTAATAAATCATTTAAATTATACGCTCTACTGTGTTATTACTGCGAATTCCACTCATTCCGACGTGACCTCCACCTCTCCACGTTACATTTGGCGCCCAACTAGAGGCCAGTAAAACCAGTAAACACGAGCTATAACAAGGAATGTCCCGGAAAACACCGGCTAAGAAAACGACTGATATGAATCTCTCAGCGGAACAATTCGAAGCATTGCTGTCGACAATGCGAGTTCCCACTTCCGAAGAAAGGAAGAGAAATTTCACTAGCTGCACTGCTAGGTATAATGGCACACGTGACGCTGCCACAATGGAAGACTTCATCACGAAGATTAATATTTTCAAGAGGTGTGAAAATATGTCGGATGAAATGGCACTAGAGGGTTTACCCCTTCTGTTCGAAGGAATAGCCGCTCAATGGTGGTCAGGGAAAAGAAACGATGTTCGTACATGGGTAGATGCCGTCACCCATATCCGCCGAACATTCGCTCCCGTCAAGCCGTCTTACCAGATATACGCAGACATCTTTGCGAATAAGCAAAGCGACGCGACTACTACAGACGATTACATCTGTAGAGCGCGCAGCCTCCTCGCTCAGCTACCGCAGGGTAGACACACGGAAGAAGAGCAAATTGATTTGGCCTTCTCGAATATCAGGTTACAAGTTCGTGAGCAACTATACCGCGACAAAATAATCACATTCGAAGAACTGCTACTTCTTGCCCGGGAAGCTGAACACAAGCTGTTCGAGCGCGAGCGAATGGAGAAGAAGCTAAAACAACTGCACGGTAACGCCGAGAACGACCGCGGGAAGAAAGAACGCTGCAAGTTCTGCCGCATGGTCGGTCACAGCATTGCAGAGTGTCGGAAAAAGAGGAAAGCCGACAAGAAACAAACGCAAGCGAGCAACGCGCCGCAAACAGCACAGCCGCTGAAGTGCTACGGGTGTGGGAACCCAGGATTCGTAAGAGCGAAATGCCCGAAATGCTCTCCTAAAAACCCCACGACAAAGCCAGCAGTAGGATTCTGCACCGCCAACATCAGGACGCCCGACAGGATTAAATTAAGCAGCCGCCCTGCCATCAACGTCGTCATCAAAGGCGAAGAAGGATGCGTCTTCGTGGACACAGGAGCCAGAACAAGCATCGCGAGTACTGCTCTATACAAACTACTACTGAAGAAAGGAGCAGCCTTCCGTCAAGAAGAGGTGACCACCGTGTTCGCGGATGGCATCGAACGGAAGCAAGACGTAGCATTCACTATCATCGACATTGAGGTAAAAGGAAGAAGGATTCCAACCCAGCTATTGGTACTCCCCGGATCGCGAGACAACCGCACGCTGTTGGGATGCGACTTTATCGAGGACGCCGGCATCGAGCTTAATATCCCGCAAAAGCATTGAAACTTCGTGGACAACCCCCGACAGAAGTACGAGTTTACCTACAACGAAGGAAATATCATCGTACACAACAATACTGTGCCGTACTACGACTTCGCTCAGGTCAACATGAGGACACCAACCCATGAGACACAGTACGAGAGAATCAGTACACCCGAACTGTTGGAGAAGATAACAGCAATGGAACCGCTACCATTCATCTCTCCATTGAAAAGAGCCCGGAACGATCAGCATCGCCCTGCAACGACATCCACAAATATTTGGAAGCCATGATAGGTCCACCACCCATTTCGCCCATCAAGATCACACGAGCCCATGGAATTGGAGGATCATTGGTACAACGCTACTGTCGGAATCGCGAGCATGGACATCATCCAGTTGCGTCAGGACGAGGGACAAACACTGACGGAGTCCGAGAGGAATACCCTGAATCAGCTCTTGGAAAAGAACGCCGACATCTTCGTACGGAAAGGACCCGCAACGAAATTCGCCGAACACAGAATCGACACCGGAGATCACGCGCCGATCGCTGTTCCACCGTATCGATTGACCCGAACACAGAAGGAACGAGTCCAGCAGGAGCTGCAACAGATGCTGGATGACGATATCATCGAACCGTGCGAATCCCCATGGTCATCGCCAATCGTCATGGTCCCTAAGAAGGATGGAGGAATACGGGTCTGCGCCGATTTTCGCCAGCTCAACGCCATCACGAAAGCCCCGCCTAGACGATTTGCTACATGCAACAGGCAAAAACCAATACATGGCCGCCTTGGATCTGCACTCTGGGTATTGGCAAATCCCCATGCAACCGGATGATATGGACAAAACCGCAATCTGTACACCGACTGGAATATACCGCTTCAAACGAATGCCGTTCGGACTACGAAATGCGTCAGCAACATTTCAACGACTCATGGATCGCTTCAAGTTGAAATGCTATGGACGTAAAATATTAAAATAGCTTATCTGGATGATCTGCTAATACTAGGAGAAACTTTCAGTGAACTGTACGAGTCACTCGAGAAAGTGTTTGCAACTCTACGTGAGTTCAAACTAAGAGCAAACAGAACCAAATGCCGATTTGGATGCACGGAACTAAAGTTCTTGGGTCACGTCATCAACAAGGATGGAATCCTTGTTGATCCCGACAAAGTAGAAGCCATACTCGCTTTACCCAGCCCAAGCAACCTGAAACACCTGATATCATTCCTGCAACTATGCTCGTGGTATCGCGAATTCATCCCGTCATTCGCCTCTATAGCTCAACCGCTGTCAAAACTGACCAAGAAGAAAGTCGAATGGACGTGGGAATCCGAGCAAAAGGAAGCCTTCGAAGCACTAAAGAGAATGCTGACGAGCGCACCCATACTACAGCAAGCAGACGAAAGTCAACCATTTACGCTACGAACGGACGCTAGCGACTACGCACTTGGAGCAGCTCTACTCCAAGGGGAGGGACCGGAGGAACGTCCCATCGAATATGCAAGCAGGCTACTAACTTCCGCGGAAAGGAATTATAGCACCACAGAACGAGAAGCTCTCGCAGTAGTTTGGGCCGTATCCAAGTTTCGAGGATACATAGATGGACAGGAAGTGCTGATCATGTCGGATCACCAGCCGCTCAAATGGCTTATGTCATTGAGATCGCCAACAGGAAGGTTAGCACGCTGGGCACTACTGCTTCAACCCTACAACCTACGTATAGAGTACATCCCTGGTAAAGCCAACGTCGTCGCCGATGCTTTATCCAGGCCGTTTTGCAAAGAAGAAAACACGGAATCTTGGGATCAAGCAAAATTTCACACCTCTGTACCACCCACAAGCGAATCCCGTGGAGAGACGCAACCGCGATTTGAAAACGCAACTAGCTATCCTGGTAGGGAAGCAACATACCGAATGGAGTGAGAAGCTACCGTATATCCGCTTCGCCATGAATAGTACGCGATGCGAGAACGTAGGAAGTACGCCAGCCTACATCACATTTGGGAGAGAACTGAGGACGCCAGACGACGCCCACCACGACTTACGAGAAGTCATCCAGAGCGAGAATTTCATCCCGGAAATCACGCCCCGTTTGCAGCAGCTAGCCGACACGTTGGCCAAGGCCCGAGAGACGTTCGAGACGCAGCAAGATAGGCAAACCAAGTATCAGGACAAGAAGCGAAGGACCAATATTGTGTACCAGCCTGGAGACAAAGTTTGGATCAACACGCACGTACGAAGCCAGCGAGCGCGCGGCGTAACTGCCAAATTTGCACCAAGGCGAGACGGACCGTACATCATTCTGACGCAACGCAGCCCCACGTCATATGACGTAGCAACAGCCGACAACCCCAGCCAATGTCATGGGACTTACCACTCTTCCTCTTTAACCAAAATCATTTCAGAAGATGCAAGTCAAGTTCCAATGCAGCCCGTGAATCCGATTCGCAGGAGGGGAAGGCCCCGCAAGCAACGCAACTAAGTCAGCCACGATCCTGTTCCACTCGTCGAGACGCCATCGGGAACAGAAGGGGAGTATGTAACGCCACACACACAATTTTCACCAAGTCCACGACATGCATCAGCCCACAAGATACAAACAGCATACACGCATCGACCACGTGACCAGCCAACCGCCATCAGAAGGGTGCGATACACGCACGCGCAGTCGAGTACACACGCTACGATCACGTGAGCAGCCAACCACCGTCAGAAGAGGACGAAGCACACACAGCCGCCTACGCTGATCTATGACAACGCATCGACTAGTGTAAGCGACACCCACACAAGCATACCGACGGGTATATAAGGCGAGCCGTGATCAGCATCCAGAGGCATTCGAGCACTGGCATCGGATCATCCAACATCTGGATATCAGGACCTCTTCTCGAAGCGCCCAAGCATAAGCATCGTATACGTACAACCCCTGGACTATACGGACTGTGCCCATCAACCTACATCCTTGCGATAGTGACTGCATCGTGTGCGTATAACGCCTGGACCACACGGACAGCACTAATTCTTGTAGTTAAGTCATCAATAGTGACTGCATCGTGTGCGTACAACCACTGGACCACACGGACAGCACTACACGTCAGATTATCAATTTCATTGTCAAGTCATTACTTAGTTAATAAATCATTTAAATTATACGCCCTACTGTGTTATTACTGCGAATTCCACTCATTCCGACGTGACCTCCACCTCTCCACGTTACAGTATGTAAGTATCGGTTCCTTGCTCTTCTTGGTACCACTTAAATGGATAAAAAAAATGATAATAAAAATGTCTGACCCATCCTGTAGTATCTTAAATGCCCATTCATATTACGTGATTGTAATGAAACTTAGAACATATTATTGTTTATGGTGTTGGTTATCCTTGGACATCAGTACTTTTGATATCGGTCGTGCTGAACACAAGCTGTTCGAGCGCGAGCGAATGAAGAAGAAGCTAAAACAACTGCACGGTAACGCCGAGAACGACCGCGGGAAGAAAGAACGCTGCAAGTTCTGCCGCATGGTCGGTCACAGCATTGCAGAGTGTCGGAAAAAGAGGAAAGCCGACAAGAAACAAACGCAAGCGAGCAACGCGCCGCAAACAGCACAGCCGCTGAAGTGCTACGGGTGTGGGAACCCAGAATTCGTAAGAGCGAAATGCCCGAAATGCTCTCCTAAAAACCCCACGACAAAGCCAGCAGTAGGATTCTGCACCGCCAACATCAGGACGCCCGACAGGATTAAATTAAGCAGCCGCCCTGCCATCAACGTCGTCATCAAAGGCGAAGAAGGATGCGTCTTCGTGGACACAGGAGCCAGAACAAGCATCGCGAGTACTGCTCTATACAAACTACTACTGAAGAAAGGAGCAGCCTTCCGTCAAGAAGAGGTGACCACCGTGTTCGCGGATGGCATCGAACGGAAGCAAGACGTAGCATTCACTATCATCGACATTGAGGTAAAAGGAAGAAGGATTCCAACCCAGCTATTGGTACTCCCCGGATCGCGAGACAACCGCACGCTGTTGGGATGCGACTTTATCGAGGACGCCGGCATCGAGCTTAATATCCCGCAAAAGCATTGGAACTTCGTGGACAACCCCCGACAGAAGTACGAGTTTACCTACAACGAAGGAAATATCATCGTACACAACAATACTGTGCCGTACTACGACTTCGCTCAGGTCAACATGAGGACACCAACCCATGAGACACAGTACGAGAGAATCAGTACACCCGAACTGTTGGAGAAGATAACAGCAATGGAACCGCTACCATTCATCTCTCCATTGAAAAGAGCCCGGAACGATCAGCATCGCCCTGCAACGACATCCACAAATATTTGGAAGCCATGATAGGTCCACCACCCATTTCGCCCATCAAGATCACACGAGCCCATGGAATTGGAGGATCATTGGTACAACGCTACTGTCGGAATCGCGAGCATGGACATCATCCAGTTGCGTCAGGACGAGGGACAAACACTGACGGAGTCCGAGAGGAATACCCTGAATCAGCTCTTGGAAAAGAACGCCGACATCTTCGTACGGAAAGGACCCGCAACGAAATTCGCCGAACACAGAATCGACACCGGAGATCACGCGCCGATCGCTGTTCCACCGTATCGATTGACCCGAACACAGAAGGAACGAGTCCAGCAGGAGCTGCAACAGATGCTGGATGACGATATCATCGAACCGTGCGATGCAAGGATGGAATCCTTGTTGATCCCGACAAAGTAGAAGCCATACTCGCTTTACCCAGCCCAAGCAACCTGAAACACCTGATATCATTCCTGCAACTATGCTCGTGGTATCGCGGATTCATCCCGTCATTCGCCTCTATAGCTCAACCGCTGTCAAAACTGACCAAGAAGAAAGTCGAATGGACGTGGGAATCCGAGCAAAAGGAAGCCTTCGAAGCACTAAAGAGAATGCTGACGAGCGCACCCATACTACAGCAAGCAGACGAAAGTCAACCATTTACGCTACGAACGGACGCTAGCGACTACGCACTTGGAGCAGCTCTACTCCAAGGGGAGGGACCGGAGGAACGTCCCATCGAATATGCAAGCAGGCTACTAACTTCCGCGGAAAGGAATTATAGCACCACAGAACGAGAAGCTCTCGCAGTAGTTTGGGCCGTATCCAAGTTTCGAGGATACATAGATGGACAGGAAGTGCTGATCATGTCGGATCACCAGCCGCTCAAATGGCTTATGTCATTGAGATCGCCAACAGGAAGGTTAGCACGCTGGGCACTACTGCTTCAACCCTACAACCTACGTATAGAGTACATCCCTGGTAAAGCCAACGTCGTCGCCGATGCTTTATCCAGGCCGTTTTGCAAAGAAGAAAACACGGAATCTTGGGATCAAGCAAAATTTCACACCTCTGTACCACCCACAAGCGAATCCCGTGGAGAGACGCAACCGCGATTTGAAAACGCAACTAGCTATCCTGGTAGGGAAGCAACATACCGAATGGAGTGAGAAGCTACCGTATATCCGCTTCGCCATGAATAGTACGCGATGCGAGAACGTAGGAAGTACGCCAGCCTACATCACATTTGGGAGAGAACTGAGGACGCCAGACGACGCCCACCACGACTTACGAGAAGTCATCCAGAGCGAGAATTTCATCCCGGAAATCACGCCCCGTTTGCAGCAGCTAGCCGACACGTTGGCCAAGGCCCGAGAGACGTTCGAGACGCAGCAAGATAGGCAAACCAAGTATCAGGACAAGAAGCGAAGGACCAATATTGTGTACCAGCCTGGAGACAAAGTTTGGATCAACACGCACGTACGAAGCCAGCGAGCGCGCGGCGTAACTGCCAAATTTGCACCAAGGCGAGACGGACCGTACATCATTCTGACGCAACGCAGCCCCACGTCATATGACGTAGCAACAGCCGACAACCCCAGCCAATGTCATGGGACTTACCACTCTTCCTCTTTAACCAAAATCATTTCAGAAGATGCAAGTCAAGTTCCAATGCAGCCCGTGAATCCGATTCGCAGGAGGGGAAGGCCCCGCAAGCAACGCAACTAAGTCAGCCACGATCCTGTTCCACTCGTCGAGACGCCATCGGGAACAGAAGGGGAGTATGTAACGCCACACACACAATTTTCACCAAGTCCACGACATGCATCAGCCCACAAGATACAAACAGCATACACGCATCGACCACGTGACCAGCCAACCGCCATCAGAAGGGTGCGATACACGCACGCGCAGTCGAGTACACACGCTACGATCACGTGAGCAGCCAACCACCGTCAGAAGAGGACGAAGCACACACAGCCGCCTACGCTGATCTATGACAACGCATCGACTAGTGTAAGCGACACCCACACAAGCATACCGACGGGTATATAAGGCGAGCCGTGATCAGCATCCAGAGGCATTCGAGCACTGGCATCGGATCATCCAACATCTGGATATCAGGACCTCTTCTCGAAGCGCCCAAGCATAAGCATCGTATACGTACAACCCCTGGACTATACGGACTGTGCCCATCAACCTACATCCTTGCGATAGTGACTGCATCGTGTGCGTATAACGCCTGGACCACACGGACAGCACTAATTCTTGTAGTTAAGTCATCAATAGTGACTGCATCGTGTGCGTACAACCACTGGACCACACGGACAGCACTACACGTCAGATTATCAATTTCATTGTCAAGTCATTACTTAGTTAATAAATCATTTAAATTATACGCCCTACTGTGTTATTACTGCGAATTCCACTCATTCCGACGTGACCTCCACCTCTCCACGTTACAGTATGTAAGTATCGGTTCCTTGCTCTTCTTGGTACCACTTAAATGGATAAAAAAAATGATAATAAAAATGTCTGACCCATCCTGTAGTATCTTAAATGCCCATTCATATTACGTGATTGTAATGAAACTTAGAACATATTATTGTTTATGGTGTTGGTTATCCTTGGACATCAGTACTTTTGATATCGGTCGTGCTGAACACAAGCTGTTCGAGCGCGAGCGAATGAAGAAGAAGCTAAAACAACTGCACGGTAACGCCGAGAACGACCGCGGGAAGAAAGAACGCTGCAAGTTCTGCCGCATGGTCGGTCACAGCATTGCAGAGTGTCGGAAAAAGAGGAAAGCCGACAAGAAACAAACGCAAGCGAGCAACGCGCCGCAAACAGCACAGCCGCTGAAGTGCTACGGGTGTGGGAACCCAGAATTCGTAAGAGCGAAATGCCCGAAATGCTCTCCTAAAAACCCCACGACAAAGCCAGCAGTAGGATTCTGCACCGCCAACATCAGGACGCCCGACAGGATTAAATTAAGCAGCCGCCCTGCCATCAACGTCGTCATCAAAGGCGAAGAAGGATGCGTCTTCGTGGACACAGGAGCCAGAACAAGCATCGCGAGTACTGCTCTATACAAACTACTACTGAAGAAAGGAGCAGCCTTCCGTCAAGAAGAGGTGACCACCGTGTTCGCGGATGGCATCGAACGGAAGCAAGACGTAGCATTCACTATCATCGACATTGAGGTAAAAGGAAGAAGGATTCCAACCCAGCTATTGGTACTCCCCGGATCGCGAGACAACCGCACGCTGTTGGGATGCGACTTTATCGAGGACGCCGGCATCGAGCTTAATATCCCGCAAAAGCATTGGAACTTCGTGGACAACCCCCGACAGAAGTACGAGTTTACCTACAACGAAGGAAATATCATCGTACACAACAATACTGTGCCGTACTACGACTTCGCTCAGGTCAACATGAGGACACCAACCCATGAGACACAGTACGAGAGAATCAGTACACCCGAACTGTTGGAGAAGATAACAGCAATGGAACCGCTACCATTCATCTCTCCATTGAAAAGAGCCCGGAACGATCAGCATCGCCCTGCAACGACATCCACAAATATTTGGAAGCCATGATAGGTCCACCACCCATTTCGCCCATCAAGATCACACGAGCCCATGGAATTGGAGGATCATTGGTACAACGCTACTGTCGGAATCGCGAGCATGGACATCATCCAGTTGCGTCAGGACGAGGGACAAACACTGACGGAGTCCGAGAGGAATACCCTGAATCAGCTCTTGGAAAAGAACGCCGACATCTTCGTACGGAAAGGACCCGCAACGAAATTCGCCGAACACAGAATCGACACCGGAGATCACGCGCCGATCGCTGTTCCACCGTATCGATTGACCCGAACACAGAAGGAACGAGTCCAGCAGGAGCTGCAACAGATGCTGGATGACGATATCATCGAACCGTGCGATGCAAGGATGGAATCCTTGTTGATCCCGACAAAGTAGAAGCCATACTCGCTTTACCCAGCCCAAGCAACCTGAAACACCTGATATCATTCCTGCAACTATGCTCGTGGTATCGCGGATTCATCCCGTCATTCGCCTCTATAGCTCAACCGCTGTCAAAACTGACCAAGAAGAAAGTCGAATGGACGTGGGAATCCGAGCAAAAGGAAGCCTTCGAAGCACTAAAGAGAATGCTGACGAGCGCACCCATACTACAGCAAGCAGACGAAAGTCAACCATTTACGCTACGAACGGACGCTAGCGACTACGCACTTGGAGCAGCTCTACTCCAAGGGGAGGGACCGGAGGAACGTCCCATCGAATATGCAAGCAGGCTACTAACTTCCGCGGAAAGGAATTATAGCACCACAGAACGAGAAGCTCTCGCAGTAGTTTGGGCCGTATCCAAGTTTCGAGGATACATAGATGGACAGGAAGTGCTGATCATGTCGGATCACCAGCCGCTCAAATGGCTTATGTCATTGAGATCGCCAACAGGAAGGTTAGCACGCTGGGCACTACTGCTTCAACCCTACAACCTACGTATAGAGTACATCCCTGGTAAAGCCAACGTCGTCGCCGATGCTTTATCCAGGCCGTTTTGCAAAGAAGAAAACACGGAATCTTGGGATCAAGCAAAATTTCACACCTCTGTACCACCCACAAGCGAATCCCGTGGAGAGACGCAACCGCGATTTGAAAACGCAACTAGCTATCCTGGTAGGGAAGCAACATACCGAATGGAGTGAGAAGCTACCGTATATCCGCTTCGCCATGAATAGTACGCGATGCGCGAACGTAGGAAGTACGCCAGCCTACATCACATTTGGGAGAGAACTGAGGACGCCAGACGACGCCCACCACGACTTACGAGAAGTCATCCAGAGCGAGAATTTCATCCCGGAAATCACGCCCCGTTTGCAGCAGCTAGCCGACACGTTGGCCAAGGCCCGAGAGACGTTCGAGACGCAGCAAGATAGGCAAACCAAGTATCAGGACAAGAAGCGAAGGACCAATATTGTGTACCAGCCTGGAGACAAAGTTTGGATCAACACGCACGTACGAAGCCAGCGAGCGCGCGGCGTAACTGCCAAATTTGCACCAAGGCGAGACGGACCGTACATCATTCTGACGCAACGCAGCCCCACGTCATATGACGTAGCAACAGCCGACAACCCCAGCCAATGTCATGGGACTTACCACTCTTCCTCTTTAACCAAAATCATTTCAGAAGATGCAAGTCAAGTTCCAATGCAGCCCGTGAATCCGATTCGCAGGAGGGGAAGGCCCCGCAAGCAATGCAACTAAGTCAGCCACGATCCTGTTCCACTCGTCGAGACGCCATCGGGAACAGAAGGGGAGTATGTAACGCCACACACACAATTTTCACCAAGTCCACGACATGCATCAGCCCACAAGATACAAACAGCATACACGCATCGACCACGTGACCAGCCAACCGCCATCAGAAGGGTGCGATACACGCACGCGCAGTCGAGTACACACGCTACGATCACGTGAGCAGCCAACCACCGTCAGAAGAGGACGAAGCACACACAGCCGCCTACGCTGATCTACGACAACGCATCGACTAGTGTAAGCGACACCCACACAAGCATACCGACGGGTATATAAGGCGAGCCGTGATCAGCATCCAGAGGCATTCGAGCACTGGCATCGGATCATCCAACATCTGGATATCAGGACCTCTTCTCGAAGCGCCCAAGCATAAGCATCGTATACGTACAACCCCTGGACTATACGGACTGTGCCCATCAACCTACATCCTTGCGATAGTGACTGCATCGTGTGCGTATAACGCCTGGACCACACGGACAGCACTAATCCTTGTATTCTTGTATTTTAGTTAAGTCATCAATAGTGACTGCATCGTGTGCGTACAACCACTGGACCACACGGACAGCACTACACGTCAGATTATCAATTTCATTGTCAAGTCATTACTTAGTTAATAAATCATTTAAATTATACGCTCTACTGTGTTATTACTGCGAATTCCACTCATTCCGACGTGACCTCCACCTCTCCACGTTACAGTATGTAAGTATCGGTTCCTTGCTCTTCTTGGTACCACTTAAATGGATAAAAAAAATGATAATAAAAATGTCTGACCCATCCTGTAGTATCTTAAATGCCCATTCATATTACGTGATTGTAATGAAACTTAGAACATATTATTGTCTATGGTGTTGGTTATCCTTGGACATCAGTACTTTTGATATCGGTCGTGTTTAAGAGATGCAGGGGTGCGCTAACTGTAACTATGGAAATAAGCTATTATTAACCTATTTTGAGGAGATATACAAATTCCATTATTTCCCGTTTTATATGCTATTCGGAGCCCACCTTCCTGAAAGTTTTCATTTTTCTAACAATAAGTGTAACGGTCTCGAAATGCAAGGGGGGACAAATTACGATCTAATATTTTCTCCTCCCTCATTTTTTCCGCTTTCTTCAAATTTAAAGTGAATGCCAAAAATAAAATGTACTCAACATTACCTCTCTCACAACACCCGACTTGCCTATACCAGTCGATAAACAAAATTTGACCTTAATTTCGCCCCACCCCCCTCCCCTGCCCGTTATAGTTGGCCAACTACAACACATTGCCCCCTACCAATCTTTACCCTTTCATGAATGTAATTAACCATAATATGTAACAATAACTGCAATTCGCACTACGAAAAACAACATGCAAGTAGTACTCGCACCTTCGAAGCCGGTAGGTGTATTTTTTGTATGAATAGTGTAAAAATTCCTAAATTTAAGTGAATGTACTATTATTAAATATAACATGATTGTAATGAAACTTAGAGACGTTATTGCCTATGGTGTTGATTATCATTGGCCATCAATATTTTTGACCCCGGGTGTGTCTAAGGGGTGCAGGGGTGTGCTAACTGAAACAATAGAAATGTAAAATACTATTATTAACCTTTTTTGATGAGATTTCAAAATTCTAATATTTTTAGTTTTCTATGTTAGTGAAATGCCGCTTTTCTGTAAATTTTCATATTTCTAAGTGTAACGGTTTCGAAATGCAAGGGGGGGGGGGGGACAAACTCGGATGACATATTTTCCCCTCTCCCTCTTTTCCCGTTTCTTCAAATTTGAAAAAAATTCCAGAAATGGAATGTACTTGACGCTACCTTTATTACGATGCCCCACTTGCCTATACCAGACGAAAAAAAAAAATTTCGACCTTCATTTCCCCTCTATGGGGACCCCCCCTTAAAGTTGACCTATTACGACGTATCACTTTCTCCAGAGAATTATAGTACTTCTGCATATTTTCACTAAATTTCATGCGTGTAGCTTCAGCGGTTCGTGAGATATTTCATGGACAGACAGACAGACAGACAGACAGACAGACGGACGCATGACCGATTTCATAAGGGTTTTGTTTTACTACAAAACCCTAAAAAGAGAAAAAATACAAATGATATATATTTTTTCTGCTTCTGGAAATTCAACAATTTGTGCAACCAGAATATACAAAATGAAACCGGAATATAGAGGGCTACGCCCGCAATTCGAGGGTTTTGTAGCGCGCGCTTATTTTGGTATCTAAATATTGGCTCCCTGCTCTTCTTGGTACCCCTCAGCTGAATAAAAACACCATAATTAAATGTTTTGCCCATGATATAGTATCTTACATGCCAATTCACAAAAAGACTGCGTCTGTCACTTTTCAAAGTAATAGTTTTAATACGAGAAGCTGTAGATAGATATGTAAAATATGTATACGAGATAAACTGTCCCACTCTTCGAGATGCTTAACCATTCATATTAAGACGACATTGCAAATTGCAAACTTGTGTAACGGCTTCGAAATTCAGGGCGGCTGGGACAAATTATGGTCTAATATTTTTTCCTCCTCCACTGTTCCCCTTTCTACAAATCTCAAGAAAATGCCAAAAATGGAATGTACTCAACATTACCTTTCTCCCGACACCCCACTTGGCTATACCAGTGGATAAAAAAAAATTGACCTTAATTTCGCCTCTATGTGGACCCCCCCTCCCCCCTCTTAAAATTGGCCAATTACAACACAACGCTATCTCCAGCAAATTATAGCATTTCTACACATTCTCGCCGAATTATGTGTGCAGCTTCAGCCGTTCGTAAGATATTCTATGAACAGACGGACAGACAGGTATTTGACCGATTTTGTAAGATTTAAGACACAAAACCCTAAAAAAATTAACTGTGTGAATAGTTATTGTTAGGATCACCAATCACCAATCTTCACCCTTCCAAAGTTGGTTCATTAAATAACTGCAATTCGCACTACGAAAAACAACATGCAAGTAGTACACGCATATCTATGCGTGAGGCCGGCAGGTGTATTCTTTGTATGGATAGTGTCAAAATGCATAACTTTAAGTCAATGTACTATTATTAAATATCATGTCATTGTAATGAAACTTAGAGATATTATTGCCTATGATGTTGGTTATCATCAGCCATCAATATTTTTGACCTAGGGTGTGCTTGAGGGGTGCAGGGGTGTGCTAACTGCAACTATAGAAATGTACTATTATCCTTTTTGGATGAGATTTAAAAATTCTATTATTTTTAGTTTTCTATGCTAGTGAAATGCCGCTTTTCTGTAAATTTTCATATTTCTAAGTGTAACGGTTTCGAAATGCAAGGGGGGGGGGGGGACAAACTCGGATCTCATATTTTCCCCTCTGCCTCTTTTCTCCTTTCTTCAAATTTGAAAAAAATTCCAAAAATGGAATGTACTCAACGGTACCTTTCTTACGATACCCCACTTGCCTATACCAAACGAAAAAAAAATTTCGACCTTCATTTCCCCTCTATGGCAACCCCCCTTAAAGTTGACCTATTACGACGCATCGCTTTCTCCAGAGAATTATAGTATTTCTACATATTTCCACCAAATTTCATGCATGTAGCTTCAGCGGTTCGTGAGATATTTCATGGACAGACGGACAGACAGACGGACGCATGACCGATTTCATAAGGGTTTTGTTTTTATACAAAACCTTAAAAAAGGGATAATATTACATGGTCTCAGGATTCTCTGAATAATGGGGAAATATAGAATTTTTTTCTCTTTGTTAATTTTTCCCTTCTACAATGATTGCTGACTGACTCCGGTGCCCAGTTTGCTTTCGTTTTTTTTTTTTCTAATTTTAACAGCACACTCTGTCCTTAGCAGCTTCTTCTTAGCAGGCCTCGAAGTAGAAGCTGCGCTGTAATGAACCACCTTTAATAAACCATATTATTGTCTGGTGGTGCTGCTTCCACCAGCAGATTAAAGGCAGCACCTAATGAGTAGTGATATGTCGGTGGTACGAAACCAGAGGCCGAGGGTTTTTAGGGTTTTGTAGTAAAACAAAACCCTTATGAAATCGGTCATGCGTCCGTCTGTCTGTCTGTCTGTCCATGGAATACCTCACGAACCGCTGAGGCTACATGTATGAAATTTAGTGAAAATATGTAGAAGTACTATAATTCTCTGGAGGAAGTGATGCATCGTAATAGGTCAACTTTGAGGGGGGGGGGGGGGGGGGGGGCATAGAGGGGAAATGAAGGACGATTTTTTTTTACATTTGGTATAGGCAAGTGGGGTATCGTAAGAAAGGTACCGTCGAGTACATTCTATTTCTGGAATTTTCTTCAAATTTGAAGAAAGGGGAAAAGAGGGAGAAGGGAAAATATGTGATCCGATCTTGTCCCCCCCCCCCCTTGCATTTCGAAACCGTTATACTTAGAGATATGAAAATTTACAGAAAAGTGGCATTTTACTAACATAGAAAACTATAAATAATAGAATTCCAAAATCTCATCAGAAAAGGTTAATAATAGTACATTTCCATTTTTTCAGTTAGCAGACCCCTGCACAACTTACGCATACACGAGGTCGAAAATATTAATGGCTAACGATAACCAATACCATAGGCAATAATGCCTCTACGTTTTATTACAACCATGTAATATTTAACAATAGTACATTCAGTTAAAGTTAGGCATTTTCACACTATTCCTACAAAAAATACACCTACAGGCTTCAAAGGTGCGAGTACTAGGTACTTGCATGTTGTTTTTCGTAGCGCGAATCGCAGTTATTGTTACATATTATGGTTAATCACATTTATGAAAGGGTAAAGATTGGTAGGGGGCGATGCGTGGTAATTGGCCAACTGTAACGGGCGGGGGAGGGGAGGGGAGGGTGAGGGTGAGGGGCAAAATTAAGGTTAAATTTTGTTTATCGACTGGTAAGTATACGCAAGCGGGGTGTTGTGAGAAAGGTTATGTTGAGTTTACTTTACTTATATTTGAAAAAAGGGGAAAAATGAGGGAGGATAAATTATTAGATCGTAATTTGTCCCCCCCCCCCTTGCGTTTCCAGACCGTTACACTTAGAAAAATGAAAACTTCCAGGAAGGTGGGTTCCGAACAGTATATAAAACGGGAAATAATGGAATTTGTATATCTCCTCAAAATAGGTTAATAATAGTTTGTTTCCATAGTTACAGTTAGCGCATCCCTGCATCCCTTAAACACGTCCGTGATCAAAAGTATCGATGGCCAAGGATAACCAACACCATAGGCAATAATATGTTCTAAGTTTCATTACAATCACGTAATACGTATGATTGGGCATATAAGATACTATATTATGGGTCACACATTTTTTTTTTTTTTTATCCATCTAAGTGGTACCAAGAAGAGCAAGGAGCCGATACTTACATACCAAAATAAGTACTTGCTACAAAACCCTCGGATTGCGGGCGTAGCCCTCTATATTCCGGTTTCATTTTTTATTACTCCCCAGTTTTGCCTTCCATGTTTTTGTTATCTTCCCCAGGCCGGTGAATTTTTATTAATTTACGTATTAGGACAGTAGCGACAAGCGGTGAAACCCCTGCCCATGTCCCCCAACTGAGCTACTGCAAGCATAGGCCGCTGCATAGCTCGTTGAAGGGACTTTTTTTCGTCAGATTCCAAGGCCCGACCTTCACAGTCACTATGCTGCATTAGGCTCCGTCTCCAGGGGCATGTTCGGATGCCCAACAAACCGTCTATTACACCGTGCAACGTAAGTTCACCAGAGGCATCTCTTTCAAGTTGAACATTGCTTATTTAACTTACCCTGAACGTCTCAGCTTTCTTAAGATTATGTCCTTGTGAAGGAGAATAATTTTTCTTTCCTTTTAAATGACATCGTTTCAAGAAACCCCATCATGATACACGTTCTGGTGCAGTCTTCTACAATATATGTCATCCTGCCGCTGATCTTCTTGTTTATATGAATTCACTACTTCACCGAATTATGCACAACTACGACAGACTGGAGCTTGGGTCTTTGCCTACCTCATTTTATCGCTCCAAAATAACCTTCAAAGGATCATGTTAGTTAATATTTAACGTTGAATTTCTTACTCTTTATATATTTCTCTTTTTCTTGTTATGTCATCATATTATTCATATTTATACCCTAGACTTTTAGTATAGGGTATATTGTTTTTGTCACGACGGAAATATGTAACACCTTAAAGGAGGCTCCGGAGGTATAGCAATGTATATATATAAATGATCAGGGTCACCTCCTGATTCGATTAAGCCATGTCTGTCTGTCTGTCTGTCTGTCTGTCTGTCTGTCCGTTCGCACGATAACTTTCGATAGAATGAAGCTAGAGCCTTGAAATTTTGGTCAAATGTTGGTAGTGTAATATAGTTGGATGGTATTGAAAATGGGCATGATCGAGCCAAGAGAACGCCTACCTCCCCTACATATGTAAAATACTTAAATGTATCTCTAACTCCCGACTAAATAAATATGAAAAGCTCTAGCTTTGGTAGATTACTCGTGGGAAAATAAAATCGATCAGTTGAAAACTAACGGTAATTTTCTTACAAAGAGCCCCGTACTACCCTACTTTTCGGGTTTTTTGTCTATAACTCTTGAACCAATTCACGTAGACGCCTGATTTTTGGCATGTAACCCTGGGGTGAGAAGATGCTTGAGTTCTAGTAAGTTGGGCATAATCGGATCAAAGGAACGCCTACCTCCCCTGCAAATTTAAAAAAAATCAATATTCCTTTAATTACGATAACTTTCGATAGAATGACACTAGCGAGTTGAAAATTTGACAAAATGTTGTTAGTAGGATCTACTTGGTTGGTATTGAAAATGGGTAAGATCCGACTCAAGCAACCCCTACCCCCCCTACAAATGAAACTTCAAATAAGCGATAACTTTTGATGGAATAAAGCCAGTGACTTGAAATTTTGGTCAAATGTTCGAAGTGAGATTGAGTTAGTTGGCATTAAAGCTGGGTAACATCCGACCAACGAAGCCCCTACTTCCCCTACAAACGAAACTTTAAATAAGCGATAAATTTCGATAGAGTGAAGTTAGAGACTTGAAATTTTGTTTAAATGGTTGTAGGGTGATCTAATTGGTTGGTGGCAATGATGAGCAAGATCCGACCTAAGGAACCCTTACCTCCTCTACAAGTGAAACTTCAAATAAGCAATACCTTCCGATAGAATGAAGCTAGCGACTTGAAAAATTCGACAAATATTGTAGAATGGGTTAGTTAGTTAATTGATTTTGAGAATGTTCAAGATCTTTCTTAATGAGTGCCAACCTCTCCTATGAACTGGCCATATAGGAGACCCATTCTTAATGCATATGGTCGTTGCCAATTGGTACTTTTGGTATCTCCACTAGGTCTGTACAAGTCTAGGGTATATACGCCTCGGACTCCGGGCCGAAGCGAAGCTTCGGCCTGGTTTTTTTTCATTTCTTTCTCTCCAGTCTTCGTTAGTGTCACCATACACTGTCGAACTCGAGCTCGAACATGGCCTGTACAGGTTGAAACAAAGTCTCTTTGAATTTTAATGTTTGTGTCGCCGGGGTGGTAAACGTGTTTCAAATATTTCGTAGATGCATTGAGTTTTTGAAACACAAGAAGATCTTGTTGAAAAGGGATTTCAGGTAGTGTGAAATTTGAGGGTATCCGAAATGAAATATAGTATTGTAGTTGCGGGTGGTGTATGAGATAAGAATGTGTGGTTTATGATGCAAGGTTGTGTGAGGATTTATATTGATGCGTATACAGTTTTGGTTCTGATAATAATAGGCGGCAAATGATGTACTATATCATTATCAAGTTTCCGAATTGGTCGGAATGCGGTTAATAATCTTATATTAAATAGAACTAGGGAAAGGCGCATATGATGGCAATGATTAAAAATGTACAGGCTGTTCGAAGGAGTTTTGTGCAACGCTAGAGGATAAGTACATCGCATCGAAATGTTATAATGTATGACATGATATACATTATCATTAAAGAATGTACGTGGGATGGGATTTCTGGCATTACATGATGTGTGGAAATTTATTTGATTTTTATATACATAGCAAAAGTGCATAAGTGTTAAGACAGAGAATATATTCTTTACTGATTGGTGCAAATCATAAAATAAATAACTGGCGCAACAGTCTAATTTGAACCACGGCCTCGAGATGAGTTATCATCTCATTTTCTAGATCGTGACGGTTTTTTATGCAGAGGTATGTGATCAGCAACACGCTCAACCGAGTTATTTACCCCATAATGGGTACTCATTTAACAGCTGAGTGGGCTCATAGTCCGACACGTAAGTCCCTGGAATCGAACCGGGGCCCAGTGCGTTGAAGGCGAACGTGCTAACCGTTGCGCCATCCAGACTACAAATGTGCAAATCATACAATTATCTAAATATTATCAAAGTCGTAATATGTTTGTCAACAATTTAGTACAAGAATTATAATTTTTTTTTTCACTATATAATTATTGAGTGTTTATATTGTTATTAAGTTTCACGCAATTATCCTTTATGAGATATTAAAAATTAAGGAATTAAATGTGTTTCCATGTCACCATTTACTTATTCAATTACAACAAAGTTTGCATCCTTACCTGTTGAGCATTCAGTTGGTAAAAATTACAGGCAATTCGTAAATTACCAGACTCCTAAAATATTAAATGGCCTATTTTATGGACTACAATTAAGGGTAGAAATCAGTAAATGTGGACATTGAGAGGCAATTCGATTCGTAAACATTCAACATTGGTTTTAAAAGATCATTAGTTTGCAAATTGTGTTTATTATGGACCACGTTGAACATTCCACATTGAATGCACATGAATGACAGATATTGCGTGAACAGTTGATTTCGAGTGAGGTATTGAAAATACTCTTGGATTTGGTGGGTTGAAACGAACACGATCCTTATAGTAGCCACACACGATCGAGCTCAGCCACGCCCAAACCATCTTCTAAATCGTGTGTGGCCACTATTAGTAATTCAGAACCATTAAGGGTCATAAATTCTTCTACATTGCAACGTTTGTCACTATATCTGCGTGTAAATTTAGTGTAACAAAAAATATCCCTTCTTGAATAAGTACATTATCTCTTCTGGGGAAAACACAGATCAAACTACCAAAATTCATTGAATGGTCAATTGGATGCTCTACATGTAAGGACGCAAAATCTTATTCCAGGTTAATGATCCATTAAATGTGGACACATGACAATGAAATGGACTCCTATGCATTTAACATCTTACAATCGATAATTGCATGGAAAATGAATAACAGAGAGCACGCAACAGAAACTCTGGATTGTGACAAAACTACATTTTACCCCTTTCTATAATTAATACCATGCATAAAACACACACCTACACCTACTACGTATATCGAAATCCTACATCATATAACATTTACAAAATGCCAAACACCATACATATTCCAATTCACCATACATCACACGTATATCTCGTAAATAAAGCCACAAGTCATATGCTACATACGAGTATTTTAATGATAATGTGCATAAATCACACGCCATACTTTAAAATATTTGCCTGCATATGCAATTACCCTCCCAGTTATCTCAACATTATTATTTTAAGATACGAGTATTAAACACGTTTCCTAATTATTAAAAAACATTGCAATCAAATTTCTTCTACTCTATATTCTTTTTCGTATACCAATATTTTGCCGGATACATTCGCATCTGTGTCCCCGAGCGTTTCCATCATGCAGAATTCTCCTCCTACTATTATCAAAATCTTATGCTCCTATTACATAAAAAAATATCTATATCGAACGGCATTCATCATATTATATTCATCCGAATTCCATGAATTTTGCATCTCCGTCAATTTCAACTCAATTTTCTGAAATTATCTTCTTTCCAAAAGCCACAACGAAAACGAACCTTTTCATAATTTTCCTATTACAATACATTCGATGCAATGCAATCGTTGCAAGAAACCTGTATTCAACAACACCTTCTGATCTACCACATTGTCTTGCCTTTGAAAGAAAATCCCTTGATCACTACTCTTCAAGCGATGTGTTAAAATTTTCTCCGAATGACCCAAGATGCTTCGCACATATCTGAAGAAAATTGCCTGTTGAGACCATGTTCGAGTTCGAGTTCGACAGTGTATGGTGACACTTACTCTTTTTATACCCTAGACTTATAGTATAGTATAGCATAGTTTGTCACGACGAAAATATGTAACACCTTAAAGGAGGCTCCGGATGTATAGCAATGTATATATTTAAATGATCAGGGTCACCTCCTGATTCGATTTAGCCATGTATATCTGTCTGTCTGTCTGTTCGTCTCTCTGTCTGTCTGTCTTTCTATCTGTCTGTCTGCCTGTCTGTCTGTTTGTCTGTCTGTCCATCTGTCTGTCCGTTCGCACGATAACTTTCGATAGAATGAAGCTAGAGCCTTGAAATTTTGGTCAAATGTTGGCAGTGTGAATCTAGTTGGTTAGTATTGAAAATGGGCATGATCAGGGTAAGAGAACGCCTACCTCCACTACATATGTAAAATACATAAATGTATCTGTAACTCCCGATTAAATAAACATGAAAAGCTCTAGCTTTAGCAGATTACTCGTGAGGGTAATCTTATGCTCTCCTGGGAAAATAAAATCGATCAGTTGAAAACTAACGGTAATTTTCTTAGAAAGAACCCTGTACTACCCTACTTTTCAGGTTTTTTGTCTATAACTCTTGAACCAATTAACGTAGACACCTGATTTTTGGCATGTAACCCTGAGGTGAGAAGCTGCTTCAGTTCTAGTATTTTAAGTTGGACATAATCAGATCAAAGGAACGCCTACCTCCCCTACAAATTTCAAAAAATTATATATTGGTTTAATTACGATAACTTTCGATAGAATGATACTAGCAAGTTGAAATTTTAGTGGAATGTTGCTAGTAAGACCTACTTGTTGCAAATAGGCAAGATCCGACCCAAGGAAACCCCACCTCCCCCACAAATGAAGCTTCAAATAAGCGATAACTTTTGATAGAATGAAGCCAGCGACTTGAAATTTTGGTAAAATGTTTGAAGTTAGATTGGGTTAGTTGGCATTAAAGATCGGTAAGATCCGACTTAAGGAACCTCTACCTCACCTAGAAATGAAACTTAAAATAAGCGATAACTTACGACAAAATAAAGCTAGCGACTTGAAATTTTGGTCAAATATTTGTAGTAGGAGCCAGTTGGCTAATATTGAAAATACGTAAAATCCGACCAACAAAACCCCTACCATGAATCCGTCCAGTGGAGCTAAATGATGATGCACCTCAAGTGTACAGTTGAACCTGCGAAAAGGAAAGAAGGAATCACAAAGTAAAAAGCGCTAAATGATAAAAATTGTAACGCAATACTTATCTAAACGGGTGGTGCTTATCGATGTAAACAATAAACGCTACCGGTGAACTGTCATTGTCGGTATGACGTATACTGCAGTATCGATTCAACCGCGTTGTGCTACAGCATGACGATGCAGACGAATTCTCGTAGTAAACAACCGATCAATTAAAGTATCCGTTGGTCCAATACTATTTACATCAGGAAAAAGAAACGGAACCCTCTTTGTTTGATTTCGCATTCCGGATTGAAGGTGGGTGTCCGTATTCCCGAAAATGGGAAATGGAAATCGTGACTAATCGCTCTTTGTTTGATTTCGCATTCCGGATTGAAGATTGAGGATCGAGTATCGAGTATTCCAGACTGATTGAGAGGACGTTTACGCATTTATCGATTGATTCGTGGAGGTACACACGGCGCCGAGCTTGAGTGAGGAAACAGCGAAGAGTGTGTGTAATACAAGGACAATCGAAGGAACTCCAGCCAGTTCGACCATGATCGTCATCGTCAGGAGCATCATTTTGGTAGTGAGTAGAGCCGCCACCCAGGTAGGGCAAATAGTGTAGGATTAGATATTAGTGTAATAATAGTGTGTAATTAGCGAGTAAGTAACGTAGGATTACGACCAGTCGAAGAGCTTTTGTTGTGGAATAAGAGTTACGACATATTGTAGAGTTGGTGTAAAGCGTGTTGGACTCCGTGAAATATAAGCTAAGTTTAAAATTTTAACCGTGTCGGTGGTTTTAGTGCGACAACCCACTCTCTCGCGAGTTCGTACTTATCGCGGGGACGAACCAGGCACTAGCGGTCAAGAAATTGAAAGAACGTGGCGCCCACGACCCATATCCCTGAGTTGGTCGGACGGCCGCAAGACAACGGACGCGGTGCACAGTGGGATAAAATCCCAAATCTTGGACAAAACCCAAAAAGATCCCACTGAATGAGTGCCAACCTCCCCTATGAACTGGCCATATAGGAGACCCACTTAATGCATACCTATGTATATAGTCGTTGCCAATTATAAATTTTGGTATCACCACTAGGTCTGTACAAGTCTAAGGTATGCACGCTTCGGCTTGGTTTTAATTTTAGTTTTCTTTAAATAAATATCTATAGTTTTAGTTTAGTGCTTGTTTTCGTTTCTCTTTGACAATTTTATTCCTAAATTTCGTATTGTTTTGGTTTGAATATAAATTGTCTGGATTCCTTTTATGTTTATAGGTTCTTCATATTATTGTATTGATGGGATTTATTCCCGTTCAGTAATTTTTATATAATAAATAAATATTGTTGTCACACTTATGACACAGACTGTACTACACTTGCTAAATACAGACTAGCGAACAAAGTGCAATCGTGAGGGGGGGGGGGGGGGGCATAGAGGGGAAATGAAGGACGATTTTTTTTTACATTTGGTATAGGCAAGTGGGGTATCGTAAGAAAGGTACCGTCGAGTACATTCTATTTCTGGAATTTTCTTCAAATTTGAAGAAAGGGGAAAAGAGGGAGAAGGGAAAATATGTGATCCGATCTTGTCCCCCCCCCCCTTGCATTTCGAAACCGTTATACTTAGAGATATGAAAATTTACAGAAAAGTGGCATTTTACTAACATAGAAAACTATAAATAATAGAATTCCAAAATCTCATCAGAAAAGGTTAATAATAGTACATTTCCATTTTTTCAGTTAGCAGACCCCTGCACAACTTACGCATACACGAGGTCGAAAATATTAATGGCTAACGATAACCAATACCATAGGCAATAATGCCTCTACGTTTTATTACAACCATGTAATATTTAACAATAGTACATTCAGTTAAAGTTAGGCATTTTCACACTATTCCTACAAAAAATACACCTACAGGCTTCAAAGGTGCGAGTACTAGGTACTTGCATGTTGTTTTTCGTAGCGCGAATCGCAGTTATTGTTACATATTATGGTTAATCACATTTATGAAAGGGTAAAGATTGGTAGGGGGCGATGCGTGGTAATTGGCCAACTGTAACGGGCGGGGGAGGGGAGGGGAGGGTGAGGGTGAGGGGCAAAATTAAGGTTAAATTTTGTTTATCGACTGGTAAGTATACGCAAGCGGGGTGTTGTGAGAAAGGTTATGTTGAGTTTACTTTACTTATATTTGAAAAAAGGGGAAAAATGAGGGAGGATAAATTATTAGATCGTAATTTGTCCCCCCCCCCCCTTGCGTTTCCAGACCGTTACACTTAGAAAAATGAAAACTTCCAGGAAGGTGGGTTCCGAACAGTATATAAAACGGGAAATAATGGAATTTGTATATCTCCTCAAAATAGGTTAATAATAGTTTGTTTCCATAGTTACAGTTAGCGCATCCCTGCATCCCTTAAACACGTCCGTGATCAAAAGTATCGATGGCCAAGGATAACCAACACCATAGGCAATAATATGTTCTAAGTTTCATTACAATCACGTAATACGTATGATTGGGCATATAAGATACTATATTATGGGTCACACATTTTTTTTTTTTTATCCATCTAAGTGGTACCAAGAAGAGCAAGGAGCCGATACTTACATACCAAAATAAGTACTTGCTACAAAACCCTCGGATTGCGGGCGTAGCCCTCTATATTCCGGTTTCATTTTTTATTACTCCCCAGTTTTGCCTTCCATGTTTTTGTTATCTTCCCCAGGCCGGTGAATTTTTATTAATTTACGTATTAGGACAGTAGCGACAAGCGGTGAAACCCCTGCCCATGTCCCCCAACTGAGCTACTGCAAGCATAGGCCGCTGCATAGCTCGTTGAAGGGACTTTTTTTCGTCAGATTCCAAGGCCCGACCTTCACAGTCACTATGCTGCATTAGGCTCCGTCTCCAGGGGCATGTTCGGATGCCCAACAAACCGTCTATTACACCGTGCAACGTAAGTTCACCAGAGGCATCTCTTTCAAGTTGAACATTGCTTATTTAACTTACCCTGAACGTCTCAGCTTTCTTAAGATTATGTCCTTGTGAAGGAGAATAATTTTTCTTTCCTTTTAAATGACATCGTTTCAAGAAACCCCATCATGATACACGTTCTGGTGCAGTCTTCTACAATATATGTCATCCTGCCGCTGATCTTCTTGTTTATATGAATTCACTACTTCACCGAATTATGCACAACTACGACAGACTGGAGCTTGGGTCTTTGCCTACCTCATTTTATCGCTCCAAAATAACCTTCAAAGGATCATGTTAGTTAATATTTAACGTTGAATTTCTTACTCTTTATATATTTCTCTTTTTCTTGTTATGTCATCATATTATTCATATTTATACCCTAGACTTTTAGTATAGGGTATATTGTTTTTGTCACGACGGAAATATGTAACACCTTAAAGGAGGCTCCGGAGGTATAGCAATGTATATATATAAATGATCAGGGTCACCTCCTGATTCGATTAAGCCATGTCTGTCTGTCTGTCTGTCTGTCTGTCTGTCTGTCTGTCTGTCCGTTCGCACGATAACTTTCGATAGAATGAAGCTAGAGCCTTGAAATTTTGGTCAAATGTTGGTAGTGTAATATAGTTGGATGGTATTGAAAATGGGCATGATCGAGCCAAGAGAACGCCTACCTCCCCTACATATGTAAAATACTTAAATGTATCTCTAACTCCCGACTAAATAAATATGAAAAGCTCTAGCTTTGGTAGATTACTCGTGGGAAAATAAAATCGATCAGTTGAAAACTAACGGTAATTTTCTTACAAAGAGCCCCGTACTACCCTACTTTTCGGGTTTTTTGTCTATAACTCTTGAACCAATTCACGTAGACGCCTGATTTTTGGCATGTAACCCTGGGGTGAGAAGATGCTTGAGTTCTAGTAAGTTGGGCATAATCGGATCAAAGGAACGCCTACCTCCCCTGCAAATTTAAAAAAAATCAATATTCCTTTAATTACGATAACTTTCGATAGAATGACACTAGCGAGTTGAAAATTTGACAAAATGTTGTTAGTAGGATCTACTTGGTTGGTATTGAAAATGGGTAAGATCCGACTCAAGCAACCCCTACCCCCCCTACAAATGAAACTTCAAATAAGCGATAACTTTTGATGGAATAAAGCCAGTGACTTGAAATTTTGGTCAAATGTTCGAAGTGAGATTGAGTTAGTTGGCATTAAAGCTGGGTAACATCCGACCAACGAAGCCCCTACTTCCCCTACAAACGAAACTTTAAATAAGCGATAAATTTCGATAGAGTGAAGTTAGAGACTTGAAATTTTGTTTAAATGGTTGTAGGGTGATCTAATTGGTTGGTGGCAATGATGAGCAAGATCCGACCTAAGGAACCCTTACCTCCTCTACAAGTGAAACTTCAAATAAGCAATACCTTCCGATAGAATGAAGCTAGCGACTTGAAAAATTCGACAAATATTGTAGAATGGGTTAGTTAGTTAATTGATTTTGAGAATGTTCAAGATCTTTCTTAATGAGTGCCAACCTCTCCTATGAACTGGCCATATAGGAGACCCATTCTTAATGCATATGGTCGTTGCCAATTGGTACTTTTGGTATCTCCACTAGGTCTGTACAAGTCTAGGGTATATACGCCTCGGACTCCGGGCCGAAGCGAAGCTTCGGCCTGGTTTTTTTTCATTTCTTTCTCTCCAGTCTTCGTTAGTGTCACCATACACTGTCGAACTCGAGCTCGAACATGGCCTGTACAGGTTGAAACAAAGTCTCTTTGAATTTTAATGTTTGTGTCGCCGGGGTGGTAAACGTGTTTCAAATATTTCGTAGATGCATTGAGTTTTTGAAACACAAGAAGATCTTGTTGAAAAGGGATTTCAGGTAGTGTGAAATTTGAGGGTATCCGAAATGAAATATAGTATTGTAGTTGCGGGTGGTGTATGAGATAAGAATGTGTGGTTTATGATGCAAGGTTGTGTGAGGATTTATATTGATGCGTATACAGTTTTGGTTCTGATAATAATAGGCGGCAAATGATGTACTATATCATTATCAAGTTTCCGAATTGGTCGGAATGCGGTTAATAATCTTATATTAAATAGAACTAGGGAAAGGCGCATATGATGGCAATGATTAAAAATGTACAGGCTGTTCGAAGGAGTTTTGTGCAACGCTAGAGGATAAGTACATCGCATCGAAATGTTATAATGTATGACATGATATACATTATCATTAAAGAATGTACGTGGGATGGGATTTCTGGCATTACATGATGTGTGGAAATTTATTTGATTTTTATATACATAGCAAAAGTGCATAAGTGTTAAGACAGAGAATATATTCTTTACTGATTGGTGCAAATCATAAAATAAATAACTGGCGCAACAGTCTAATTTGAACCACGGCCTCGAGATGAGTTATCATCTCATTTTCTAGATCGTGACGGTTTTTTATGCAGAGGTATGTGATCAGCAACACGCTCAACCGAGTTATTTACCCCATAATGGGTACTCATTTAACAGCTGAGTGGGCTCATAGTCCGACACGTAAGTCCCTGGAATCGAACCGGGGCCCAGTGCGTTGAAGGCGAACGTGCTAACCGTTGCGCCATCCAGACTACAAATGTGCAAATCATACAATTATCTAAATATTATCAAAGTCGTAATATGTTTGTCAACAATTTAGTACAAGAATTATAATTTTTTTTTTCACTATATAATTATTGAGTGTTTATATTGTTATTAAGTTTCACGCAATTATCCTTTATGAGATATTAAAAATTAAGGAATTAAATGTGTTTCCATGTCACCATTTACTTATTCAATTACAACAAAGTTTGCATCCTTACCTGTTGAGCATTCAGTTGGTAAAAATTACAGGCAATTCGTAAATTACCAGACTCCTAAAATATTAAATGGCCTATTTTATGGACTACAATTAAGGGTAGAAATCAGTAAATGTGGACATTGAGAGGCAATTCGATTCGTAAACATTCAACATTGGTTTTAAAAGATCATTAGTTTGCAAATTGTGTTTATTATGGACCACGTTGAACATTCCACATTGAATGCACATGAATGACAGATATTGCGTGAACAGTTGATTTCGAGTGAGGTATTGAAAATACTCTTGGATTTGGTGGGTTGAAACGAACACGATCCTTATAGTAGCCACACACGATCGAGCTCAGCCACGCCCAAACCATCTTCTAAATCGTGTGTGGCCACTATTAGTAATTCAGAACCATTAAGGGTCATAAATTCTTCTACATTGCAACGTTTGTCACTATATCTGCGTGTAAATTTAGTGTAACAAAAAATATCCCTTCTTGAATAAGTACATTATCTCTTCTGGGGAAAACACAGATCAAACTACCAAAATTCATTGAATGGTCAATTGGATGCTCTACATGTAAGGACGCAAAATCTTATTCCAGGTTAATGATCCATTAAATGTGGACACATGACAATGAAATGGACTCCTATGCATTTAACATCTTACAATCGATAATTGCATGGAAAATGAATAACAGAGAGCACGCAACAGAAACTCTGGATTGTGACAAAACTACATTTTACCCCTTTCTATAATTAATACCATGCATAAAACACACACCTACACCTACTACGTATATCGAAATCCTACATCATATAACATTTACAAAATGCCAAACACCATACATATTCCAATTCACCATACATCACACGTATATCTCGTAAATAAAGCCACAAGTCATATGCTACATACGAGTATTTTAATGATAATGTGCATAAATCACACGCCATACTTTAAAATATTTGCCTGCATATGCAATTACCCTCCCAGTTATCTCAACATTATTATTTTAAGATACGAGTATTAAACACGTTTCCTAATTATTAAAAAACATTGCAATCAAATTTCTTCTACTCTATATTCTTTTTCGTATACCAATATTTTGCCGGATACATTCGCATCTGTGTCCCCGAGCGTTTCCATCATGCAGAATTCTCCTCCTACTATTATCAAAATCTTATGCTCCTATTACATAAAAAAATATCTATATCGAACGGCATTCATCATATTATATTCATCCGAATTCCATGAATTTTGCATCTCCGTCAATTTCAACTCAATTTTCTGAAATTATCTTCTTTCCAAAAGCCACAACGAAAACGAACCTTTTCATAATTTTCCTATTACAATACATTCGATGCAATGCAATCGTTGCAAGAAACCTGTATTCAACAACACCTTCTGATCTACCACATTGTCTTGCCTTTGAAAGAAAATCCCTTGATCACTACTCTTCAAGCGATGTGTTAAAATTTTCTCCGAATGACCCAAGATGCTTCGCACATATCTGAAGAAAATTGCCTGTTGAGACCATGTTCGAGTTCGAGTTCGACAGTGTATGGTGACACTTACTCTTTTTATACCCTAGACTTATAGTATAGTATAGCATAGTTTGTCACGACGAAAATATGTAACACCTTAAAGGAGGCTCCGGATGTATAGCAATGTATATATTTAAATGATCAGGGTCACCTCCTGATTCGATTTAGCCATGTATATCTGTCTGTCTGTCTGTTCGTCTCTCTGTCTGTCTGTCTTTCTATCTGTCTGTCTGCCTGTCTGTCTGTTTGTCTGTCTGTCCATCTGTCTGTCCGTTCGCACGATAACTTTCGATAGAATGAAGCTAGAGCCTTGAAATTTTGGTCAAATGTTGGCAGTGTGAATCTAGTTGGTTAGTATTGAAAATGGGCATGATCAGGGTAAGAGAACGCCTACCTCCACTACATATGTAAAATACATAAATGTATCTGTAACTCCCGATTAAATAAACATGAAAAGCTCTAGCTTTAGCAGATTACTCGTGAGGGTAATCTTATGCTCTCCTGGGAAAATAAAATCGATCAGTTGAAAACTAACGGTAATTTTCTTAGAAAGAACCCTGTACTACCCTACTTTTCAGGTTTTTTGTCTATAACTCTTGAACCAATTAACGTAGACACCTGATTTTTGGCATGTAACCCTGAGGTGAGAAGCTGCTTCAGTTCTAGTATTTTAAGTTGGACATAATCAGATCAAAGGAACGCCTACCTCCCCTACAAATTTCAAAAAATTATATATTGGTTTAATTACGATAACTTTCGATAGAATGATACTAGCAAGTTGAAATTTTAGTGGAATGTTGCTAGTAAGACCTACTTGTTGCAAATAGGCAAGATCCGACCCAAGGAAACCCCACCTCCCCCACAAATGAAGCTTCAAATAAGCGATAACTTTTGATAGAATGAAGCCAGCGACTTGAAATTTTGGTAAAATGTTTGAAGTTAGATTGGGTTAGTTGGCATTAAAGATCGGTAAGATCCGACTTAAGGAACCTCTACCTCACCTAGAAATGAAACTTAAAATAAGCGATAACTTACGACAAAATAAAGCTAGCGACTTGAAATTTTGGTCAAATATTTGTAGTAGGAGCCAGTTGGCTAATATTGAAAATACGTAAAATCCGACCAACAAAACCCCTACCATGAATCCGTCCAGTGGAGCTAAATGATGATGCACCTCAAGTGTACAGTTGAACCTGCGAAAAGGAAAGAAGGAATCACAAAGTAAAAAGCGCTAAATGATAAAAATTGTAACGCAATACTTATCTAAACGGGTGTGCTTATCGATGTAAACAATAAACGCTACCGGTGAACTGTCATTGTCGGTATGACGTATACTGCAGTATCGATTCAACCGCGTTGTGCTACAGCATGACGATGCAGACGAATTCTCGTAGTAAACAACCGATCAATTAAAGTATCCGTTGGTCCAATACTATTTACATCAGGAAAAAGAAACGGAACCCTCTTTGTTTGATTTCGCATTCCGGATTGAAGGTGGGTGTCCGTATTCCCGAAAATGGGAAATGGAAATCGTGACTAATCGCTCTTTGTTTGATTTCGCATTCCGGATTGAAGATTGAGGATCGAGTATCGAGTATTCCAGACTGATTGAGAGGACGTTTACGCATTTATCGATTGATTCGTGGAGGTACACACGGCGCCGAGCTTGAGTGAGGAAACAGCGAAGAGTGTGTGTAATACAAGGACAATCGAAGGAACTCCAGCCAGTTCGACCATGATCGTCATCGTCAGGAGCATCATTTTGGTAGTGAGTAGAGCCGCCACCCAGGTAGGGCAAATAGTGTAGGATTAGATATTAGTGTAATAATAGTGTGTAATTAGCGAGTAAGTAACGTAGGATTACGACCAGTCGAAGAGCTTTTGTTGTGGAATAAGAGTTACGACATATTGTAGAGTTGGTGTAAAGCGTGTTGGACTCCGTGAAATATAAGCTAAGTTTAAAATTTTAACCGTGTCGGTGGTTTTAGTGCGACAACCCACTCTCTCGCGAGTTCGTACTTATCGCGGGGACGAACCAGGCACTAGCGGTCAAGAAATTGAAAGAACGTGGCGCCCACGACCCATATCCCTGAGTTGGTCGGACGGCCGCAAGACAACGGACGCGGTGCACAGTGGGATAAAATCCCAAATCTTGGACAAAACCCAAAAAGATCCCACTGAATGAGTGCCAACCTCCCCTATGAACTGGCCATATAGGAGACCCACTTAATGCATACCTATGTATATAGTCGTTGCCAATTATAAATTTTGGTATCACCACTAGGTCTGTACAAGTCTAAGGTATGCACGCTTCGGCTTGGTTTTAATTTTAGTTTTCTTTAAATAAATATCTATAGTTTTAGTTTAGTGCTTGTTTTCGTTTCTCTTTGACAATTTTATTCCTAAATTTCGTATTGTTTTGGTTTGAATATAAATTGTCTGGATTCCTTTTATGTTTATAGGTTCTTCATATTATTGTATTGATGGGATTTATTCCCGTTCAGTAATTTTTATATAATAAATAAATATTGTTGTCACACTTATGACACAGACTGTACTACACTTGCTAAATACAGACTAGCGAACAAAGTGCAATCGTTATCATTCATCGTCTTACTGTAATCTTTGTTGAAAACACAAGATAAGTCACAGTATTTAAAGGTTATCGTAAAAAAATCATTAATTCAGTAGTGGTCAAGAAAATGTCGAAATATAGTGTTCAGTATTTGCTAGTGATTCACGCATTTTTTACCGTAACTGATCAGGTGAGAATAGTCGATTGATTAAATTTTCTTTGTTTGGATTGGTTCAAATTAAGGAGAACATACACACACAGGCCAACCTCGATTCAATTTGAATTGCGCGTCATCCACATTTTGGTTATCGTGCAGAAAACAGATGTAGAGAGCGAACAATTTGTATCAAACTCACCGAGTTCTACCAAAGAGGATTGATATTCTACAAGAGCGATCACTCAACAGAACTTTCCCCTCTGCCAACAGATTTGTGTGTATTAATAAATAGTATCAACGCCATCTAGATATACAGGCCTGCGCTCAACTGATTTTGACGGCTAAATTACGCAATTATTTCCTTCGATGACGTCATCGTATCCACAATCCAGTGGTTGCCGACTGATGGCGGCGAGTCCCCGGTATTGGTGCGTTCCGTGTTTAGTTTTCGTTTTCCGCGTTCAATGTTTATTTGTTAGTAAAATTCCATCTAGTGATCCGAGAAAACAAACACGTGCGCGATGATAGTGTGTCGTGCGGTCAAAAGATGTATTTTGTCAAGTGTGAACTGTTCCACGATACTTTGCGACTGATCCCCGGGGCTGCGGCTTCAACCAAATTGCTGCAAGTGCCAGATAGTGTGTTTTTAGAGGACCAAAATGCCATCTGACGCAATTCCAATTTTGAACATATGTCATGCCGAGGACATCGTCGTGTGCAGTCACTGCCTCACCGAAGGAATTAATGACGTACACGATCAGCTGAGCGCAGGCCTGTATATCTAGATGGCGTTGATAGTATAGAATAACAGTATAGATACACAAGAGAATCAATACATACAAATCTACCGGCGGAGGCTAAAGTTATATGGAGTGAGCTTTCTTGTCAATACATACAAATCTTCTGACAAAGGCGAAAGTTCTATGGAGTGATCGCTCTTGTAGAATATCAATCCTCGTTGGTTCTACGTTCCAAATGAGATACTGAACAATAATTGCAACAAGCGTCAAAACTGTTGTTCAATCGACTGAAAATTCACAATGAACTGATGTTAAACTTCTTAACGGTTTCTCAATCATAATAACTTTGCTACAGGACTTTTCAGAAAATTGTTAAATAAGTGAACGATTATTGACAACGCTGCCATCTAAATATACAGAAACTGCCATCTAGAGTAGCAGGCCATAATGACCATAATGACAAAGCAATGACGTCATGACAAGCAGTCAACCATATGTAAACAAAGTGAAGAACGCGTGCGGTCAACTTTGTAAAATTTCGCGATTTTCGTGCGTAAAAGTAAGTTTAGTGTCGTGATTTTAGGTACAATTGAAAGTAGTACTTGCCAGTGATATGTGAAAGTGAAAAAAGAACGTAAGGTGCCGTGAACTACCGGCCAAAACGAACTGCTCAAAAGTGCGAGGTATAATTGTGGTTATGAAAGTGAGAAACGGGAAATTTCGCATTATTCATTAAATTGCCGGCAATTTCGCTAGTGTGAATGGTGCAGCACTACCCTGGGGCTAGCCCTTGGACCGGTGAATTTAGCGGAAACTCCCGGAAGTGGCCCAGAAAGTGACTGCAAATGACAAATGATAACATTCCAGATAATATCCGGCCTTTTCATTGGAATTCAGAAGGTGTTTTCTTTTTTGTGTGCTAATATGTAAGTGAATTGATTCTCCTGGAAATGCGGATCTTGACCACGATGTTAAAGAGCCAGAGGAAAGTTTGACTGCAGCTAACAGGACTATATTGCCTGGCGGTGAAACTTTCGTCCGTTTCGTCAATATCATGATCAAAATCCGCATTTCCGGGCGCTTCACTCGACTAAAATATTAACACAAAAAAAAAACCTAGACTTGCCTGAATTCCGATGAAAATGCCGGATATTATCTGGAATGTTGTCATTTGACAACCACTTTAGAGTCACTTTTTGGGCCGCTTCCGGGAGTTTCCGCTAAATTCACCGAACCAAGGATTAGTCCTAGGATAGTGCTGCACCATTCACATATATCTGTATGGCGAAATCGCCGGCAAATTAATGGAAAATGCGAAATTCCCCGTTTCGCACTTTCATAATCAGACTTATGCCTCGCACTTTTGAGCAGTTCATTTTCACGGTTACGGTTCACGGTCCCTTACGGTTTTTTCACACCCGCACGACACTGGCAAGCACTACTTTTAATTTCACTTAAAATAACAACTCAAACTCAACTTTTACGCACGAAAATCGCGAAATTTCACAATTACGCCCGCTCGCGTTCGCCACTTTGTTTACATATGGTTGACTGATTGTGTGCGTTCAGAAGGAACTGAGCAGCTTCCGCTCAGCGAACATGTTCAGAACGAGCGGGTTCAGAAGTGACCGAGCAACTTCCGCTCGGGTGAGCATGATCAAATTTCACCGAGCAAGAAATATTTCTGCTCACTGATCAGTGCTCAGGTTCTTCTTCTTCTTTTCAACCCCACGCTCATGTTGCGAGTTTCGACTTTTGACAGTTGTCAAATTGGGTTTGTTGTGTTTAGGTTGTGTTTTCTTGGTGTTTTCGCCGTTTCTGTGTTGTTTTCTCGTTTTTTTGGGATTTTCATCATGGACAGCGTGGGATTCATGTATTTTCCACTTTTCGGCACTTGACGTCTAAAATTGTCATCGCAACGATCTATATGGATGAGATCTAACGCACATATACACTATGTGTGTGGGGAACCAAACTTTAACAGCTGTTTTGGTTGTTTAGACTGGATGACAATTGTTTGGTTGACAGTTCCTAGTTTTAAAGAAGTGAATTGGCGCAGTGGAATTTTCAAGTGCGGTTTAATAAGAGAAAGTTAAGTTTGTTTGGTGGAATTTTTTCGTAATCTTGTGAGATTCGAATCTTAAATTCTATTTGTGGGCTTGTAAATGTAAAATATAGTGCGAAACACCCAAATTTTACAAAAATAGCGCGCGTCGTAAAAGTCCGCCGAAACAAGTAGAATTTCCGGAAAATAAGAATCTCATTACACACGTAAAAGTGTTGAACGCGTCCTTTAAGATGTGCGGAACCGTGATGTGGCGTTGGAATAAATAAAATACAATTGTGTTCTTAATAAAACAATTGTTTTCTTTCGCGGGCCATTTCTCGCCAGTCGCAAGGTAAACAGATGTCCGTCTGTCATTTTCACCATTGGGCTCATTCATATTGCTGAGCCGCTACTTCACCTCCGTAGCGAAAAGTGCGAGAGTCCCGGAAATAAAAAGATTTCGTACTAGTTTCGTGGTTTTCGCGTTGTATTTCAGGATAAATTTAACAAAATCGTAGAGATAGAAATATTTGTCTTGATAAGACCTTCTGTATGTTCGGATCATGTGCCATGTGGATTCCGATAGCACACACAATAACAAAGCGAGGTAGTCATTCCAGAACGAATGCTCCGGAGCGGCAGTAGTTGCCGCGTTGTTCCTCATGTTTGGTGAATGAGCCCATTGAAAATGAGATAGTGTTGGTGCGCACAACCACATGAAGAAAATGGTTCCCAAAATTCTCGCTTATATTACATCCTGTATTCTTTCATCGTAGTGTCATCGTCAGCTTTCAGCTGGTCGATTTGTCAGCTGGTGAAGTAGCGTTCAGCAGGTGCAGACTCCAAACCGAGCAGCTCCGGAGCCGCTCGCGAGAAGTTGCGAAGCTGCTCGCGAGCGGTTTCTGCTCTTTTGCCACCTTCTGAACGCACTCATTGTCATGACGTGATTGCTTTAACATTATGGCACTGCCATCTTTACTCTCAGGCCGGAGTGTCAGCTGATTGTCAAAGCACTAACGACATGACAAGCAGTTAACCAAGTGTGAACCCGCGCGGTCGCCCGGTAAAATTTCGCGATATTTGTGCGTAAAATTGAGTTTAGTGTCGAGATTTTAAGTGAAAATAAAAGAAGTGGCTATCAGTGCCGTGTGAAAGTGAAAAAAACGTGAAGTGCCGGGAAATATCGAGTAAAATGGTATATTGAAAAGTGCGAGGTTAGGAAAGTGCGACACGGGAAATTTAGGATTTTTCGTTAATTTTCCGGCAATTTGGCTAGTGTGAATGGTCCAGCACTACCTTGGGTCGAATCCACGGGCCGGTGAGTTCAGCGGAAACTCCCGGAAGTGCCCCAAAAAGTGAATTCAAAGTGGCTGTCAAATGACAACATTACAGGTGATTTCCGGCCTTTTCATCGGAATTCATAGGGTAAATATACGTTTCTTGTTGTGCTAAAATTTTAGTGGATTGATGCGCCCCGAAATGCGGATTTTGACGACGATGTTGATGAACCGGACGAAAGTTTTACCGCCAGGCATCTAGTCCTGTCGGCTGCAGTGAAACTTTCGTCTGGCTCGTCAACAACGCGTGCAAGACCCGTACTTTGGTGCGCATCAATTAACTAAAATTTTAGCGCAACAAAAAACGTGTATTTACCCTATGAATTCCGATGAAAAGGCCGGAAATCACTTGTAATGTTGTCATTTGACAACCACTTTGAATTCACTTTTTGGAGCACTTCCGGGAGTTTCCGCTGAGCTCACCGGCCCAAGGATTCGTCCCATGGTAGTGCTGCACCATTCACACTAGCCAAATTGGCGGAAAATTAACGAAAAATGCGAAATTTTCCGTGTCGCACTTTCATAACCACACTCATGTCTCGCGCACTTTCGAGCAGTTCAATTTGGTTGGAAGTTCGCGGCACCTTGCGTTTTTTTTTTCACTTTTAAATAACAGTGATAAGCATTTCTTTCAATTGCACTTAAAATCGCGACACTAAAATCACTTTTACGCACGAAAATCCCCAGATTTCATATGTTTACAATTGGAATTGCGCCAGACGGCATTTTAGTCCTCTAAAAACACACTTTCTGGACACTTGCACCAATTTGGTTGAAGCCGCAGCCGCGGGGATCAGTCGCAGAGCATCGTGGAACAGTTCACACTTGACAAAATACATCTTTTGACCACACGATTTGTATGTATTGACAAATTGTATAAACATAGTATAAACTACACAGTATAGATACACAAAAGAATCAATACATACAAATCTACCACCGGAGGCGGAGTCAGCTTTCTTGTAAAGTCTATACAATTTGTCAATACATACAAATCTCCTGGCAGAGGGGAAGTTATATGGAGTGATAACTCTTGTAGAATCATCAATCCTCTTTGGCCATGCCAAGGCAGTGACTGCACATGACGATGTTCCCGGCACGACATATGTTTACAATTGGAATTGCGCAAGACGGCATTTTAGTCCTCTAAAAACACACTTTCTGGACACTTGCACCACTGCCATCTTTACTCTCAGGCCGGAGTGTCAGCTGATTGTCAAAGCACTAACGACATGACAAGCAGTCAACGAAGTGTGAACGCGTGCGGTCGCCCGGTGAAATATCGCGATAATTGTGTGTAAAAGTGAGTTTAGTGCCGGAATTTTAAGTGTAACTAAAAGAAGTGGCTATCAGTGCCGTGTGAAAGTGAAAAAAAAACGCGAAGTGCCGGGAAATATCGAGTAAAATAGTGTATTGAAAAGTGCGAGGTTAGGAAAGTGCGACACGGGAAATTTCGCATTTTTCGTTTATTTTCCGGCAATTCGGCAAGTGTGAATGGTACAGCACTACCCTGGGACGAATCCTCGGGCCGGTGAGTTTAGCGGAAACTCCCGGAAGTGCCCCAAAAAGTGAATTCAAAGTGGTTGTCAAATGACACCATTACAGGTGATTTCCGGCCTTTTCATCGGAATTCATAGGGTAAGTATGCGTTTTTTCTTGTGGTAGAATTTAAGTGGATTGATGCGCCCCAAAGTGTGGATTTTGACCACAATGTTGACGAACCGGACGAAAGTTTCACTGCTAGGCATCTAGTCCTGTGAGCTGCAGTGAAACTTTCGTCTGGCTCGTCAACAATGCGTTTAAGACCCGTATTTTGGGGCGCATCAATTCACTAAAATTTGTACACAACAAAAAACGTATAATTACCCTATGAATTCCGATGAAAAGGCCGGAAATCACCTGTAATGTTGTCATTTGACAACCACTTTGAATTCACTTTTTGGGGCACTTCCGGGAGTTTCCGCTGAGCTCACCGGCCCAAAGATTCGTCCCAGGGTAGTGCTGCACCATTCACACTAGCCAAATTACCGGAAAATTAACGAAAATGCGAAATTTTTCGTGTCGCACTTTCATAACCACACTCATGTCTCGCGCACTTTCGAGCAGTTCATTTTGGTCGGAAGTTCGCGGCACCTTGCTTTTTTTCACTTCCAAATATCAGTGACAAGCACTACTTTCAACTGCACTTAAAATCGCGACACTAAAATCACTTTTACGCACGAAAATCGCCAAATTTCAAGAGGTCGACTGCACGCGTTCTTCACTTTGTTTACATATGGTTCACTGCTTGTCATGACGTCATTGCTTTGACACTCCGGCCTGAGAGTTAAGATGGCGGTGCTTGCACCAATTTGGTTGAAGCCGCAGCCCCCGGGGATCAGTCGCAGAGCATCGTGGAACAGTTCACACTAGACAAAATACATCTTTTGACCGCACGACACATTTTCATCGCGCACGTCTTTGTTTTCTTGGATCACTAGATGAAATTTAACTAACAAAGAAACACTCAACGCGGAAAACGAAAACTAATCACGGAACGCACAAATACCGGGGACTCGCCGCCATCAGTCGCCGACCACTGGATTGTGGATACGATGGCGTCATCAAAGGAAATAATTGCGTCGAAACCAGCTGAGCGCAGGCCTGTCTATATAGATGGCGTTGGTCTTATTCAACAGTCTAGATCAGAGCTGAACAACTGGTCCGAAAAAAATGATATAGAACATATTACACACAGAAGGGAGAGTTATACCGTAGACACACGTAGGCGATAACTCTCAGTTATCTCCGATTTCTCAATTATCTCGAGTTAATCGAGATTAACTTCTCACTTTTTAGAAAGGAAATGAAAAAGAGGGAGAGAACTGAAGTAATTCGGCACAAGTGTGGAAGTAGGGAGGATGGGAGTTTGAAATCTCATGTGTCAGCTACATGGAACGGGCGGCTGTTCCGCGGTGGAAACGGAATGTTATTGTTCACAAAAGAGAAGTATGAGGGGGAATGTGAGTTTGACATCTCATCTTTATGGACTGAGCGGGTGTTGCGGGGAAGAGGACGTGTGTCTCTCTGTTTACTTTTCACGAGTGGAATTCTTTGAGTATAGAACTAATGTTATATGCCTGTCAAACCATTCCAATTGACAGGTTGAAAATGGGACAATCTTATTCTTGAAAAAGACGAGAGATGCGAGAGTAAAATTCACGGTTTTAAGATTGTCATTCTCCAGTCTCAGGCTGTCAAGCACTTCGTGAAAATAGTGAATACAGTTTAATTCGCGAAAGTTTGTAGCCGGTTTTTGTGTGTAAAGAGCCGCGGTTACGTAGAGAAGACACTAGTGAAATTTCCGGTAGGACAAATTGAGTTGTGGTAAATTGAAGTGCCTCGTCCTTGGCTGCAAAAAAACCCGCTGTAGATACGCGGGTGCCCTTTTATTGATAAGAAATTAAGCAACTGCACATAAGGTGCGTATTACTTGTCTTTAAGAGTTTTCTGTCAAAACCGATATAAGATGTTTGTTTTGGTTTCCCCGCTGGACATAAAGCTGTCAAATATTCGCCGTCCTATTGGTGATTTTCATTAATAGTCCCGTTCTTCTCCTCTCCCATGGAAAATTAATATCTCTCTTCTCTCATCCCATGAATTTTGCTTATGGGTCACTCCAACAGTTACTTTGAGGTGGAATTACTTCAAATAGTTTAGTGTTGAGTATACGCGGATTTCTCCTTCATATATTCTCTATGATATTATTTTTGTCCGGAAACGAGTTCCATGTGGCTCCCAAACTGTATAAGAGAACTGCATTGCCGGCAGCGAAATCGAATATTTGAACCTTGCGAATTCGCCTTCAAAACAAAAATTTTGCACCAGCTGTTCATCGCGCGTTATCGAGAACAGTCCCTGCAAGAAATCGCTACCGAAACTACTAACACAAAAGCGATATTTTGTGGGACCATAAACACAAGTAAACTGAATGATATAATGTACTTACCAAAAACTCGGTATTTTTGTGGTATCTTTAACCAAACGAATACCGATTGATTGCTGCAATTTATGTATAGTAATTGTTTTGGTACCAATGGCAACGTGAACGTCTGTTTTCGGTATTTCCTGATTCTCCTTCGATTGCGTATGTAGTTTCATAAATTGCTCACTCTCACGACTTATTTTGCTTTCCCTTCGATGATGCATTGACAAAAGTTTCCATCGAGGGCTTGATATTCGCTTAATTAGCTTCGGGAGAAAATGGCTATGCTGGCTCAATGGGTAGAGATTCGGTCTCATAATTCGTGCGGTTTCGGTTCAAGCTCTGCCACGAGCATTTGCTTTCTTCTCATACCATACAACCAACCATACATGACCACCTACGAGTCTGCTTGTAATCCGAAATTTTACTTTCAATATTCCCGTTTCGAATTGGGTGTTGCACAAATATTTTATCTAAATGAATCCGCATTTTCCGCTTTGTTGTATTCTAGAGTTAAGGGGACTGTGTTATGTTCGTCAGCTAACGAAGAACAGAGATAAAAAATCACACGCATGGGGCACGGTGAAAAGTATGTAAGTGATTTTTTTCCCGATGCCCTATACCTTTTAACTGAAAGATTACCGGGTGCGGGTAGTGCTACCAGGTAATTAAGCGGGTAGTGCTACCAGGTAATTAAGCGGTTAGCTAACCGAGAGTGGTTTTGAAGATTTTTTCGTTGTTCTGCTCTGATCTGAACTGGACTGTTGAATAAAATGCAGCAAATGACTCAGCCTCGCTATCCACTACCACAAAAAAAAAATCATCACCATCGTGGCGCGACAGCCCGACGTTGGGCCTTGGCAGCATGGATCCTTGTCCTCCAATTATCTCGGCCATGTGATGTTAAGGACTTAATCTTTTACAAACACTGTCAATGTTTATTAAAACAAACGTTTATTAATACACACACTTACATAACTGTTAATAAATACAATGGTTTATTAAGGACTTGATCCTTTTATAGTAAATATTGTACATTTTATACAATGATTTTATTTATTTCTGAACTCTCAAAACTTAGTCTTAACTTGAAACTCGCGAACTCTGGGACTCTAGAACTGAAACTTTTGATGTGAACTCTAGGACTTTGGAACTGGGACTGAAACTGGCTAAATTCAATTTCCGTTTTTTTTTATATAGTATTTCAAAGTTAATGTTTTGTGTTCTTTATTTCGATTTCTCGAAAAATCTATATGATTTATCTTAATGCCATACATTTGATTTATGTATGATACATTAATTGGAGTTGTGAATAATATGTTGATAGCCATTTGTAGTCATAATGATGCAATTCAGACTTTGGCAAATACAATAGTGTTTCAGATTCACAATGAATGATCATCTATAGTATGAATTGAGATTCCATATCAAGTTTAAATTGTAGGTGTGAAATGAATTTTGACACATATAGATGACCATCTATGGTATGGATTGTAGTTTCATATTATGAGCTTAAATTGCAGGTGTGAAATGAATTTTGACATTTTTATATGCACGAGCTTAAATTGCAAGTGTGATATGAATTTTGACACTTTTATGTGCACGAGCTTAAGTTGCAAGTGTGATATGAATTTTGACACTTAGATGTGTGGACTAAATGTTGACTCAGTGGTCGTATATGCTGACTCACCGAATATATAATGATTCTTAGTATAGAAATATGTAGATAATAAAGTAATGTGCAGATAGTATATCTGGCACATAACATTACCCCCCTTAGAAGGCGGATTTTTTTTTTAATTTTTTTTTTTAAATTCGTCTGTTCTTATGTTTCCAATAGAAGATCTTGTTCTGTATCTATTGTAGATTGTTTGTTTTGATGTGGGAAATTTCTTATTGCAGAAATTGGGTTTCTATTATCAGGTAAACTATTAGTTACTTCATCTGTTATTGAATTTAATTCAAATTCGATATTTCGATTTTGTGAATGCATTGGTGTATTGTATTGATTTATAGTTATAGATTTGCAACAGCACTGTCGATCAATTCTTAAAGCGTTCGGTAGACAAGGTTTTATACAATTGTACAATTTATATAATGTATACACCAGTATTATAGAAGAGATTAGTATTATTATATATTTACATATATAAATGACCATATTTATAGAAATGAGGTTGTGTATGCATTCGGTTTATTTGATCGTTCAGGTCATCTAGTTTATGAGAGGCTATATTAAGATTATCTAATTTAATATTTGATAGATGTACTTGGTCCAGATAGAAATTTAATTCGGTTTTATTCAAACGTTTTTCATTACAACAGTCATCCTCTATGATATTAAGTTTTGGAATTATATTTTGGTAGGTTATATTTATTTGATTATTTGTGATTAGTTGTGTTTTGGAAGAATAGGCTTTGCAATAACTTCCCAACTTTAGTATTCCTGTTTTTGATATTTCGACATCGATTATAGTGTCATTACAGGTTATTGTAAGAATTTGAGGTTCGCTAACCACAAAAATCCATTTATTTGATAGCAAATTTTGCCATATTTCTAATTTACCTGTTAAGAACTTTGTTTTACAGTCCTTTGGAATTTTAGTATTTACGTTGGTTAGTAACGCGATTTCACATATAGGTTTATTTAATGTTGCATAAATTATATAATTTTCACAGATATATTTTCGATATTCAAGTTGTTTGCAAGATTCAAGATTTTGAAATTGTGCGTATTGCATTTTATTTACTGATACTGCGAGATACTTGAAATTAGGTTCAATATATGCATATGTTAGTTGATCCGAATGAGGGATCGGCAATGGTATCAGATGATATAAATTAAATTCTGATCCGTCTACGATTGGAATTAATATAACGAAAATCATTAACTTGTTTATGAAAGAATATTGTATTTGAGCAATATTTAGTATTTGATTAATATTCTCAGATTTTGGTTTTACCGGAAATTCTAAACCGTTTTTGAGATATTGGTTAGATTTGTTTAATTCGTTCAAAAGTTGTTTAGTACTAATTAGACTTGGATGTATTACATTCTTTCGCGCAGAGAAGATTATATCTATTATCTCTTCGAATTTTATGTCGATTTCGTTTAAAAGGAAAGTTAGGATACTTAGATGTTCAATTATTTCATCATTAAGATCATTCTCATTATTTATGTTATTTTGGTTTGTTAAATATGCATTAAATCGTTTAATATTTTATTTTCATTCAATTTTTCTTCTGATATTTTAATTTGCGATATAGTGTCGTTGAAGTTACTAATAGTTGTTTTGACTATATGGATTTGATCTTTCATTAGCATTTGAATATCGGAATCATCCTTTTCAACTTTATGAATTATATTATCATAATATTGAGCATCGTTAGAGTCCATAGTACCGAAAAGAAATTTAGCAACAGATCCAACTATATTTAGGATTCCGCGTTTGTTTCGTGTATATCCAATTATATCATTAATGGATTCAGCTTTATTGATAATTTGAGGCATTTTGATATTAAATATATTAGAATTCTGGGTACAAAATATTTTCACATGAGACTTAGAAATTTTGTCACATAGGTGAAATGATGATTTGGCTACTCGTTTGATTAAATTTAATCTAGCTTTATATGAGTCGATATTAATATGTGTTAGAATTCTTAAATAATCAGAATAGAATCTTGTAATTCTTACATGTTCGTAAAATATTCCGCTTCCACTGTTTATTCTTTCAAGTTCGTAGTTTGTTCCTTGACATAGTGTTATTGAGAAACACAAAAATATGCCAATGCGGAGAAACATCATCCTGTAAGAGATGTTGGTTTGAGTTGATTTGTGTGGACTTTCAAATATTTATTTTTGTTTAATTTAATTACTATATTTTTATTGTTATCGCAAATTTTAGTTATCTGGTAAGGTCCTTTCCAATTAGGTGATAATTTATGTCGCATTAGAACAAAATCTCCTTCGTTATATTTAGGATTATAAATTTTCTTGTCATAATATTTTTTACTGGTTTCTTTTGATTTTTGTATATTCTGCTTAGCAATTTCGAATGATTTATTTAATTTATATTTTAACTGATCGATATAGGAATCATAGGTATATCTGAATTCGGGAGTATTAGTTAGAGAACTTGGTAATGTTGGTTTTGACCCAAAGATGAGTTCATAAGGTGTAAACTTTGTTGTAGAATGAACTGCACTATTGTAAGCAAACATTGCAAGGGGAACATATTCATCCCAGTCATTTTGTTGATTATTTATATAATGTTTTAAGTAGTCTTTTAGTGTACTGTGAGACCTTTCAAGTGCACCATTAGATTGAGGATGATACACTGTAGTATTCAATAATTTGATATGAAAGAGTTTGGCTACTTCTTTCATTAAAATAGAAGTGAAATCTGATCCTTGATCTGTGAGAATTTGTTTAGGTATTCCAAAACGTGTTATAAATTTCAGCAATTCATTTGCGACAGTTTTGGCTTCATGATTTGGAATTGGGTATGCATCCGAAAATTTAGTTAAATCATCTTGTAGTGTTAAAATAAATCGATTACCTTGCTCTGTTATAGGTAGTGGACCAACTATGTCCATTAAGCTTTTCAAATGGAACATTTGCTGTGGATGTTATTTCCATAGGAGCTTTAGTTAAACGCCTTGACGTTTTATTGAGCTGGCATGATGAACAATTTTTAATATATTGTTTAATATCTTTTTTCATATTTTCCCACTTGTAATATTGTTTGATTTTATTATATGTTTTATGGAACCCATTATGTCCAGATGCAGGGAGATCATGGAATTGTGTTAAGATTTCAGGTATTTGCTCGGATGTTGGTGTAATTATATTGTTATGGAAGATGTTTATTTTGATCTTTTCATTACGAAAAATGAATTGAATAATATCACGTAATTTATTAAAATTAAATTGGTTAATTGAATCAACTGGATTGGGAATATTTATCTCGTTGACTTTATCTTGAATAAGTTTCTTTTTTAGATTGAGAACACAATAGAAAAAATCTTGATATGTTGGTTTTTCAAAGAAAGAATATTTCAAGAAACAATGATAAATGTTTTGCTTAAATTTTGTTTTGGATCTTTCGATATCATATAATGAATAATTTTTGTTCAAAATTATTTCTTTATTCAGGCTTTTATCTAAGAACAAAGTCATGTGTGGATTTTGATCATCTTTATCAATTGCTGTAAAGTCAGCAATATTGGATTTAGTTGAGTCAATATTACCATTGACATCATTATAGTCGTAAATTTGTGGACCCATTGAAATATAGTAGAATTTTACGTAGTCTTGAAAAGTATCTTCTCCTTTTGCAAACAGTATTTGTTCAATTTTGATGTTATTAGATTCTGTTGAATTATTTTCATCAATATTGTCTGACGTATCAATTTCTATTCTTGATAGAGCATCAGCATTTGCATTAACTCTTCCTTGTTTATATTCGATTCTGTAATCAAACTCTTCTAATTTTAATCTCCATCTAACGAGTCTACTACCTGGATCTTTACAATTACTCAACCATGTTAGAGGTCGATGATCAGTGATAATTTTGAATTTCCTACCATATAGGTATGGACGACATGTTTGAACAGCCCAGACGATTGCCAGTAATTCTCTTTCAGTAGTACTGTAATTAGATTCTGCTTTATTTAAGGTACGACTCGCATATGATATTGGTAAATCGATATTTTTATCACTCATTTGGCTGAGCACAGCACCGATTGCAAAGCTGGATGCATCAGTGGTTACAATAAATTCTTTAGAAAAATCTGGATATTGTAGAATAGGAGATGATATGAGTTTTTGTTTAAGTAGTTCAAATGCTTCATTCTGTAATTCAGTCCACTGAAATTTTTCATCCTTTTTGAGTAACTTGGTAAGGGGTTTCGTTATTTTAGAGAAATTTTCTTCGATAATAACCGCAGAGGCCTAAAAAAGACTTGATTCCTTTTGCATTTTTAGGAATAGGAAATGTTTGAATTGCTGTTATTTTCTCTGGATTTGGGGAGACTCCTTGTTCAGAGATGATATGACCTAAGTATTTTAAATAACTTCATGTCGCATAAATTGACATTTCAATGGTTCTAGTTTTAAACCACTATTTTTGATTCGGTCAAAGACATTTCGTAACTTAGTTTCATGGTCTTGGATTGAGCTTCCATAGATAACAATGTCATCTAGATAGACAAAACAATGCATTCTCTGTAAACCAGATAAAACACTATTCATTAGACGTTGAAATGTGGAAGGAGCATTTTTGAGTCCAAATGGCATTCTGATAAATTCGTAGTGACCTAAAGGAGTACTGAATGCAGTTTTTGGACGATCTTCGGGTTTCATACAAATCTGGTGAAAACCGCTGGCCAGATCTAATGTAGTAAAATATTTTGAATGTCCTAATTAATCCAATATTTCATTTATATTCGGTATAGGGAATACGTCTGTTTCAGTGACGCTGTTAAGTTTTCGATAGTCTATTACTATTCGCCATTTGATTTTCCCTGAAGCGTCTGGTTTTTTAGGTACAATCCAAAGGGGTGCAGACCACGGAGAATTAGATGGTTGAATGATTTTTTGATCTAACATTTTCTGAATTTGTGAATTCACCTCTTCTTTGTGAATTTCTGGATATCGATAGGTTTTAACTGAAATTGGTCTATTGTCAGTTAAATTGATTTCATGTTCACAAATTTTTGTATGTGTTAACGTATCTCCTTCTAAAAAGAAGATTTCGGAATACTCTTTAATGAGATTAGATAATGAATTTGATTCTTCTTCATTGAGATGATCAAATTTTATCAGATTTTTTAGTTGTTCGAAGCGATTAATATTTTTACGAGATTTATAGTTTTGAATGTGGATTCAGAGAGGTTTTCGATTGGTTCAAGATATACTTGAGTTTGTTTTAATAATTTGTCCTCTTCTGTGATATTAAGAATTGATACTAGCGCTTGATTTTCTGAATTGACTTTAGTTATACCTTCCCCTAAATATATTCCAGAGCATAACTCTTTTTTACGAATTATCCCTTCTTTTATTTCGGGATTTTGAACGTTAACTTTAACGTATGTGATTGATCTTGCTTTTATTAGTTGTGGGGTTGTTTCCTTCTGTTTTGATTTAGAATAGCCTTGATCTGCGAAAGATCTGGGATCTGCTAAAGATTCCTTTTTAAGGCTTTCGATGATACGATGATCTCTTAAAGACTCATCGTTTTGATTGTTATCCATTGTTGAATATTTTAGAATTTGAAATGGAATTTTCCGACCTTTTAGATATAGTATTTTTTGAGGGAAGTTTATAACGCATTGATTTGAATTTAGGAAATCATTTCCTAGAATTCCATCAAATGGAATATTTGTTGATTTACGTAGGTTGCCTTTTATATTTCGGGATTGGACAACCCTAGTGTTGCAATCTGGCAACTGACAGCTCTATCGTAAAGTTTGACATTTTTGAGGTTATACGTACTCAGAACGTTTTGACATACGAGCGCTATTTGTGTTTTTTACAGTAACTTAAAAGATTAATCTCGGCCAAATAATGGAATTCAATCGTGAACATTTTCGTGCGATTATTTTTTAGAACTTTCGACGTGGATTAACTCAGTAACAGTGCATGGATGAACTGAATTCAATTTTTGGCGATGAAGCTCCATCGAGGAACAGTGTTTATCGATGGTATGGTGAATTCAATCGAGGTCGTAGTTCACTCCAAGACGAATTTCGTGAAGGTCGTCCAAAAGGTGAAGGTCGTCCGGAAACCATTGATGCTGTGCGCGAACGGATATTGCAAGATCGTCATGTGACCTATCGTGAGATTGAGACAACCTTAGGCATTAGTGGGACCAGCATACATTCAATATTGCATGAACATTTGACTGTCAAAAAAATTTGTTCGCGTTGGATCCCACACAATTCCTCAATCGCTCAAAAAAAGGCTCGTGTTGATTGGTCGAAAGAAATGCTCAAAAAATACGATCGCGGTGCTTCGAAACACGTCTATGACATCGTGACAGGTGATGAATCGTGGATTTACGCGTATGAGCCCAAAAGTAAACAGCAGTCGACTGTATGGGTGTTTCAAGATGAGCCAAACCCAACAAAAGTTGTTCGCGCACGAAGCACTTCCAAGCAAATGGTCGCCTGCTTTTTCGGAAAAACTGGACATGTCGCAACCGTACCACTAGAACAACGCAGAACAGTCAATTCTGAGTGGTACACAATCATTTGTTTGCCAGTTGTCTTCCAAGAAATCAGGAAAACCAACCGCCGAAGACGGATCACTCTTCACCACGACAATGCGAGCTCTCACACATCAGCTCAAACAACTGCATTTTTGAGCACTCAAAACATAGATTTGATGGGTCATCCGCCGTATAGTCCTGACTTGGCACCGAATAACTTCTTTTTATTCCCGTACGTAAAAAACAAACTGAGAGGTCAACGTTTTTCAACACCTGAAGAAGCGGTTGCTGCGTTCAGAATGCATGTTTTGGAGACACCTCAATCAGAGTGGCAAAAGTACTTTGACAATTGGTTCAAACGCATGCAAAAGTGTATAGATCTTCATGGGGAATATTTTGAAAAACAATAAAGCGATTTTCAATGATTAATATTTGTTTTTGTTCTCTAATCCCCAAATATAAAAGGCAACCCTCGTAGTAATGACATAGAAATTTTGATTGATTATTGTTTTAGGTAACAATAATTTAAGAACTGTTTTTCCCACTGTTTCTGTTGACGAACAAATGCCTTGTAACTGGATTTTATCACTTTGATTTACAAGAGTGTTGCCAACTAAGGATTTACCTTTTACAATTGATATTGAAGCGCCTGTGTCAAGTAGGAATTGGAAGTAGGTATTATTTGATTGAGGACTTGCTATTTGAATGACAATGTTATTGTCATTGCCAAAATGGGACGGAAATGTCTCCATTTCCTTATTTACACGGTATTCAAAATATCCGATATTTCCGACATTTCCAGGATGTTTGACTCTTGGAGACCTACCCCGTTTTTTGGAATCGGTTCTTGTTTATTTGTAAAGTTAATTGTGGGTTGGATATTTTCACTTTTTAATTGTTTTTTTTCACGATTTCGATTATTATATGCCCGTTTTCGGCATTCTTGAATTGTGTGTCCTTTATTTTTACAATAAGCGCAAACTTTCTCGGAAATGGTAGTGAATGCTGTATGTTGAGTATTGGATTTATTTTTAAAGAAACACTCGTGAGTGTAATGATTTTTCCTCTTACATATCTTGCAAAATTTTGAAGATGTCGACATTAGCCTTCGATTTTGCGATGTCGAGGTGTTCGGATGGGAATTTTTAATTTTTAGTAAATTTGTAATTTTTTCTTCCTCGATCGCCAACTGCATAGCTTCGTTCAGGGTTTTGACATTTCTGGCACGAAGTATGCTGCTAATAGCAGGATCGACATTGAGAATGAATCTGTGAAGAATTAAATCATTCATAGCTGCAATACGCCCTTTTAGTTCATTATTATCGGCGAAAGTTTGTTGGACACATACTATTAAATTCTTAGCTGCTGTCTCGATTCTTACGATAAATTGAGAAATAGTTTCTTTTGGACTTTGTTTGCATTGTTGTAATTCTATAAGTAGGTGATTGTAATGTTTTTTAACACCGTATAAAAGTTTTAGAAAAATTCTTGCCAAGTTCTGAATGCATGATTAGACACTGCTAATTCAGCTTTTCCTTCGAGCTGAGTTATTGCATAATCCAATAGAACAGGAGTTTGTTCTGGATATGCAAGTTTAAATGCCCGATTGCAACCAGTTAAATACGAATTTAATTGATTTCGTTCACCATCAAACGGCTTAATGAATTTTAATAAAATTGACAAACTAATTTTTTCTGAATTTACTTCATCAGTGCAATCATCGAAGGATTGCGTTTCTTCAGTATAAAGATTGTTATTATTTGTGACAGCGGCGGTTTCATTGAATGTAGTACTCGCGTCTTGTAACATTTTGATTTATTGATTTAGGTTTAACTAAGATAAGGTAAGAGAGTTCGACTTACTTGGATTTTAACCTACTTGAATTTTGGAGTAAGCAGGAAATAGGAGAAAATTTAATCTTGAAGAGACGCAAACAGCAGGCAATTGAATTTTCGATGAGACCGCAAACAGCAGACAATTGAATTCCGATGAGACCGCAAACAGCAGACAATTGAGTTCTGAGGAGACAGGACACAGCAGACAATTGAGTTCCGAGGAGACCGCACACAGCAGACAATTGAGTTCCGAGGAGATCACAAACAGTTGATTAGAGCTGCCCTTTACCCGTCCGGTAAAGGTGGATTTGAGTGCGCTGCCCTTTATCCATCCGATAAAGGTGAATAAAATTTGCCGCCCTTTATCCATCCGATAAAGGTGAAATTAAATTTGTTTTATTGTTGTAGTTATTAGTTGCGTATTTTTTTTTTTTTAATATTAGTGCAACAGTGTTGATTAGCGCACTTTTATTATTATGGTTGTAGTTATTGACTTCTTGCGTATTTAATATTATTATTATATATTTTTTTTATGTTCGCACTGTTTTATTATTTCTTGCGTATTTATTATTATTTTTTTTATATTAGTTCGCACTGTTTTATTATTTATTTCTTTGAGTGTCCAGATAATTCAACGAACCACTGTTACCATTGTGAACAACACTTTCTAAATTACTAAAATTCAGAATGTAAGTGTTTCGCTAACAGCAATGTGCATTTTTTTTTGATACAGTTCGATCACTGGATAGTCTGGTAATTATTAGACTATCCCACTTCTGACACCAAATTATTTATTGAGTGTTTGTTAAGGACTTAATCTTTTACACACACTGTCAATGTTTATTAAAACAAACGTTTATTAATACACACACTTAACTGTTAATAAATACAATGGTTTATTAAGGACTTGATCCTTTTATAGTAAATATTGTACATTTTATACAATGATTTTATTTATTTCTAAACTCTCAAAACTTAGTCTTAACTTAAAACTCGCGAACTCTGGGACTCTAGAACTGAAACTTTTGATGTGAACTCTAGGACTTTAGAACTGGAACTGGGACTGGAACTGGCTAAATTCAATTTCCGCTTTTTTTTTTATATAGTATTTCAAAGTTAATGTTTTGTTTTCTTTATTTCGATTTCTCGAAGAATCTATATGATTTATCTTAATGCCATACATTTGATTTATGTATGATACATTAATTGAAGTTGTGAATAATATGTTGATAGCCATTTGTAGTCATAATGATGCAATTCAGACTTTGGCAAATACAATAGTGTTTCAGATTCACAATGAACGATCATCTATAGTATGAATTGAGATTCCATATCAAGTTTAAATTGTAGGTGTGAAATGAATTTTGACACATATAGATGACCATCTATGGTATGGATTGTAGTTTCATATTATGAGCTTAAATTGCAGGTGTGATATGAATTTTGACATTTTTATATGCACGAGCTTAAATTGCAAGTGTGATATGAATTTTGACACTTTTATGTGCACGAGCTTAAATTGCAAGTGTGATATGAATTTTGACACTTAGATGTGTGGACTAAATGTTGACTCAGTGGTCGTATATGCTGACTCACCGAATATATGATGATTCTTAGTAAAGTAATATGTAGATAATAAAGTAATGTGCAGATAGTATATCTGGCACATAACAGTGACCGCGTCCTCCAATTTTGAAAGCCCAGTAGCTGCTCGGCGTCCGGATATACTGAGCTCTCCCAACGAGATCTCGGTTGTCTAGGCAGTCTCGCTTTGTCGACTCGCTTTGCGTTCATTCCTTTCGTTGACATTCGATCATCTTCCATTCGTTGTACATGCCCTACGCATTGCACTCGTTGTAGTTTGATGATATTTGAAATTTCCAGCTCATCGTACAGTTCATACAACTCATGGTTGTACCGGATGCGCCATCCATCTCGATCGTAAACAGTCCCAAAAGTTCGTCTAGCATATTTCCGGAGGCTTGAGTTAGGGTCCATGCTTCGCAGCCATAGCATAGCACTGGTCGTATAATGGTTTTGTACACGCGGAGCTTCGTGTTTCTGTGCACAAGTTTCGATTTCATTATGGGGAGAACCGAGACAAAAGTCTTATTAGCTAACTGTATCCCTCGCTTGATTTCGTCAGTTTCGTTGGCGTCCCTTGACAAGTTGCAACCCAGGTAAATGAAGTCGTTCACGAAATCGATGTTGAGGTCCCCCACATTGATGCTCGATTGAGCAGGTGTCCTTGTCGTCGATTGCATCATTATTTTAGTTTTACCCTCGTTGATACGTAGCCCAACTTCTTTTGCAGCGGTATCAAGCGTATGCAGAAGTTCCTCTACGTCGGAACATGATGTTGATGTCATCGGCGGACGCTGTTGTGTCGACTTGATAAGTAGCGTCTTGTTGTTGTCCATATTCATAGCCCGAATCGAGTGTTCCAGTGCTAGGTTGAAGAGCGTCGGTGCCAGTCCATCGCTCTGTCTCAGACTACTGCGCGTTTCAAATAGATCAGTAAGTCTATTATTGATCCTGACCTGTGAGACGGAGTTTGTCAGTCGCACTAATTTTGCCGATATACCAAATTGCAGCATGATGTTGTATAGTACACCACGATCGATACTGTCGTATGCCTGCTTGAAGTCAACGAAGATTTGGTATACGTCTAAATTATATTCCCAGCACTTCTGGAGTATCAGTTTGACCGTAAAGAGCTGATCGGTTGTGGAGCGATCAGGTCTGAAACCGCCTCGATATTCGCCAAGGATTTGTTCTGCGTATGGTTTTATTAAATTTTCCAGAATTTTCGTCAAAATTTTATAGGACGTACAGACTAGTGATATGCCCCTGTAATTCTCACACCGCAGTTTTCCCCCTTTTTGTAACAGATTACGCTTCTGCGCCAATCGTCTGGGACCACCTCGTTCTCCCATACTCGCAGAAGTATTTGATGTATGGCATTAACTATACCCGTCCCATTTAAGCAGTTCAGCTGGAATCTCGTCAGCGCTCGATACTTTATTTCGTTTTAGCGACCGCAACGGGAGATCAACTTCCTCTACTGTCGGGGGTTGTATGGGTGTGCCTAAATCAAAATATCTTCGAGAGCTTCTTGTGTGGGGATATTAAATGGTAGGTTCAGAAGCTCTTAAAAATAAGAGACCCATCGCTTGCTGATGCCATCGGTGTCGCTGATGATGTTTCCATCCTTGTCCTTACAGAGGCTAGTCCTGGGTTGATAGCCTTTCTGAATTGTATTTACTAGATTGTACGCTTGTTTGGTGTTCCTATTAGCTAAGTTTTCGTTAATGTTCAGCAACTGCTCGTCAAAGTATTTACGTTTCTTACGACTAATTATTCTATTCGATATTCGCCCTAGCTCGTCATATGTATTTGTTTTGGCTCTGGTTCCTCGTTGAATACATTGTCTATAGGCCTCGTTTTTCGCATCAAGTGAATTTTTGCATTGTTCCTCGAACCAGTCATTTTGTGCTAGCTGGGCTATTTATTTATTTATTAATTTATTGATTTCATTTATTTACTGAACAGGATAAGATCCCAATAATACAGTATTATATGATAAGAAAAAGTAATAAAAAAAAAATAACTGGCGCAACAGTCCAATTTGAACCACGGCCTCGAGATGAGTTAGCATCATCTCATTTTCTAGATCGTGACGGTTTTTGTGCAGAGGCATGTGATCAGCAACACACTCAACCGAGTTATTTACCCCATAATGGGTACTCATTTAACAGCTGAGTGGGCTTATAGTTCGACACGTAAATCCCCGGAATCGAACCGGGGCCCAGTGCGTTCAAGGCGAACGTGCTAACCGTTGCGAAATCCGGACTACGGACTAAGAAAAAGTAATGAATATGAAAAAAAAAGATTTAAAACAGACAGAGAAAAAAAAACAGACAAAATCTTAACAGTAGTTTCAAAGGTATAAAAAAGGAAAACATAAATTACAATTAGTTAATTCAATGCTAACTCAATCATTAATTTAAAACCATACCGAAGCTTCGCTTTATCTACTGGTATAGGCAAGTGCCTTGAGAAAGGTAATGTTGAGTAAATTGCGTTTTACGCATTTTCTTGAAATTTATAGAAAGGGGAACAGTGGGGGAGGAGAAAATATTAGATCGTAATTTGTCCCACCCCCCTTACATTTCGAGACCGATACACTTAAAATAGAAATATAAAAACTTACAGGAAGGTGAATTCCGAATAGCATAAAAAATGGAAAATAATGGGACTTGCATATCTTCTCAAAATGGTTAATAATAGTTTATTTCTATAGTTACAGTTAGCACATCCCTTAAGACACGTCCGAGGTCAAAAGTACTGATGGCCAACGATAACCAACACCATAGGCGGTAATATGTTTACGTTTCGTTACGATCACGTAATATTTAATAATAATACATTCTTTTTAAATTGGCCATTATGAAATTATTCATAAAAAAAATCACCTATCGGCCTCGTGTATAGGTGCGAGTACTACAGACTTGCATATTGCTTTTCGTAGATCAAATTGTAGTTTAACCATTTCTGTAAGGGTAAAGATTGGTGAAAGAGGAGGGGGGAGGGGGGGGGGGGGGGGTAGGCTGATCGCTGACGCTATTATTGCACTTTGCAATGTCGTCTTAACATGAATGGTTAAGCAAGTAGGACAGTTTATCTCGTATCTCTCTCTCAGTTGCCCTAATCCCTTATGGAGTATAGCGCGTCAACTGTTCCATGTGGCCCAGTTGACGTTTCGATGGCATAAACTGGTTTCAGAGAGTGCAGTTGCCAGCATGCACCTCCTCCACATCCAGGGCCACGAACGTCATCGTGGAACGGATTCGAACCCGAAACGCCGGTAGTCAAATATGAGACTGATGCCTCAACACATGCGCTACCGGTCGCCAACAGTTTATCTGGTATACATACATATCTATCTACATTGCAGCTTCTCGTTTTAAAACTATTACTTTGAAAGGTGACAGATGGAGTCTTTTTTTTTATGAATTGGCATGTAAGATACTATTTCATGGGTAATACATTTTAATTATGGTGTTTTGTCCATGTAATTGGTACGAAGGAGAGCAGGGAGTCAATATTTACATACCAAAATAAGCACTTGCTACAAAACCCTCGGATTGCGGGCGTAGCCCTCTATATTTCGGTTTCATTTTAAAGGTATTCCGAGGAAATTTATCTTTAATGTCCAATGTTTTCATTAAAAAAAAAAAGCATTTACACACTCGGATTTGGATTATTTAAAATGAAATTTCGTTGCAAAGAATGACCAGTATCCTTCGTGAATTTATTTTTGCTTATCCGCAGAAAGCTTCGTAATCGTAAGGCACTTAAGCTGACATTTATTTCCGTATGTTCCCCTCACAGATTTTGCGGGTACTTGTCTATTGGTTTCAGTATTATATTCCAATCTGGTATTTATTTTCTGTGTTTGATATTCCTTTTCCATTGATCGGTTCTCCTTTGTCTTTTCCTACTTTTGTTAGTGACTGGGGTAATTACTTCTTCATTGCATTCTAAAACTAAATTTGTCGATCTTCGTTGATTTGGTGAAACATCGGAATCGGATGAGCTGTGACTCGGCAGATAATCTTTGTCTGCTTCAGAATTATCCAAATATTCTTCAGGTTCAGAACTGTCAGCATCTTCATCCTACAAGAATAATAATGCATCAAACCTTTGTTGCGTAGCATGTACTGTACAACCATCGACGGATAAGTACTTACAGAGAGCAAAGGATCTCCACTCTGAACCATACTCTGAAAACGTCCCTTTTCAGAAACTCTTGAACAACTTGGAAGAGGTACATCAGCGCTAACTTTTTTCCTTATTTCTAACACATACACACATCATTATCCATCCACTAAATCTCACATGATCACTCATTTTTAATAAAAATGTAGGAAATTTCAAATGGAGCCAAATGAAAACAAAACTAATAAACACAACGCATATATAACTGTTAAAACGATTTAAACCAAAACGGAACTTCACCAACTAACAAGTAGCTTTGTGTAAGTAACACGAAACAAGAACGATTACATATGTATATTCGACGCTTTGCAAGAATGACCTGAGAAATCGTAAAAAAAAATAAATAAATATGGCCTTATGGCATTGTGTTTTCTTACGAATCTGAAAAATATCTGAGTCCAGCATGGACATAAGTCAAGATGTGGTCTTAATGCACTGGTTTTGTTCCATTTTTCTTCTAGAAATATAGGGACTTATGTGCTCTCTCTCAGCGAATTATGAAAGTTAAAGTATGTCCCTGCTGCAGTTACCGAAACTCAATCTCCGCATTATTTTGGTATATGTAGCTCATTTATGTTCGAGATGTGGTCCTCCTGCATTACATGCGCGATGTGTAATCATCCCACCGCGTTATCAAACGACGCACAATTAAAAATAATGAAAATGTAACACATGAGGGAAATCAAATCTATATGGTGCCCATTTGTATGTACAATACATTCATTATAGGCGCATTGTATTTGCACAATTTTCCCCAAAACGGGACGATTGGGGTAGATCAATGGGTAGCGGGCAAGTCTTATCGACCGGTAGGTCGTTGGTTCAGCGTGTTCATTTTATTTTAAAAACTCATCAATTATGTATTATAATTTATATTTGGTTATGGTTCTTAGCTATCGGTTAATGGTAAAAATTGGTTTTTGGAATATGCGGACTCAACGTAATATTATCGGAAACAGAGGATCCGTACACCGGCGAATCTCCCGATGAGCTATTTAGCGTTCCTACAGCAGCCGGTTCTACGCACCGGAGCGACTCATTTTTACGACGGCCAAGATCTGCCTCAATCCCCTTCGAAGCAAGAAGGAAGATATGTGTGTGTGTCACAAACTCTGACTACCCATCGTTTTTCCTGAGAATAGGGAGCAACACATGGCGGCGCAACTGCTCTCAATTCTTCTACAACGCGCCGGAATTGAGCTCAACCCAGGTCCTACAAGCTGGGTCTGCTGCGTCTGCAATAGACCGCTGCACCCTAATGCCACAACAGTAAAATGTACATGTTGCGACGAATGGTGCCATCTGAGAAACTGCTATGGGCTGAATCATCACAGGCAATGGAATTCTTCCTTTACTGCGAGTCTGTGCAGAAACAGAGGACAACAACCATCAACATCAACACAAACGACTAGCTTATCACCAGCAACTAGTACACAAACGAGATCCCAGTTGTCCCCCATGGCTCCAGTAAACAGCATCACCACAAGGATTCTATTGCAACACAACCTCACACCTGCACCATAAGTCGAAAATCTCAATACCATCGCATTTGTACAACTTAACTGCAATGGGTTGCAGCGAAAAATCGCAGAATTATCAGCATTTATTTACAGGCATCATGATCGGAGCCATTCAGGAGACGAAACTCAACACCAACTTGTTCCTCAACTCCTATGGCAACTACAACATCATTAGGAAGGATAGAGTGTCCAATGCTGGTGGTGGAATTGCTTTTTTAATGCACCACTCAGTACCGTACCGAGAAATTGACGTCACAACGGCCGACATCATGGAGATACAGGCCATAATCATTCAGTCGGGCAATACTGATATTGAAATCTACAACATATACATACCATCTGTGTCCAGCTGTCCCTCGGGATACAATGTCAATATCAGCCTACTGCTCACTGGCCAATATCGTCTCCTGCTTGGTGATTTCAACGCTCATCACGAATTGTAGCACTCTAACCTTGATAACGATGCCAGAGGGGCTACTATAGCTGAACAACTTGATGAATCAGACTTCTGTTCACTCAATGACAACACGCCCACTCGTATTGCTGGAACCTGTTCCAGCTCGCCTTATATCTCGATAGCCAGCGTCGACTCATCAGCGATGTACAATGGGAACCAGTCCTGACGCTGTCCTCGGATCATCTGCCAGTCCTCATAAAGCTGAATAAGCCATCGAAAGTTATTTCAGTATGCTGATCACCGCACGTACATTAATCACAACAAAGCTGACTGGGATGGCTTTAAAACCTTCACCAATGCAGCTTTTGCCGACTTACTAACTCCTGTAAGACGTATACTCCAGGAAGCGGCTACAATGTTTATTCCTGCTGGTCGAATACTCAAGATTCGCAGCACAAACCCGGATGATGCTCTCATCAAGGAATTAAACCTTGATATTTACAACCAAGTAACAGTTCACAGGAGAAGGAAATGAAACTCTCAGCAATCTAACTACCGGCGTTAATAAGCTCTGGTCGACGGTAAGAGCCCTTACAAACCCAACTAAACACATATTACATTTCGGAGCCAGGCTGCAATAAAAATAATCTATTAATGATTATGATGGGCGGCATAGGATAAAAGGCGGCAATTAAGCAGGTTACTTACCTTAGTAGGGACATTCTCCATCACACGGTCAACGCCACAACGACGTTCGATGATCGGGCTGTCGAAGGACGAAACGTAGCTGCAATTAGAAGAAAACACAAAGTACCACGAGCTTAGCTAAATAAGAAAATACTTATCTGATTCGGTGGACACGATCGACTCCGTGGAACGTAAACAGAGATCCATGTCACATCCCACCCTCGTCACTTATCAAACGTAAACAAATACCGGCCAATTGACACGATCAGCTGACTCTGACATTCGGACAGATCGGTTCGAGAGCCACAGTAATGCGCGGTGGTTTGGATATTGGATTATCACGTGCTTGAATATGTGATAATCATGATGTTTCAGATACTGAATGGCGCATGCAAATAGGGGGTCATGAACTTTTGGCTAGTCAAGGTGAGCTGGATTCGAGTTCACCGTACCCCATGAATCTAAAGAAGGCCGAGGATTCGTACGGGATATTCTCTTCTGTACAATTCATCGAACGAGTAAAGGTGAATATTCTGACGAATCAGTAAGTCCTAAAAAAAAGCAACATATCTAATACATGATATTCATTCTCTTCTGTACAATTGATCGAACGAGTAAAGACGATTGACGACGGATACGACGTGGAGAGTTTTGAAGCGGAGATGACAACCGACCATCTTGAGGGATAAGATTTGGTGATTCGACCGTGGCGACAACTTTGCGTGTAGCGACAGTGAAGACAACGGTTTAGATTGTGAGCGGGAGCAACAACCGACCTGTATCTAACTAGTGGGCGAAGGCGAATCCTGGATAGCTAGATAATATCATACACATCGACCGACGAGGGATTGTGAGGTAGATAGTTGAGGCTGCCGCCCAATTATATTAAGGTACATATTTAAGTAGAGTTAGACAGTGTAGATAATTTTAAGTTTTGTTAATTCTGCGAACGGCCGATTCGGGTAGAGTAGAGTTAGTTTTAAGTGTGAAATTTAGTGAAATATTATAACGTAATAACGAAACTACGGTGTTATTGATTTGATTGAAGCGTGCTCCGGGGTGAAGATTCGATTTAGGAAGGGCGACCCGTTGTCCGCGCGTTCGCACTTGACACGGATTTCGAGGATCGCGTTGCGGTTGGGGAAAATTTTAAGTGTGTGGCGCCCCACGCCCTTGCTCCGCAGCAAGCCGGCACCAGCCGCTGACCTTCCGCAGGAAGTTGAACGTAACACACAACGGGCATGTTGCAATCCAGTTCGGCAACACCACGGTCAATGATCCAAAGAAATGCGCAGACAGATTCAATAAGCAGTTTATCGAACATCCGCCACCTAATAGACTTAAGCGCATCATCACCAGGAGCATTCACAACTGTTCAGTTGAGTAGGCACTTCAATTTTCATCAGAAGAAGTTGCCACAGCTATTAAAAGGGCAAAGAGTTCCAAAGCCTTTGGATCGGCTGATATTTCGATGGTCATGCTTAAACACTTTGATACGACAGCAATTGACTATTTAACGACCACGATTAACCTCTTTATCTCATCGTCTATCATTCCCGAGTTCTGGAAGAAGTGAACTGTGATCCATATTCTGAAACCGGGGAAAAAACCGACGCAAGGCGAATCATACCGTCCCATTACACTATTGTCTCCTGTGGCCAAGACCCTTGAAGCGCTGCTCCACCCTATAATTACGACCCACATACAATTAGCTGATCATCAACATGGCTTTAGAAGAATGCACAGCACTACCACGGCTTTGGATGCCATCACTACAAGAATACACAATTGCCGTAACCGTCCATGTCAACGAACCATTCTAGTGGCTTTAGACCTGTCAAAGGCATTCGTTTCTCCTATCTGACATCTGCGGTATATCTCTTCCGTCGGGAATAATCAAGTGGATCGCGAATTACCTTGCCGGAAAACAGTCCTACACGGAGTTTGAAAATGGGAAATCTAAGCCAAAGAGGATTGATATTCTACAAAAGCAATCACTCCATATAACTTTCGCCTCTGCCAGAAGATTTGTGTATTGACAAATTGTATAGACTACACAAGAAAGCTCACTCCATACAACTTTAGGCTTCGCCGGTAGGTTTGTATGTATTGATTCTCTTGTGTATCTAAAATATACTGTGTAGTCTATTCTATTTGTCAATATATACAAATCTACTGGCAGAGGGGAAAGTTCTATGAAGTGATCGCTCTTGTAGAATATCAATCCTCTTTGTCTAAGCTAAGGAAAATTAAACGGGGTGTCCCCCAAGGAGGAGTCTTATCTCCCACTCTGTTTAATCTATATATGTCAGGACTTCCGACGCCACCTGACGGAAATCGTCAGTGACGCTGATGACTGTTCGATTTTAGCAACAATGGCATTACCCAAATGTGCAAGCAGATAAATGATTATCTTGAAGAGCTCAACAACTTCTTCATCAGCAAAAATCTTACTCTGTCAGCGCCGAAGTTTTCTGCTACTCTTTTTACCATCTGGACCAAGGAAGTGAGGCTACAACTGGGTATTGCGGTAGATGGTCAAACTATTCCCACAATTAACCACCCAAAAATTCTCGGTGTCACCTGTGACAGCATGGCCACCTCCTCGGCTCATGCGCCAACCATTTGTGACAGGATGAGAAGCAGGAACAAAGTCCTCAAAGCTTTAGTTGGCAGTTCCTGGGGGAAAGTTAAGGAGACCCTACTTGCAACATGCAAATCCATCGGGATATCTGTGACCAATTTTGCGGCTCCCATATGGTCAGACAATTTATGCGACACTAAATGGAGAAATATACAGACCTGTCAGAATACTGCTCATAGAACTGTCACAGGCTGTCTCTTAATGTCGGCACATCAAGAGACCAAAATGATGCCCGTAAAAAGCCACAACACTCTTCTCACCAAGCAGTATCTAGTTGGGTGCTATCGGAATAACCATCTCAACTCAAACCTGATGGACAAGACCCCACCGCCGCGTCACCTAAGACGCAACATGAGGGACCGCGAAAGGGAAGTCCAAAGGTTTAAAAGAGTTCCCTTCGATAACACCAGCTATAACTCGGCCATCTCCACGCTGCACAGTGAAGAAGTGCTTTCTGACATCGCGGAACTGAAACCGAAGAAGGTATTGATTGCGCAACCACCTGCCATATTCCCAGGCGAAGCCCGGCTCCCAAGAGCAACCAGAACTACGTTAGCTCAACTCCGTTCTGGTTGCTGCTCACGTCTGAATTCATACCTTTCCCGCATCGACAGTGAAGTCCAAAACTCCTGCCCAGCATGTGGCCTCGCTCCACACGACGTTAAGCACATCTTTAATTGTCCAGCAGCCCCCACGCGTTTAACTCCTATTGCGCTATGAGAAAACCCCATCGAGGTAGCTGTTTTTCTTCACCTGGACACAGAGGATACTAACATGGATAGTCAGAATTTTTGACACACATCTTTATCTGAGCTCGAAGCGCCGCTACAACAACAACAACATTAGCTATTTAGCTTCTGACGGAGGCTATTCCTTTTGCACGATGCGCAGTGTACATAAAGTAAATGACGGAACGGAATATTTTGAAGTCGAGAATTGTCACGCACACACGCTAAAGTTGTGGAATTCACATGAACATGTATCCATACAAATGTCCATCGCATACATATTATGATTTCCCCGATAGGCGATGGTTAGCTGAGATCAATATGGACATACAATCGGTTTGTGATAACTAAAATGCGATACATATATGTATTTGCAAATGCACTGTTTTGAGGAACCATTGAAATGCAGCGTCAATAGTCGTACCGGCTTGAGTCGTTGCGACTGTCCTGTCAGAATCCACCTGAAGGTTAAATGAGTCCTTTAGGAAAGTGATGAGCCGTTCAGATGCGGCATCACTGGCTGAGTTCAAAAGATGCCGAGCAACTTCAGATCAAATGATCATGATCAAATGATCACCGAGCAAGAAATATTTCTGCTCACCGCTCACGCTTTTCTTCTTCGTCTTTCACGTTGACTTTCATGTAAAGAGTGTGTGACAACAAGAGTGGCGTTCTGTATAGCCGAATAGTTGCAGAGCTGCTCGCGAACGGTTCCGATTGCTCGGTACTTTTTGAACCCAGTCATTGAATACTGAGCAATCGAAACCGCTCGCGAGCAGTTACGTAACTAGTCTGTTATGCAGTCTCTGGCTGCTAAACACCACTCTTGTTGTCACACACTCTCTATATGATTGTCAAGAAGAAAAAAGAAAAGCGTAAGCAGTGAGCAGAAATATTTCTTGCTCGGTGATTATTTGATCATGATCTCTTTGTCAGGTATAGGATTTCCTGGATCTTTGAGAAATAACAAGCTAGCCTTCAGTGTGCCGAAGGTGTGACACGCGAAGCGTGAAGGGTATCATACCTTCATTGTGTGTGATCCACCCAGGCAACAATCTGATCCGATTCCTTCCAGGTCTGTCGAACCCACGAGCACATTTGCTTTCTCCGATGAGCGATGCACAACCATGCGAAGTCACCGTCACTGATTCTAATCGAGCGAGCTTTCAAGTTGAACTTCCTTACGCGATCAACACTCCACTGAGGTCGTCCTTGCATCATGCGATGTACGCCATCCAACCGGTGTCCAAAGTCGGCGACTGACGTTGAGTGCTCCACACACGAATCATTCCGTGGGGTTGGAATGCTCTACAACACCTCCATAGTCGGACATCGCAATGCCACATTGACAGCAGTAGTACGCCCGTTGTCGCTCCTGCCGTCCATCACCACAGCGGCCCCAAAGTACGTTCAGGACGCTTCCACGACGTCGAGAACTGGTTCCCTTGGAACCTTCGCGGACAGTTCGGCCCTAATGAATCCCGACGTTTCCACACGTTCCAGATTGTTCCTCGAGTTTCGGACCTTCTCGAATCCATCAAACACGTTTCCGAACTGGGCGCCCACCCGCATCCGTTTAAACTTCATGGAGTCTCTACGAAGCTTCTCGCCATTAAGCTTCCAGACTCCCGCAGACCGCTCCTCCAATTGTAGCTTCAAGCTGTCCTTCTTCGGTTGCAACTGTGTTATCACACTCCGCGGTGACTCCTCCAACCTCACCAACTGCACGGTCAACTTTACCGACTGTTCGGCCATCTTCGTTGTCGGTTCATTCAACGGTGTTGTCGACTCCTCAAAATTCGCTGACAGCTCGTTCGTCTGCGTTGTCATTTCACTCGGCAACTTCTCCGCCTTCAGTGAATGTTCGCCATCGGTCTGGGGCTGATGACTACTGCAGCGGCCTCGAGCTGTGTGCTGCATATGCCACAGGACGTTTGACCGTCGAAAGCTTGCGCCATCAGATTTCCCACGGCTGACTCGGCGTTTGCGACTCCTGATGTTTCGGGGCACTCCGGTTCGCTCTTCAGTCCTTCGACCTCCTCGGCAACCGTATTGAACCCGCCATCCATTTTGGCGTCCTCCTGCATGAGGTCGTTCTCGAACTCCTTGGATGTTTCTCGTTGCCTCTCGTCGAGCAATCTCGATATTTCCGACGACTGTTTCTGTAATTGCTCGTCTAACCGCTTGTCAAACCGCTCAGATTGCTTTGCTTGTTGCTTGGATTGCTCATCAAATCGCTTCTCAAAACGTTCCAACTTGAACAATATCAGCTGCAGGACAGGGTCCACGGTTGAAACCTGTTCCGCTCCCGATTCGTCGAGATTTCTCATTGATTCGTCCTGGAAATTCGACCCTGTCCGAATCCTGTCTACGGGTTCTCATCACTTGTGCTAAACGAGCACACAGCGCCAACTTATTTCCGTCTTGCTAGTTTGTTTCTTAACTCCGCGGTTGTCAATTTGCAAATAGAACGCGGCATTTCAGTTCGTTTTTCACTTCAGAAGCTCACAACAGTCAATCGTGCAAATCCTATCCGTGTAGAATATTCCCGCACTTCACTACAAAGTTTCTCCAACACACAATCGCGCAACTTCCCGGCGCTTTACTTTAAAGTTCCTTGAAACTTCTCGTGCTTATTTACACCACCGTAATATCCTACACGCACGCAAATATCCCACTTCTGACACCAATTGTAATGTTTCCTCTAATGAGCAAAACCAGGTTCGTTAGATATTCTTGTGCTGAATAATGAAAACACTTCGATTGAAAAACACACACACTTTATTTACTAAACGAACTACACACACGTACAACCAATGTCAAAACTAGCTCGAACTATTCGTTACCGGCGGATAACAATAACGACTCTTCGACTTCCGAGCGGATACTTTATAACGATCCAACTGCCACTGAGTGTCGAGTCTTACTACCTCCCTTTCTCTCGGTGACATCTACTACTACTCAATTGCCCCAACCCCTTGTGGGGCATTATTATTATTATATTCTGGGGGATAGCCGAAGCAGACCACTAACGTTTGGGTCCCTTTTCGCCCCCTCCCGGTCATCAGTGGCTTCCAGATGTCGACTGATAGTTGTCGACCTCTTTCTTCATCACTGAGTCCCGTGTTATTGCTAGCATTTGTTTAAGGCTGAGTTCACTCATGGCTTCCACACTTATCGTGTGCTTGCCTGTGATCCTCAACCTCGTGCTAGCCAGTGCTGGACATTCGCACACAATGTGCGCTGCCGTCTCGGCCTCCTCCAGGCATAGCCTGCAAACGTCATCTTCCCCGATTTTCATCTTGGCCCGATGAGCCTTAAAATTACCATGCCCTGTGACCAAGGCAGTTATCCAGCTTAGGGTACTCCGTTTATAACTGAGTACCTTTCTCGCTTCCCTGCCTAAAGGGCTGGTCATTGCATTCCCAGCTTGTTTGCAAGTGACTAGCTCCTGCCATCTTTGTCGATGCATGGAGTCCATCCACTCCCCAACCTTCGCTCCAATCATGCCGTTCCCCAGAGCAACTCTGGGTTCTGGGCCAGTGAAAGTTGCCGCAGATCTCTGTTTTGCTAGGGCATCCGCCGCCTCATTTCCTGTTGTACCTATGTGTCCTTTTACCCACATCAGCGTAACCTCATTTTCTGAGGCACACGTGTTGAGCTTCCGGACACACTCTAGTACCAGTTTAGAGTTTATGTTCGTCTGCTGCATGCGTCTGATCACCGATTGGTTATCCAGTGCAATAAGGATTTTCTTCCCCCGCACCTGACCTTCAAGCAGGTGGTCCAACGCATGCAACAAGCCAAGCATCTCTGCCTGGTATACGGACACATACTCTCCTAGACTAAGCGCACATGCTAGGTTTAGCTCTTCAGAGTAAACCCCCGCCCCCGCTTTATCGTCCATTAAAGAGCCATCAGTAAAAATGCTGATGTCATTGTACATACATACACTCATTGTGTATGTTTCCATCTGCAATGTGAGTCTTGTGTAGTCTTTCAACTACCCTACGTCTACTCATGTCTCCCTGACCTCATCATGAATAATGTCTAGGATGCTCTTATGACCGCTGCTAGTTCCAAAGCGATGCCACATGGCATCCCTTTCCATGCGTATTGCCGAAAGCGCCGCCGTTTTCTTTATAAATATAGGTAAGTCCAACGGCGGCAGTCCCAGCAATGCCTCCATTGCTCGCGTTGGTGTGGTGCGCATTGCACCACTTATGCTTACGCAAGCTATCCTTTGTACCCCATCCAGCTTCTGCTTTGTGGTATTCTGCATGGCTTTTGGCCACCATACCACTGATGCGTAGGCTAGAATGGGTCTTACCATCATTGTGTAAATCCAATGTGTCGCTTTAGGTGAAACTCCCCACCTACGAGCACACACTCTCTTACATTGGTGCAAAATCCTTTTCGCTTTTTGGATCTTTTCATCAACGTGAACATTCCAAGTTAGTTTCGCATCTAAGGTAACTACTAGATGCTTCACTTCCTTGGACACTTTAATTTCCGAACCAAAAAGCCGTAAGGGAGTTATCTCTATGTCTTTCCTCTTACGAGTAAAAATCATAGTGTTTGATTTACTAGCATTTATGGTTAGCTCTTGCTCATTACACCATTCTTCGGTTACTTTGAGAGCTTGTCCCATGCAACCTAGAATTGTGTCCATGAACTTTCCACTGACCGTAAGTGCCAAGTCATCGGCGTATCCTACAGTGTGTACGCCCATCGAGTCCAGTTTCCAGAGAAGACTGTCCACGGTGATGTTCCACAGTAGAGGCGAAAAAACACCTCCTTGTGGGCATCCTCGGACTACCTTACCCCGTATTCTGTCACATCCACTGCTAAGATTTACCGCCCTCTGCTTAAGCATAGAGTCGATCCACTTAATTATAATATAATCAACCCCCGCTCAGTCAGGGCGTTCCTTAGTTTGGTAAAGGAGATTTTATCAAAAGCACCCTCTATATCCATAAAAGTAGACATAGCGATCCCACCATTGTTAATCTCTCTCTCTGCAACTCTAACAAGTTCGTGTAGAGCGGTTTCCGTAGATCTGCCTCCTTTGTAAGCATGTTGGCACCTACTCAGAGGACTATACATTAGCGTGGTGTTCTCCAGGTAGTCCACCAACACTTTTTCCATTGTTTTCAATAGGAATGATGTAAAGCTAACCGGCCTGAAGGACTTTGCCTCTGTATAGTCTTTCTTTCCCGGTTTAGGCAGGAAGACCACCTTAGCCTCCCTCCATGCCTTCGGAATATAGCCTGCTGAATAACAGGCAACGAATATATTCCGGATCCTATCTAGTAGAGCGCCCATGCCCCATTGTAATAGTGCCGGAAATATTCCGTCCATTCTAGCCGTTTTAAATGGTGCAAAAGAGTTTATAGCACTTTTGACTCCATTTGGAGTTATTATCCTCTCAGCATCTTGTTGACTTACCCCACCAGTTCCCTTGTTAGTTTGGGCCCATGGTTGGTTCGACTTGAAACTTCTAGGAAAATGAACCTCCATCAGCGCCTGCAACGTTTCTTCCACTGTTTCTGTCATGGAACCATGAACTTTGCGTATCAGCCCCATTTTCGAAGCAGTGTCTTTCGATATCATCTTCTGTAATCTACATACTTCTGACGTATCCTTCATGCTAGAGCAGAGTTCCCTCCACGTATTTCGTTTCCGAAGACGTAAGGTTCTTTTCAGCTCCCTCTTTTTATCCTTGTATAGTTCCCAAGAGTGAGAATCTCTCTCCATCATGTAACGGTTAAAAGCTTTCCTTGTCTCTTTTTTCATAGACTCCAGTTCCCTAATGGTGTTGGGTCCTTTTCGTCCACTACTGTGGAGGGACAAGCGTGTTCGAAAGCGCGATTAATAGCGGAGTTCAGTTGTTCCACTGTTCGCTCTATCTCGACCGTATTCCGAGGTATTCCGTCTTGAATATCCTCGACTTGTACAGAATTTCAAACTGGATAGCCCTGTGATCAGACATGGTTAGCCTGTCCACCACTCTCCAATTCTGAACTCTGTCAAGCATATTAACAGAGCTTAGGGTAATGTCGATCACCTCAGCCCTTCGTGCATCCACGAAGGTGGGAGCGACCCCCTTGTTTGCTACCAGCAGATTGTACCTTTCCACAAATTCTAGCAGCTGCTGTCCTCTGGGATTGTCATCTGTGCTGCCCCACACAGTGTTGTGCGCATTGGCATCACAGCCTATGATCAGGGCCATATCTCTTTCTTTACAATATCTTACCAGATTTTCTACTTCCTCTGATGGAGGTGGTTCTGTGGGGCATAGCGCGTCAACTGTTCCATGTGGCCCGGTTGACGTTTCGTTGGCATAATCTGGTTTCGGAGAATGCAGTTGCTAAAGATGCTATAATCAACTTGCCGGAGCCTGATAGCTGGGAGTTAATCAAATCCACGTTGAAATTAAGGTACAAGCCGGACACAGAACCGTCGGAAATTTATAGGAAAATCAACAACATAAAGGTAAAAGATGCAGGTGAATTAGCGATAATCATTCAGGAAATAAAATACAAAAAAGTTAGTTAGTTGTGTATTTTAAAGATGATTTAAACATTGATCTTTCTAATGTTGATTCTTTGCTAGTTAATGCGGCTAAAGAAGCCACTCAGGGAGTTTTATTAGATAAAATTTACGAAGCTCGAGACATTACAGAAATAATAAAAATAATGAGAAGTAGGCGATTTGAGGACTCATGCATTAGGCCTGAATATAGAAAAATGAGGTTAGATAATTTATCAAGAAATTTCAATAATAAAAATATTTATAAATGAAACCGGAATATAGAGGGCTACGCCCGCAATTCGAGGGTTTTGTAGTACGCGCTTATTTTGGTATCTAAATATTGACTCTCTGCTCTTCTTGGTACCACTCAGCTGAATAAAAACACCATAATTAAATGTCTTACCCATGATATACTATCTTACATGCCAATTCACAAAAAGACTGCATCTGTCACCTCTCAAAGTAATAGTTTTAATACGAGAAGCTGTAGATAGATATGTGTGCATACGAGATAAACTGTCCTACTCTTCGAGATGCTTAACCATTCATGTTAAGACGACATTGAAAATTGCAAACTTGTGTAACGGCTTCGAAATTCAGGGTGGCTGGGACAAATTACGGTCTAATATTTTTTCCTCCTCCACTGTTCCCCTTTCTACAAATCTCAAGAAAATGCCAAAAATGGAATGTACTCGACACCCCACTTGGCTATACCAGTGGAAAAAAAAAATTTACCTTAATTTCGCCTCTATGTGGACCCCCCCCCCCCCCCCCCCCCCCCTCTTAATGTTGGCCAATTACAACACAACGCTTTCTCCAGAAAATTATAGCATTTCTACACATTCTCGCTAAATTATGTGTGCAGCTTCAGCCGTTCGTAAGATATTCTATGAACAGACGGACAGACAGGTATTTGACCGATTTTGAAAGATTTAAGACACAAAACCCTAAAAAAATTAATTGTGTGAATAGTTATTGTTAGGATCACCAATCACCAATCTTCACCCTTCCAAAGTTGGTTCATTAAATAACTGCAATTCGCACTACGAAAAACAACATGCAAGTAGTACACGCATATCTATGCGTGAGGCCGGTAGGTGTATTTTTTGTATGGATAGTGTCAAAATGCATAACTTTAAGTCAATGTACTATTATTAAATATCATGTCATTGTAATGAAACTTAGAGATATTATTGCCTATGATGTTGGTTATCATTAGCCATCAATATTTTTGACCTGAGGTGTGCTTGAGGGGTGCAGGGGTGTGCTAACTGCAACTATAGAAATGTACTATTATTAACCTTTTTGGATGAGATTTAAAAATTCTCTTATTTTCGGTTTTCTATGCTAGTGAAATGCCGCTTTTCTGTAAATTTTCATATGTCTAGCTATAACGGTCTCGAAATGCAAGGGGGGGGGGGGGGGGGCAAACTCGGACCACATATTTTCCCCTCTCCCTCTTTTCTCCTTTCTTCAAATTTGAAAAAAAGTCCAAAAATGGAATGTACTCGACGGTACCTTTCTTACGATACCCCACTTGCCTATACCAAACGAAAAAAAATTTCGACCTTCATTTCCCCTCTATGGGGACCCCCCCTTAAAGTTGACCTATTACGACGCATCGCTTTCTCCAGAGAATTATAGTATTTCTACATATTTTAACCAAATTTTATGCATGTAGCTTCAGCGGTTTGTGAGATATTTCATGGACAGACAGACGGACAGACGGACGCATGACCGATTTCATAAGAGTTTTGTTTTTATACAAAACCCTAAAAACAGGGACAATTTGGATACAGTCAGAATTACGACAACAGAGATAAATATGGTAATCGACATAACGCTATTAACAGACCAAACTATGACAACAATCGGAACTATGAAAACAGACAGAAATATGACATCAGAGAAACGTATTACGAACCAAATAACAACTCAGATAATAGAAGACGAAATCATAACGATAGTTTTAATCCAAATAGGTCGAGCAACGTCAACATTAATCGACAAAACAACAACCAATTAGATAATTTTAAGAACTATAACAATAGTGGATCGTATCAACACAAAAGAAATGTCACATCTGAACAAAATAGAGGAAATTCGGTTTTTTTTTTAGTCGTCAAGCAGGTCAACCCATGGAAGTGGAAAATATACAGGGTCCACAATATGATCGTGATTATCCAAAGTCGAATACTCGTAGCGCCCGAAACAACTCCAATGCTGAGAAAAACAATGAAGCGTTTTTTTGGAATTAGCCTCGGACGGAATGCCACTTATCTAGGGACGCGTCCCGCCCCGCCAAAGAAAAACAAAAATATCGAAAAAAAAAAAAAAATGGAAAAGCGACCAAGACTATGTTTACGCGACACAACAAGTACGGGTTTTCGGACCTCTGTAGCTCCGGCCCCGGATGCTTGTTCGAGCTCAAATTTGATATGGTCATTGTCCCTGGTCATCTTACGAAGTACTGCAAATTTGATTCCGATACAAGGAAAAACACCCGAGATATGATAATTTGAAAATGGCTTGAAAATTTTTCTTGTTCTCGTTGTTCTCGTTGTTCTTTGACTGGTCTACAGCCTCGTAGGGAGCGTATCGAGGTCTGCTTTCTTTTCTCACGAATTGACTGTGTCCCAAGGGTGTGCATAGGCTATCATTTGCTCTCATCCGTGCAGTAGATCAAAAGATACATCCAAAAATGTGAAATTTTATTGTAGAGTTTCTCGCTTAAGTCTTTTTGATAATTTGAATGTGACACAGCAAATCACTCGCAGAGATCGCATGCCGACGTGGAGAGACGCAAACACTTGATTATGTGAGTACGTGACGACGACAGATGCAAAAGTCCGTGCGCTCGTCGGGTGAGGAGAACCATACGAGTTCATGGTTGCGGGCGTCGTTTGTGGCAAGTGCATGAATGAAAAGTGTGTCATGAAAAAATTGAAACTGAATGTTTATGGATGCATCTTAAGCTGTGTTTTGCTAGACAGCGGCTTGAATGGGCGATTTGCGACTGCGACTCGAGAGCAATTCATTCATTATTCAATGCCGGGGTTTTGTATGAAAATAGTACTAGTATGTTGGGCAGGTTGTCTATGCAATCAATGATTTTTATATGTACGTGAGGAGAATGGATGGAAAGAGACGAATGTACTGTAGATGTAGAGTCCTTCGGAGGCAGCAAGGACATTCGAAAAAGGATATTTTTAGCAGTGAAGCGAAATGTGGGGGTCTCATATGAACCGGGATGAAAAGGCGAGTGTCCAGGAGTAGTGTAGATGTCATTTCGAGTCATTCGGTATATGTAATTTGAGTTTAATGCGCTGTAGTCTGTTAGAGTGAACCTGCGACATTAAATAATTAATATCCACACTAACGGTTTATGATCTGATAAAACAATGACCTTTCTGCCGTAAATATAGTCATGAAACTTTTCACACGCAAAGAAAATGGCTAACATCTCTTTCTCAATTTGGGCGTATTGCTGTTCTGCATTTGGTAAACATTTAGACGCATAGCAAACTGGTAGGTCTGTGAAGTTGGCACCTCGAGATGATTTTTTTTTCATACAAACTATGTAAATCGTTTGCCCATCGTTAGCCCACGTATGCCCAGGAAAAATTTTCGTTTGCCCACCTTTAGAAAAAAAGTTATTAACGAATGTATTTTTTCAAAGGTTGGGAGCCCCTGAAAATCAAAATTTCGATTTTTTGCGATTTTATACGCTATATCGTTTGCCCATCGTTAGCCCAGGTTTGCCCAGCCTTTACTTTCGTTTGCCCACCTCTCAATATGTTTTTATTCGCACATCAAAATTCCTGTAAAAAATATTTAAAAAAACGCAAATTTATAATTTTAATATCGCAATTTGTGCAGTTCGTTTGCCCATCGTTAACACAGCATTGACCAACCTTTACTTTCGTTTGCCCACCTTCCGATTTTTTTTATTCGCACATCAAAATGCTTGTAAAAAATAAAAAAACGCAAATTTAAATTTTTGTTTCGCGCAATTTGTCCAATCCGTTTGCCCATCGGAGGTTTATGTTTGCCCAAGAAAAAGTTTCGTTTGCCCACTCTTAGAACAAAAGTTATTAACAAAACAATTTTTCTGGGGCGAGTCGCAAAGAAACAAATTTTAATATTTTCCATATTTATGCGCTATTTCACGCTGTCTCGTCTGTCCATCGTCAACACAGAAATGCTCAAACTTTACTTTCGCTTGAGCACCCCTCAATCTTTTTTTTTCGCTCATCAAAATGTTGTTAAAAAATAGAAGACGCAAATCTAAAATTTTATTCGCGGAATTTGTGCAATTCGGTTGCCAGTCATAGGCCCATGTTTGCCCAAGAAAAAGTTTCGTTTACCCACCATTACAAAAACAGCTTTTAACAAAACAATTCTTTCGGGGCAAGCCGCTAACAACAAATTTTCAAATTTTCCATATTTATGCGCCATTTTACGCTATTTCGTGTGCCCATCGTTAACACAAGATTGCCCAACCTTTAGTTTCGTTTGGCCACCCCCCAATTTAAATCTAAATTTTATTCCTGCAATATGTGCAATTCGTTTGCCTATCGTAGGCCCATGTTTTCCCAAGAAAAAGTTTCGTTTGCCCACCCTTAGAAGAAAAGTTATTAACAAAACAAATTTTCTGCGCCGAGTCGCTAACAACAAATTTTCAAATTTTCCATATTTATGTGCCGTTTCACGCTATTTCGTTTGCCCATGTTCCTGGCATTACATTTTGCCTTTTTCTACAGGAAGAGCAATCCCGCAAAAAACGCATTGTCGTCGAAAAAGAGGAATGCGAACATTTAAATGGAACGCTTAACACTTATGCGTTACGACAACGCTGCAGTTTGCCGGAATCATTTTGCAGCAGCAAGTCCAACGACAGCCGGAAGACTTCTCCCGCAAAAAAAAAAACGCAGTGAGAAGATAAACACACGGTGGTATATGGAATGCATTACACCTTCCGTTTTTTGTTTCAACGATAAACTAGAAACCTATGCACCCAGTGACGAAATTCTTGCAGTGCATCCATTGAGGACTGGCTGAAATTGTATCGGCCTCCCGACTTCTACCTACTATTTTATATTGCCACGAAAATAAAACCATCAATATCCTCACTGGGGTATATTGTATTTATTTCTTTCACAAGCTTTTTCCGCAAAAAAACGCAATGTGTATCTACAATAATTATAGTGTTCTCTTCATGTGTGATAATTGTTTTTTTTTTGCGGAATTGCTCTTCCTGCAGAAAAACGCAAAGTGTAATGCCAGTCTTATATTTATAATAACGGACCATAGTAATAATAAAGATAATATCTACATGTATATACATACATACATTTCTGTAATTACTGCAACGTGCATCTCGAAAGTCATATACGCACGACACTAAAGTAAACAAATTAACAAAACGACCCCTCGTGTCCCAATGCAGGAACCGCGCATAAAGCAATGTATGTTATAGCTACCATACATTATCCGATCCGTCGTCCGATCGATCGACCGATGGATCGCCACAAAATATCTGCCGATCTGCACTGCACACACACTGTACGATTTTCGTGCGATGCGATAACGAATGACAATTCAAATGAAACCGGAAAATAGAGGGCTACGCCCGTAATCCGAGGGTTTTGTGGTGTCCCATGCCAATAGGAGATGAACTATTCTACTCTTGGAGATGCTTAACCATTCATGTTAAGACGATATTGCAAATTGCAATTTTGCTTAAAAAACATTGAAAATAAATTGTTTGAATAATTATAGAAAGTAGAGTCAGCGACCAGCATACCTCTCCCCCCCTTCCCTCCTCCCTCGTCTCCTACCAATCATTACCCTTTTGAAAATGGTTAATTCCAATTCGCTCTACGGAAAAAATATACGAGTATGTTGTACTCGTAGTACAAGTACGTAGTACAAGAGACCTGTTATGTGCATTTTTTGTATGGATGATATCAAAATGACCAAATCTAAATGAATGTACTATTATTAAATATTACGTGATTATTACGAAATTTGGAGACATTATTGCACATGGCGTTGATTATCGTCGGCCATCAATATTTTCAACCTCGGATGAGTTTGAGAAATGCAGAGGTGTGCTAACTGTAACTATAGAAATATACTATTATTAACCTATTTTGAGAAGATATCAAAATTCCATAATTTTTTTGTTTTCTGCGCTAGTTGAAAGCCATCTTCCTGTATGTCATAGCACAATAAACTTATAGTCGCAGTGGTTGTGGCTCTTTTATTGGCCACGACCCATCTGTAATCTATATGGTAAGGGGGGTGGGACAAATTATGATCTCATATTTTACCCTCTGCCTCTTTTCCCCTTTCTTCAAATTTGATGAAGACGCCAAAAATGGAATGTACTCGGTAGTACCTTTCTCATGACTTGAGTACACTTGCCCATATCAGATGAAAAAAATGTTGACCTTCACTCCCCCTCTATGGGGACCACCCCTTAAAGCAGCAACCCACCTACTTCCCCCCTTAAACTGCTCTCCCATCCCACTCCTATACCACCAATCTCAACCCTTTCAGAAATGGTCACTTTACGAAAAACAATAAACAATATTCAAGTATGCAGTACTCGTAGTACTAGTATGTAGCAGAAGTTATGTGCATTTTTTGTATGGATGGTATCAAAATGTCAAAATTTAAATGAATGTACTATTATTAAATATTATGTGATTGTAATGAAACTTTGAGGTATTATTGCCTATGATATTCGTTATCATTGGCCATCAATATTTTTGACCTCGGGTGCGCTTAAGGGGTGCAGGTATGTGTTAACTGCAACTATAGAAATGTACTATTATTAACCTTTTCTGATGAAATTTCAAAATTCTATTAATCTAGGTTTTCTATGCTAGTAAAATGGCGCTTTTCTGTAAATTTTTATATTTCTAAGTATAACGGTGTCGAAATGCAAGGGGGGGGAGGACAAACTCGGGACTCATATTTTCCCCTCTCCCTCTCTGCCCCTTTCTTCAAATTTGAAAAAAAAAATCCAAAACTGAAATGTACTCGACGGTACCTTTTTTACGATACCCCACTTGCCTGTACCAAACGAAAAAAAAATTCCGACCTTCATTTCCCCTCTATGGGGACCTCCCCTTAAAGTTGACCTATTACAACGCATCGCTTTCTCCGGCGAATTATAGTAATTCTACACATTCCTACAAAATTTCAAGTATGTAGCTTCAGCCGTTCGTGATATATTCCATGGACAGACGGACAGACATTTGACCGATTTCATAAGGGTTTTGTTTTTAATATAAAACCCTAAAAATAAGTTATAATTTACTCCCAATACAACCTAGACTAATTTTTCTTAATTATTTGGATTTGTGTGGTATTTTCGTATACCACATATTTCATATTTCAATTGCAGTGCCATTTAAATCATAAGAATCTTTCAAATTTAATCATTTAATAATTTGGTAATTTGACATTCACTTGCGATAATCACATACACTATCCAATCGATCGTCAGCGACGGATCGCACGAAAATCGCACTAAAATATCGGCAGATCAAAATTGATCGGCCGATCGGTGCGATTTCCACATACACAGGCTGATCCGTCGGCCGATATTGATTTCGGGCGACGGATCGGCCGATCGATCGGTGTGTGTATGGCACATTTTAGGCGGCAACGACTACATCCGATATCCAACGACATTTTCGTAACACCAAAAAATTAACGATGTAATCCCCCCCCCCCCCCCCCCCCAATACGCTGCACCACGCAATACACTGTACAGTATAGTATGTACATAAATTACGGAATAGAGTATGTATGTACACAAATATTCAATTGGATTCTTATAAATATTTTCAATGGTAATAGGGGGTTAAATTTCTCGGATTTTCGCCCACCATAAGTCAAGCTCACCTTCTGCGATCGTGCAAACTCAGTATCCATGTACTCAGTGTCTATCTCTCTCTTTCAATTGCCCTAACCCCTTGAGGGGCATAGCGCGTCAACTGTTCCATGTGGCCCAGTGCCCAGTTGACGTTTCAACTGCATAAGCTGGTTTCGGAGAATGCAGTTGCCAGCATGCACCTCATGCACATCCATAGCCACGAACGTCGTCGTGGACGAGATTCGAACCCGAAACGTACAGAAGGGATTAAAATTATTTCTAGACCTTTCCCTAATTTTTAGTTTTAAAAATTTTATTTTACTGGCCTATTAACTAATTTTATTTTTTTTTCAGGCATCTTCCCCGGAATCTCTAACATACATTGCCGGCGTTGTTGAATTCAAACCACAAGTGTTTAAATATGCAAATGAGACGAGTTCTTCTGACTATGAACGCATTATATTTTCTAAAGATGCCACAGAAATAGACATCCTCGTTTTTCCCGAATTGACTTTAAATACCGTTTTAAGTCAAACATTTGTTCCTGATCCCAGCCGTAAAGTGACACCCTGCGGAAGAAATGAGTACGAGAAGTTCTTTCAAGCAATGTCGTGTGCTGCACAAAAAACCAAAACTTATTTAGTAGTGAATGTTATAGAAAAAGAAAATTGTACGCAAGCCTCACAAGAAACAGCTAATGACCCACGGCCATGCAGCTTAAATGGGTTAAATTCTTATAATACAAATGTTGTGTTCGATAGAAATGGAACAGTAATATCGCGTTATCGAAAATGGAATCTTTTTGGTGAAGGAGGAAGGAATACTACATTTAAGCCGGAATACGCATTTTTCGAAACAGATTTCGGTGTCCGATTTGGGCATTTCATTTGCTTTGATATTTTGTTTTACACTCCGGCTCAAGCACTTGTTTCAATGGGTATAAAAGACTTCATTTTTCCAACAATGTGGTTTTCAGAACTTCCTTTTTTAACAGGTAAATGCAACATTCATTTATGCCACTTTACCCTAATTTAATATATTTTAGCGGTACAGGAACAGTTTGCATGGTCTTATGCTAATGACGTCAACCTCCTCGCTGCCGGCGCCAACAATGGAGATGTTGGAAGTTCAGGTACGGGTATATATGCGGGGACACAGGGTAGCATTGTTTCTGTGTTAACGTCTGACCCTCTTCAACAACTGTATGTAGCCGTTGTGCCAAAAAAAGGCTCAAATACTACGATCTCTCCGAATTCGGAAACAAATCAAATTGGAGAAAATGATTTATTTTTTAAAAGGGATAACATAGAAGTCTATAACACATCTTTACTCATACCACTTGAATCGCTTATAAAGGAAACTTTGTGTTACGGAGAGTTATGCTGTACACTTACCGCGTTGGTGAAATATCAAAATCTACCTCAAGATTCGGATAGCTACAAGTACCATTTTGCAGTGTATGATGGTAATAGATCGCACTCTGGTGTGGCAGAAACTTCGTATAAGACATGTGGCATAATAGCTTGTACGGGCGAAATGTTGGAATCGTGTGGACGTATATTCCCACGCAACGCCACTGTTAAAAATGCTTTTACTTTCGAGAATCTCACTATATATGGAAATTTCAAAGATTCGAGGATGATGTTAATTACACCAAACAGCTTGGATTCTACTTATATGCCGCTTAATGTTGATAAATTTACGATTCGGAAGGAAGAATAGTAAGTCCATAAGTTATCATATATTAACATAAATATTTTTGTTTTATCTCATCATAAAATCAAGAAACAATTTTCGAAGTGAAGTTCTTTTCAATATTTCATTGACTGGGGCTGACATCTTATAATCTCAGTAAAAAAAAAGTAAAATGTACTTCATTTGTGTCCGATATAGAGGTTTAAAATGAAGTAATTTGGTTCAGCCCGGTCCGGTGTTTCGACTTTAGCACTTCATTTTACGGTCGCCCAGATCCCAATTTGCGCACCGGTTGGGTGCATCTAATAAATTCCGCAATGCATAAAAAGGCACGACTCCATAATATCTGAGGCGCCAAATTTTATTGGCGGCTCACTCACGCTAAATCTAAAATACTATTGGCTTTAATAAAATAAAAAAAAAGCTAGCCTTCGGCTAGCTTGCCGAAGGTATGATACCCTTCCCGTGAAGGGTATCACATCTTCGTTATGACTTATGGTGCAATTGCCACTTTGAAATTAGTAGTAAAACTTGTTCCGATTTCATTGTTCCTATGAGAGGTATTCAAAATAGTAAACCGATTTCAACCAAATTTAGAGACATAGTTTGGTAGTCAGTATTATTGAATAATATGAAATTTTGTAATGATATCTTCAGAAATAAAAAAGTTTTTCTAACAAAAACTTGCTTTTGGAACGATCGTTCCTATGACAGCTATATGATAAAGTAGTCCAATTTCAACCAAATTCGGAAATGTGATTCGACTATAGATACTACTGATTAGTGTTAAATTTGAAAAAGATGTCTTTAGAAATAAAAAAGTTTTTCCCACAAAGACAAATTTTTGGACCGGTAGTTCCTATGGCAGCAGCATATGACGTAATGATCCGATTCCGTCGGTTCCGACATATATACAGCGTGCAATAGAAAGAAGGCTTTGTGCAAAATTGCAGCTCGATAGCTTTAAAACTGAGGGGCTAGTTTGCATAGAAACAGACAGACAGACGGACAGACGGACAAAGCTTAATCGACCCGTCTCATCTTACTGACCAAGAATATATATAGTTTATATGGTCGGAGATGCTTCCTTCTGTGCCTTGAAAACTTCATGACAAAGTTAATATACCCTATCACATTCGTGAAGGGTATAAAAATTAAATGATGATGAAACATAAGTTGAGTTTTTTTTGCGTAATCGTGTAGGGTCCCTGCCCTGGTTGCACAATAAATTGCTCTAGGATAGCATCCGGGTTAAATTCCGAATCGTCAAGTTGTTCATTGTTCACTGCTGGCCTGAAGTGCATTTCTAGTCTTTTATAGGGCAGAGAGCTTCATAAAGAGAACGGGGCGAGAAGGCAATCTGCAATTTGCATACCCTAGAGCGAGGCGCTGGTAACCAAAGAACACCAACTGCGAAGATGGAGAGAACACTTCATTGAGGTCCTCAATACCTTTGAACCTTCGAATGTATCTTCATCAATAGCAGAAGATATTCCGCAAATGGCCAGAGTTGATACCAGCCCACCATCTAAGCTGGAAGTAACTGCGTCTATTAAATTGATGGAAGTGGGTGAAGCCCTGGGGATAGATGGAATTCCGGTGGAACTTTTCAAAAAGGAGGCCAATGCTACTGGGGATATTCTTCTCCCTCTTATCCAAGAGTGTTGAGAAACCGAAACTCTCCCTAAAGAGTGGAAGAAGGGCGTCATTATTAAGATCTCAAAAAATAGGCGACCTTAAGGATTGTAATAATTGGCGTGGAATCTGTCTTCTCCCAGCAGTCTCCAAACTGATGGCAAAAATATTCTTGAACCGGATCAAAAAAAAATAAAACAGTTGACCGCACATTGAATGATGAATACGCCGGCCTTCCCGAGAGCTTCTCGCAGAGTGGAGATCCCTATTGCATCTCATGTTCATCGATTTCGAGAAGGCGTTTGACATCGTTGACCAGGAATATATCTGGAAGGTTTTACGTAGGGGAGGCATACCAGATAAAATATTTTCTATTATCAAGGAGTCCTACCAGGGAGCCCAATGTCACGTCTTACACAAGGGTAAGTATACTGGAGTGAGATTCCCGATTGAATAAACGTGAAAAGCTCTAACTTTTACAGATGACTCGAAAGGGTCATTTTGAACTGTCCTGTAAAAATGAGACGTATCTCAAATCTTTCTCAAATCTCATTTTTACAGGACAGTTCAAAATGGCCCTTTCGATTTATCTGTAAAAGTTAGAGCTTTTCACGTTTATTCAATCGGGAATTATATTGAGATGTCATTAGAAACAACTCTGTGGTAAAAAGCTTTCTGCCAAAGAAAAACTCATCACCCGCAAAAAAGATTGATGTGAACATAATTTCGTCAAAGTGCTCATTGCTTTGCGTCTTGCTCTCTGTCTCTCTGGTTCCTGTTAACCCCTTGTGGGGCATAGGGCATTAACCACGCCATCTCATTTTTACAGGACAGTTCAAAATAACCCTTTGGAGTCATCTGTAAAAGTTAGAGCTCTTCACGTTTATTCAATCGGGAATTATAGATGTCTGTTGAGCAGAATAGAAACGCGGGGTCTTTAGATGATGACTACACAGGAAGTGAAGCTTTATTCAAGAGTGAAGTTAGTTGAGTTTAACAACATACTATGCAAATGCTTGACTCAATGTTGTACTAAAATTGTTGATTACATATATTCCAACATCCGCACTTAATCAAAAATTGATCAAAATCAATAATTCAATAAAGTAATTCTTCAAAAATTGAAATTACAAACATTATTCTGATCATGGACTTTTAGTTCTAGTTAATTCAAAAATTATTTCAAAATTTAATCTTTTAAAATTTTTGGCTATATTTTAATTCAGGAGTCCCATTCCAGTAGAACAAAAGGTGTGTTTATCAGCTGATACGGCTTTTGTAAGGTTATCAGCAATCATTTCGTCAGTTGAAATAGGTAGCAGTTTAACATTGCGATTGTTGATCATCTCCCGAATGAAGTGATGTTTGATGTCGATATGCTTGGTCCTGACATGGTAATCTTCAGAATCACTTAAATTGAGGGCACTTCTATTGTCGCAATATATGGAAATAGCCTCCATCTTCGATGACCATAAGTCCTCTTCAAATTGTTTCATCCATGAAGCCTCCTGACATGTCGCTGAAATTGCCATATATTCGGCTTCTGTACTTGAGAGAGCTACCGTTGGTTGCCTTTTACTCGCCCAGGAAATAGCGCCATTCTGCAGCTTAAAGATGTAGCCCGTGCAGGATCGACGATCATCAGAGTTGGATGCCCAGTCGGCATCTGAAAATCCAAGTACATATGTTAGAGTTTCCATCCTTTGAGAAAGACAATTTATAATTTAGAGTTCCTTTCAAATACCGAAAAATCCGCTTGACCGCATTCCAGTGTGTTTGGCCCGGATTCTTATTGAATTTACTAGCACTGTTAACAACGAACGCTATATCTGGTCTTGTGCCTTGAGATAAATAGAGAAGACATCCTACAGCCTCCTGATAAGGAACGTCTTTCATTTGCGCGACTTCCTCTGGTGTCCTTGGCGACATATTTCTTGCCAATTTTTGGTTCATATCAATAGGGGTCTTCACAGAATTGCATTCACTCATATTGAATCTCGACAAAATTTTACTGATATATTTGCTTTGGTCGAGCGTTATTGTACCCTTTTCTGTGTCTCGAATTATACGAAGCCCAATGCAGCTTTTCGCTTTTCCCAAAAATTTCATTTGAAAATTTTGACATAAATCCCTTTTTAGGTTTTCTTTCCAATCATGTCTATTGAAAAATATTAAAATGTCGTCCACGTACACTGCCAGGAACAACATGTCTTTACCATTCAGTTTCGAGTATATGCAGGGATCTAATTTCGATTTCTTGAAGCCCGATCTTAACAAGACGTTATTTAGCTTCATATTCCACTGCCTGCTCGCTTGTTTGAGTCCGTATATAGCCTTTTTAAGCAAACATACCCGTCCAGATCCGTCGTCGAAATGTTCCGGTTGATCCATAAAAATTTCTTCAGCAACATCCCCATGAAGAAACGCGGTGACAGCATCCATTTGCTCGATTTCCAAATCAAACTTTGTTGCTAATGCGATGAGATACCGTAGCAATGCGTATCGGACGACCGGTGAAAAAGTTTCTTCGTAATCAATGCCAGGCTTTTGACTGCAGCCCTTCGCGACTAATCTTGCCTTAAAGCGGGTATTCTCACTGCCATCGTCGTGTTTAATTTTAAACAGCCATTTGCATTTAATTGACTTTCGATCATGTGGCTTTTCGACAAGGTCCCAAGTACCATTCGCAATCAATGAATTATACTCACTTTCCATAGCACTTTTCCACTCATTCCTGTTAGGTCCAGATAAAGCATCTTTAACTGTATCGGGGTCAAAGCCTTCGCAAGAGAACACGGTTGTTTCAGGCGTGGACACGGTAACTTTCGAAGTGGGATACGAAACAGCGGGCAAATTTGCAATTCTTGAAGATCTTCTAATCTCATCAAATGGCTGAACGTTTTCGTCTGGTACATAGTCGGAGTCGTTAATATGAGTATTAACTACTGTAATGTCTTATTCATCAGAAAATGAGGGTTCAATATTTGTCTCAGATTTTGTATCATCCATGTCAGTCCGCACTGAATCCGCACTTAAACCATCTAAGGAAATAAGTTTATTATCTATTGGACTGCTTTCCAAGAAAACCACATCTCGGCTATTAACTACATTCTTGGTGATCGGATCTAACAATCTATAGCCTTTTGTGTTCTCGCAATATCCGACAAATAGATACTTCTTGGACTTCGCATCGAATTTCTTGCGTTTTTCTTTTGGTACAAGCACCATAGCCTCACAACCAAATACTTTTAAATGACTTAAGTTTGGCTTCTTACCTGATCAAATTTCCTCTGGAGAACAGCTATTCAGAACATCTGTTATTGACCTGTTTTTTATGTAAACAGCTGCGTTCATCGCCTCAGCCCAATAACTTTTCTCCAGATTCGCTTGGAAAAGCAAACATTTCGCCTTTTCCACAATCGTGGGATTGGTTCGCTCAGCTAACCCATTTTGCTCGGGAGTGTACGGATTCGACTTTTGATGTGCAATCCCATGTGCGTCAAAATAGTTGGCAGACTTATGGTTGCAAAACTCACTTCCGTTATCAAATCGCATAATTTTTATTTTCTTGCCGATTTGATTTTGTGCCATATTCGCAAACTTTACAAATTAATTGAACACTTCTTCTTTTGAGGCCAAAAAGTAAATGAATGTTTTGCGGCTGAAATCATCAGTAAACAATAAGGCGTATCTTGAGCCTCCGATCGACATTGTTTCCATAGGCCCACAAAGATCTGCGTGTACTACTTCTAACAAAGATTTCGCCCTGGTGCCAGTATTAGAAAACGATTTTCTGCACTGTTTCGCTTTCACACAGGTGACACACACTTCATCTTTGAACGCTTCGTTTGCAAATTCAACTCCATCTACTGCACCGTCCTTCATTTTCAACAAGTCCCGGGAATTTATATGCGCCAGACGTTGATGCCATATTTCCATGCTATTGGTTTTGACTACAGATAGCATACTTTGGCAATGCACGTAATCTAGTTTGTAAATCCCGTCAACTAGTTTCGCCGTCGCACACAATGTTTTTTTACTGTCGTAGATGTTACACCCGCCTGAAGTGAATTGAACAGAGTTCCCTTTGTTTACCATTTCACTCACTGACAGCAAATTAGTAGTGAGGTTAGGTATGCACAGAACATTTTTAATCCGCACAATTTTAGATTCATTGTTTTCGGAGATGATGTGCAGATCGATATGTCCAGTCAAAGAAACCGCCATTTTCGTATTATTGGCGACTGTGACTTCGCGTATATTCGTTGAAACTTTCTCAGCAAACCAATCGTCGCGCACTGTCATATGGCAAGTAGCACCGGAATCAATGTACCAATCACTGCTTTTGAATTTTCCAGACAAGAATGTAGCGCTAAAGGCTGGTGCAGACTTCGATGAATTTTCGACATCTTTTTTAGATTTGTTAGGACACTTGTTCAATTTATGTCCCTTTTGTTTGCAACCATAACACCGTATTTGCTGATTATTTCCACTACGTTTTGGCTTATACTTCGACGAACCTTTGCCAATAAATGCATTTTCAGAATTTTTTGGACGAACTTCCTGGAGAAGTTTTGTTTTGATCGAGTCACCGGTGATGTCTAGTCCAGAATTTTCGATGGCCATTATCATGGGCCTATACTCGTCAGACAAACCTGCCAGTAGAAATGCTCCTACCCATTCCTCGGTGATATCCATTCCAATACTGTTCAGCTTGTACGCAGTCGTGATAATTTGATTTACGAAGTCCTCCATCGATTGACAATCTTCCAGCTTTGTGTTTATCAAAGTACGCAGAAGGCCGACTTTCCTCGTAAGTTCAGAATCATCAAAAGTTGTCTTCAGGGTATCCCAAATAGCTTTTGCGGTCCTAGCCTTTTGGATATGAACGTAATTCGTTTTATCGATCGAAAGGATTAGTGACGTCCTAGCTCTAGAGCACTTTGATTCGTCCGTTTCAGATCCATCTAGGCACTTAAGAAGTCCTTCGTGCTCCAAGAAAACCTTCATCGAAAATGCCCACGTGTTGTAGTTTTCGCGACCTTGTAATTTTTCGATAGACGAGAGCAAATTGTGTGACATCTTTGCATCGAGCAATCACCAACTCTCCGACTGAAAAATTCCGGGAAACAAATTCCGTCGCCGAAAAATAAATACGATTTCGCGAAGCGTATTGAATTTTTAAAAACACAGCAGCTTTAGAAATATCAACGCTAACTGATTCGCGATTAGTTTTTCGATTTTAGCACAGGACCTACTGGGACCATAACCTGTTGAGCAGAATAGAAACGCGGGGTCTTTAGATGATGACTACACAGGAAGTGAAGCTTTATTCAAGAGTGAAGTTAGTTGAGTTTAACAACGTACTATGCAAACGCTTGACTCAATGTTGTACTAGAATTGTTGATTACATATATACCAACAATGTCACGAAAACAACCCTGTTGTAAAAAGGTTCCGCCAAAGAAAAACTCATCAGCCGCCAAAAAGATTGATGTGAACATAATTTCGTTAAAGTGCTCAAAGCTTGCTCTCTATCTCTCTCTCTGGTTCCTGTTAACCCCTTGTGGGGCATAAGGCATTAACCACGCCTACTTTTCACCTCGTCCTGTTCATCGCCATCGCTTTCAGCTCACTCCACGACTTGCCTATTGAGGCACCCTCTCTCTTAACTGATCTTCTCCAGGTGTTATTAGGCCGTCCAACGCGTCTTGCGTTGGTTCCCTGTGGGTTCCAACCGAGGGCCTGTTGAGCAATGATGTTTGGCCTTTTTCGGAGAGTGTGACCTATCCATTGCCACTTTCGCCTTTTAATGGAAGTGTCTCTCCTGTCCTGACCAGTAATAGTAAGGAGGCCGTCGTTAGAAATGATCTCCGGCCACCGTATGTGTAGGATGCGCCATAGACAGTTGGAAAATAACGGTACTTTTCTTACAGAGAGCCCTGCATTACCCTGCTTTTCAGGGTTTTGTCTATAACTCTTGAACCAATTGACGTAGAGAGCTGATATTTGGTACGTGAACTTCAGATGAGAAGTTGCTTGAGTTTGAGTAAGATCAAATGATTAACCTTTCGAGTTGAGTGGAGTCAAACCATTATCTTCCTTGCAGACAGCATCATACAGTGGACTCGATGTTGCTTTGCCTCTGAAATAAGTGCGAAGTGAGTTGACCTGCTGGTGATGTAAATTAGCAATGTCAACCAAACCTCTACCTCCAATTTCACGAGGTAGACACATTCGCTCCACTGACGATTTTGGATGTAATATTCGGAATTTAGACATTATCAAAACAAGCACACCCGTTTAATATCCGCTAACGATGTGACAGACCACGGGGCTATTCCAAATTTATTAGGTCAGTGAAAGAATGGCATAGAGGTTGATGGCACTTGTTTTGTTCCTTTCCGATAAATATATATCGATATTTTAACCCAATTTCAACCTGCGCCAGAATTCAGCCAGCAGTTTTTCTCTCAAGTCATCAATACTGGTGTGCTCACCTTGTAGAATTCCTAAGTACTTGTAAAAGTCTGGTTCCGACATTGCACTTATGTGGGCATTATCCAAGGTGAAGCCGGGGTGCGGTGCCTTTGCGAATGGCACGTATTCAACATCTGTCCAACCTGCAATCCATCCGAATGAAACGACTTAAATTTTCTGTTATCCACAGCAGACTTTTGAGGTGAGCGTCACTTCCCGAATATAATTTCATGTCATCTAAGTATTGTACATCAAGGGAGTCAGCTCGAACTTGAAAAGCATTCCAAGCAGTCCATGCTTGATCGTTTACTGTTTAGCCGAATTTCAAAGTGAAGAAGAGGGATTCACTCAAAGAGTTTCGAGATATATATCGGTTGAGATAGCACATTACCTTCGGTCAATGGCACCGACAATGTTGTTTGCCATCTCGCCATCACTTTTTTCAAGAAATTGATCATGTGGAGAACTTCCACTAGCCAGCTATGAGAGATGCTGCCGAACGCTTTGGCGTAATCGGTATAGCGGGAATACAGATTCCTGTTCTTGCGCGTAGCTTGTCCTACCACAACCGAGTCGATCATAAGTTGGTCCTTGCACCTCCTAGATCCGGCTCTGCAGCCCTTTTGCTCCTGGACAAGGATGTTTTCCTGCTTGATGTGCCTCTAGATCCTGCCACCAATAATGGTTGTGATGTACTTAGAGAGTGTCGGCAAGCATGCTATAGGCCTTGTTTCAGCAGGGTTTACCACTGTTTCTGGCTTGGGTAACAAATTAACAAATAGGTTACACCTGCTGTAGGAAAGGTTGAAAATCCTCAAGCCTACTAATCAACAGATTAATCTTTTGAGTTGACCACAAACATTCGGGAAGGCCCTTTTACATTTTTGGATCTCTTAATAACTTCGCGGATATCGGATTCAGTGACCTCAACGAAAATCATACCAGGCAAACTGGTATAGTGGGGGTTTCAGCAGTGATCCACTCAGAATGTTGGAAGTGTTGGCCAAAGTCCACCCCAGTAGTGCACCGCGTCAGTTACCGAGAAGTTAATTGTAGGGCTAGCCTGTTGTTCCTCGTTGATAAACTTGTAGAAGTTCCGCTGGCTTTTAGTGAAAGCAGCGTTCTGAACACGTCTGAAGAGGCTCAGCATGTATTGTCGGAGATGACTACGGGGTTCTGTTTTAGTGTGTCCAATATTTCTACCAAAGGGGTTCCGGAAGGAATGGGATAATATATTTTCGGAGGATCTTTTCCACTTTTTTGTTCAATCGCCTTCAGGCATTGCCGGCGACAGATAGAGTCAATCGGCCAATATCCTGTTGTAAGGAATCTCTATTTCGCTCAAGACGAATCTTCTAGGCTTGGTCTTGTTTTTGTCTCACGCCGACAACGGTATCACGGATCCTCTGACCATGCAATCTGATAGCCGTCACTGCACCATAATACTGAAGGGATTGCGGTTCCAGTAACGTCGTATCTGAGCATAGTCTGTCGATCTGAGACAGAATATCAGGTGTTGCAGTGATTGTATGTAACCTGGGAATGACAGGTCTGCACAAGCAAGCTGTTTCGTCGTGAACTTCTGCAGAGATGGCGGTGAAGCAGTGTACTTCGACGGGTATTATAGGTACTCCTTTGCGGAGCCGAGTAATGTGTTGATGGTGGGAATACCACATTCGGTCCCGTCGACTCTTGGCTTCGAGTTGCCTTCAAAACCTCAAGCCGTATTCTTTCCCTAATTCTCCTGACGTTACGATGGACGCACGCCCGTGTGCCCGTTTCTTGTTTCCATGTACATTTTTCTCCTTTGGGGGTTTCTCCATAAACAAATATTTATGGGCCCCTTATGGCAGGTTTTAGTGGATTTCGGTTGTTGTTTGGTCCGCGGGTGGTATTTTATTTCCCACCTACCCAATATATCTATCGAGCATTCCTCTATAGGCCATCTAAGGACGCGCCCTTAAGGTGTCCAAGGAAGTGAAGCATTTAGGAGTTACCTTAGATACGAAACTAACTTGGAATGCTCACGTTGATGAGAAGATCCCAAAAGCGAAAAGGAATTTGTATCATTGTAAAAGAGTGTATGCTCGTAGGTGGGGAATTTCACCTAAAGCGGCACACTGGACTTACACAATGGTGGTAAGACTCATTCTAGCCTATGCATCAGTGGTATGGTGGCCAAAAGCCATGCAGAAAACCACAAAGCAGAAGCTATATGAGGTACAAAAGATAGCTTGCGTAAGCATATGTGGTGCAATCAGACGTTGAACAAAATTATTCAATTCAATAATTATTATCTCATTATTATTCGTTTTTCAATTTTCAAAATAATAATTATTGTTTGACATACTCATTTCCCAAAGAAAAAATAATTATAACAACTACAATTATTTGTTCAAATTTGTAATAAATATTTATTTTTTTATTACTTTTTTTCTCGAAGTCAATGTTCATCCTGCGATTATACGATTATTATATTTATACTATTTTGATGAAAAAAGTGCACTCTCCGCACTGTTTTTGCCATTAGTGGTGCATGTTAAAGGACCTTGCAAATAACGAGTAGAGGAAAGGTTTTGATACCGGAAAAAACAGGCTATAGAGTTGCCTGTAAAGAGTTCGGACTACCTTATTGGGATACTGCCCAAAAAATTGGAAAAAGTAAGTCGATAGTGTATTTTTATACCCTTCACGGATGTGATAGGGTACATTAACTTTGTCATGAAGTTGGCAACGCACAGAAGGAAGCATCTCCGACCATATAAACTTTATACATTCTTGGTCAGTATGATGAGACGAGTCGATTAAGCTTTGTCCGTCTGTCTGTCTGTCCGTCTGGTTCTATGCAAACTAGTCCCTCAGTTTTAAAGCTATCGAGCTGAAATTTTTACACAAAGCCCTCTTTTTATTGCACGCTGTATATATGTCGGAACCAACGGAATCGGACCACTACGTCATATAGCTGCCATACGAAGGACTGGTCCAAAAATTCGTCTTTGTGAGAGAAACTTTTTTATTTCTAAAGATAAAATATCTTTCTCAAATTTTGCAAAAATCCTTCTTTTTATTGTACGCCGTTAATATGGCGGAACCAACGAAATCGGACTACTACGTCATATGGGTGCCATAGGAACGACCGGTCCAAAAATTCGTCTTTGTGGGAAAACCTTTTTTATTTCTGAAGATATCTTTTTCAAATTTCACACTAATCAATAAATTTAGAAATGTTATTTGACTAAAGATACGTCAAATAACATTTCTGAATTTAGTTGAAATCGAACTATTTTATGATATAGCTGTCATAGGAACGACCGTTCCAAAGTCAAGGTTTTTTTTTAGAAAAACTTTTTTATTTATGAAGATATCTTTACGAAATTTCATATTATTCAATCATATTGACTGCCAAACTACGTTTCCAAATTTATTGAATTCGGCTTTCTATTTCATATTCTTCTCATAGGAACAGTGAAATCGGAACAAATTTTACTACTAATTTCAAAGTGCTAAATGCACCAAAGGTCACACCGAAGGTATGATACCCTTCACGTGAAGTAGTTCAACTACGGAAAAAACAGGAAGGGGGTGTACAAGAAGAGCGACTACACACAGTGAAGAAAGAACGTTTTGCATTACATGTTCAAATTCCATGAACGCTTCCTTTGTTGTACAAGGGAAATTTTTAAATGAAGGAGGTTTTGGAGCCAATCCAGAGCTTTCTCCTATGCGCGTCAATAATTTGTTGACTTCGCGCACCTCTTTACAAAGACAAACACTACTTCTTCTGTGAGTCGTGTTAAAATCTTTTTATTGTCGTCCGCCGTAGATTTTAATGCAATTACGAAAATTTCGGTGAATATTTATAATTATTATCATTTCATCAAACATCAAATAATCATGATAATAATAATTACAAATGAAAATTGCAGATTGCGGATTCTTCAATAATTATTATTTCTTCTGAAATAGTAATTTTTTCTGATGAATAAAAGATTAGAAATTGTTCCTTATACTGCGAGTGTATTTTTTACAATAGCAAACAATTGTTTCTTCCTAGACACAGACGTAACATTTGTTGCCCAGATTACGTTCAGTGGAACGAACGAACTTCGTTTCATCGACTGTTTTGGCTAGCCAGTGTACTCGCCTTCTTATTCAAATACACATCACAGACGCAGTGGATTTTGTTCATTAGCCCGTCCATAATATTGTGGAGAGAGTGGGAATTTCAGCCTTCTTTAATAATTATTCTTTCTTCACTGTGTGTAGTCGCTCTTCTTGTACACCTCCTTCATGTTTTTTCCGTAGTTGAACTGATTTAAAAAACAAGCTAGCCTTCGGCTAGCTTGCCGAAGGTCTGCTACCCTTCACGCGAAACGTTGTGTTCTGTGGTTCATTTGCCTTTTTGAAATTAGTAGTAAAACTTGTTCCGATTTCACTGTTCCTATAAGAGGTATATGAAATAGTGGGCCAATTTCAACCAAATTTAGGAACGTGGCTTAGCGGTCAATACGACTGAATAATATGCAATTTCGTAAAGATACCTTCAGAAATAAAAAAAAAGTTTTCTGACAAAAACTTGCTTTTGGGACGGTCGTTCCTATGACAGCTATATGATCGAGTAGTCCGCTTGCAGTCGAATTCGGAAATATGATTTCGCTTAAGATACTATTGATTACTGTGAATTTTGAAAACAATACCTTTAGAAATAAAAAAGTTTTTCTCACAAAGACGAATTTTGGACCGGTCGTTCCTATGGCAGCTATATGACATATTAGTCCGATTTCAACCAAATTCAGAAATGTGATTTAGCTAAAGATACTATTCATTAGTGTGAAATCTGAAAACGATATCTTCAGAAATAAAAAAGTTTTTCTCATAAAGACGAATTTTTGGACCGGTCGTTCCTATGGCAGCTATATGACGTAGTAGTCCGATTTCAACCAAATTCGTAAATGTGATTTAGCTATAGATATTGTTGATTCCTGTGAAATCTGAAAAAGATATCTTTAGAAATAAAAAAGTTTTTCTCACAAAGACGAATTTTTGGACCGGTCGTTCCTCTGACAGCTATATGACGTAGTGGTCCGATTCCATTGGTTCCGACATATATACTGCCTGCAATAAAAAGAAAGAAGGCTCTCTACAAAATTTCAGCTCGATAGCTTTAAAACTGACTCATCATACTGACCAAGAATATATAGTTTATATGGTCGGAGATGCTTCCTTCTGTGCGTTGCAAACTTCATGACAAAGTTAATATACCCTATCACATCCGTGAAGGGTATAAAAATACACTACCGACCTACTTTTTCCAATTTTTTGGGCAGCATCCCAATACATTAGTCCGAACTCCTTACAGGCAACTATTTAGCCTTTTTCTTCCGGTGTCAAAACCTTTCCTTGATTCGTTCTTTGCAAGATCCTTTAAAATGCACCACTAATGGCAAAAATCAGTGTAGAGATTGCACTTTTTCATCAAAATCGTATATATAACAATCGTATAAACGCACAATGAATAGTCTTGACGTGAAAAAAAGTAATAAGAAAAAAATAAATATTTATTACAAATTTGAACAAATAATTGTAATTGTTATAATTATTTTTCTTCGGGGAAATGATTATGTCAAACAATAATTATTATTTTGAAAATTTAAAAACGAATAAAATTAATATAATAATTATTGATTTGAATAATTTTGTCCAGCCTCTGATTATAGCTGGTACCTGGTACCTGTTTTTTCTTTATTTTTTTCGCACGCTATTTCTTGGTTCCGGCACTGAAGGCGATGTTGAGTTTGTAGGTTGATCGGGAATATTTTCACAGTACCGACTGCTGTTCCCATAATTTCTCCTCTCCACACTTTTTTTGGTGTTCGTTATCTGATATTAGTTACCTATTTAAGAAATATTTAGAAGTATTTTAAGCAAAATAAACGTGATTTACCTTTAATATTCCTTGGTTACAGCACTGAAGGCGATGGTGATTTTGTAAGTCGCTCCGGATTATTTTCATAGTACCGACTGCTGTGACCATAGCTCATCCTCTCCATATTTTGTTGGGTGGGCGACGTCGTATATTGATTACCTGTTTATTAAATATTTAGAAACAATTCAACCAAAAGAAATGTGAATTACATACCTCGAATTTTTAAAAACTGCCTATAGTCCAAAGCTTCAGTGGGGGTATTTTCTGGATAACTTGACGACATATTTCTAGTGATGCAATAAGGGTATAAAAATATTTAAATTCAAATTAGTAGAGAACAGAATAATCAACGGATGGTTTAATTGACAACCAAACTAATGGAAATCGGATAGTATGACGGATTCAGAACTAAAACTGCAGCGGCCGTCTAAAAGCCCATTTACATCTACAACGTTTTCCAGAAATTAAAATTTATGAGGAAACGCGTGGTGAAAGCTGTAATTTCAAGACAAAAAGTTTTTTTTCATATCTTAAGATTTAGCTGATATAGAAACTCATATCTTTCGTGAATCACTGGAAAATTGCGCGAGGTATTGTAGAACACTGAAATAAACATTAGACAGCAGCTGATACTTCACTTTAAGGCTGAGCTCACGTTGATCACATTCGCGTGTTTTATGTCAAACGGATTGAATCTTTGCTGGAATGAAACTCCGTCAGTTTAACAAATACTCAGGCATCATCGTGTCAGAAAATTGGGTTGACTGTTGTCCTTTACAAAAGATAATTAAGCATAAAGTGAGCGACGAAACAAACGACCGGACAGCAGAGTTGTTCATTTTCATGTAAAAAAATATTTTTTTTTACATTTTTACGGTAAAATAAGTAAAAAAGTGGTAAATAATGTAAAAAATAGGTAAAAAATGTAAAAAAATGTAAAATTTGTAAAAATTGTTTTCTTCTTCTTCTTCAGAACTGTCAATCAGTTGCTATTTAAATGTTCGTTTAAGCAGTTCATGTTGTGTTTCAGTGATAAAATGAGTAGCGGTAGGCCGTCCACAACTCAATTTCAACAATTGAATTTCACTCTCAGAAAAGAGGGGAAAAAATATAGTGTATTTTGCAACTTTTGTTCCAAGACGCTTCAAAATACGGCAAGTGCACGGTTGGCTGCATACAGGTAAATTTTCCATTCACTACGTTTATATCGCGGGACTATGTTTCAGTATTAATTAATCCCAGCTAACTCTCCATGATGTAAGCATGTCGGATTAGTTGATTGGATTAGCTCTTATCTCTACTTGCGATTCGGTATTGGACTAAACGATTTGGATTGGGTTTGCATTTCCGTTGTTGACGGTTGCTTTTCTCTGTGTATGTTTTGTTTGAGTCGGCGATATAAAAGCGCTTTTCATTAGAAGTTCTTTTCATTTCTAAAATTCTCCTTAAATCCAAGCGAATAGGCTAACATCTGACATTTGCCATGTTTAATACCGGCCGGTATAAACACTTCACGAATTAGAACTACGTAAATCTATTATGATCTAGTTAATACTCTTTTTAGTTCCACGATATAAACCTGGCCATTGGTTATTATTTTATTTTATGCTAAGACTTTATATATTTTTAATATAGAAAGCGTTGCATAAATGCGGAGGCGGAGACAGAGTGTGGAGATGCGAGCATTGAGGAATACATCATTGAAGATTCTGGACAATTGATTCCGGTAATTTTAAAGTAATTTATATTACTAGAAGTTCGCGGTCTCACTTAATGTGGCGCTTTTTAGTTCGAGTCGACATCCAGTGGCGGCAATGATGTGTTGATTTTAACCAACATTTCTTGTGATTTTTTTTTTTTCATGAAGAACTTACTTTTACTTTGTGACGAATTTCAATACATAACAAATAAAATTTACCAAAACTTAGAGCGTATTCTTATTTAAAGAATAGAGGGGCTGTGAAGGCCATATGCAACGAGAGTGAGAGTTAATTGTAGTACTGAGTGCTTTCAGAAGGCGCAGTCATTTAGCAACGATTCGGTAAATATGTTCTGAGTTAACTCTGCTTAGACGAACAAAAAATAAAACACGGAAAACAAAAAATCAAGAGTATTAAAAATCGGACTTCCTCATACAAATAAGTTTTTTACATTTTATTTTTTTACGTGGCGTAAAAAAACATTAACGTAAAAAAATTATTTTTTTACATGTAAAAAATCGTGTAAAGAATGTAAAGTAAAAAACCGGAACAACTCTGCCGGACAGTAGAACACATTTATCTACACACTTTTCTTATGTAAAATCGCTTGTTTAAATACACAACAGTTAACACAAATGTTGAAACGAAAACCGCCGAGTCTTTGTCAAACTGACAGAGTGCCATTCTACCGAAGATTCAACCCGTTTGACAGAAAGCACGCGAATACGAACAATGTGGCTCAGCCTAACAACTGAAACATATAACGTTAAATAAATTGCATATTTAATACTATTATTTTTAAGCGCGGTGGAACTATTAACTGTCCAAAAGCTAGTTAGCTAAAGTTAGTGGAATTACACAATGCACTCGATATTAATATTCACACGAAATGTGGTGCATCTACTCTCATTTAAGGTCATAGAAACTCACAGCTCAAATATTTCTTTCGGTTGCCAAGACAAATCCATCGCGCCGCCCCGTGTAGATTTCTATTTGTTGAGTCTCCGCGTAAAATATGAGTAAGTACAGAAATTTTCTTTCTTTGCGAAACATTCATTTCTTGTCAAGATTCGTTTTTTGGTTTGCTGGGTTATAAAAGAAGCCTGAAATTCCCACTGCTCTACACAATATCACGGACCGGCTAATGAATAAAATAAACTTTTAGAAGTATGCGCAGTGTTGAGGAAATTAAATTCCTTTCGTTTGTCCCACTGAACGTAATCTGGGCAACACACGTTACGTCTGTGTCTAGGAAAAAATAATTATTATTTCAGAAGAAATAATAATTATTGAAGAATTTGCTATCTGCATTGTTCATTTTTAATTATTATTATTATTATTACTTGATGTTTGATGAGATGATAATGCTATAATTATAAATATACACCGAAATTTTCGTAATAAATATTTATTACAATATTTAGTTGAAAAATTATTATTTCCATTCTCTGGGTGCAATGCGTACTACACCAATGCTAGCAATGGAGGCATTGCTGGGACTGCCTCCGCTGGACTTATTTATAAAGAAAACGGCGGCGCTTTCGGCAATACGTATGGAAAGGGATGCCATGTTGTAACTATCAGCGGTCATAGGAGCATCCTAAGCATTATACATGATGAGGTCAGGGAGACCCTAATGCCTGTAGAAGGCATGAGTAGACGTAGGGTAGTTGAAAGACTACACAAGGCTCACATTGTCGATGAGAACATACAAAATAAGAGTATGTACAATGACATCAGTATTCTTACTGATGGCTCTTTAGTGGAAGGGAAAGCGGGGGCGAGGGCTTACTTTGAAGAGTTAAACCTAGCCTGTGCGCTTAGTCTGGGAGAGTATAATGCTTGGCTTGTTGCATGCGTTGGACTATCTGCTGGAAGGTCAGGTGCGGGGGAAGAAAGTCTTTATTGCACTGGACAACCAATCGGTGATCAGACGCATGCAACAGATAAACATAAACTCCAAATTGAAACTAGAGTGTGCCGAAAAGCTAAAAAAAATGAGGTTACGCTGATGTAGGTGAAAGGACACATAGGTACAGCAGGAAATTAGGTGGCGGATGCCCTAGCAAAACAGGGATCTGCGGCGATTTTCATTGGGCCGGAACCCAGAGTTGCTCTGGGGAACGGCATGATTGGAGCAAGGTTAGGTTAGATGGGTTGCCTAGAAGGGAAAGGCGCACATAGACCACCACTGGGTCCGTTGTGATACCCCTAGATACAGCATACCTGAGCTTATCTCAATCGTTAAACCAGCCAGAGCTGGAAATGAAGCGATGAAGACGACAGACACTAACTGCCTTAAGGTCGTCCAGATCGACAAAAAGTAGGACCCAAGGATATCTACTACGTTCCGCCAAAACAGGGCAAGTGCACAGAAGGTGATGGCACCTCCTACAGTAATCATTGTGCGGGAGTCGAAGTCTTCTAGCATGCTCCCCGATCAAACAGTGTCCAGTGATAAGCCCCACCACATTTCTCAAATGCCGTCTGCTCAGCATCAGCATCCCGTAGGATCGGATGGCATCAAGCTTAGGCCATAATTGCTTAGTTGAATGACATGTGGATCCACTACTCCATCTTGCGCTGGCTCTGTCATCCGCCACATTCTGGGTAATTATTTCGCAAGCTGCTAGAGGCATCCCTGTTCTACGCCACCACTCCCTGATCTCGTTAGTCGTTCCCGCCCGAGCCAGTTTGTCAGCTTTACAGTTCCCAAATATGCCACTGTGGCCCGGTATCCAGCACATCCTGAGAGATTCACGGCAGTCCAATACCGTCTTTGATGTAACAAGGACGGAGCTAAGCGCTTTAATTGCCAGTTGACTGTCCGTGAAGATAACAATATCCCTAGTGGATACAACATTGTGCGCAAGCCAGACTAGCGCCTCGGAAATTGCTACAACCTCCGCCTGAAAACGCTACTGTATTTCGGAAGGCGGAACGACAAACCAATATTCAACTTCTCCAAATACACTCCAGCTCCAACGCCTTCCTTAGTCTTAGCCGTCAGTAAAAAGGCTAATGGCATTAGATCCCCTTTTGGCTCGATTGGATCTTCTTAAGCCTGGAAGCATCACTGCAACTATCAATGCTATCGCAAAAATGCATCCACGAGCTACGTTTAGCTCTTCTCAGCTCTTTCTTATAAATACCAAGATTGCCTAAGTTCATTGAGCTGAGCGCCCGATCACGCCGACTTAGCCCTACCTCTTTGCTTACTAGCAGGGCGTGATTCAACAGCAGATAACCTCAGTACCTCAGGATCTCTACCATTTCATCCAATTCTTGCGCAGTACACGGCTGACTTGGTAGAGGGGGTAGTATATTCACAAGATATCTCCTGTACTTGCCCCAGTCAGTTCTTTTGCGATTCACGATTACTGGGTTTGGTTCAGGTCGCTCATCCAGGCCAAACTGAAGATAGCGATAATCAGAGAATGAGTGCTCATGAGAAACCTTCCAATCCCGAATCAAGTATTGAATATCCTCAGAAACAAGAGTTATATCTAGGACTACCTGCCTACTTCTGGTAACAAAGGTAGGTCCGCAGCCAACATTACATATAATGAGGTTTGTACTCAGCAAGTAGCTGAAAAACTCATCCCCTCTTTTATTCGTGTCGGAGCTACCCCACACCACATGGTGTGCGTTACAATCAGACCCGAGAATGATTCCGATTTTCTGTGAAGTGGCAGCATTTAACGAGTTTCTCAAGATGGTCGTTGGGATATCGCCATCATGTGGTAAGTACGCTGATATTAGCCAGTATCGCCGCTTCCCGAAATCTAGGCTAACAACTACACAGTCTTTGTCACTGAAGGGCGATACCAAGTGTGCATTTAGGGTCTTTTTAACAAGAATACAACATCGAGGTTTACCCTTATCCTTAACGTAAAAAGTATTATAGCTAGGAGACCTTAGTCCCCTCACTACATCATGAACAATCCAGGGTTACTGTAATAAAGCAATGTCTACTCCCTCTTGCACAAGACGAAGAAGAAGTGCAGCCGAAGCTGCCTTATAGTTGTGAAGATTGACCTGCACGAACTTGACCATTACTGCGGAAATTTTATTGATTCAACCACGGTAGCGTTAGTTGATTGAAGGTTTGGAGCAAAGGTCGGGAAGTGGATGGACTCCATGCATCAACGAAGATGGCAGGAGTTAGTCACTTGCAAACAACAAGCCTTTCCCTTGACGGCCTGTCGTTAAAACCGAATCTACAATTAGAGAGTGAATTTCTGAGGTATAAATTAAACATCTTAGGAGTTAGTGAGATAAGATGGTGGAACAGCGGAGAATTTATCTCTCCAACGGGTAGAACTGTAATGCTGTAATTCGGTAGAGATACCGGTAGTGGTCGTAAGTCATGTGTGGGACTTCTAACCAAAGCCGCACGAAACTCTTTCTTATCCTGGGATCCGGTCTCCGATCGAATCATGACCGCCAGGTTCCAGATAAAAATGAGGAAAATTTCAATAATATAATGTTATGCTTCAATTGAACCCGACAATATCTTGCCGAAAGATTCCTTCTACGAACAATTAAACGCCGTTCAGAGGAGAGCTCCTAAAGGTGACATTATAGTGGTAATAGGAGATTTGAATGCAAAAGTTGGCGCTGACAACTATGGGTTCAGACATGTGATGGGAGACACGGTCTTGGTGATCGTAACGGCAACGGTGAAAGATTTGTAGAGTTCTGCAATTTTCATAGTCTCTTCATCGGTGGTGCTATGTTTGAACATAAGGACCACCACAAAATCAGCTGGTCCTCTGTTGATCGGCGCAGAACACAAAATCAAATCGATCACTTTTCCATTAGCAAAAGATTCAGGAGTTGCCTCCTGGACGTGCGAAACAAGAAGGGTGCCGGTATTGGGACCAGACCTAGGCGCCGCAAACTCAACACCGCTCGACTCAAAAATTCTGCTCTCTTACAACAATATAATGACCATCTTGCGCAAAAAGCAACTGAGATAACTAGTCACCCAGATAGTCACATAAATGAAAACTGGGATGCAATAAAAAATGCGTACATTGATAGCACAGATACCATCCTTGGCACAAACCCGGATTGCCGGAATAAGCCCTGGATGTCAGACTATTCATGGCAGCGGATTGTTGAAAGAAAAGGACTGAAGGTTCGTTTGGCTGCAGCATCAGACGACAATCAAAGCAGCATCGAACTCCTTTACCGCCAGAAAGCTCGAGAAGTTCAGCGTAGTGTGCGATAAATTAGTTTATGCGAATTCTCTTTTAACCTCAGCAGAAGAAGCCGCAAGAAGGGACAACTTAAACGCCGTATACAGTGTCATCAAGGAGTTTACAGGTGGTCGTAACTCCTGCCAACATCCAGTGAAGGATAGTGATGAAAAGCTACTTATCTGGGAAGAAGATCAAATGAGACAGTGGAAAAAAAAAACTTCTCCGCCATCTTGAACCGTGTAACCTCTGGTGAAGTTCCCCCTCATATAGATAATTTAGCTAGCCATCAAAATCTGCCACTGCCCCGACTAAAGAGGAAATAGTCACTGCAATTATGGCACTAAACCGAGGAAAGGCCGCCGGACTAGACGGTATCCCTACCGAACTTTATCAAGCAGCGCCAAGCGTAACTGCCGATTTGCTGCACCCACTTGTGGATAAAGTTTGGAATAAAGAGACCTTTCCCACTGAATGGAAGGAAGGTTTGATCACCAAACTTCCGAAGAAGGGTAGCCTCACAGACTGTAATAGTTGGAGAGACGTTTGTGTGCTTCCTGCCGTTGCCAAGATAATAGCTGAAATCATCCTGGAAGGACTAAAGGCCCACTTAGAAAGGACGATTGATGAAGAGCAGGCTGGTTTTCGATCCGGATTCTTCTGTGTCGATCACATTAACACCTTGGAAATCATCATCGAGCAATGGGCTGAATACGATTCTCTGCTTCACTTGCTTTTCATCGATTTCGAGAAGGCTACCGATAGTGTGAACCGGGATTCTATATGGGCGACCTTGCGCAGGAGAAGCATCCCTGAGAAGCTTTTGGCTATTATTAAGGCAACCTATGACGGCGCGAAATGTCGCGTTCTGAATAAAGGTAAGGTGTCGGGGGACTTTGAAAATCACAGTGGAGTTCGGCAGGGGTGCATCCTCTCACCGATCCTATTTGTCACAGTGATCGCCGATGTGTTGCATGCAGTCCTATTCGGACTCGACAGAGGAATTCAATTAACTTTGACATCTTATCTACAACATCTTTGACTACGCAGACGACATATGCCTACTCTCCCACAAAATCATGGATCTGTCCGCAATGGCGTTAGATCTCGGGAGGGAGGCAAGTAAGGTTGGGCTAAAGATTAATACCAACAAGACCAAGGTTCTTAGCCCGCCAATGCGAAAACAGAAATCCGACACCTATTGCCACCGATATTAATGGGCAGCCTTTGGAGAAGGTGGATAACTTCGTCTACCTGGATAGCATTGTTGCCGAAAATGGTGGTACGTAGCAGGATATTGCTCGTCGTATCAACCAGGCTAAATGTGCATACGGCATGCTGTCCAAAATCTGGCAAAGCAGTTATCTCAGCATCAAGACCAAGCTGGGGTTGTTTCGCTCCCTGGTAATGTCTGTGCTTTTATATGGGACAGTACATGGAAAGTCTCGGTTAGTGTTACCAGAAAGCTGCAAGTTTTCGTCAACTCATGTCTTCGTCGAATTCTGAGAATTTTCTGGCCCGAAACAATATCGAATGACGAGCTAAGTCGGCGTTCGAAAATGGCAGTGGATAGGACACACATTTCGGAAGAGTGATAAATGCATTGCTTTGCATGCCATGAAATGGAACCCCATTTCCAACCAAGGCTGATCAAGAGAGGCTCCGAAAATCACATGGCGTCGATCTGTGGCAAAGGAGTGTGGGCGCTGGGTAAGTCTTTTGGGGAGTTGCGCCCCATTGCCCAGAACAGAGTACGATGGCGCGCAGGAGTAGTTAACACGCTATGCCCCACTAGGGGTTAAGGCAAAGTACTTCTACTACTACTTAAATTAGATCATCTATAATTTCTTTTTTTTTATTTTGTACAGGCTTTCTAAAATATGAAAATATCATCTCGCTGTTAAGTCGAAGTTTAAGTAAATTTGTTTCACCTGAACACCATTTTTTTAGCTTCAACGCAAATTATTTTAAAATTTTTAAATCCAAATGTAAGAATGAAACCAGAAAGTCCCCAACACGAGGGTTTTGTAGTACACGATGCAAGTAGAAATCTTCATCTCACAATATTTTCGCATTAGTACCTTTGTTTTCTACAGTCAATAAATATAAATTTAGAAGCAAAATTAAGTTTCCTTATACATATATTATAAATTGAGCACTGAGGAAGAAGAAACACTTGTCTGCATTTTATAAGATAAAGATGATAGATTCTTAAACTTAAAACTTAATTTTTTTTTCAAATTATACTCAATCTCACTTTTTAAAAAGCAAAGTATCCGGCAAGTATCCGCAATCATAATTCAGATTGCAATGTAGTGCATTCACCGTAAATTTCAATTTCAATTTTCAATCTATGGTTGACTCTAGCTGTCGTATTTTTATACGTTAAGCTTAAATTTAATTTTCCGAAAACATTATTTACTTTGGTACATACAATTATGTTTGTATTTAACATTAGGCGCGTGCTTTCGCAGCTATCCAGGTCATGGGTAGTTAATCCGAGCTTTTGTGCAAAAAAAACGATGTATCTGACCCATACATGGTAAAAGCATGTATTTGGCATGCAATGGGTTTGTCTCAGTTAAAGTTTGCATTTTAAGTAGTGGGATAAATCCACTATTTGCAAAATAACAAAAACTAACTTCATTATATTACATCAAGAGCAAGCATGGAACCTATCTAATTAATTTCGAGTAGTTTCCTAATATTTCGACAAAAATCACTTTTCCAATTGGAAAAAATGTGGAATCCCATTGAATTTAATTGAGGTGAATGAAGTGGAAACATAGTGGAACATCGTCGAACGAACGAACTTCTTCTAGCAACCGCTAGATGCGTCCTAAATAAAAGCTTTACTTGTGCACTATCCAGGTCAGGATCGACCCTCGATAAATTACTGGGTTAAGCGCATACCTATGAATGTATATAGGGTAACATAGTTGTTGTATTTCATGTTATTTCACTAACCTACACAGGTTAAGAAAATCAAAAGAACGCGCCTTTGTTTTGATTTCTTTTACGAAGCCTCCCCCAATCAGTAGTTTTTCTTTTTCATTGTATATAGGGATCCCCTCTTAAGTTGATGATTAAGAGTGCAACATTCAATCAGGTTCGCAAATCAATTGTAGATTATGCTAATTGCCTTGACCCCTCCAAGGGCATGGGCGCATCAACATCTCTAGCATTTCTATGCCTTGTTGACGTTTCGATAGCATATCTACTTTTCGGAAGTGCAGTTGCTAGCATGCACCCCCTATCCGTCTTTATACTGAAAAGCTCGGAGCACTGTCAGAGTTCTACTAGTACCCAAAGGCAGTTTTAGTTCGCGCCGAGATTTGAACTCTGAGCTCTAGATTAGGATCGTAGAGAGGTGACTGAACGACCACGGCCATCGAGCGCGACAATTGTAAATTATGATCTTAACCTTTATAAGCCCGAGCGTGGTGCAGCAGCACCCCAGACTTACATTTCTTACAGGAGAAGATTTTCCCCGTGCTGAAATTATACAATTAATTTATAGAATTATTTGCTGTAGTAGTTCTAATAATACTATAGAAAAGCGTCTTATTAATCTTCAGACTCATACACACTGCCATACGTGTCACCCGAAGAAAATTAGGCCTTGTCGTTTTGACATTCCTTTCTTTCCTATGGATAAGACTGAGATTTTGATAGAACTAGATGATTCTGATCCCCAATTAACAAACGCTAAGGAATGGGGAACAAATTTAAAACGAAAATTTTTGAAATTACCCGATAGTATTGTCAGATTTGATGTGTTTTTGACCTATGTACCTATAGATCTCAGCCGCGACAAGTAAATACATTTTAGCAATAAGAAGTTTACTTAAAGGACCTAAAGTTTTCTTAAAAAGGAGCCCAAAAGACATACATATATATCAATTCGTATTCTGTAACGATTCGATTGCTTGAGCTGGGCTCAAACCGAGGACGGAGATCGAGGCTGGTCGTTCAGACCTGCCGTGACACCTAAGTGCCAATATCTCCTCAGAGATGACCGAGGTACCGCGTGCTTGATAGCTAGCTCAGCTATCGGTAGTATGGGCTGGGTTTTGGTTCGGTCTCTCTGCCTCGTAATCGCTACAAAAAAAATCCACTCGACTGCCCGAAGACCTAAGCCAACGGATGTCCCTCAAAGGATATCATACAAAAAAAAATTGGGCCGCGAAATCCCCTCAAAGTCCCTGCCACTAGCACGGGAGCCCCCTGATGGCGATAGGGCTCCGCGCTCCCTCCCCGACCTTGGGTTGAGCCGCGCAATATTGCTCAACCCCCATAGCGAAATCGATGAAAACTACGGAAGAGAGTTAATTGGAGTGGAAGCCTTCAAGGACTCAAGAAGCAAACAATCTTGATTTAATGTGAATGCATTGCTTTAATTTCTTTTGCACTCATTTTCTTTACAACCAATCAAATTCATTTACAGAACGAAAACTTATTTTTATGCTTCGAGACTTTGAATATATAAATAAAATTGATACGTCTACCTATACTATCTGCAGGACTAGCCCACGCCTTCTTCTATATATTTTTTTTTTTTTTTGATAATTGCGCAACTATTAGCAGCTCCCATACTTAAACTTCTGGGAAATTATACAAAGGGGCGATTATTAGGAATGTGGCCTAAGTCCTACCTTTTCTTTACTTAAAAGTTCGCGTGTTATCTAATTCCGAAATATTTCTCCTCTTTTGTTTTTGTTTTATTTTAATATACTGTATTCTAAATTCATTATCGTTAAATATATTTCAATTGACCGATTAGGACGATGGTGTTGCACCATTTATATTTTTATACACCATTTCAAAATATTTTTTTTTCTAGGTACACTTTCTTTGTATCACTAATATTATTTTCAGTTAACAATCCTTGGAAACACCTGATACATATTCGGAAAATCGTACTATCGTCCCTGTTCGAATCTCTCGAAGAGAAAAAATGTGAAATGCTAAATGATTACTACGTACAAATGATTGTCGTCTATTCGTGTCGAATCAACGTCATGGCAAATGCGACTTCCAGCATAATTATTTCTTATAAATACATATTCTTTTTTTTTTGTTTACAATCGCAAAATAGCTTCCCTAACTTTAAACCTTACAAAGTTCTACGTGTTCTACAATTCTTCCTAATGGTCATCTCACTTTGTGCATTATATGAATTTCATCAAAAATAATTCACATTAAACACTTAATGAAAAACGTTGATTTTTCCTAAGACGGGATTCTTTTTTATTTATTTGTAAATGCGCATTTCGGACACCAGTTGTGTCCTTCTTCAGTACAATTCAACTATGTACTTTCGTCAACACCAAGACCTGCACCTATATACCCTCTATTTTGACAGCGTTAATTACTTTACATTACGTTACGTTACTCTAATTACCATTTAATGACATACAACATGTTTTGAAAGCAAATAAAAAATAGAAAAACCCAATCGAGAAAAAAGAAAATTGAGCCCCAGGTAGAATAATGATGAAAATCACCCGTTTCACTTCCTGGGTGATTCCCTCGCCAGTAGATTCAGCAGCCCTGATTGTAGATTCCCGATATCATGGTTCAGCCTCTGGTTTTCCGGTTCCCTTAGAATGGCCAGACTTTCTAGTGCATCCAGTTTCCTGCTGTCTGTACTCGCTTTGATAATCTCCACGTTGTCCCATGTTATGTTGTGCCCCTCTCCTGCTATGTGTCTCGCTACCATCGATTTTAGCGACGCGGGGTCCTTGTTGATTTTTACGCTAGACTCAGCCTCTCTCACGTGCTCATCCCATCGTGTGGAAACTAGCCGCTTCGTTTGCCCGACGTATGTTTTCTCGCATTCTGGACATGAGACCTTGTATACGCCGCTTACTTCATGTTTCAGTTTCTTGTCCTTCGTGGGCCCTAGCTTGTTCTTGAGCTGTTGCCTCCGGCTTGATGAGACCATTTCGATGTCCATATCCTTCATCACCCGCTTCAATTTCCCGGATGCGTACGAATGTGTGACGCCTATCCTTCTCCTAGGTTCTTCCTTGTTATGTTGGAGGGTAGTCATTCGTTGTTCTTCTAGCTTTCTCTGTTTCTTGCGGATGAGACATGATATCGCCCTTGGTTCGTATCCATTCTTCAAGCCCGTGTCGAGGATGTACCTCCTTTCCCTTTCGAATCGCTCCGTGCTCAATGGAACCGTGAAAAGTCGGTGTATCATCGAGTGGAACGGGGCAAACCTCTGGGAGTACGAATGGTTGGAGCTCGATGGAATCGTTCTTTGTGTGTGGGTTGGCTTCCTAAATATGTCGAGCTTCTGTTCCTTATGATTTTCAAGTCCAGGAATGGCAGTTCTCCATGTTCCTCCATTTCCATCGTAAACTTGATGTTCCGGTGAACCGTGTTCAGGTTGAAGAGGATTTCCTCTCCTTCCTCTTTATTGATAATCGCCAGCACGTCGTCCACATATCTCACCCAGAATTTTGGAAGTGATCTACAATTCTTCCTAATGGTCATCTCACTTTGTGCATTATATGAATTTCATCAAAAATAATTCACATTAAACGTCTATTCATTAATTCCGCCGAAATCGGATTAGTGGAAATAAAAATTAGCTAAATAGTACGTTCCCAACCGAAACAGAAAATCCTTTTCTATGTTATGTTTAAGCTTTAAATATTTTTTTGTTTTCAATTCAGTCATTGAGCCGAAGTGAACCAACACACCCCTTAAAGAAAAAAAATCCGCCCTAAACCATAGCTTCTGCATATGCGTCGCCGTTCCACTTCACGGAATAATTCGTAGCACTCATCACCCTTGGTCCAGTGTTGAAAATAATTAGCTATTGTAGGAATCCTTACCTCCTATCTCAAAAAAATGGAGTCCGTTTTGCCAGACTGTGACGTGGTAGAGTCGCTAGCACAGGAACCAACGCAGGGATCAACACCACCCTTAGCCATACGTGGCCTCTTGTGAGGCTGAATTGGTGACTCGTAGTCGGAAAGATGAGAAATGGACGACTGTCGCAGATCCCTGACGTAGGTGTCAATGTCCCTTTGACGGTGACCGTGTATTCCTCACCAGAAATCGAGAATGCAATCTAACGACTGCTGGATTTGCTGGGTTGCTATCAGCTGTAACCGCTGCCGTATACACTCTGGCGGCCGATGACCCGCTCTTCCACGCGACACTCCTGAGATCCACCCCGCAACACTGTTGGGGAAAGAAGCAATTATCTCGGTTTCAAGCTTAAAGTACTCAGCATCACTTAAGGGGTGCACACAGTACGAGTACTACCATATACCATTTAATCACATACCTTATTTTTGGGTCGATTTACGCCCCAATCCATTCCCCAAACGTCGCACGCACTTTTCGGTGATAAGCGAATCACTGACTTTCCTTAACGACCCCGAATTACCGTCGAGGGACCTGCTGTCCTGTCCTGCAGTCAGCCACCATGTTGCACGAAAACCCTCTCCACTGACATTTCGACACCCGGAAGTCCAATTGGAATTCCGCGAGTCGAAATGTCAATTGCTGAATCTAATTCAGAAACCCGACATGGCTGCTGTGACTGGTATAATAGTTGCGTTCACCAGACACCGCTCGGAATCGCCCGGATCGGTGTTTGGTGGACGCCGCCATTATTTGGGTTGGGTTGGTGGAAACAGTTGCAGGTATGTCGGGCGAATAATTCCGCTCGACTCACCTGCAACTGAGTGCACCGCCAGGGACCGGTCGAACCAGTCCTTAGGCACTCGTTACAATTCAACGAAAATACTACAGTTGCATAGAGCGAATATGGATATCCAATACATACTGGACCCATTCGCATGTTTATTATATTTTATTTTATATTGTAAATTATATCAATAAAGCTAATCGAGGTATGTCCCGGTTACTTCGAAATGCACTTGAAGAAGCAAAACTCGGCAACAAAAGTGTGCGTGAATCTCCCCGAATTATTTCAAACGTTTTCCTCAATGCATCGAAAATATTGGCTCAAGAAGCAATTTATTCACTGATTGGATTCCCAATGTCCAAATGTAGTGAAAGTGAAATTTTCATCAATACGAGCCGCCCTGAATAATATGATTTTTTTTTTCAACATATTATGTTGAAAAAAAATTGACCTTAATTTCGCCTCTATGTAGACAATTCCCCCCCCCCCCCCTCCACCCGGCAAAGTTGGCCAATTACGGCACAGCGCCCCCAATCAATCTTTACCCTTTCAAGAATGATTCATTAAATAACTGCAATTCGCACTACGAAAAACAACATGAAAGTAGTACTCACACCTATGAGGCCGGTAGGTGTATTTTTTGTATGGATTGTGTCAAAATGCATAATTTTAAATGAATGTACTATTAGCAAATATTATGTGATTGTAATGGAACTTAGAGATATTATTGTCAATGATGTTGGTTATCATTGGCCATCAATATTTTTGACCACGGGCATGCTTAAGGGGTGCAGGGGTGTGCTAACTGAAACTATATAAATATACTATTATTAACCTATTTTGATGAGATATCGAAATTCTGCGATTTTTCGTTTTCTATGCTAGTCAAATGCCGCTTTTCTGCAAATTTTCATATTTCTAAGTATAACGGTCTCGAAATGCAAGAGGGGGGGGGGGGGACAAACTCGTATCACATATTTTCCCCTCTACCTCTTTTCCCCTTTTTTCAAATTTGATGAAAATACCAAAAATGAATTATACTTGGTGTTACCTTTCTCATGGCACTCCTTTTGCCTATACCAGATGAAAAAAAATTTCGACTTTCATTTCCCCTCTATGGGGACCTCCCCTTAAAGTCTATTACAACGAATCGCTTTCTCTGGCGAACTGTAATAATTCTACATATTCTCACAAAGTTTCATATATACGTATGTAGCTTAAGCCGTTCGTGAGATATTTCATGGACAGACAGACATTTGACCGATTTCATAAGGGTTTTGTTTTTACTACAAAACTCTAAAAATAACACCGTTGGAAAGCCAACACTTTAGGGCAAGTTTTATCCAATTTGCAGATATGCCACTACAAAGTACCGTTAAAAAAATTTCACTTGAATTTTCGATGAAAAACAGATTTTGAAATTTCTTCAAAGTTTGTTTAGTTATATCTTTGAAGTAACGGTGATTTTCACAATCGGAAAAAAGTTTTTTTTTTTGTATGGAATTTTATGTAGTTTTAGAAAGTGATGTCAAATTACTGGTTGGGTTATTGGGGAAGTAGCATGTGGCAGGTCACGGTTTTTGACGACAATCACGAAAACAGTTATATCTTGGTAGCGGTTAAAGATAAGCGAATTTAATTGGTGTCATTATTTCTCAAACTAAGTGTGGTACAACCCCTATCAGTATTGCCCAACCTAACGCGGGACTTCCTGTAGATATACATTTAACCTCGCATCTAATAGGGCTGAACAGATTTTTTGATATAGTAATGGACGATCTGGTGGCCATCCGAAGATGCCCGTGGGGACGGAGCCTAAGGTGGCATGTTGACCGTGTAGGTCGGGCCTTGCCATCTGGCGAAGAGATAGCCCCTCAACTAGCTAAGCAGCGGCCTATGCTTGCTGTAGCTCAGTTCGGGAGACGTGGGCGGGGTTTTCCCGCGTCGTTGCCCCTGTCCTTACGTATTAATTAAATTCATAGGCCTGGGGAAGACAACACACAAACAAAGGGACAAAAAAATGAACAGTATAAAAAAAGGCGGTAAGGAAGGAATGATCGTCGGACGCCTCAGGTGCCCTCGTGCACGCAGCGGGGTCCAGGTCTTATTGGACCCTCGGCCGTCCTTGCCCACCCTACCATGAGGTCCCATGGCCGACAAAAATATGTGGGGACCTCCCTATATAAACAACACCTAAATTCCCCTAATAAGGAATCACTCAACGATGGGCGTCAACCTAAAAATATTTGGATCCGTTGAAGCTGCAATTATAATTTGTACTTTCAGGTAGATTCGTCTAATATTTTCTTTAAGATTAATGCCACCAGGTTTTTACCATGATACAAATATCCCCACGCCAATTCAATACAAACTCTCCAAGTCTGCAGATCAGTATCCGTCCTACGGGGAAAATCGGAGTTTGCATAGCCTGCGCATTAATACCACGGGTAAACGGATCCAAATATTGTAGATTAAATTTCTTCAAAGACCTTTTAAGTCATGAAAACACGATTTCTATGCACTCGTGCCATGTTTACATGAAGGTAATAATAAAATTAGCTAAGCTCCGTAATTTTCTTCGCTAATAATTCGTCGCGTTGTGTCGAATTGCACATATACATAAATAAATAAATAAATACACAAACATAAATCAATACATAAATGACCAAATAAATAAACAAATCAATGACACAATCAAAATCATCCATAAACTCATTCATACCATCATACCATGTTCACACGACATTCACATCTTCCGATTCACACCTTACACTCATAAAAATCATTCCGTCACATTCGCTACAGCATTCACAACATCATACTGACAGTCACAATGCATATTCAGACAAATAAATAAATATATACAAATATATAATATTATAAATAAATAAATGAACAAATAAACTCAAAACAGCACACACCAAAACATTCACACATTTACAGCACATTCACGACACAATCATACCAACGTTCACACAGCGATCCATGCACACCCCCACAAACATTCTCTTCACAGCAGCAATTCACTCAAACAGCAGTCACAAAACTTAACCCCACATTTACGACCGTATCCACTTATCTTATTCGGCCGGCGCTCCTTGGCGCTCTTCAAACCGGCAAATAGTATAGATTCCACAAGAGTTATCACTCCATAGAACTTTCGCCTCTGCCAGGAGATTTGTATGTATTGACAAATTGTATTGACTACACAGTATAGATACACAAGATAATCAATACATACAAATCTATCGACGGAGGCGGAGTCAGCTTTCTTGTGTATGTGTTGATTCTCTTGTGTATCTATACTGTGTAGTCTATACTTGTACAATTTGTCAATACATACAAATCTCCTGGCAGAGGCGAAAGTTCTATGGAGTGATAACTCTTGTGGAATCTATACTATTTGAAACTGGGGTCGCCTCACAGCCTAACTCCCATTCCGTCCGGAACATTAATTTGGATGACTGGCTGGTTTCGGCATATATTTTGATATTGATATTTTGGACCTCCATCAAGTGTACGTCAGAAAAAAGGACTCTGTTTATCATGAAATTAAAATGTAACCAAACTTGGTAGAAATAGGTATCTCCTGATTCCGGTGATGAGACCAAAGCACTCGAATACTGTTGAAAGCATTGTGAGTCCTTTAATCAGGACTGATACCATTTTGAGTCCTGATTCATGGTAAAAAAGGACATTATCTGCAATGAAGCGATGACTAGGCAAAATGGGTATGATATAACTGGGGGTCATGAGGCGAATTCATTGGACTACTGCTGAAGTCATTTTTAGTGCTTTGGTGTGGAAAAAGGATATTCCCAGCATCATATATCATATATATCTATCATATGACTGGCGATGTTGATGCCAATGCACTAGACTACTTTTGAAATCATTTTGAGTTCTTTGGGGTGGAGAAAAGGACATTCAAGACAATGAAGTGATATCTAGGCGAGACAGATATTATACACTGGGGAAGTTGAGGCGAATGCACTAGACTACTCTGTCTCTGGATCTTGTTAACCCCTTGTGGGGCATAGGGTATTAAACACACCGACTTTCCACCTCGTCCTGTTCGCCGCCATCGCCTTCAGCTGTCTCCACGATTTGCCTAATGACTTACCCTCGACCTCAACTGATTTTCTCCAGGTGTTTCTAGGTCGTCCAAAGCGGCGACTTGCATCAATTCCCTGTGGGTTTCAATCGAGGGCCTGTTTAGCAATGTTTTCCGGCCCTTTTCAAAGTGTGTGATCTATCCATTGCCACTTTCGCCTCTTTATAGAGGTGTCTATCCTGTCCTGGCGTTTATATTCTTATAATATATACCTATACCCGCACAAACTTGTTATTTTTGGCGCGCCGGTACACAAAAACTCCAACACCTCGGCTGCTTGAGACATACAAATTGCCGACACAAAAATCACGGCAAGGCGGCTCGGCGCCAAAAATTTTCCTCCGCCGGGCAAAATTTATCTCCCGTTCAAAAACTTCACTACCGTTTCAAAAAACGCCGTCCTCTCCATGTTGCAAACCCAACTCTTCACAATCCACCTGTGTGTGTGGGACAGATAGTCAGGATCGCATAACTTAAGGTGTGCGCGACCGCTAAACATAAAATTTTTAACAATTTTTCACAAATATATTTATTTTGGAAAAACCAAAAATAAATATTTTTGCGAAAAATACTTCGAATCAAATGTACCGGTCACGCCACAAAATTTGATTCATTACAATATGTTGTATATAGTTGCGGCCTTATTATGAATCTAAGTTTTCTACCTCCCCGGTGGACCGAAAGTCCTTGAGGGAGGGATTAGAAAAGAGTGTTTTCTAGTTTTTTACTTCTGTCTCCTTAACTATTAATCCCAGTGAAAAACTTTCTGAGACAAAATTAAAGATCACAAAACACATAAATAAAATAAAAAAAATGTTGTTTTAACTATTTTTTCGCTGTATTAAATTGTTTTTGAGATAATCTCATTTGGAAAACACTTACTCCTTTAATAAGTTGATTGATGATCACTGGTATATATACAATTAATAAAGAATTATATTCACTATCCAGCAATATTACGGGTTAAATACTAGTAGTACAAAGAAAGCGGTAAGGATCGATTCTTGCTGCTACTAAATAAGCTTTAATTTGAGAAAAGTCAGATGCCCGTATGTATAAAAAAAAAATAAATAACTGGCGCAACAGTCCAATTTGAACCACGGCCTCGAGATAAGTTAGCATCATCTCATTTTCTAGATCGTGACGGTTTTTGTGCAGAGGTATGTGATCAGCAATACGCTCAACCGAGTTATTTACCCCATAATGGGTACTCATTTAACAGCTGAGTGGGCTCATAGTCCGACAAGTAAATCCCCGGAATCGAACCGGGGCCCAGTGCGTTGAAGGCGAACGTGCTAACCGTTGCACCATCCGGACTACGCCCGTATGTATATGTATGTGATATTATAGTAGCTTAGAAAAGGAAAAAAAAACATTTATTTTGTTAAAAATGGGATTTTCCCTTTTTTTCCGTAACTACCATATCTACGGGCATCTTGAGATGCGTGCTGGCAACTGCATTCTCCGAAACGAGTTTATGCCAACGAAACGTCAACTGGGCCACATGGAACAGTTGACGCGCTATGCCCCACTAGGGGTTAGGGCAATTGAGTATATCTACGGTCGTCTGACTTATCACAAATTCAAGCTTATTTAGTTACAAAAAAAATCGACCCTTATGATTTTCCTCGTGTTACCAGTGTTTAACCCGTTATTTGATAAAATACTAAAAAACGATAACTTTCCCTACTTCGTGGGAACAAACGACTAATTTACACCAGGTGCTTTTTAATATTTTTCAAATTATGTAGATTATCTCGAAAACTGTTCGAAAGAAAGAACATTTTTTTTGTGATCTTTAGATTTGTCTCAGAAAGTTGTTCAGTAGGATGTATACGATGTATAGTAAAAAAATTAAAAAAAAAATCTTATTAGCCCCCTGCCTCAAGGACTTCTGGTCAACCGGGGAAGTCGAAATATTAGATTTCTAATAAGACCACAACCATAAACAACATATCTAAAGATCAGTTCTACCCCATTTTATGCGAGGTAACCACCCTTTGAGAATACAGATTACCTGGCCTAATAAAGTATTTGCACACTTTTTCGTCCATATACTTTTGGACAAAAATGTTCAATAGTGTGAGGGACCCACCGTCGTGCAAAACAAACAAAATGAAAAAACTTGCGTTCAGAAATTTGTACAAAATTTTTGACCACATGTATATTCGGTGAAATACACATGTACTCGTATGTACATACACTCACAAAATGTTCGTCCTTTGTAAAAAAAAAGGGAAATTATATTTTATTATATATGTACATAATATCCATGTTACGTTATGGTAATTAACAACAGGAAGAAGAGGTATGAGATGCATGTGGATTTCAAAAAGGGTTTTATGATGAGGTGTCGGATGTCACTCTCCCCGTCATTGTATAAATTTATACAAATGTCATTTTTGAAATGCGCTATTGAAATTCCCAAATATCAAACTTCGTGTTTGGCGCGTCCTGCTAATGGCGCTTTCTTGGATAATCTATTGAAAATTGATTGAAGAATCTTTCCCGCATTGTTTAGCAGATATTTTGGGCGGTATACATTCGTTTTACCGTTGTTTAGTTTTGGAAGAGTACACTTTCCGATATTGGAGGAACATCTTCTTCGTCAGCAGTGACGTCGTGTTATGTTCTAGCTGAAGTTCCTGTCGAGGAAAGAGTACTGGGAATATTGTTTCCAGAAGCACGTGACACTTAAGCTGGAGTGGTTTTAAACTGCTGATCTTCTTCATTTCTACCCTATAGGCAGTTCCCCAAGGGTTTATGTATGCATCCTCGCAAAGCTTTTGAAAACAGTTTTGATTTCTTTTCCTGATCGCCTGCTTTATGAGTCTGTTCGCGGTTTTGTATAAGTTTGTATATTTCGCTATGTCCTGACTTAGTGGCCGTTTTTTTTTATTGACTTTCGCGCCGCGAATATGTAATAGACGGTCTGGTGGTCATCCGAAGATGTCCGTGGGGACGGAGCCTAAGGTAGCATAATGACCGTGAATGTCAGGCCGTACCATCTGGCGAAGAAAAACTCCCCCTCGGGAGTAACGACAACATAAACAGGGGTGGCAAAATGGGGAATATTAAAAATGAAACCGGAAAATAGAGGGCTAGGCCCGCAATCCGAGGGTTTTGTAGTGTCCGGTGCCAATAGGAGATGAACTGTCCTACTCTTGCAGATGCTTAACCATTCATGTTAAGACGATATTGCAAATTGCAAGTTTGCATAAAAAATATTGAAAATAAATTGTTTGAATAATTATAGAAAGTAGAGTCAGTGACCCCCTACCCCCCCCCCCCCTCTTCCCTTCCTCCCTCCTCTCCTACCAATCATTACCCTTTTGAAAATGGTTAACTCCTAATCGCTCTACGGAAAACAATATGCAAGTATGTTGTACTCGTAGTACTAGTATGTAGTACAAGAAACCTGTTATGTGCATTTTTTGTATGGATGATATCAAAATGACCAAACCTAAATGAATGTACTACTATTAAATATTACGTGATTATTACGAAATTTCGAGATATTATTGCACATGGTGTTGATTATCGTCGGCCATCAATATTTTCGACCTCGGATGAGTTTGAGAAATGCAGGGGTGTGCTAACTGTAACTATAGAGTTATACTATTATTAACCCATTTTGAGAAGATATCAAAATTCCATTATTTTTTTGTTTTCTGTGCTAGTTGAAAGCCATCTTCTTGTAAAATATGTTTTCATATTTCTAAGTGTAACGGTCTCGAAATGGTAAGGGGGGTGGAGGGGGTGGGACAAATTATGATCTCATATTTTCCCCTCTGCCTCTTTTCCCCTTTCTTCAAATTTGATGAAGATGCCAAAAATGGAATGTACTCAGTAGTACCTTTCTCATGATACCCCACTTGCCCATATCAGATGAAAAAAAATGTTGACCTTAATTTCCCCTCTATGGGGACATCCCCTTAAAGCAGCAACCCACCTACCTCCCCCCTTAAACTTCTCTCCCCTACCACTCCTATACCACCAATCTCCACCCTTTCAGGAATGGTTAACTCCAATTCACTTTACGAAAAACAATAAACGATATTTAGGTATGCAGTACTAGTTAGTACGTAGCCGGTTATGTGCATTTTTTGTATGGATGGTATCAAAATGTCAAAATTTAAATGAATGTACTATTATTAAATATTATGTGATTGTAGTGAAACTTGGAGGTATTATTGCCTATGATGTTGGTTATCATTGGCCATCAATATTTTTGACCTCGGGTGCGCTTAAGGGGTGCAGGGGTTTGTTAACTGCAACTATAGAAATGTACTATTATTAACCTTTTTTGATGAAGTTTCAAAATTCTATTCATCTAGGTTTTCTACGCTAGTAAAATGGCGCTTTTCTGTAAATTTTCATATTTCTAAGTATAACGGTCTCGAAATGCAAGGGGGGGGGGGGCAAACTCGGATGACATATTTTCCCCTCTCCTTCTTTTCCCGTTTCTTCAAATTTGAAAAAAATTTCAAAACTGGAATGTTCCCAACGGTACCTTTCTTATGATACCCCACTTGCCTGTACCAAACGAAAAAAAAATTTCGACCTTCATTTCCCCTCTATGGGGACCTCCCGTTAAAGTTGACCTACTACGACGATTCGCTTTCTCCGGCGAATCATAGTAATTCTACACATTCCTACAAAATTTCATGTATGTAACTTCAGCCGTTCGTGAGATATTCCATGGAGAGACGGACTGACGGACAGACGGACAGTCAGACATTTGACCGATTTCATAAGTATTTATTGTATTTTGTATTTACTACAAAACCCTAACAATCGGCCGATAAGGATGGGACTATTGGCGGGCGGCTCAGATGCTCTCGAGTTCGCATCGGTGTCTGGATGTAATGGAGCCTACGGCCTCTGGTTTCATACCACCAACAGATCAGAATTCATCAGGTGCTGCCTTCGATCTGCCGCTGGAAGCAGCAATACCAGGATATGGTTCATTACAGGAAGGCTGCTACTTCGAGACCAAGAATCTTTAAGTTAAGGCGGTGATAAATTAGCGAGTAGTACCGCGGTTTTGTTTCCTCTACGGTAAAGCTCGCTAGTGTATTACGTCCAAATCGCGGTTTTGTATACCGCTGTACTAGCTCGCGGCTCGGAATTTTTGCTTGAAATTTTGGTTTGCATCGCAGTAACCGACAGTGTATCACGCGAGCCAAATTGACAAATTCCGAATTGACAGGATTTCGAGGAAAAATCATGAATCAAATTGACGTGGGAAAGACGCTCCCTTGAGTGTAGCCAACCCTTCATTCACACACTTTGCGCTTGTTTCTTTTGTTCACTGGATATTTTAATAATATCGCTAAATAACAAAAGTGTTCGTGTTCGTCCTCCGCGGAATTCATTTCGCAATTATTTAAACTGTCACATTATTAAAATAAATAACTGGCGCAACAGTTCAATTTGAACCATGGCCTCGAGATGAGTTAGCATCATCTCATTTTCTAGGTCGTGACGGTATGTCTTGTGCAGAGGTGTGTGATCAGCAACACGCTCAACCGAGTAATTTACCCCATAAATGAGTACTCATTTTACAGCTGAGTGTGCTCATAGTCCGACATGTAAATCCCCTTTTTTATTGAAAACTACTGCATTCAGTAGGAATCGAACCGGGGCCATACTGCCAATGTATCACTAAGGCAGGCTGAGGAGTAAAACCGGCGGGTAATACTGTCGCGAGTAAAACCGTTAACCTATCACCACCTTTACTTAAAAGGACAATCCTGGCAAGAAAAAAGGTATCCAGGGCTTCTCTGCGCTTCGTCCGGTCACTGAAGAGGCTCCCAATGCCGGCAATTCGAAACCTTTATGGAGGCCTTAAATATAACGCACACAAAACCAGAACTGCCCCGTTAAACCGAGTCCAAAAGTCCAAAAACTACTGTATAGGAAGCATGGGGGTGCTAAAGAGGAAAGTACAGCTACTCGAAGGGTAAATACGTGAAGCAAAGTGGTCAAATTTCAAAACTTAGACAGGTAGGCTTAATGTGCTTGTGGTGATGCCAATCGGGGTTGAAGGACTAAAAAGAACCCGATGAGATCCTTTTCAATGCTGTCCTTTACCAGGAATGCGGACCACAGCGGCACACTGCTCTTCAAGTCGGCGCAGTTGATAGCGTACGCTGACGACATCAACACAATGTTTCGAAACCTACTCGTCGGAGAAGAAAAAAATTACAATATAATCTTGACACAGCTGCAAGAGAAGTTGGTCTACACATTAACCAGGACAAAACAAAAGTAATGATGCAATCAGAAACAAGGACGCCAGAACAAACGAACATTGACATCGGGGAGCTCAGCATCCAACTCGTAGACGACCTTATATACCTAGCTAGTAACCTGAGATACAGGGATGAATTCGAGATGGGTAGTGATAAGGAGTGGCGACCGGTAGCGCCGTGTGTTGAGGCATCAGTCTTGTGTTTGACTACCGGCGTTTCGGGTTCGAATCCCGTCCACGATGACGTTCGTGGCCATGGATGTGCTGGAGGTGCATGCTGGCAACTGTATTGTCCCAAACCAGTTTATGCCGTCGAAACGTCAATTGGGCCACATGGAACAGTTGACGCGCTATGCGGGGTTAGTGCAATTTTGAGAGAGAGAGAGAGAGAGTGATAAGGAGTAACCGTCACCTAGGTAGGTGTTATATTTACTCAAATAATTGTCATTAAATCATACAAATACAAGTTAGGTATAAGTATAGGTAAGTAGACTGCTGGCGCGTTTTGATTGGAATTATTAATTAAGTATATGTATATCGTGGAGAGCATATCAAATGAATAAATATATGGATATACATATTTAGTTTGGTTAATATTCTACAAACTTTACTTCGCCGTCCGGTTCAGCTAAGTGTAATCGCGAATTCGCGCTTCTCGTGACTGGCTAAGCCAGACAGTTGAAAATTGAAAGCGCGTGACGCCCACGGCCCGTCTCCGTGGTTGGTCGGGCGGCTGTCCAAGAATTGGTATAATACCTTGCTCATAATTGATTTACAGCCGTTACGCGCGGATTTCTAAATCTGTTTCAGTTCAGCACAGCCACCGCTTCTAATAGCTTCTTCACAATCGTTGTTAAACCAGGGGGTAGTAATCGGTTTAGGATTCTGGAAGCAATGTGCAATAAATAAACACATCCCGAACCATATAATATTTATGTATAATGGTTTCGCTTATTAAATAGATGTTCTTTGTGGAGAAGTGGAGCTCTCCGATGAATTTGTTAAACGAGGTCCAATCAGCTTTGTCATAATGCCATATAAGTATTTTAACCGATGACACATTTTTATTTGACAGAAAGCTGGAGCGAAGTCTGAAGTCTAAACAATGATCCGAACCGCCCAATGGACTTTCGATTGAAACCAAGTATTTTTCAGGATTCGATGTTAAGAATAAATCTAGTTGATAGGCTCTTTCGCCAAGTGTATCGGGTATTCGGGTTGGAAAATCCACTATAATGCAGGTTATACGAATAGCAAAAAAGCTTAACAACTCTACCAGCCGGGCTTGTGGTAAAGGAGTGTCTAAGCCACTGAACGTTGTGGACATTGAAATGTCCTGCAAAAACGAGAAATTGATCTAATAGTTCATCAATATTAGATGCCAGTGCATTAAAGGAACATTCCGTATCGGCATCCGACATTTTGAAGCTGCGGTATAGGAAACACAGGAATATTATGTGTTTTTTAAACTTACCCAGCTAACCAAATAGTCGCGCTCGGTGGCCGTGATCGTTCGGTCGCCGCTCTACGATACTAATCTAGAGCTCGGAGATCAAATCTCGGCGCGATCGAAACTGCCTGTGAGTACTAATAGAACTCTCACAGTGCTCCGAGTTTGTCAGTACCAAGACGGCACAGATAGGAGGTGCATGCTAGCAACTGCACTTCCGAAAAGTAGAAATGCTATTGAAACGTCGACAAGGCATAGAAATGCTAGAGATGTTGACGCGCCCATGCGCCTGGAGGGGTCAAGGCAATTGGAGAGAGCTAACCAAAAAACGAATGATAGTCCGAAATGAATGTTCCGCAAATGTAGAACCCCATATATCTCATGTAAACCGGGAACTTTACCCAACAAACGAATAAAAGAGAAAGTGTCAACTTTGTATTTTTGTAATTTGACTTTGACGCCGGACACTGCAAAAACTTTGATGTGTTTATTTGTTTTCCAGTTCCGTGTCCAGAAACCTTTTATATAAAATAAAATACATAGAGTAAACAAAATTCAAATTGTAAAACAGAAAAACAACAACATAAGAGCCGTAATAATCATCATTGACTTTATCACTATACAAAATTATAACTATACGCATTTGAACCAAGTGCAAAAATACATCTTCTCATAGGATATCGTGAATTTAAAGGCGTATTAACTAAGTCGTATTAGTGCTAACAACTGTTCGTGGTGTATTTACACATGAAAGATGTAAATTGTTGGTATGTGACTTTGGTTTAGAAAATGTGATGAGATAATCCTTACAAAAGCACTTTTATACCGCTTCAATCAAAGGATAAAACGAATGCAAAGTTTCAGGAAAAGTATGAGGTATTAATACTCGTATAACATATAAAATGGACTTATGACCAACAACAACTTTAGCAACGACAGCAACACCATCTAAGTCCCAATTTTTCAGTCCAGCACTGCATGGCAAAAGTTAGGGAACTTTGCTAGTTGACCGGGCGATGCTAGTGGTTCGCGTCTTTGACCAATAGTGGGTTTTAAATTGAGATGATTTCGCACTCCCCATGCTCCGCAGCTTAGGGGGTTGCTTCCCTCAGTATACCGCACTTAAACACTCGATACCTTCGCCCTGCATTCTACAGCCAACCACTATTAGACAAGGTGCGCACCTCGATGTGTCGCCCGGTGAAATAGAATATACCAATATTAGTACCAAAACCAACTAATCCTCCTGAGTTAGCTCGAATTAGTTAATACTCGAAGATTGTCTCGCTATATAAATGTATTTGATGATACATTTTTCCGTTCGAAGAAAATTAATCAAATCCGACCGGTACATGCTGTTCAAAGCCGGTTCAGATATACGATTCATAGGCGAAAACCATTTCAATGATAATCTTATTCACTTTTCCAGTTAATATATTTCTTTCCTTTATTTTGACAACGTTTCGCTATTCATTAGCATTCTCAAGTCTATATAACAACAATAAGATACTAAATGAAAAAGGTTGATTTTTCCTAAGACGGGATTCTTTTTTATTTATCTGTAAATGCGCATTTCGGACACCAGTTGTGTCCTTCTTCAGTACAATTCAACTACTTTCCTCAACACCAAGACCTACACCTATATACCCTCTATTTTTACAGCGTTAATTACCCTACATTACGTTACGTTACTCTCTGTTTTGAAAGCAAATGAAAAAAAAAATAGAAAAACCCAATCGAGAAAAAGAAGAAAATTGAGCCACAGGTAGACTAATGATGGAAACCACCCGTTTCACTTCCTGGGTGATTCCATCGCCAGTAGATTCAGCAGCCCTGATTGTAGATTCCCGATATCATGGTTCAGCCTCTGGTTTTCCGGTTCCCTTAGAATGGCCAGACTTTCTAGTGCATCCAGTTTCCTGCTGTCTGTACTCGCTTTGATGATCTCCACGTTGTCCCATGTTATGTTGTGCCCCTCTCCTGCTATGTGTCTCGCTACCATGGATTTTAGCGACGCGGGGTCCTTGTTGTTTTTTACGCTAGACTCAGCCTCTCTCACGTGCTCACCCCATCTTGTGGAAACTAGCCGCTTCGTTTGCCCGACGTATGTTTTGTCACATTCTGGACAAGAGACCTTGTATACGCCGCTTACTTCATGTTTCAGTTTCTTGTCCTTCGTGGACACTAGCTTGGTCTTGAGCTGTTGCCTCCGGCTTGATGAGACCATTTCGATGTCCATATCCTTCATCACCCGCTTCAATTTTCCGGATGCGTACGAATGTGTGACGCCTATCCTTCTCCTAGGTTCTTCCTTGTTATGTTGGAGGGTAGTCAATCGTTGTTCTTCTAGCTTTCTCTGTTTCTTGCGGATGAGACATTGCGAAGGACAAGAAACTGAAACATGAAGTAAGCGGCGTATACAAGGTCTCTTGTCCAGAATGTGACAAAACATACGTCGGGCAAACGAAGCGGCTAGTTTCCACAAGATGGGGTGAGCACGTGAGAGAGGCTGAATCTAGCGTAAAAAACAACAAGGACCCCGCGTCGCTAAAATCCATGGTAGCGAGACACATAGCAGGAGAGGGGTACAACATAACATGGGACAACGTGGAGATCATCAAAGCGAGTACAGACAGCAGGAAACTGGATGCACTAGAAAGTCTGGCCATTCTAAGGGAACCGGAAAACCAGAGGCTGAACCATGATATCGGGAATCTACAATCAGGGCTGCTGAATCTACTGGCGATGGAATCACCCAGGAAGTGAAACGGGTGGTTTCCATCATTAGTCTACCTGTGGCTCAATTTTCTTCTTTTTCTCGATTGGGTTTTTCTATTTTTTTTTATTTGCTTTCAAAACATGTTGTATGTCATTAAATGGTAATTAGAGTAACGTAACGAAATGTAGGGTAATTAACGCTGTCAAAATAGAGGGTATATAGGTGTAGGTCTTGGTGTTGAGGAAAGTAGTTGAATTGTACTGAAGAAGGACACAACTGGTGTCCGAAATGCGCATTTACAAATAAATAAAAAAGAATCCCGTCTTAGGAAAAATCAACCTTTTTCATTTAGTATTGCTATAGGCGTGGAAAACATCGACGAAAATCTATTGTGTATTTAATAATAAGATGATTAAAAATAGAATACAACAATATATTACAATATAAATCTATTTGTTACCTTTATGTAAATTGAATATATGAAGATATAAAAAATATTATATATTATATGTCCTACAGATTTGTATTTGATATCGCTCAATGAACTAGAACCAAGTCATTTTCGAATTCATAACTAATAGTTCAGTTTCAGATTAAATGATGCTACAGGCAGGGTGGAGTATGGCACATCACAATAAATATAAAGCGCAACACCTCTTTGAGCGGAAAAGAAAGGAACCAATCGATAATCAGAAATATTAAATTGATAAATGTCCGCATCTGCAGTGACCTTGGTTTCAACAATTCAACAATTGCTGGTCTTTCTGAATTTAAGTGGCTGACTATCTCTCTCTCAATTGCCCGAACCCCTTGTGGGGCATAGCGCGTCAACTGTTCCATGTGGCCCAGTTGACGTTTCGACGGAATAAACTGGTTTCAGAGAATGCAGTTGCCAGCATGCACCTCCTGCACATCTGTGGCCACGAACGTCGTCGTGGACGAGACTCGAACCCGAAACGCCAGTAGTCAAACATAAGACTGATACCTCAACACACTGCGCTACCGGTCGCCCCAATGTTGCGGACTACCAAAGTAAAATTCATTCTTAACCCGCAAATATTTCAGAAATCAAAAGCGAAATCCTGCATAATTCGTGAAATAAATGATAAAAGCGACACTCAACTGAGACAAGTGATGGTTGATTTTGAATATTACTCGTATATTTTAAATATTTAGATAATGGTGGTTTTAGTTTCAGATAGATATTAGGATGGAATCTGAATGAATATGAATGTAATATAGTACATATATGTAATCAGAAATTTTGAACGAGCGTGAGTTTTCTATGCGTTGCGGGTCTAGTTTGGGTATTCATTTTACAGTGTGTCATCCTTGAATTGAATTACTCGAAGGCTATGTCAGTGTGCCGAATCTTTCGCTCATTCTGTTGAGTCGTTCAAATAGAACGACTCGTTACTGTGTTACACATCATTAGACAGTAGTGTTATGTGTACTTTGCCGATAATTAACAAAACTACTGCAACCTAAAGGAACAGTTGTAAGCTACGCAGTCAAAAGAAAAATCTGAAATGGTCTTGCCGACGCTAAGCTATCGATCTTATACACAAGTTAAAAACGTAACACACACACAATTTTGCGAGCAGACACGGCGACACGTCTAGCCATGTCGGTGATCAGAAGTCAACTCCTTTGGTCAGGAAAAGGGACATTCTTGGGAATGAAGTGATTATCTATGCAAGATTGGTGTTATATGACTGGTGATCATGTTGCGAATGCACTAAACTTCTGTTAATGGTATTTTGAGTGCTTTGGATACGTAAATAGCACCTCCTTGGGCATGGATAGAAACCGAAACCAAACCTAGCAAATATCGATATTTCTGGATCGGGGTGATGATACTAATCTTCTGGAAGTAAGGGACGTATAGGATACCAAGGACTTTATGGACAGTAAGGACCTAAAGTCGTTATGTCCTCGAGGGCAACTCAAAGTTATGTCAAACATATATTTACCCAAGGATGCGCACCCGAAGAATTAGTTCTTTAGGGACAACATTTTTTAAAGCAATACACAGATAACTTAAAAGCAAATGGATCAAAATGAAAAAATATTTTGCATGAGGCGGGCCTAAAGTGTTGGTGAATATAATCGTTCTTTTTGTGTTATTTTATTGTATAATAAGTAGTAAAAAATTAACGATCTGTCAGCTAATATTACTTCAACGCATGGTGAAGACCTTGTTTAGTCGAATTGGGACACCCTGTATAACTAAATGTAAGTCGAACAATAGGGTTTCAGGTCTTATGTAAAGTTAAATAAATAATACATCGCTAACGATTTCGCTAATAAGAAATTCACAGAATTATTTCGAATGAGAAATGTTTGCCTTAAAATCGTCAGCAACGGTTAGTACTGGGCCCCGGTTCGATTCCTACTGAATGCGGTAGTTTTCGATGAAAAAGGGGACTTACGTGTCGGACTATGAGCCCACTCAGCTGTTAAATGAGTACCCATTTATGGGGTAAATAACTCGGTTGAGTGTGTTGCTGATCACACACTTCTGTACAAGACATACCGTCACGATCTAGAAAATGAGATAATGCTAACTCATCTCGAGGCCATGGTTCAAATTGGACTGTTGCGCCAGTTATTTATTTTATTTAATTTAATAATTGTGCCTAGAACTGTATTCTACAGATCGAAATGAAATAAAAATTCATTCAGCGGAATTTAATGCGGACAATTTGCAATAAATTTATTTGCGTGATCCAGCATCTCGAACTTTTCATAAAAAAAATGCCAAGTCAATTTAAATTGACTTAGACTAATTTTTGAGGGAAAAAACCAAACAAATAAAATGCTGCAACTGCATTTTCGTTGTAGTCTCATTTGAAGTTTTTCTAACTTTATTCTCTCCCGTTTTCTCATTGTTCACAAAAATATCAACGGCATAACAATCGCGATCTATCCTACTCGACAGGAGTATTTCCACCAACATGGAAGAGGGCTCATGTCCAACCAATCCCCAAAAAAAGTGAAGCATGTGATGCCTCTAATTATCGACCAATAGCGTTGACTTCGATCCTGTCAAAAGTCTTTGAAACCCTTGTCAACAACCAACTTATGAGTTATCTTGATTCACACCATCTCATCAGCGGTCGACAATACGGTTACGGTTCTTTGCGCTCCACCGAAGATTAAATGATATATCTCACCGAAAGATGGAATCGATGTATTCATCAATTAGGTGAACCTATAATCATAGCCCTCGATATTTCGAAAGCTTTTGACAGAGTTTGGCATCCGGCTCTTTTAGCTAAACTCCAGACTTCTGGTCTGGATTGAAAGTTTCCTCCTCCACCGTTCGCTTCGAATCGTGCTCGATGGAGTTAAATCGAATTACCGTAACACCAACGCAGGAGTCCCCCACCAACGCTTTTTCTTCTGTTCATCGACGATCTTTTAAGTGTGACTTCAAACCCAAATCACAGTTTTGCAGATGACAGCCCCCTTGATTCTATTCATACTTTTAATTCTGCAGCTGACTCCTACCAAAATGCTACATCTGTCAAGCGAGATCGCATGTCTGACTCACTAAATAGCAGTGACGTGCAGTGGAAATTTTTCATAGTCAAGCAGTTGGGCGCCCTAAAGCCAATTTAGCATAAACAAAAATGGACTGTATAATAGAATATGGACAGTCACAAAAACATTTATACCAAGCGGCTTTAAGCCTTAAAGAAGAAATCAGGAAAGATATAAATAAAATATTGGCACATATATTCGGAATACAAAAAAAAAATAAATAAATAAAATATTACTAATAAAAAAAATGATAAATAAATATTATGTTAATTAAGACTAAGAAAAATTCAGGGGTATTTGAAATAAATAAATATTCTTTCGCCATTGCCATTTATTTGTATTCCAAATCTATGCGCCGTTCTTTAAGTAAAAACTCTTTAATCACATTATCAAAAAAATCGTTTTCTCTTCGCATTTGTATAAGAAGATCCTTTTCAACCGCAATTAAAGCAAGATCCGAAAGTCGTTCTTGGGATTGGCGATTTCTCAAAAATGTGTGAACGCGCTTTAGTGTTGAAAATGACCTTTCCGCAGTTGCCACTGTGACTGGAATTGACGTTAATAATTTTGCTAAAATATGAACTTGCTTAAAACCGTTTGCGACATAAGGCCGTTTTTGAAAATAATCGAGAATTTTACTAGGATTCGCGTTTTTAAACTCATCTGAAGAATAAATAACTTTTAGCTCATTTTTCAACTTTATTCTGTCGAAAAATTGACCGTGATATTCAATAAGTGAGTCAAAATTTTTATCGGGAAAATTTGACTTGAATTTAGAAAAATAATTCGGTTCAAGCAACTCTAAAAATGAAAGATCTTTAAACGAATGGAATCGATCTCGAATTTGCCCGAGAATAACATCTATAGTCTCCCGAAATATCCGCCGTAAATTTTGTAAAGGATCTATCGCATTTCTACATTTCTTACGTGGTGGTTGATATTCTGCTGTAACTGTCGAATAGAAATTATCAAACTTTTTAGAAAAGTCATTTTCAAGCCAATTTTCAAATTCAATAATTTTTTGGCTTGCATATGAAATGTTTACCACTTTCCTCTGAATAATATTAAATAATATATCAGTTTTCGAAAAAAATTCTGAAAAAATTAACAGATATAATTGAAAATCTGACTCTGCGAATTTTTGTAAGTATTTTATATATCGGAAAAAGTCAAGGAATCGCCATCCCAGTGTTGAGAACCATTCGAAATTGTCTCAAAAACTGTACAAATTTCATGCTTATGTTCAAATATAACGTTAATAATACGCGAATGATAATGCCAACGCGTTTTGGAAACCGATGGTAAACGACGATTTACTATATTTGCAAAAAGGTCCGACCTTTTAGTGGATGTATTAAAAAATGATGCGATTTTATTGATGTGCGCGAAAAATAATTTAATTTCCGGAATAAACTCAACTGCTTTAGACAATACTAGATTTAGTGAATGAGCGTAACATGGAACGAAAATTGCCGATTTATGTTTTTCCCGAATTAAAGTCTGAACTCCACGAATTTGAGAACTCATTACTGCTGCGCCATCGTAACATTGTGCAATTAATTTCTTATCGATATTAAAATTTTGCAATTGTTTTAAAATGTGAGAGCTTATTGCTGTAGCTGTACGATTAGCGCTTACATCCAAAAATCCGATAAATCTTTCTTCAATCTCATTTGATATTGTATATCTAAAAATCATCGTTAATTGTTCCCGACCGCTAACATCTGGCGTTTCGTCGACCATTACAGCTACAAATGGAGCCTCCTTTATTTCCAAATTGATTTTATTTCGAACCACATTAGCTATAGCGGAAACAAGATCGTTTTGGATTCTATTAGACAAACCCGAAAACGCTGCATTTGCTTTTATAGAATCTATGTGGGACTCAATTATCGGATCGTACAAACTCAAGAAATTTACGGTTTCGATAAAATTACCACGATTATTTGAAGAAGAGTCTTCATTATTTCCGCGAAAAGGAAGCTCCTGTTTTGCCAAAAAAATTACAGTATCGATTAAACGTTTCAAAATATTACGATTACGCTCAACTTTTTCATTATGCAAACTAACAGATATTGCCACCTGGTTACTAAGCATAAACTCTATACGCTGAGAACCAAAATTATCTAATTTAATTAACGACTGAAGATGTTTTTCGGAACTTGAATGCTTTGCTGCTGAGCCCGTAAAATTATTCAAATCACTAAATCCAGCTTTATTCCAAACAGATTTTTCATTCGTGAACAAAAGACACGGCCAGCAAAATAACTTATTTAATTTACAGCTTCCCGTTAACCAAATGTACTTTTCATACGTTTCGATATGGAATTTTCGCGTAATATTTTTTAATTTAAACTCTAAACTAAGATCTGGCTTCGGTCTATCCGATTCTATAATTTCTCTTTTCTTGGCAAAGGAAAGAGTTGAAAATCCCGCTTTTAGTACGAAATCCGTCGCGCAGCAATACTCCGACATAATGCGAAAAGAAAACTTACCACTTTTGTCACAAATCAAATCAATTAAATCACTACAAACGGTCAAAAAAACTTCAAATCACAATTTAATCAAAATCACCCGATTGCACTGATATCCTCTTTTAAATTGCAACGGAAAATCCATTACATAACAAAAACAAAAGCTCTACTGGAAAAATCAAATTCCCATAAACATTCCCTGCATTGGCAACATTTCATTAACAAGCATCATTGGGCTTTATCCCACACACAAAAGCAGTCGCGCCAGTGCTTGACTTGTCTCATATAAATTTGCGAACAAAACAAAAAAAAATCGTTGCCCAATGTACTACCGAAATCCAAGATTCCCATTTTCTGGAATCAACATGTCTCTAGTATTTGGATGCACACATGGTAGATGCATCTAAAGATCTAGGCACATTTTCCTATTCTAAGTTTGGTGTCTATGGTGTGCAAAATGTGGGAGGTTTGAATATTATCTAAAGTAATTGAACGAATGTTTTTTAACCAAAAGAAGGCGCGGATCAGAATTTGAATGTGTAAAGGAATATTTGAATGATAATATGTATTCTTCAGCTTAAAGAAAAACATTGACTGAAATGATGATATGTGTATTGGTGTAAGCAAAGTTTATTATTGAATTGCTTATTTCGGTAAGTCAAGCAGTTTGGAATTGCTTACTACGAGTGCACGTCACTGCTAAATAGAGATATTTCAAAAATTATTGCTTAGGGGAACGCGAATCGAGTAAATTTTAATGTCTCCAAATATCAATGTTGTCTTACTTCCAATAAACGACATGCCCCATCTACCGGCCAATTCATTCTTTTCAATGGTGTCAGTATTACTGATTCGCCCACACTGAACGTACTAGGTACATCTCTAGTAAACTAAACTGGTCTGACCACATCTTCTAAATTACAAAAAATGCAATAAGGTGTCTGGGTTTCATGAATAGCTGTAAAAGATACTTTACACCATCTGCCTTAGCGCAAATTTATAAGGCTCACATAAGACCGAGACTTGAATATAATTCCACATATGGGCAGGCGTAGGTCGAACTGCCCTATCCGCATTAGACAAATTCAACGGAAAGCTTTCAAGCTTATTAACAATGAATTAGTGATGCGGAGCACAGTAACAAGTCGTTCATTTTGAACGACTCAACGGAATGAGCGAAAGATTCGGCACAACGACATAGCCTCCGAGTTGTTCAATTTAAGAATGACACACTGTAAAATTAATTCCCAAACTAGCCCCCCGATTGGCAACCCCGTTTTCATGAGAAATAGCAGTCCGATCTAACTGGCTTGAACTAAAGAGCATTGAGGGGTCGCTGACTCAGAATCTAGGGTAAAAAAAAAGAAAAAAATTGGGGTCACCCATCCCAGATTTCATGGGAAATAGTGGTCCGATCTGGTTGGCTCGAACTAAAGGGCATTGGGGGGTCGCTGACTCAGAATCCGGGGTTGAAATAGAGAAAAAAGATTGGGGTGGCCCATCCCAGACTATCAACCCCGTTTTCATCGGAAATACTGGTCCGGTCTGGCTGGCTCGAACTAAAGAGCATTGGGGGAGATCGCTGACTCAGAATCTGGGGTCAAAAAGAAAAAAAAAATTGGGGTCGCGCATCCTAGATCGGCAGCCCCGTTTTCATGGCAAATAGTGGTTCGATCTGGCTGGGGGTCACCGACTTCGAATCGGGGGTAATATAAAAATAAAATAGAAAAACTGATTTTTTTTAAACTACGACTTTTATTGAATATGTTATTAACCAAGTCTCTGACTCTTTGGATGACTCTTTTTGAACGACTCGTTGGAAAGAGTCAGAGCTTATGTGCCGACACAGTGAGAAGAGTCATTATACCCATCACTACAATGAATCCATAACTTCTCATATCGAGCCGCTCGAACACCGTCCAAATATCGGTTGTTTATCACTTTTTTATATCTACTACAACTGCCGTTGCTCTGACGAAATATCCAGTCTTATTCCTGAGCTTGCTCTTCTTTTGTATAACACCTGGCTACCCTGCCCTGCCCATCCTCAAGCTTCTTGAACTCAGTAGTAATCGTACCGTTAAATTCTATGGTTCATTTGTATCCAGAACAACACGAATGTGGAACAACCTACCATCTTTTGTTTTCCCCTGCATAACTTCATCAACAAAAATTTTAGTGAAACGTAGACCGGTACCTCATTCAAACTCAACCCATTCTAGCCCCACTACCCTAATTTCCTTCCCGCCAAGGCTGTGCCCTCGCGTCAAAGGGTATCCTCTAAGCTTTAGCATAAACATTTAAAAAAAAAGCATTAATATTATGTTATATGATATTTGACTTTCATTTGACTACAGAACTACGCTTAAAGATAATATAATACTTTAATAATACTAATATTACTTTTTCAGCCAGAACTACACATATGCCGTTATGAACCTATCGAAACCAACATCGAATATTTTGACATTTGCAATATATGTAAACGTACTGAACGAACGTATGGGTAACTCGGCTTCACTTCCCATATTAAGTGCATCAGTTGTTTCGATTTCATTACTAATTAAATTTGTAATTTTTTTATGTAGCTAAAAATAAAATAATTGTTCATGAAATCTGATTTCCTCTATTTTCATTTGTTCTATTGTTTTAGTTAAAGTTTAAATCAGTAAAAATTGAAGCGATTACAAATCAGGGTATGTTTCAATGAATTAGCAAAATATCCACCGCAAATGTGATTAGTTAGCAGGAATATCCAAGAAGGATGCAACAAACAGAATATTAAGAAATCTCTTCTAGCTGTGCCCATGGCTTCGTGTGCGTTGAGAATCCTGGATATTGTGGGAGATCCGGATAGAGTCGTCCGTGCACCTGACATTAAGGTCTAAGCCTAAGCAACACTATTTGGTCGGGCACTTTGTTGATGAGCATACGCGTTTGAAAAATACGTATTATGTTTAAATATGGACATTTTTCGTTTATTTGCTGCTGCTGTTGTCACTTTGAATTATAAAAGTTACCAAAGATTGAGATTCGGGTGACAGTTGTTAGTGTTTGGACGCATAAAAACGCGCTCGTGAAAATAACAAAATATATAGTTTAACTTAATAATATTAAGTAAAATAGTTGCAGTGAATTCCGGTGTTCACGGTTAATTCATATTTAAGACAAGTTTCGTGTTTAAAGTGAAAATTTTAGAGTTTTGTGATTTTTTCACTTGGCGTGCTTTTCTTTGTTTATATTATCAATTCGTATCAATTCGATTGGGCACAGTGTACAAACTGTATATGTGCATTTAATTTTTTCCTATATATAGGTATAGGAGCCCTCATAGCGTACAGTTTGGTACGTCCGCCTTGCAATATCTGGACCCAGGTTCGCGGCTTACTTTCGACTTTAACTTTTTTTTTTTTTTTTTTCTTTTTTTTTTTTATTTTTAATTTTCTATTCTTTAAAAATTCAATATGAAAAATAATTGCATTTGCGCAGAATTTTTCCAAGTTCAGTTGGATGTACTACTTTGCCTTAACCCCTAGCGGGGCATAGCGCGTCAACTACTCCTGCGCGCCATCGTACTCTGTTCTGGGCAATGGGGCGCAACTCCCCAAAAGACTTACCCAGTACCTGACACTCCTTTGCCACAGATCGACGCCATGTGATTCGAGGACCCCCTCTTGGTCGGCCTTGGTTGGAAATGGGGTTCCATTTCATGGCATGCATAGCAATGCAGTTATCACTCTTCCGCAATGTGTGACCTATCCACTGCCATTTTCGCCTGCGTATCAATTCGTCGATTGGCATCTGACCCGTACGCCGACTTAGCTCTTCATTTGATATTGTTTCGGGCCAGAAAATTCTTAAAATTCGACGAAGACATGAGTTGACGAAAACTTGCAGTTTTCTGGTAACTCCTACGGAAACTTTCCATGTACTGCTCCCATACAAAAGCACTGATAGTACCAGGGAGCGAAACAGGCCCAGCTTGGTCTTAATGCTGAGATAACTGCCCTGCCAGATTTTGGACAGCATGCCGTATGCGCGTTTAGCCTGGTTGATACGACGAGCGATGTCCTGCTCCGTACCACCATTTTCGGCAACAATGCTACCCAGGTAGACGAAGTTGTCCACCTTCTCCACAGGCTGCCCATTAATATTGATGGCAATAGGTGTCGGATTTCTTTTTCGCAACGGCGGGCTAAGAACCTTGGTCTTGTTGGTATTAATCTTTAGCCCAACCTTGCTTGCCTCCCTTTCGAGATCTAACGCCATTGCGGACAGATCCATGATTTTGTGGGAGAGTAGGCATATGTCGTCAGCGTAGTCAAGATGTTGTAGATAAGATGTCAAAGTCCATTGAATTCCTCTGTCGAGTCCGGATAGGGCTGCATGCAACACATCGCCGATCACAATGAGGAATAGGATCGGTGAGAGGATGCACCCCTGCCGAACTCCACTGCGAATCTCAAAGTCCCCCGACACCTTACCTTTATGCAGAACGCGACATTTCGCGCCGTCATAGGTTGCTTTAATAATAGCCACAAGCTTCTCAGGGATGCCTCTCCTGCGCAAGGCCGCCCATATAGAATCCCGGCTCACACTATCGAAAGCTTTTTCGAAATCGATGAAAAGCAAGTGAAGCGGAGAATCGTATTCAGCGCATTGCTCGATGATGATTCGCAAGGTGTTAATGTGATCGACACAGGAGAATCCGGATCGAAAGCCAGCCTGCTCTTCATCAATTGTGCTGTCTAAGTGGGCCTTTAGTCTTTCCAGGACGATTTTAGCTATTTTATTATCTTGGCAACGGCAGGAAGCACACAAATGCCTCTCCAATTATTACAGTCTGTGAGGCTACCCTTCTTTGGAAGTTTGATGATCAAACCTTCCTTCCACTCAGTGGGAAAGGTCTCTGTATTCCACGCTTTATCAACAAGTGGGTGCAGCAAATCGGCAGTTACGCCTGGCGCTGCTTGATAAAGTTCCGCAGGGATGCCGTCAAGTCCGGCGGCCTTTCCTCGTTTTAGTGCAATAATTGCAGTAACTATTTCCTCTTTAGTCGGGGCAGTGGACCGTATACGCACATTTTGATGGTTAGCTAAATTATCTATTTTATATGAGGGGGAACTTCACCAGAGGTTACACGGTTCAAGACCGCGGCGAAGTGTTCTTTCCACCGCCTCATTTGATCTTCTTCCAAGATAAGTAGCTTTCCATCACTATCTTTCACCGGATGTTGGCAGGAGTTACGACCACCTGTAAGCTCCTTGATGACACCGTATACGGCGTTTAAGTTGTTACTTCTAGCGGCTTCTTCTGCTGACGCTAAAAGAGAATTCGCATAAACTCTTTTATCGCGTCGCACACTACGCTGAACTTCTCGAGCTTTCTGACGGTAAAGGAGTTCGATGCTGCTTCGATTGTCGTCTGATGCTGCAGCCAAACGAACTTTCAGCTCCTTTCTTTCAACAATCCGCTGCCATGAAGCGTCGGACATCCAGGGCTTATTCCGGCAATCCGGGTTTGGGCCAAGGATGGTATTTGCGCTATCAATGTACGCATTTTTTATGGCATCCCAGTTTTCGTTTATGTCACTATCTGGGTGACTAGTTATCTCAGCCGCTTTTTGCGCAAGATGGTCATTATATTGTTGTAAGACAGCTGGATTTTTTAGTCGAGCGGTGTTGAATTTGCGGGGCCTGGATCTTTCGTCGCTGGGGCGGCGCACAGCTGCAATACGCAATCGAACATTAGCGATCATAAGATAATGGTCTCTTCCCATCCCAATATCGGCACCCTTCTTGTTTCGCACGTCCAGGAGGCAACTCTTGAATCTTTTACTAATGGCAAAATGGTCGATCTGATTTTGTGTTCTGCGCCGATCAACAGAGGACCAACTGATTTTGTGGTGGTCCTTATGCTCAAACATAGTACCACCGATGAAGAGACTGTGAAAGTTGCAGAACTCTACAAATCTTTCACCGTTGTCATTACGATCACCAAGACCGTGTCTCCCCATCACATGTCTGAGCCCATAGTTATCAGCGCCAACTTTCGCATTCAAATCACCCATAACCATTATAATGTCACCTTTAGGTGTTCTGCTCTGAACGGCGTTTAGTTCTTCGTTGCCAAGACATTGTCGGATTCGGTAGGGGCATAACATTGTATTATTGAGATATTCCTCATTTTGGTCCGGAACCTGGCGGTCAAGACCCTGTCAGAGACCGGTTCCCAGGATAAAAGACAGTTTCGCGCGGCTCTGGTTAAAAGGAGCCCCACACCTGACTCACGACGACTACCGGTAGCTTTACCGGAGTACAACATTACAGTGCTGCCCGTTGGAGAGATGAATTCTCCGCTGTTCCACCATCTTATCTCACTAACTCCTAAGATATTTAATTTGTACCTCAGAAATTCACTCTCTAATTGAAGATATCGTGCGTTCTGGGGACCTTCTGATCCATTGTCCAGGAGAGTACGCACATTCCACAATCCAATCTTTGTCATTGTACGATAGCTAAAAGTCGTAACCGTTGAGTCAGTCCTTATCCGAGGCATAGTTGACGTTTCGTTAGCATATAAAGATTTCGGATAGTGCAAGTTGCTGGCATACACATCCTGTCCTTTGATTGTCGGTTTTAACGACAGGCCCTCAAAGGGAAAGGCCGTGGTATTGTTTTTCACACCCCACACCACAGGGGTACCTCAACCAAATCATCGCACCGCCATCACTGGCGGCTTGACGTTGGTTGGCAATGGTCTGTGACCACTGCCGTTCCAGGGGGCGCAAAGCCAACTTGGAAAGATGAAATCCCTTATGAATTCCAGTAAATTTTGCAATAGTCATTCAGATATTTTAAATAAAACAAAGAAAAATAAAAATAAATCGAAGAAAAAGGCAAAAACATCAAAAGTGACATCACTCAACAGAATCCATCTGACAGGAGAGAAGCTGTGAGTGAAGCAATTGTTGTTCCTAACACGGCTTCTGAAAACATTTCACCTTCTAACGCTCATCAATCATCGATTGATAAACATGTTACAGTGCGCAAAAAGAAGTATAGAGTTAAAAAACCTTCCGCTGGTGATGGCACTTCCGTCGTTCTCAGGGTTGGTAAAAATCAAAGTGGGCGACATAAAAAAATCTATGGTATCGATGATACCAATAATTCTCTTAAAAGTGTACCCAACTTCAAAGTTTTCCATATTTCCAAGCTTCATACTTCCGTGAAGGCAGACGATTTGAAGGAATATGTAGTGAAAAAGCTTAATTTATCGGATACAAGTTTTGCTTCCGTAAATAGAGTAGATAACCCACTTTTACCGAATTCAGTACATCATTATGCTCTTTATATTTTACGATTACATTCAGGAAGAGTTGGTTGTCACTCCTAGTAAAAATTTTGAAAAAGCCAGATATGTTGATTTGAATACTTGCTTTTCTGATATTGACTGGACTTCTATTTTCTCAAGTAAAAGTATTGTTGAGTCTTACAGTATTTTCAAATCAATATTATCTGAAGCTATTGAAAAATATGTTCCTCTAAAATATTTTAATAAAAAACAAAGAAATCCTTGGGCTACCAAGGAATTAGACAAACTTAAAAATTCAAAAAGTAAAGCGCATAAATAATTTAAAAATTCACAGTCTCTTGTTAACAAAGCTAACTTTTTTAGATTGAGGAAAGAGTATGAATCGTTGAATAAATATCTTTATAAACAAAAACAATACATTGCTCGAGCGGAGCAAAACATAAAGAATGATAATAAAGCTTTTTGGAAATTTATAAACAGTAAACGCAAGAATACAGGCATTCCGAAAAATCTAATATTCAATGGTAATTCTTATAATGATGTTCAATCGGTATGTGATGGTTTTGCAAGTTTTTTCAATTCGGTTTATGATATGCCAGGTTCGGTTCCGTCGGAATTGAATAACAATGTCCATGGGAGATTCCCAATTGCTCAATTATCTCATGAACGTCTAAGCAGTGCTCTTCAAATTTCTGAAGATGACCTGCTATGTGCTATGACTGAGCTTGATATTAGTATTCAAGCCGGACCTGATTGCATTCCTAACATTTTTCTGAAGAATTGAATGCAGTAATTATGTCGTCCTTTAACGAACATTTTTAATACATCATTGTTTACAGGTGTTTTCCTTGATGAATGGAAGGTCTCTTTTATTACTCCTGTTCATAAGAAGGGCCCGAAACATCATATAGACAATTATAGGCCTATTGCCAATTTATCCGCTATCCCAAAGCTTTTTGAATTGATTGTTGAAAAGAAAATATATGTTTTAATCAGCGAATTGATATCGCCATGTCAACATGGCTTCCTTAAAGGTAGATCAACTACAACAAATTTAGTTTCCTTTACTAAATTTGTTGTTGTAGGGGGCAAAAACTCCTCTTCCATAGTCCTCCGCGTGGGTGCCCCCTGGAACGGCAGTGGTCACTGACCATTGCCAACCAACCTCAAGCCGCCAGTGATGGCGGTGCGATGATTTGGTTGAGGTCCCCCTGTGGTGTGGGGTGTAAAAAAAAAGAATACCACGGCCTTTCCCTTGAAGGGCCTGTCGTTAAAACCGACAATCAAAGGACAGGATGTGTATGCCAGCAACTTGCACTATCCGAAATCTTTATATGTTAACGAAACGTCAACTATGCCTCGGATAAGGACTGACTCAACGGTTACGACTTTTGGCTATCGTACAATGACAAAGATTGGATTCTGGAATGTGCGTACTCTCCTGGACAATGGATCAGAAGGTCCCCAGAACGCACGATTTCTTCAATTAGAGAGTGAATTTCTGAGGTACAAATTAAATATCTTAGGAGTTAGTGAGATAAGATGGTGGAACAGCGGAGAATTTATCTCTCCAACGGGCAGCACTGTAATGTTGTACTCCGGTAAAGCTACCGGTAGTCGTCGTGAGTCAGGTGTGGGGCTCCTTTTAACCGGAGCCGCGCGAAACTGTCTCTTATCCTGGGAGCCGGTCTCTGACAGAATCTTGACCGCCAGGTTCCGGACTAAAATGAGGAACATCTCAATAGTACAATGTTATGCCCCTACTGAACCCGACAATGTCTTGGCAAAAGACTCCTTCTACGAAGAACTAAACGCCGTTCAGAGCAGAACACCTAAAGGTGACATTATAATGGTTATGAGTGATTTGAATGCGAAAGTTGGCGCTGATAACTATGGGCTCAGACATGTTATGGGGAGACACGGTCTTGGTGATCGTAATGACAACGGTGAAAGATTTGTAGAGTTCTGCAACTTTCACAGTCTCTTCATCGGTGGTACTATGTTTGAGCATAAGGACCATCACAAAATCAGTTGGTCCTCTGTTGATCGGCGCAGAACACAAAATCAGATCGACCATTTTGCCATTAGTAAAAGATTCAGGTGTTGCCTCCTGGACGTGCGAAACAAGAAGGGTGCCGATATTGGGATGGGAAGAGACCATTGTTCCATTTCCTATGTTGCATCTTCTAAGTACCATATCTATACACATATGTGCGCGTCACAATTAAATTTTCTTAAATTTTATAGCCGTACTATGCGCATACGACGCGATGTTGTATATTTTATGGGTTACTTCTTCCAAGTGACTTGCATACGCACATAATTGAATACGTGATGTTTGCGCGTTTTGAATTTATTATCCATTTTTGATTATTGCCTTCTTTCTTTTGAAATTGTAATGTTAGAATTTAGCATTTTAGTATTTAAGCCATACAAAATAAAATTCTAGTGTCAGTCAAATCAATTCTTTTATTGTAACGACATCGTCCAGTTTTTCTTTGGTGTTACGATACTCTAGTTTTGTACTAGTAGTATCCGCAACCAGGGATTCGGAGCGATGCGATTTTTCCGCTCCGCTCCGCTCCCGCTCCACAATGCAGGGAACCGCTCCGCTCCACCGCTCCGCTCCGGGTAAATAGTTTCGCTCCGCTCCGCTCCCCGCTCCGCTCCCCGCTCCGCTCCGCTCCGGACAAATGAAAATTTCGAGTGTAGCACTTGTTCGCATATACCATACAATAAGGTATCTATAGTTTTAGAACTAGGGTTTTTTTCGTACAGAGCAGAGTAGAGCAGGTTAAGCGGTGAAAAAAACGATCGATAGCAAGTTTGGGTAGCGGAGACAAAAACGAGGCATGTCTGCTTGGGAGCGTGTCTTGGTTTAGTTAAAATTCAAATGTTAACTCAAATTTCAAGAGGAAACTTAAATCCTTGGTGCAGATACAACCGGACAAATTTCCTTTAGGCAGCAAAATTATTTTATATGTTTACTATTCCAAATAATTACGCAAAACGAACATTTTATTGATTTAAAATGAACTATAAGTGCTTCCCAAACTAACTCGTCGAAAACTTTCACCTCCTGCGCCGTCTACATTTCAAATGTGGAACTATTTAACAGAGTGGAAGTCCTGGACTAACTTTCTATCGCGAGCAGCTCAGATCAAATTGTTAGTGTAATTGTGTGGTCTTAACCTACTCTGCTCTATACAGATCTTGAAAAAACGCGCCTATCAATTGTATGTGTTTATCCCTAATAAATACCCTAGAGCTAGAACTATAGTGCTTTCAAGAATCGAAGATCTCTCTAATGATTTCCCCCATAAACCAAGTGGTCATTAATGTCTCTGTAGCAGCTACAGTGGAAATTAATTTACATTCTGGATTACATCGAATCAATTTTCGGAGATTTAGTCCCCTCGTATAAAATTTTGCACCCATGTCGTACAAACAAAATTTAGAGTGCTTAAATTCTAGGGCTCTGCCATACAAACGAAAATGAAAAAAATCGGAGTGGAGCGATTTCACCAAAAAAAATCGCTCCACTCCGCTCCGCTCCTCTTTGTTAAAACCGCTCCACGCTCGCTCCTTCGCTCCGGCTTTTCATGCCCGCTCCACTCCGCTCCGGCGCTCCACTCCGCTCCGCTCCGAATCCCTGTCCGCAACAAGTGGTTGAGTACAAGAACTCAACGCACCCCCCATCCCCTGTTGTCAATTCGCAAAAAAAAACTTGGATTAATTTCCGACAAAATGGTGAGCAAAAGAGCTCAACCTCAAACATTTGGTGACCCCGACGTGATTCTGCTAAAGGAATCACGCATCGACATTGCCGCAGAAGTAGAGCCGATCATCTCTCTCGACATCATCGCCGCAGAAGTAGAACCGATCATCCCTCTCGACATCGTTGCCTCACGACATCGTCGTTATTAGAGCTGATCTCACCATCTTCATCACCGCATCCGTGGAGCTGGTTATCACCTTTATCGTTGTTTGTCTGCATTGTGGAGTTGTTGGTTACCACGCTAGGCTTTTATCACTGCCTTTAACAAGTTTCATTGCTGCTATCGCTGCATCGGTACATCATGGACGATTTGTACCAGGAACAACTAAACACCGGGAACGAGATCCAACGGGTGGTTACCAATTACAAAAAGGACTCGCCTGACCGTAAGGATGTCAACTACCTCAATGCAAGGCTTCAATTACTTGAAACCTTATGGGAGGACTTCGAAAACACGGACAATCAAATCCGCAACAATTTCGGAACTCAGCCGGAGCATCCTTATTTCCAAAAGGAATACTACACGGCAATACAATCTGGCTACCTGGCTGCGAAGGAAGATATCGTCACGAAACTGGAGGCCATTTCATCGCCGAAGAGACATGAGGAATGTGATCCTCATGCCAAGCGTTTGGAGGCTACAGGAGCTGTTGCCAAGCCGAATACGAACACAACCAAGGGACCGCCATCTTGCGTCGCCTTGCTGAGTCGTAAACAACAATCCCTCATAACCATCTGCAATGGGCTACTGAATGGGATACCTCTTGAAGGAGACCTTTCCTTGCAATACTGTCAACTCAAGGCAAGGGCCATACAACAAACCTGGGATGACGTTCAACATCTCCACCAGAAGATACTGACCCACGAAGATGACTCATTTGTCGAAGTCTACAATATGAATGAGTACTACGCCCTTCAGGATAGGGTCACAGACACACTAATACGTCTGCAGGCTCAACCACCTACGTCAATTTCGGAACAACGGACATCCGCACACAGCGAAACGTCTTTGAAGCTCCCGAAAATTACTCTCCCTACTTTCGACGGCGAGTACGTAAAATGGCGGCAGTTCTGAGACCTGTTCATGCAGTTAGTACACAAACAACCCATAGCCAACTGCCAGAAGCTGTGGTATCTTAAAACCAGTTTAACTGGAGAAGCTGAGCGTTTACTTCGTCACTATACTACAGCAGATGCTAACTATAGTGCTGCATGGGAAACGATCAATCACCGGTACGAGAATATCCGATGGCTGGTGTCAGCCTTCCTCAATAAACTGTTTGAACAACAATCAACTACTCCAGATAACACGGCTAGTATCAAGTCCCTATACGATACTACTCAAGAGTGCCTTCTTGGCCTGCAGAATTTAGCGATTAACACGGCAAATTGGGATCCTCTGATTTTACACATGTTGACTCGCAAATTGGACTGATCAACTCAAATTCTCTGGGAGCAGTCGCTCAAGGATCCCAGAGCCCTATCATCCATCCAGGAATTTCTTAATTTCTTGGAATTGCGCTTCCAATCACTAGAGGCGTTGGGAAGCAAACCTCGTCAATCCACCGGTGGGGACAGGAATACCCACAAGACAACAAGAACCCTGACAGCAACTAATGGGGAGTTTTGTTCATTCTGCAAGGGAACTCATCGCATCAACCTCTGCCAGAAATTCCTAAACATGTCGCCTTCGAAACGCTACCAATTCGTGAAGGAAGGCAAACTGTGCATAAACTGCTTGAACGCGGGGCATAATGTTTCAACATGTCCCTCATCTAGCTGTCGGAAGTGTTCGAAACGGCATCACACACTTATCCATTTCGAAACGGAAACGACATCGGGAAAGTCTACATCGTCATCGAGCAAGGACTCAAACACTAAGCTTCCAGCATCCGCGCTATCCTCACAAGCGAAGACTTCAGATGATAATCATACTGCCCTCACTATCAACTCCGGAAGGTCGTACGTGCTCTTTGGGACCGCCACAGTGAACGCGATGAACGACAGAGGAGACATCGTACCGTGTCGGGCCATTCTCGACTCTGGCTCTCAGCTCAACTTCATCACAGACCGACTTCTGAAAAAATTGAACTTAAAAACAAACCATAGTGACATGTGCGTTGAAGGCATCGGTCAAAGGCGACAAAAGACCCAGCGCCGTGTCAACTTGGCAATATCATCGCGCATAAATGGTTTTTCGACCCGATTGGAAGCATATGTTCTACAGAACATCATTGTGCCCCAGCCAATTAATAGTATCGACACATCTTCTTGGCCGATACCCAAAAATATCACCTTGGCTGATCCATACTTCAACTGCTCGAAAAATATTGATCTGCTGATTGGAGCCGATATCTTTTACGCTATACTTGCTGTGGGCCAAATCAGGATGAGTGATGTTGACGACCTGCCAATTCTTCAAAATACCCTTTTTGGCTGGACCGTCCCAGGAAGAACTAGCACTTCTAATTCAACCACAACCACATCTTCATGTGGAGTTGCCACCGAAACTGAAGACGCCTTCGAAGTTCAAATGGAACGATTTTGGAACCTCGAGGAACTCAGTCTCGATAACCGCTACACTGCCGCTGAAAGAAATTGTGAAGACCATTTCGTAAACACTTGTACCCGGAATGCATCAGGACGCTTCGTAGTCCACTTGCCGTTCAACAGCAACGCTGATGATTTGGGAGACTCCGAAAAAATGGTCATAAACCGCCTCATCGCTTTGGAACATCGGCTGCTCAAGAATCCTACACTCAAGGATCAGTACGTCGAGTTCATGCGGCAATATCGAGCTCTTGGACACATGCAGGAACTCAACGGACCCGATCCTGGTCCGCCCAATTTCTATCTCCCCCATCACGCCGTTCTCAAGCCCGACAGCAGCACCACTAAACTGCGGGTGGTTTTCGATGCTTCGGCTAAAACCACTACAAATCTATCGTTGAACGACTTACTTCACTCGGGACCTTCCATCCAAGACGACATTTTCTCAATTCTTGTTCGATTTAGAATGCCAAGGTACGTCTTCACAGCCGACGTAGAGAAGATGTACAGGCAGATTCTGGTTCGAAGCGAGGATCGCAAGTTCCAAAGGATAGTTTGGAGGGAATCTCCCAAGGATCCAGTGAGACATTACGAACTAAACACTGTAACATATGGCACCACTAGTGCATCCTATCTCGCAACACGATGCCTAAAGAAGTTAGCTGATGACGAAGCCAAAAAGTATCCACTTGCCGCCCAAGTTCTTCTCAAGGATTTCTACGTTGATGACGTCCTCACCGGCAGTGACAGCATGCCTGTGCTTTTGGAGACACAGGACCAGCTTCGGAAACTGTTAGCGAGTGCCGGTTTCAAGCTTCGAAAATGGTGCGCCAACCATCAACGGCTCCTGGAAACTATTTCTGCTCCAGATAAAGAACTCCAGCTAGATTTTGACAGCAAATCAGAAGACACCATCAAGACCATGGGATTGACTTGGTTGCCCAAGACGGACCTGTTTGTTATCAACTTCAACTGGATGGATAACAAGAGAATAACGAAGCGCACTGCTTTGTCCGATATCGCTCACATCTTTGATCCTTTGGGACTCATCGCTCCCATAGTTGTGGTTGCTAAAATCTTTCTGCAACAACTGTGGGCACTTAAACTAGATTGGGATGCCGCCCTTCCCCAAGAGCTTCACACAACATGGATCAAATTTAAAGAAGGTCTGATCTTTCTCAGCGACATTAAGATTCCTCGGCATGAGTTGTCATCACGACCATCGACATCCTATCAACTACACATCTTCTGCGATGCATCGGAAAAGGCCTACGGAGCTGCAGCGTATATGCGAGCCGTGGACAACTATAACATTGTCTCTGTACGATTACTCTGTTCAAAGAGTAAGGTGGCTCCTCTCAAACAAATTACGCTGCCACGCCTTGAGCTCTGCGCCGCCAAACTTGCCGCCGACTTGTCGGCAAGACTACGTTCCGACCTAGGACTTATTGAAACCCACATCTTCCTATGGAGCGACTCCGAGATCGTCCTCAACTGGATCAACTCCGATTCTTCATCACTTCACACTTTTGTTGCCAACCGTGTTGCTGCGATACAATGTGTTACTGTTCGACAGCAATGGCACCACGTTGACTCCAGGAACAATCCCGCTGATGTATTATCAAGAGGAGCATCTCCAGTTAATTTGGTCGCTGCCGGCATCTGGTTCAACGGGCCCCTCTTTTTGCACGGCTCTGAAGCACTCTGGCCAGGACCATTTGTGAGGAATGCGGTTAATCTTGAAGAGAAGAGAAGAACTTCGTTAGCAGCATCCCACCAAGATGAAAACGTAATAGACCGCATTGACCACAGAAATTCATTCCGTCATCTACAACGTGTCGTCGCCTATATCTTGCGGTATATCAACAAACTACGAGGCATCTCTGGAAATTCTGAACGCTCATTGACCGTTAATGAATTGGACGCAGCTCAAACGGTGATTATCAAGCACCTGCAACAACAGGAGTTTGCCGACGATATACGGAGTTTATCTCGCACTAGGGAAGTGACACGGAAAAGCTCTTTACTGTCATTGACGCCCTTTCTGGATTCATCAGGGATAATTCGAGTAGGAGGCCGCTTGGAGGCATCGAATCTTCCATACAACTCGAAGCATCCTATTGTGCTCCCTCATAAATCCCGAATAACCAAACTTCTCCTCGTAGACCTACACATGGAAAACAAGCATGCTAATCCCGAGGCCCTTCTGGCAATAGCACGTCAAAGCTATTGGCCCATGGGAGGGAAAACTCTCGCCAGGTCAGTAGTACATAATTGCGTCCGCTGCTCCAGAACTAGACCTAAGCTATTTCATCAACTAATGGGCAATCTACCAGCAACCAGGGTACAACCAGCACGTCCCTTCGTAAACTCTGGCGTGGATTTTTGCGGACCAATATGGACCCATTACAAGGTGCGTGGTAAAAGGCCACAAAAATCTTACATCGCAGTCTTCTGTTGCTTCGCCACCAAGGCCGTGCATCTCGAGCTGGTGACGGACTTAACATCTGAAGGCTTCCTGGGCGCATTGAAGCGATTCATGGGACGAAGAGGACATTGTCGTAATATTTACTGCGACAAGGCGACGAATTTTGTTGGCGCCAAGAACACGTTAAAGGAAATCCAAGAATGGTGGGATTCTTCAGCTGATCGCATTAAACACCAATGCAACATCAAGGGAATCGATTTCCACATGATTCCTCCACGAGCTCCCCAGTTCGGTGGTTTATGGGAGGCTGCAGTTAAGGCTGCGAAACACTTACTAGTGCACACCATCGGCAACGCTTCATTAACGTATGAGTAAATGGAAACGGTAGCGATCGAAATTGAAGCAATTTTGAATTCAAGGCCACTTACCCCTATGTCATCAGACCCAAACGACCTGGCAGCCCTCACGCCAGGCCACTTCCTCATCGGAGGACCCCTCAACGCATCGATTGAAGCAGCCGCTCAACCCTTGGAGACTTCGCTCCTAAGACGGTGGAAGCTAGTAAGTCAACTTAAAAACGAATTTTGGCTCCGATGGTCCCAACAATACCTGAACAGTCTACAATGCCGAGGCAAGTGGAACCGGAAATGCGACAACATAAAACTTGGCACAATGATCATCCTGAAGGAAGACAACCTTCCCCCGCAGCAATAGCCATTGGGAAGAGTTGTCAACACCATAGCTGTCAATGACGGATTTGTGCGAGTAGTAGAGGTTCGCACAAAAAATAACATACTTCGGCGACCCATACATCGTCTCGCACCACTCCCTGTGGACGAGGAAGAGGACAAGGGCAACGCAAAAGAAAATCTTACTGAAGATATTTCCACTCAACCTTCACCAGCAAACGACCCAGTCCCGAGCACTTCTGGTAGTAACACATTGCATGCATCAGACGAAGACCGTCTACCAGTTCAAAGTACATCTTCTGACGATTCCTCTAGGCCACACAAAAGGGTACGATTATCGACATCTTCTACTTCATCAGGACTTCAGCGTCAATCTTATCTTGAATGAATCATTCAAGGCCGGGGAGTATGTTCCGTTTCCTATGTTGCATCTTCTAAGTACCATATCTATACACATATGTGCGCGTCACAATTAAATTTTCTTAAATTTTATAGCCGTACTATGCGCATACGACGCGATGTTGTATATTTTATGGGTTACTTCTTCCAAGTGACTTGCATACGCACATAATTGAATACGTGATGTTTGCGCGTTTTGAATTTATTATCCATTTCTGATTATTGCCTTCTTTCTTTTGAAATTGTAATGTTAGAATTTAGCATTTTAGTATTTAAGCCATACAAAATAAAATTCTAGTGTCAGTCAAATCAATTCTTTTATTGTAACGACATCGTCCAGTTTTTCTTTGGTGTTACGATACTCTAGTTTTGTACTAGTAGTATCCGCAACAAGTGGTTGAGTACAAGAACTCAACGCACCCCCCAACCCCTGTTGTCAATTCGCAAAAAAAAACTTGGACTAATTTCCGACAAAATGGTGAGCAAAAGAGCTCAACCTCAAACAACCATTATCTTATGATCGCTAATGTTCGATTGCGTATTGTAGCCGTGCGCCGCCCCAGCGACGAAAGATCCAGGCGCCGCAAATTCAACACCGCTCGATTAAAAAATCCAGCTGTCTTACAACAATATAATGATCATCTTGCGCAAAAAGCAGTTGAGATAACTAGTCACCCAGATAGTGGCATAAACGAAAACTGGGATGCCATAAAAAATGCGTACATTGATAGCGCAAATACTATCCTTAGCCCAAACCCGAATTGCCGGAATAAGCCCTGGATGTCCGACGCTTCATGGTAGCGGATTGTTGAAAGAAAGGACTTGAAAGTTCGTTTGGCAGCAGCATTAGACGACAATCGAAGCAGGATCGGACTCCTTTACCGTCAGAAAGCTCGAGAAGTTTAGCGTAGTATGCGACGCGATAAAAGAGTTTATGCGAATTCTCTTTTAGCCTCAGCAGAAGAAGCCGCAAGAAGTAACAACTTAAACGCCGTATACGGTGTCATCAAGGAGTTTACAGGTGGTCGTAACTCCTGCCTACATCCGGTGAAAGATAGTGATGGAAAGCTACTTATCTTGGAAGAAGATAAAATGAGGCGGTGGAAAGAACACTTCGCCGCGGTCTTGAACCGTGTAACCTCTGGTGAAGTTCCCCCTCATATAGATAATTTAGCTAACCATCAAAATGTGCGTATACGGTCCACTGCCCCGACTAAAGAGGAAATAGTCACTGCAATTATTGCACTGAAAAGAGGAAAGGCCGCCGGACTCGACGGTATTCCTGCCGAACTTTATCAAGCAGCGCCAAGCATAACTGCCGATTTGCTGCACCCACTTGTTGGTAAAGCGTGGAATACAGAGACCTTTCCCACTGAGTGGAAGGAAGGTTTGATCATCAAACTTCCAAAGAAGGGTAGCCTCACAGACTGTAATAATTGGAGAGGCATTTGTGTGCTTCCTGCCGTTGCGAAGATAATAGCTAAAATCGTCCTGGAAAGACTAAAGGCCCATTTAGAAAGCACAATTGATGAAGAGCAGGCTGGTTTTCGATCCGGATTCTCCTGTGTCGATCACATTAACACCATGCGAATCATCATCGAGCAATGCGCTGAATACGATTCTCCGCTTCACTTGCTTTTCATCGATTTCGAAAAGGCTTTCGATAGTGTAAACCGGGATTCTGTATGGGCGGCCTTGTGCAGGAGAGGCATCCCTGAGAAGCTTGTGGCTATTATTAAGGCAACCTATGACGGTGCGAAATGTCGCGTTTTGCATAAAGGTAAGGTGTCGGGGGACTTTGAGATTCGCAGTAGAGTTCGGCAGGGTCGCATCCTCTCACCGATCCTATTCCTCATAATGATCGGCGACGTGTTGCATGCAGCCCTATCCGGACTCGACAGAGGAATTCAATGGACTTTGACATCTTATCTACAACATCTTGACTACGCTGACGACATATGCCTACTCTCCCACAAAATCATGGATCTGTCCGCAATGGCGTTAGATCTCGAGAGGGAGGCAAGCAAGGTTGGGCTAAAAATTAATACCAACAAGACCAAGGCACTTAGCCCGCCGTTGCGAAAAAGAAATCCGACACCTATTGCCATCAATTTTAATGGGCAGCCTGTGGAGAAGGTGGACAACTTCGTCTACCTAGGTAGCATTGTTGCCGAAAATGGTGGTACGGAGCAGATGTCCTGCTCGTCGTATCAACCAGGCTAAACGCGCATACGGCATGCTGTCCAAAATCTGGCAGAGCAGTTATCTCAGCATCAAGACTAAGCTGGGCCTGTTTCGTTCCCTGGTACTATCAGTGCTTTTGTATGGGAGCAGTACATGGAAAGTTTCCGTAGGAGTTACCGGAAAACTGCAAGTTTTCGCCAACTCATGTCTTCGTCGAATTTTAAGAATTTTCTGGCCCGAAACAATATCAAATGAAGAGCTAAGTCGGCGTACGGGTCAGATGCCAATCGACGAATTGATACGCAGACGAAAATGGCAGTGGATAGGTCACACATTGCGGAAGAGTGATAACTGCATTGCTTTGCATGCCATGAAGTGGAACCCCATTTCCAACCAAGGCCGACCAAGAGGGGGTCCTCGAATCACATGGCGTCGATCTGTGGCAAAGGAGTGTCAGGCACTGGGTAAGTCTTTTGGGGAGTTGCGTCCCATTGCCCAGAACAGAGTACGATGGCGCGCAGGAGTAGTTGAAGCGCTATGCCCCGCTGGGGGTTAAGGCAAAGTAGTATACTTTGAAGATTCTATATTCTTCATTTTTTCGTTCGATTCTTGAGTATTGCTCAATTGTGTGGAATCCTTTCTATAATGTTCATGTCGAACGTATAGAGAGAATTCAACATAATTTTACTCGTTTCGCTATTTACCAAATTGGCTGGTGTTTTGAAGCCTAAATATGGTACTCGTTGTTCCTTATTGGGTTTACAAACGTTAGCTTATAGAAGGACTTTCCTGAATGCAATGTTTATAAGAGACTTGCTTTGCTCTCACGTTTTGTGTGAAGATATTAAAAACGACTTTGTAGTTAGAGATATCTTATAAGATTTGCGACGTAACAATCTTTTTATTCAGCCTTATCATAGAGTGAATTATGGTCTTAATGAACCGATTACGCGATCTATTATCCTATATAACAGCTTGAGAGATATAGTTGATTTTCACTCAATTAACAAACTTATTTTTAAAAGAGAATATTTTAATAAATTTCCATTCTAATTTAACAATCTGCTAAGGTTCGCACTCGATGGATTGATTAGTCACTTACGTTGAGTAAGTAAAGTGATGCAGAGAAGCCCAGTCCCGGGATGAAAGCTTCTGTGATGCATAATAGCCTAAATAAGATGGAATTTACTCGACAAGCCCTTTCATTAGACGCCTCACACACTCTAAAAATAAAAATTGACTCCTTCGCACCCCTCAATTTTTTGCCCACACTATTTGTTTTTCTGACAATTAACCATAGAAGATTATGGGGGCAAAATTTCCGTTTTGTACCCCACCTCTTGGCTCTTTGAAACTGCTGCAACCACCATACTACACCCTGTTAAAAAAAAACGTAAATGTAAAATGATAAGCAGCAACATGTACTCATTTTCATATTAATCGCACAATGTTTAATAATGTTATATTTATTTAAAATTGAGTATTTTGACACTACCCATAAGAAGTTCAACAGACATACTCATATTGATCTTTTTTTATGAATGAGGAAAAATTGTTTTTATTTTGAATTTTTTAATAACAATATAAACATCAGTTGAGTAACTCTGCCGAAGCCTGTCCCAAGCCAGTATTGTGAAAGGTGGAGGGGGATAGCTATAGCCTGACTGGCTGAGTTACAACTAAGCGTCTCATGTCATTAAGGTGGCATGAATCACGTAGTCAGACCTGCAAGTTGTGTGAACTTTGGCACGTTATGAACCACCTGAAGCAGCTATCAGCGAGGCTACCCTTGAATAGGGTTTAACGATGGGCCGATAATCCATCCTCCAAAACTACTCCATGTCAAGAAACATGGAAAAATAGTCTCGGATTGGACGGATCAGCAAGGACGACCACGCAAACGTTTAACTGATTCTTTCGGATCCTGGAATGTACGCTCCCTGAACACGCCGAAGGCCGAAAGGCCCTCCTACAACATGTTGAGAATTGTCACTGCAGTCCAGGAAACAAACTGGCTAGGCAGCGAGATCAGCGACAAGAAATACACACAATTTTCAAAAGCGGTAAACCATCTGGACACAAGGAGTTTGGAGTTGCAATCATCGTGAGCAAGCATATCAAACCGCATGTTATTGACTTCAAACCCATCAATAAAATGTGCGCGATTCGCATTAAGACCCGATTTTTCAATCTTTGGCTCATCAGCATGCACGACCCCACTGAAGAGAAAGAAGAAGCAGTGAAGGACGAGCTTTACGACCGCCTGGAGACATTGTTCGACTCACTTCCAGCAAACGACGTCAAAATACTCCTCGGAGATTTCAATGCGATAATTATAAACGAGAGTTCGCATCGGGAAACCACTGGAGGACACAGCCTTCACGGGAAATGCAATGACAACGGTCAATGACTGATCGAATTCGCATGCAGTATGAATCTCGTAAGCTCAACATGCTTTCCGCGCCGACGCATTAATAAAGAAACCTGAAAATCTTCGAATACACGCACCGTCAACCAGATTGACCACGTCCTCATATGAAAGAGATGGGTTTCAATCGTGATGGAAGTCCGATCATGCCGAAGAAAAAATTACGATTCCAATCATCACTTGGTAAAGACAACTTATCGGTGTAGGATCTCCTCAGTGCACCAATCAAAAATCAGCACTCCCAAAAATTTTGTGGTTGACAAACTTCTGAACGATGCTACGGCGCAGGCATATGTAGGCACCCTTGAACACAACTGACACCTATGCTACACAACACCGGCAACATAGGTTTACATGGGTTTTGGGAAGAATTAAAAAGGAGGAGGTCGCATCGCGAAATGACTGATTCTACGAAAAATGCCAAATATAACTTGACGCAAAGAACGAAGCTTACAGACAGTGTATCTAACGTCCTACTAGAGCCAAGAGGGAAAAATATGACGAGCTACAGCGAATATCAAATAGAATAATTAGATGTAAGAAACGAAAATTGTTTGACGAGCAATTGCTGAACATTAATGATAATCTAGCTAATAGAAACCCCAGAACCAGTAAACAACGATTAAAAATGGCTACCAACCCAGGACTACCCAGCAAAAAGTGTGGCTAACCAAATAGTTTAGGTAGCTGGGTGGCCAAAACTTGAAAATCGTAGCCCCCGCATGGGTGGAATGAAATGTTAAGGATAGGGTAATTACAAAATTCATCACAGGTATTTTGCCAACCAATGATGCCCGTCAATGTTACTAAAGTAGGTTACTACCGTATTTACCTTTCATAAGTTGGTCCCCTAAATATCCACCGTAAGTAGAAAACCAGGACGAAGCTTCGCTTCGGCCCGGAGTCCGAACCGTATATACCCTAGACTTGTACAGACCTAGTGGTGATACCAAAAGTACCAATTGACAACGACCATATGCATTAAAAGTGGATCTCCTATATGGCCAGTTCATAGGGGAGGTTAGCACTCATTCAGTGGGGTCTTGACCATTCTCAAAATTAATTACGATTAACTAACTAACCCATTCTACAAATATTTGTCGAATTTTTCAAGTCGCTAGCTTCATTCTATTGAAAGTTATTGCTTATTTGAAGTTTAACTTGTAGGGGAGGTAGGGGTTCCTTGGGTCGGCTCTTGCCCATCATTGCTACCAACCAATTAGATCACCCACCCTACAAATATTTAAGCAAAATTTCAAGTCTCTAGCTTCACTCTATCGAAAGTTATCGCTTATTTGAAGTTTCATTTGTGGGGGAAGTAGGGGTTTCGTTGGTCGGATTTTACGTATTTTCAATATTAGCCAACTGGATCCTACTACAAACATTTGACCAAAATTTCAAGTCGCTTTCTTTATTTTGTCGTAAGTTATCGCTTATTTTAAGTTTCATTTCTAGGGGAGGTAGGGGCTCCTTAGGTCGGATCTTACCCATCCTTAATGCCAACTAATTCAATCTCACTTCAAATATTTGACCAAAATTTCAACTCACTGCCTCCATTTTATCAAAACTTATCCCTTATTTGAAGTTTCATTTGTAGGGGAGGTGGGGGTTCCTTGGGTTGGATCCTACCCATTTTCAACACCAGCCAAGTACTAAAGGTCTTACTAGCAACATTCCACTAAAACTTCAATTTGCTCGTATCATTCTGTCGAAAGTTATCGTAATTAAAGTAATATTTAATTCTTTGAAGTTTGTAGGGGAGGTAGGCGTTCCTTTGATCTGATTATGCCCAATGTATTATTACTGGAGCAGCTTCTCACCTCAGGGTTACGTGCAAAAAACCAGGTGTCTACGTCAATTGGTTCATGAGTTATAGACAAAAAAACTGAAAAGTAGGGTAGTAAGGGGTTCTTTGTAGGAAAATTACTGTTAGTAGTCAACTGATCGATTTTATTTTCCCAGGAGAGTATAAGATTACCCTCACGAGTAATCTTCCAAAGCTAGAGCTTTTCATGTTTATTTAATCGGAAGCTATGGATACATTTAAGTATTTTACATATGTAGGGGAGGTAGGCGTTCTCTTGGCTTAATCATGCCCATTTTCAATACCAACCAACTAAATGACATTACCAATATTTGGCCACAATTTCAAGGCACCAGCTTCATTCTGTCGAAAGTTATCGTGCGAACGGTCAGACAGACAGAGGGACAGACGGACAGACAGACATGGCTAAATCGAATCAGGAGGTGACGCTGATCATATATATATATATATTGCTATACCTCCGGAGCCTCTTTTAAGGTGTTACATATTTTCGTCGTGACAAAAACAATATACCCTATACTATCAGTTTAGGGTATAAAAATGAGCTAAAATACATCCGGTTAGTATGCCTATTTGATTCTACGGTTGGGTCGTTTTTCTATGAATTTTTGTTTACAATTTTTCCAATATTTAAATCAAATTTTTGTGTTTACATGTCCGACTGGGATTCGAACTCGGGTCGTTCTGCCTCAGAACCCAGCAAAAAACCGTACCCCCCCCCCCCCCCCCCTGGTTAGGCGTACTACCCCAAATAGCTATGCTAAATAGCCATCCATTTCCACTCAGCCCATAAGACTTCCCAGCAAAAAACCGTAACCCCCAGTAACGCGTACTACCCAAAACAGCTATGCTAAATAGCCATCCTGGCAAACCCACCACCCAGCAAAAAACCGTACCCCGGTTACGCGTACTACCCAAAATAACTATGCTAAATAGCCATCCTTGCATCCCCACCAATTTCACTCAGCCCATAGCACTTTCAAGAGATCCATGGCGCGGGGGCTAAGATTTTCATGATTTAGGTAACCCAGGTACGTACACAACGACGGGGGCTACGATCTCCATGATTTAGGTAACCCAGTTACGTACCCAACTTACTTAACCACTTTTTATGCTGCGACAGTATTGCTTATAAAGCATTGTTTGGAAGCCATTCTATATTAGTCTCGATGGCGTATGTGGTAGCGCGATGGCTTCTGAGGCGGAACGACCCGAGTTCGAATCCAAGTCGGACATGCAAACACATAAATTTGATTTAAATATTGAAAAAATTATTAAAACAATTCTTAGGAAAGCGACCGAACCGTAAAATCAAATAGGCATCCTAACCGGATGTAGCTGATTATACCCTAGACTTTTAGTATAGGGTATATTGTTTTTGTCACGACGGAAATATGTAACACCTTAAAGGAGGCTCCGGAGGTATAGCAATGTGCATATATAAATGATCAGCGTCACCTCCTGATTCGATTTAGCTATGTCTGTCTGTCTGTCCGTCTGTCTGTCTGTCCGTCTGTCTGTCTGTCCGTCTGTCTGTCCTTTCGCACGATAACTTTCGATAGAATGAAGCTAGAGCCTTGAAATTTTGGTCTGATGTTGGAAGTATGATTTAGTTGGTTGGTATTGAAAATGGGCATGATCAGGCCAAGAGAACGCCTACCTCCCCTACATATGTACAATAGATAAATGTATTTATAACTCCCGATTAAACAAACATGAAAAGCTCTAGCTTTGGGACATTGCTCGTGAGGATAATCTTTTACTCTCTTGAAAAAATCAGATCGGTCAGTTGAAAACTAACGCTAATTTTCTTACAAAGAGCCCCGTACTACCCTACTTTTCGGGTTTTTTGTCTATAACTCTTGAACCAATTGACGCAGACACCTGATTTTTGGCATGTGACCCTGGGGTGGAAAGCTGGTTAAGTTCTAGTAAGTTATGCATAATCAGATCAAAGGAACGCCTACCTCCCCTACAAAATTTCAAAAAATTAACTATTCTTTTAATTACGATAACTTTCGATAGAATGACACTAGCAAGTTAAAAATTTGGTGGAATATTGCTAGAAAGATCTAATTGACTGGTATTGAAAATGGGCAAGATCCGACTCAAGCAACCCCTACATCGCCTACAAATGCAACTTCAAATAAGCGATAACTTTTGACAGAATCATGCCAGAGACTTGAAGTTTTGGTTAAATGTTTGAAGTGAGATTGGGTTAGTTGGTATTCAAGATGGGTTAGATCCGACCTAAAGAACCTCTACCTCCCCTAGAAATGAAACTTAAAATAACCGATAACTTATGACAAAATAATGCTAGCGGCTTAAAATTGCTTGTAATAGGATCCAGTAGGCTAATATTGAAAATACGTAAAATTCGACCTGCGAAACCCCTACCTCCCCTACAAATGAAACTTCAAATAAGCGGTAACTTTCGATAGAGTGAAGCTACAAGCTTGAAATTTTGCTTAAATGTTTGTAGCATGATCTTATTTGTTGGTGACAATGATGAGCAAGATCCGACCCAAGAAACCCCTACCTCCCCTACAAGTGAAACTTCAAATAAACTATAACTTTCGATAGAGTGAAGCTAGAGACTTGAAATTTTGTTTAAAGATCCGACCCAAGAAACCCCTACCTCCCCTACAAGTGAAACTTCAAATAAACTATAACTTTCGATAAAGTGAAGCTAGAGACTTGAAATTTTGTTTAAATATTTGTAGCATGATCTTATTTGTTGGTGGTAATTATGAGCAAGATCCGACCCAAGGAGCCCCTACCTCCCCTACAAGTGAAACTTCAAATAAGCAAAAACTTTCGATAGAATGGAGCTAGCGACTTAAAAAATTCGACAAAATTTTTGTAGAATGGGTTAGTTAATTGATTTTGAGAATGGTCAAGATCCTCCTGAATGATTGCCAACCTCCCCTATAAACTGGCCATATAGGAAACTCACTTCTAATGCAGATGGTCGTTACCAATTGGTACTTTTTGTATCACCACGAGGTCTGTACAAGTCTAGGGTATATACGCTTCGGACTCCGGGCCTGGTTTTTTTTTACTTTCGGTGGGTATTTAGGGGACCAACTTAGGAAAGGTAAAAACGGTAGTAACCTACGTTAGTAACATTGGGGGTACCGTTGGTTGGCAAAATACCTGTGATATTGATGCATTTTTTTATTACCCTCTCCTTAACATTTCGTACCACCCATGCGGGGGCTATGATTTTGATGTTACCCAGCAAAACACCGTACCCCCCTGTAACGCGTACCACCCAAAATAGCTATGCTAAGTAGCCATCCTGGCGTAACCACCATTTTCACTAAGCCCATAGACTTTCCAAGAAATCCACGGCGAGGGGCTACGATTTTCATGATTTAGGCAACCTAGATACGTATCCAACGTATCCGGGTCTACGATGCTCATGATTTAGATAACCCGTGTACGTACCCAACTTAATTAACCACATTTCATGCTGGGACAGTATTGCATATAAAGCATAATTTGAAAACAATTCTATATTAGTCCCGATGGCGTATGTGGTAGCGCGATGGCTTCTGAGGCAGAACGACCCGAGTTCGAATTCCAGTCGGACATGCAAATATAAAAATTTGATTTAAATATTAAAGAAGTTGTAGAAGTTCCCAGCAAAAAGCGTTGCTACCCAGCAAAAAACCGTACCCCCGGTAACGCGTACTACCCAAAATAGTTATGCTAAATAGCCATCCTGGCATACCAACCATTTTCACTCAGCCCATAGGACTTTCAAGAGATCCATACCACGGGGGGTACGGCTTTCATGATTTAAGTAACCCAGGTACGTACCCAACGTAGATAGCTATTAGGGGGCTACGATGTTCATGATTTCGGTAGCCCAGTTACGTACCCAACTTAGTTAACCACTTTTTATGCTGGGACCAGTATTGCTTATAAAGCATTATTTGGAAACCATTCTATATTAGCCCCCATGGCGTATGTGGTAGCGCGATGGCTTCTGAGGCAGAACGACCCGTGCTCAAATCCCAGTCGGACATGCAAACACAACAATTTAATTTAAATGTTGAAAAAATTGTTATTTATGGCACAATAGATCTTATGATCGCAGTGCCTACCAGCTGGGTACCTTAGCCTGCCTTTATTTAATAATAATAATTTAATAATAAATCACATTTCCAAATTGGACTACTTTATCATATAGCTGTCATAGGAACAATCGTTCCAAAAGCAAGTTTCTATAAGAAAAACTTTTTTATTTCTGAAGATTTTTTTACCGAATTTCATATTAAAGTATTTAATCATATTGACTACCAAACCATGTTCCTAAATTTGGTTGAAATCGGCCTACTATTTCATATACATCTCATAGGAACAATGAAATCGGAACAAGTTTTACTACTAATTTCAAAGTGGCAAATACACCAGAAGTCGTGAAGGGTATCATACCTTCGACAAGTTTGTTTTGTTTTGTTTGGTTTGTTTTTGATTTTATGACACCAGGTCAGAAAATAATGAAATAAGGACAAATGGATATTTTTTTGTGAGGTATTAGATCGACATGCAATCAGATGTAAATCTGATTGATTTAAATGTAATTGTTTGAGCTAAGTAGGTATATTAGGTAGATATATTAGTTGTTACATTACTTATTGTAATAATTGTCATATTGAATTAATGTACTTATTAGTATTTGCATTGAACGCACTAAATTTAATGTAAAGTAACTAACTTCAGTTCATAAATAAAAAAAAAAAAAAATAAATAACTGGCGCAACAGTCCAATTTGAACCACGGCCTCGAGATGAGTTAGCATCATCTCATTTTCTAGATCGTGACGGTTTTTGTGCAGAGGTATGTGATCAGCAACACGCTCAACCGAGTTACTTACCCCATAATGGGTACTCATTTAACAGCTGAGTGGGCTCATAGTCCGACACGTAAATCCCCGGAATCGAACCGGGGCCCAGTGTGTTGAAGGCGAACGTGCTAACCGTTGCGCCATCCGGACTACACAGTTCATAAATAACTTACATATAAATTGGGCAAACGCTAACAGTAACGTTCTCACTTGCTTAAACACTCTACGCCCCAAAGGTACGTCCTCTTTTGTTCAAACCTAATTAAATAATAGGATATAGGTATACATATATATATATATAAAATTATAACGTTCATCTGAAAACATTTACAACATTAGTATAGAATAGAGGTATAGGTATATTATTTAACCCATATTTTCGCATAGTTTGCTTATCGATGTATAAATTAGGTAGGCAATTGATTCTAAAACGTAAAATGTTGCTACAAAAAAGATCTTATTAATCTCTGCCGTATGATCAATATTTTCAATGGGTGCGTTCCGTGAAAACCCTAAACGTTCCAAGTTGCTTTGAAATCAGTTCAATTTCAGGTGGAGATGGCATGTAAAATACCAACTAGTGAAACAAATCGGAAAGTTGTTCTGATTGATTTCCCCTTTTTTCATTTGACATGAATTTGAAGTGCTAAATACTTGAAACGTAATTACAACGTTGTGAATCCTGAACCAAGGCAATGTATGGTATGTACCCGAAACATACAATTGGTATACTCGTAATTATTCATTTTCGATTCATTTTTATTTCCGTCTCAGATGAAAAAAAAACGACACGGATCTACGACGAGCGAACTTAAACAGCCATCATACAGACACTTTGCCGCATGGGGGCGAATTTTGGGCTCAGTATAGAAAGGTATAGAGGCGGATGGCGGAGAAAGAAGTTTAATTAAATTGGAATTTTTTGTGACACTTGGTTTCATTCTGCACACCAACTTAGTATGCGTCTGTAGCTTAGCTCGGTAACGCACCGGGCATTTTTTGCTACTCGAAACACGGTCTCTGCGGTTCGCGCCCCGCAACGGGACCAACTATTTTTTATTCTCAAATTCCCTCTGAATTAATTTCTCCGAGCTTAGTGGTTTCGTATGGATAGTAGCACTCATCAGGTCTTGCATCTTTGCAGCTATCCATGTGCAAGACGACCACGAAAGTGTGAGAATTCTGTTTGTATAAGCCGTGAAGGCGTGATTTTTACTTGAAAACTCGACCGTGGAGGTCTAGATGGTGTGAAGCACTTATATTAACTCACTAGAGGGGTGGAGAGAGGGTGAGAAGTGGAGATATTTGTTCCCTGGCAATTTTACTTTATGTATTAATGTTCTTGCAAATGTACAAGTGCGAATCATTTTCAATTTAAATTGGAATTTTTTGTGACACTTGGTTTCATTCTGCACACCAACTTAGTATGCGTCTGTAGCTTAGCTCGGTAACGCACCGGGCATTTTTTGCTACTCGAAACACGGTCTCTGCGGTTCGCGCCCCGCAACGGGACCAACTATTTTTTATTCTCAAATTCCCTCTGAATTAATTTCTCCGAGCTTAGTGGTTTCGTATGGATAGTAGCACTCATCAGGTCTTGCATCTTTGCAGCTATCCATGTGCAAGACGACCACGAAAGTGTGAGAATTCTGTTTGTATAAGCCGTGAAGGCGTGATTTTTACTTGTCGAGTTTTCAAGTAAAAATCACGCCTTCACGGCTTATACAAACAGAATTCTCACACTTTCGTGGTCGTCTTGCACATGGATAGCTGCAAAGATGCAAGACCTGATGAGTGCTACCATCCATACGAAACCACTAAGCTCGGAGAAATTAATTCAGAGGGAATTTGAGAATAAAAAATAGTTGGTCCCGTTGCGGGGCGCGAACCGCAGAGACCGTGTTTCGAGTAGCAAAAAATGCCCGGTGCGTTACCGAGCTAAGCTACAGACGCATACTAAGTTGGTGTGCAGAATGAAACCAAGTGTCACAAAAAATTCCAATTTAAATTGAAAATGATTCGCACTTGTACATTTGCAAGAACATTAATACATAAAGTAAGTTTAATTAAGCTAATTCACTTTCAACTCTGATCCAGATGTGATCCCATACAAGACCTGGATCAAAACTGGTCTCTCATTTTCTATCTATCGACTAACAGATACAATATCTTCAAAGAACAGATACAGTACCAACTGACCAACAGATACAGTATCTACTGAGCGACAGGTGCAATATATATTGGCCACCAGACACAGTATATACTGAGCAAGAGACTCATTGTCTATTCACCAAAAGATACAGCGCTTATTGAGCAACAGATAAAGTATCTATTGAAAAACAGATAGATATAGAGACTCAAAATGCCTTCAGCAGTAGTCTATTTCATTTGTCTCAACACTGAACAGACAACATGCATCGCACTTTATTCCCGTCTAATCTAATTTTATATGGGACGGGCCATAAACACGAAGTTTTCCCCACTACACAAAAATGTGGATGTATGTGCGTACCTATAATTCTAGGCTGGGATCCCAGCAAAAAGTGTGGCTAACCAAGTAGGGTAGGTAACTGGTTAACCAAAACATCAAAATCGTAGCCCCCGCATGGGTGTTACGAAATGTTAAGGATAGGGTAATAAAAAAATTCGTCAATGTCACAGGTATTTTGCCAACCAGTGGTGCCCCCCAATGTTACTAACGTAGGCTACTACCATATTTACCTTTCCTAAGTTGGCCCCCCAAATACACCAAAACTAAAAAAAAATCAGCAACAGCTGGTTTGTATGCCTATTTGATTTTACGGTTGGATAATTTTCCTAAGAATTTTTCTACAACTTTTTCAACATTTAAATCAAATTATTTGAATGTTCGACTGGGACTCGAACTCGGATCGTTGTGCTTCAGAGTCCATCGCGCTACCACATACGCCATCAAGCCTAATATTAGAATGGCTTCCAAAAAATGCTTTATAAGCGACATTGTCTCAGCATAAAAAGTGGTTAACTAAGTTGGGTACGTACCTGGGTTACCTAAATCATGAACATCGTAGCCCCCGAATTGCTATCTACGTTGGGTACGTACCTAGGTTACCTAAATCATGAAAATTGTAGTCCCCGTGCCATGGTTATAGTTCAAATTATATAGATCTCTATGGGCTGAGTAAAAATGGTGGAAACGCCAGGATGGCTCATTAGCATAGCTATTTTGGGTAGTACGCGTAACCGGGGGGTACGGTTTTTTGCTGGGATGCTATGGCTGCGAAGCATGGACCCTAACTCAAGTCTCCGAAAACATGCTAGATACATTTGAACGTAAGGTTCTACGGCGAATTTTCGGGGCTGTTTGCGATCGAGATGGATGGCGCATCCGGTACAGCCACGAGTTGTATGAACTGTACGATGAGCTGCAAGTCTCGAAAATTGCCAAACTACAACGACTTCAATGGGCAGGGCATGTACAAAGAATGGACGATGATCGCATGCCTAAGAGAGTAATGAATGCAGAACGAGTCGACGGAGCGAGACTGCGAGGACCACCGAGAACTCGTTGGGAGAGCTCAGTAGGTGTGGACGCCGCGCAGCTACTGGGCTTCCAAAATTGAAGGACGCGGTCACGTGACCGAGATAATTGGAGGACAATGATCCAGGCGGCCAAGGCCCGACGTCGGGCTGTCGCGCCACGATGATAATAATTAAAGGTTTGATGCGAACATGACCCTAGTGTCTATTGTGCTATACTATACATACAAATCCAATTTCATAGGCAGACTTTCTATAATGCAACGCGATGTTTGCATATACATTTGTACATATCAAGTGAAGCAACCACCTTACTCAATTTCAGAAAAACCTGGTCAATCGCCTGAAATCTGACAAAAAAATACCATAGGGTTGTCAAGACACAGAGGGAGGGGATAAAAAGCCAAGTCTTTAAATACAAAATCCAGTATGCTGGCAGCCTTAAGAAGATTTTAAAAAGTTTTGTTTTTGTCGCGCAGTAGTCTGAGCACGCATACCATTTTGCGAATATGAACATTATCCCGATAATGTTCTTGAACATTTGGACTAGTACACCTACAAATACCAAGTAAATTTCTGCCGACACACACGGAAAGCGATGGGTTGCTGGAAAGATACATATTTGCCCATGGACCCGTAAACGGAAAATTACCTTTCGTCTGTTTGTTGTCATGCATATTGTTGATTCGTATGCACATTGTTGTTGTTTTAGTTATTGTTAAACGTAAGTATCTCTGTTTGTTTGTCAAGCGTATTTTAATCAGTAAGTAAACACCAACAAAATAAAAAACCAGGTTCGAAGCGTATATACCCTAGACTTGTACAGACCTAGTGGTGATACCAAAAGTACCAATTGGCAACGACCATATGCATTAAAAGTGAATTTCCTATATGGCCAGTTTATAGGGGAGGTTGGCAATCATTCAGGAGGATCTTGACCATTCTCAAAATCAATTAACTAACCCATTCTACAAAAATTTTGTCGAATTTTTCAAGTCGCTAGCTTCATTCTATCGAAAATTATTGCTTATTTGAGGCTTCACTTGTAGGGGAGGTAGGGGTTCCTTGGGTCGGATCTTGCTCATCACTGCCACCAACAAATAAGATCATGTTACAAACATTTAAACAAAATGTCAAGTCTCTACCTTCACTCCATCGAAAGTTATCGCTTATTTTAAGTTTCATTTGTAGGGGAGGTAGGGGTTCCTTAGGTTGGATCTAACCCATCTTGAATACCAACCAACCCGATCTCACTTCAAACATTTGACCAAAACTTCAAGTCGCTGGCTTGATTCTGTCAAAAAATATCGCTTATTTGAAGTTGCATTTGTAGGGGAGGTAGGGGTTGCTTGGGTCGGATCTTACCCATTTTCAATACCAGCCAAGTATATCTTCCTAGCAACATTTTGTCAAATTTTCAACTTGCTAGTGTCATTCTATCGAAAGTTATCGTAATTAAAAGAATATTTAATTTTTTGAAATTTGTAGAGGAGGTAGGCGTTCCTTTGATCCGATTATGCCCAACTTACTAGAACTCAAGTATCTTCTTACCCCAGGGTTACATGCCAAAAATGAGGTGTCTACGTTAATTGGTTCAAGAATTATAGACAAAAAACCCGAAAAGTAGGGTAGTACGGGGCTCTTTGTAAGAAAATTACCGTTCGTTTTCAACTTATCGATTTTATTTTTCCAGTGGAGTATAAGATTCTCCTCACGAGCAATCTACCAAAGCTTGAGCTTTTCATGTTTATTTAATCGGGAGTTATAGATACATTTAGTTATCTTACATATATAGGGGAGGTAGGCGTTCTCTTGGCCTGATCATGCCCATTTTCAATACCACCAAGTAGATTATACTTCCAACATTTGACCAAAATTTCGAGTCTCTAGCTTCATTCTATTGAAAGTTATCGTGCGAACGGACAGACAGACGGACAGACAGACAGACGGACAGACGGACAGACGGACAGACGGACAGACGGACAGACGGACAGACGAACAGACGGACAGACGGACAGACGGACAGACGGACAGACAGACAGACAGACAGACAGACAGACAGACATGGCTTAATCGAATCAGAAAGTGATCCTGATCATTTATATATGCACATTGCTATACCTCCGGAACCTCCTTTAAGGTGTTACATATCTCCGTCGTGACAAAAACAATATACCCTATACTAAAAGTCTAGAGTATAAAAAACACCCAAGTAAGCACCACCTGAGTAAACAAATCAGGCAATCAGTGTGTTTTATGTGTGTTGTACGGTGCGTGTGTGCAAAGGGATGTGATCCCGTGAAAAATAAATGAGATATGTTTCCTCAACAGTGGGATTTGTTCCCAGGGATATGTTCCCACTCTTGTTGGAGTTTGTCCCCGTGAAAGGGGATTTGTTCTCCTTTAGTGTGAATGTGTGTGTGTTTGTGGCTACCCAGCATACCACCAAGCGAACCTTCACCAAAAAGCGAATAATAGCGAATCTTTTTTATTCACTTATTGCGAAGAAAAGCGAACCAACGGAGGATTTTCATTAAAGCGATGGTATGCGACTCGCTATAGAGCCATCAAAGTGAATATAAGCGAAGGTTTTCAATATGCGTATGTTTTATGTTCTTTTTAATAAAAATTCTTCGCTTGGATCTCACTAAGAGCGAAGGTACGCGAGGATTTTTTGAAACGGCAAAACAAATGACACTATGTATCGAAAACCTTCGCTGAAAGTGAATGTTTTATTCGCTAATAGCGGGAAATGTTTCGGTTCCGCGCTAGCTAAGGAAACACTTGCAATTCTGCATTCAAAGAGTTTAAATTAAACGGTGAAATAAAAAGCAGTGAAGTGATTAAGTGTGGGAGAATTCATAATCAAATTATTGATTCAGTTTTGTACTGCGGTGCAGGTTAATTGGGGGCTATCCGGGTTAACTTACACCCCCCCCCCCCCCACCCCACATTTTCCCCATTAATTCCCAAATGAGCCGATATTCTGTTAGGAGAGAAGCCCAAGATATTCTGGAATCAATGTATGTATTTGGATGATACATTGATAACTGCCCCAATTGCAAACAATGTAGTTGCCGAAACCGTTGTCGGCAACCCCATTATAGGTAGCAATTTTAAAATGGGGCAGAATTTGATCATTAGTGCCCAGGATGATATTGGTTCCAACGACCTAAACCCTTCTCAAGCTTGGGATAATTCTTCAGCTAGCAATCAAAATAATAATAATGAAGCCGTAATAGGTAATGATCCGACGTCTAGCGTTCTAATTTCGATAAAAATTGCAGAATGGAGTATTCGGCACAACATCGGTCTATTTGCTTTGAATGATCTACTGGCGCTTCTATTTAATAATAGGCATGGGCCTATCAGAGGAAGACGTAGTATTAGTTTACCAATGAACTTGGCTGAATTGCAAAAATACAAGTGTGGCAACACTAACATATTAGATTCCACACAAAGCACATGTCATGCATGGGGAAGTTATTAAGGGGTTATCGAGTGTAGGGCAGCCACCCTACTAGGCTATCCAGGTTAATGTTGTTATTGTAACGCGTGTGTTATTTTACCCTATACCCGATAAATTCCTTAGAACATACAGTATATGGAATGAGCATATCCCGTTTATCACTGGCTCCAATATCTGGTGAATAAGTCGACAGTCAGCCTACTCAGTTGGCGTTTAATATTGACAAATGTTGACTGTTCTGTAGATTTGTGCATAAAAAAATGTCAATTTTTGTCAAATTATCGACAATCAGCCTACTCAGTTGGCGTTTCGATATTGACATAATGTTGACCACAATGTCGAATTGTGCATAAACAAACGTCAATTATTGTCAATATTTGAATTTCGTAAGTCTACTGAGTTAGCTGACTGTCGACTTAGTACCCAGATTTTGGAGCCACTGTTTCTATGGAGACGTACAGGACAAGCTCATTCCATGGCTATATATTCAAAGAGAAATTCCCAAAAAAAATACGCCTATTATGTTCATGATGTTCCGCAATTTCATACAAATCTGATCTAATTTTCGAATTTTCACGGTGGTGTTACGTCCTCTTATATTGTAGTATTTTACGTTTTGATTTTACTCAAATTATCTTATTTCGATAATTCGGAAAACTCACCACTAATATTTGAATAGGTGACGAAATTCCTAAGGAAGTAAAATCATCGAAATGAAGTAATTTGGGTGTAATGAAAACGTACTATTAAAGAGAATCGCTCTCGTTCACGTGTAGCAAATATATTAGCATCCATGCGAGGTGAACCGCAAGTGAATTACCAGTGAGTCAATTTAGCGAAGAAAACCTTCACTAAAAACTTCACCAACGACTCGCCGGTAATAGCTACCCTGCATGCCAACCGAATCTCCAGTAAATATCCAGCGAGTCACTTTGGCGAAGAAAACCTTCACCAAAGACTCGCAGGTAATAACTCTATCGTTCGAAATTTACTTTCGCGGCGACCCTTTTTTCCCGGATCACTGACGAGTCGAGAAACCTTCGCTCCAGCGAATATATAGACTGGTTAGATATTCGCTCAGAGTGACTCGCTGGTGATTCGAAAAAGAGCATTCGCCTCGAATATCAATTTCGAACGACAAAGGTATTACCGGCGAGTCGTTAGTGAATTCGCTAGCGAAGGTTTTGCTCGCCAAAGTGACTCGCTGGTAATTCACTGGCGGTCCGCTTGGTATGCTGGGTATTCACTGAGTATCGTGTATACTCGTGTATTCACCTCTTTTCAGGTGTTGAACCGAGTGGCACGAGTGGACCAACCGGGGGTGAAAGACGCAAACTAATTAATTAATTAATAGGAATAAGAGCTTTTCTGGACCTTGGAGCATACCTTGAGAGGATTATTCGGAAAGTATATTTGGTGATATCAACAGAAAGGAAGTCCACACGATTAATGGTTTTGGATGAGGATACCAACAAGAGCAAGGTTCTTAGCCCACCGTTGCGAAAAAGAAATCCGACACCTATTGCCATCAATATTAATGGGCAGCCTGTGGAGAAGGTGGACAACTTCGTCTACCTGGGTAGCATTGTTGCCGAAAATGGTGGTACGGAGCAGGACATCGCTCGTCGTATCAACCAGGCTAAACGCGCATACGGCATGCTGTCCAAAATCTGGCAGGGCAGTTATCTCAGCATCAAGACTAAGCTGGGCCTGTTTCGCTTCCTGGTACTATCAGTGCTTTTGCATGGGAGCAGTACATGGAAAGTTTCCGTAGGAGTTAAAAAAAAAGCTGCAAGTTTTCGTCAACTCATGTCTTCGTCGAATTTTAAGAATTTTCTGGCCCGAAACAATATCAAATGAAGAGCTAAGTCGGCGTACGGGTCAGATGCCAATCGACGAATTGATACGCAGGCGAAAATGGCAGTGGATAGGTCACACATTGCGGAAGAGTGATAACTGCATTGCTTTGCATGCCATGAAATGGAACCCCATTTCCAACCAAGGCCGACCAAGAGGGGGTCCTCGAATCACATGGCGTCGATCTGTGGCAAAGGGGTGTCAGGTACTGGGTAAGTCTTTTGGGGAGTTGCGCCCCATTGCCCAGAACAGAGTACGATGGCGCGCAGGAGTAGTTGACGCGCTATGCCCCGCTAGGGGTTAAGGCAAAGTAGTAGTATGTACGGAAGATAGTAATGTTTTGATGATAAAAGATAACGAGAGCTTGAGATACTATGAAAATGTTTGGCATGATCTACCGGAGCATGTTGATGAAGAAAATTCGGAGAAAGTGAAACTTAGCTTAAAAGAGTCAGTCGTCCTATATCCGAAACATCTAAATTTTGCAAAGTGTGGTACAAATAAACCCAATATATGTACTTATCTATATCAACGGAGGAATTCGGATGAAAGAAGATGTGTAGTCGACATAAACGAAGAAGGTGAATGTAAAGTTCCGGTCATAAACACTCAAGACAAGGAAATAACGTTAAAGAATAACCATATATTTGCTAGAGCTATGCAAATTGATGAACGGTGGCTAAAGCTTAATGCTCAAAAAGCGTCAAATTCAGTAAATTATGATAAAGGAGAAGACTTAAATGACAATCAGAAAGACGATTTGACGAAGTTATTAAATAAATATTTAGAAATCGTCTCATCTGGAACCGACAAACTAGGTTGTGTAGTGTTTTATATTTTGACCGTTGTAAAGATTCCAAAAAGCATTCTATTCAAAGATGGCATTGACATGTCTGGTATATTTTGGTAGTATGGCAACACGAGATGTCAAGTTGATATATGTAGAGGAGGGACTCGAAATTGAACCGCGTAAGCGTTAGGACGCTCGGTACAATAATTTGCTTAAATAAATTTTCAAATAAAGTAAACGCGTTTAATTTACCAGCAAACACAAAAGCTCAGGCGTGGGGTTACACGTGCCGTGACAATCTGGTGATTATTGGTGTACTAGTGCCAAAACATGAACCAACATTCTGTAACGAGGCTAACCCAACACCACCGTACGGAATTGCTCCGTCTATCGACTCTTTTGTCCACCTTCTCTGCGGCTTCGATTTCATTTCGTTCTCGACTCTTGTTCACCTCCTCTATGGCTTCGATGTTAAACTACACATCCGAACAACCGCTCCGAGGAAATTCACCGGCGCTGTGCGCGGTTCGATTGTGCAAGCCGGAAAAACGGATCTGGGGAAATTCGGTCCACCGGAGACGAGCGTTTGGGCGCGTGCCAACACACGAGACAAGAAGGAACAACGAGGTAGGGGTTTTTTTTTTAAATTTCAAATTTCACGTGTATCGCGAGTGCAATTCGGTGAACGGCAACTTGGCTCCCTCGGTTCAGGTGCAAGGAGCGTGAAACCTATCCGCCCAGAATAAAAACGCGGAGCATTTGTTGTGTCTTAACTAGGCCCTCGTGGGGTTCAATTCCGACGACCCGTTCCCGGAAATTCAATCCGCACTTTCTGCATAGTGAGGTTATGTTCCGTCGGTATCGCAACAGCACCACAACTTGCCGGCAACAGAACTTCGAATTGAGTTTTTTTGGTTGTTTTTCTTTGCGATACGTACTCGACAATCGTATGGGCCGCACCTTGGCGGTTGCTGGCATTTCCCGGAGATTTCGATTCAAGGTCGGATTGGAGGGAGTCGAATTGTCGTCGAGTCGAGTGCGTTATTGTTGTTGCAACAAAAGAGAAAAGCAGTCCGAAGAAAAGGGGTGCATGCGATCTAGAGAGCGGCGTGAGGGGGCAAAAGTGGGAAAAGACAAGTTTCTCAGGTTGCCGAGCGGAATTGCTTCGAGTTTGGCCGGCGTCGGCGTCCCAAGTTAGTGGCGCGCTAAGCAAAGGTGTAACGCCGCCAGCCTTTTACTATTCGAGCTCTGCATGGTGCTCATGGTCCTTAATGCGGCCCGTGGTGTTGCATATCGGTTGTCGGATTTGTAGTTTGACAACGTCTGCTGTTCTGGAGTAAGTGAAACGAACTGGTTGACTGTGGTCATAACAGTGACTTAAATTTGTTAGATCTATGGTTTAAATACATAAAAATTCTTACTGACTAAGTGATTTATTCAGACGAGTCTCTAATTTCATGGGAAAAATTTGTGCGAAAAATTGAAAATACTCTAATTACGTCTACGAAAATATGATAGGTATGCAGGCACGTGTAGTACTTGCATCGTGGGAATGCGTGATTTGGAACTATGTGACAGTTTCTGGGTCCTGTTGTACTTGGAGTTTTAAGTATGCATCATTACCGCCCGCCATGAACTCCCAGTTCTTAACATGCTGTATCAGCCAATGATTCGTACCACTTCGGTGTTGTAACTTCGGCCGATGCTGATGAGTGTCTTCTCTTGATGACTATTACACCTGCCGCTATTAAGGTACAGGAAACAAGAACTGAGATGCTGATGCTTGTTCCATGCTGCCGAATTGTTGCCCATGTTAAGGATTGTTGTTCTTCAAGTAAGTCCTCTTCTTGTTGAATGTACGATGTAAAAGATTCAGTTGACTTGATGAGTCCTGATGAGACCAATGGTGGAATTCGGTGGTTGGCGATCGTTCGGTTAATTTCAATTGCGTGCGGTTGACTATAGGTGTTGTAGGTTTTTGTTGATCCCGTCCACGAGGTTGTTAATAACAGCTTTGAGGTTCGAAGACTGCATTCCTGGGAAAGTCTTAACAATCCAGTACCATTCAAAATTATGTTTTGCCGTAATCCGTGACATAGCGTCTGAGCTGGTGTTGGTTGGGGGTTGAAAACATCCAGGTATTTGTAGCATGAAGTTGTTTCCAGACAATATTCTTGAGTTGAAACGTATGAACCGCACATGGATGCCTGCCGAATACATGATAAATCTCGTTAATTATGCAATTTGGTTTGGTGTTGACATCGTAAAGGATACTGGTGTCAACTAGGTACAATCCTTCAGACAATTTGATGAACTGTAAGTTGGCTATTTCGAAGTATTGTTGAAAATTGTAGTTCACGCCTAATACTGTTGCGGGGATGTCAAATACATTGAAGGATCTGTTTCCAATGTATTCTGGCACAGGTGTTGGCTTTATGAGAACGTATTTGCGCGTATCAACGATGGGAAGGAAGCCCTTGATTTGGATAGCCTCATTGTCGTATGAAGTTTCGATAGCTTCTGTAGTCCTGTACAGGATTTGCAGATGATCTGGCAGCAGTGTTTGTGTTCGATTGATATCCCTCATTGCGTCACCAATGTTAATGCATTCCCATATGTTAGATCGAGATGTCACAGTCAAAACAAGACTGGAGTACTTGTGGTAGACTTCCTCCATGTAGTTTATCGCCCGCTGATAAGCGCACAAAAAGTTGAGACTGATTTTGTTGTGATCAGTCGATTTATACCAGACATTCAATTCATTAATGCGGTTTAAACCCGATTGTAGTTCCTTTTGGAAGCGATTTAGTTGGGCGTCCACTCGTCCTGTGGTATTGCTAAGGGTTTTGAATGTTTTAAGCATGACTTTGCTTTGGGTATCCATTGACCGTATAATCTTCTTCTGGTTATCAGACAGACTGTTGATATCGTTATACACTTCTTCATTCACACCGAATACTGCTGTTAACAGCGATCCAAGAATTCCTCTTCTATGCCTTGAGTGGAGTAATCGTAACGTGTCAATTTTGTGGAATGCCTCGCCTTTTAGTTCGTCTAAGTGTTGAATATGATGATCACATTCGAGTTCGGCTGACAAATTTGTCCCGGCTGTGCAAAGCTCGCGCATGCTGAATGTCACCTTTTCCATATTAATTTTGTCGTATTCCAGATTGTTCCAAGGGATTTGAAGGTTAACTTGCACTCCGCCTCTATGTAGATGTGCTTCACCTAAATGTTCGATGTACAAACCATTAGTCAACTGAGTGACATTAACAAGACTTTTAGTTGATGGTAGTAAACAACATAGTACTACTAGCGAATACAAAAATTTGCTAGCCGAACTTGAGCTGGGACCAGTCCTTGTTGTCGATTGGGTGGGACCTGTCTTTCTTTTTTTATCTGCGTGATCCGATACATATTCCTTCCATGTATCACCAATAGGTGCTACTTTGACCTTCTTTTTCCTTATCTGCTGACTACAAAGTGCATTCACTTTTGCTACAGCTCCATGTACAGATTCATTTGAGTTTTCAAAGGGTAACCGACAAATTTTGGTGATAGCTCGTCGAGTTACCTTTCCATGTAGTTTGACAGATACGACGCGTACCATTCCGTCAGCACCAGGATGCACTTCAACGATTCTAGCTAACGGCCACTGAGTTGATGGGAAGTTGTCATGTTTTACCAGCACCAAATCTCCGATCTTCAAATTAGTTCGACTACTATGCCATTTTGGCCGTTGTTGTAGGCGGCTTAGATACTCCAATTGCCATCGCTTCCAAAAATGATTTTTGACTTGTTGGATAATCTCCCATTTCTTCGAGATTGATTTGTCTGATGACGTTGCTGGTATTTCGAAAAGATTATTCCCTGTTAGAAAATGTCCAGGAGTTAGAGCTATATGGTCGGCTGGATCACTGCTTACTTCACACAAGGGACGAGAATTTAAGCATGCTTCTATCTGCGCCAACAAAGTGTAAAGCTCTTCTATGTTTAAGAGCTGCTGTCCAATTGCCTTCACTAAATGCCGTTTCGTAGATTTTACTCCAGCTTCCCAGAGCCCACCGAAATGTGGACTACCAGGAGGAATGAATTTCCATTGTATTTCCTCATTGATGAGGAGTTCTTTGCAGTTTTTTGTCGCTTCAGCAAATGCCTTCCTTAACTCGTTGTTACTCCCTACAAAGTTGGTACCGCAATCGCTGTATATGGTGCGACATTTTCCTCGTCGCGCTATAAATCGTCGGAGTGCTGCGATGCATGCGGGTGTTGATAGATCACTGACGGCTTCAAGGTGGAATGCTTTAGTGGATAAACAGACAAAAACGGCAATGTATGCTTTTGTTGTTTTAGCACCCCGTCCTGCACTCCACTTTATAGTGATAGGTCCTGCGTAATCTAAGCCAGTTTCAGCAAATGGTTTGTCCATCTGTAGCCGAGGTGGTGGTAGTTGTCCCATCAACTGATTGCTGGGTTGTGCTGTTACTCGAAAGCATGTAATGCATTGATGCAGGATTCGTTTAACTAGTGACAGTGCGTTGACGATCCAAAATTCTTGTCGTATGGTTGGAAGAACTAACTGTACTCCACCGTGTAATGTTTTTAGGTGATTTTGCTTGATAATTAGCTCCGCAAACGCACTTTTAGGAATTATAATAGGATGCTTCGCATTATCATTTAAAGGTGCGTGCTGCAGTCTTCCGCCTACTCTGAGGATTCCCTCATCATCTAACCATGGGTTGAAGCTCTTGATTTTACTATAATGCGGGATGTTCACCTTTCGTCTTAATGCTTCCAGTTCAGGTTGAAATGCATTTTGCTGCGACAGAATTATGCATCGAGTTTTTGCGGCTTGCAGTTCCTCGTACGTTAAAGGACCCGTTGGTTTGGACACTTTGCTCCTTGAATTGTGGATAAAACGTCTAATATACCCCATAACTCGGAGTAACTTCGGCATTGACGAATACCTCGTGAGGATTTCTGGTTCTGAACCCGATTCTGTCGATACCATTGATATTGAGCGCATTTCATCCGCAATAATCTCTTCATCAGCTGTTGTGAGATCATGGTGCTCAGCTAATGCAAGAGATCTGGCATGGGCCAATGTGGGTTACAAAAGCCAGTGTGGACCCTCCCACCATAAGGAGCTGTCGATGAGTTTCTCCGGCATTATGCCTCTGGATGCCATATCGGCGGGGTTATCTGTCGTTGGAACATGATTCCATTCATCTGGTGACAAATCTTGATGAATGAGGCCTACCCGATTTGCAATGAACACCTTCCACGTTATTGCTGGTTTTTGAATCCATGCTAGCACTATTTTGGAGTCAGTCCAATAAAATGTTTTCACGTTGCTCCAGCCATATGCTTCCTTTAAATTCTTCATTGTCTCGATCAGCAAAACGGCGCTGCTAAGCTCAAGCCTCGGGATTGACAATGCCTTCAACGGCGCAACTTTTGTTTTGGCTGTTAATAATTTGGTTGAGAAAGATCCATTTTGATCTCTCACTCTCAAATAAATTACAGCTGCAAAGGCGACGCTGGATGCGTCACAAAATCCATGCAACTGCACAGAAGTGTTGTTTGTATACCCTATCCACCTTGGGATACGCAGGTCTTGAAGACGATATAATTGGTTGCGGGTATCCAACCAGAGTTTGATGTGCTTCTCAGGTATTTCATCATCCCAGTCTAATTTGAGTAGCCACAGTTGCTGAATTGTAATTTTACCAATAACGATGCACGGCTGCAACCAACCCAATGGATCGTAAAGTTTTGCTACTTCTGATAAGATGATGCGTTTAGTTGCCTTCGTGGTTTCCGGTACCTGCACCTTGAAGGAGAATACATCCTGTCCTGGGTGCCATTGTAAACCTAGCGTTTTTACTTCTTCAGTCATTTCAAAATCTAATGGTAAGTGTATTTCTCGATCTTCCGGTGTTATGTGTTCTAAGAGGTCTGGGTGACTGGCTGCCCATTTCCTGAGATGGAAACCTCCCTGTTGTAAAGTTGCTATCAGTTCGGTTTGTATCCGTTTTAGATTTTCTAATTGACTTGAACCCGTTAGTAGGTCATCAACATAGAAATCTTGGTTGATTATTTCAGTTGCTTCCAGATGATTGGGTTGCTCGTCAATTGCTAACTGCTGCAATGTCCGTATGGCTAAAAACGGAGCACAGGCCGTTTCATAGGTTACTGTCTTTAACCTGAAGTGGTCGATTCGATTGTTTGAGTTAAATCGCCATAAAATGCGTTGGTAATTCTCGTGTACCTCGATCTGCCGATACATTTTTTCAATGTCCGCGGCAATGACAAACTTATGGCTCCTCCACCTCATTAGTAGATGCAGGAGATTATTCTGAATTGCTGGTCCCACATGGAGTACATCATTTAGTGATTTACCTCCTGGAGATTTCTGGGAGGCATTAAAGACAACTCGCAGCTTGGTTGTTGAACTGCTGACTTTGATGACTTCGTGGTGCGGAAGATAAAAACTATCTTCCGTTTGTCTCTGACTCTCTGGGACCTTTTCCATGTGGCCAAGTCGAAGATATTCCTCCATGAACTGATGGTATTGCTGCTTCCTATCACCATCCTTTTCCAGACGTTTTTCCAGCTGACGGAATCGTATGTAGGCAATTCGTGCTGAGTCCTTCAAGTCTTGCCTTAGGTTAAGGTTGTCGGTGAAAGGTAACTCCACGGAATAACTTCCATCAGCCTTCCGGAAAGTCTGGTCTAAATAATGTTTCTCTGCCTCGAGTTCCGCTGATGTTGCCATCCTTGAACTCGTGGATGGTTCCTCTATTTCCCAGAAGCGGCGGAGACTTTTGTCCAAATCTTCACTGGTCACGAAAGACCTTGTTGTTACCTCTGCCTTTGGTCGTTTACAGGAGCCCAACAACACCCATCCAAACTTGGTGTTTTGTGCGCATGGATATCCATGTTTGAATCCGTTGATCAAGATGCTTTCATAAATGTCTGCACCTAGGAGTAGATCGATCTGAGACGGCTTGTTAAACCCGAGATCAGCGAGCTGCATACTGCCTATGTCGTTGGGCATTGTGACATGGATGATCTTCGCTGGCATTATCGAGGTAATGTTTGGTATGATCAATGCCGGAAATGGAAGTGATACTTCCATCCCGTTTTCCCTGATGATTGCGTCTACGTCAATGATGCCTTTCGTGGTCACAGCTTCCTGGGATCCGATGCCTCCAATGGAAATCTTGGAGTGTCTACGCCGTAAGCCCATGAATTGGACTGCCGATTCCCTGATGAAAGACCTTTGGGAGCCAATGTCTAGTAACGCTCGCAAAGTCAATACTTCTCCCCTAGTCGTCCTGATGTTCACTAAGGCTGTAGCAAGCAGCACCTGACCATTAGTTGCATTGGCTTGGGCACACTGAATATTGGCGCCCGCTGTTTTCGACATATCGCTCGACTCAATATGTAGGAGAGTGTTGTGCCGCTTCGAACAAAGTTTGCATGTCTTCTTCGATGGGCATTGCTTCGCCTCGTGGCTGGGCGACAGGCAATTGAAGCAGAATTTACTGGTTTTCACCAAATGACGTCTCGCCTGTACATCAGTCTTCTTGAATGTGTCGCATTCAAAGAGACGATGTTGTTGGTTGTTGCACATAGCACACTTAACTGCACCCACATGAGCAGTGTATGTGCCATTCTTCTTATGGTTGTTCGGAAACTTCGGCTTTGGCTGCAACAATGCTAGAGATTCTAGCATTGAGAACCGCTGAGTTAAGAACTTGATGAAGGCCGACAATGTAGGAACTTCCCTGGAGTCGCTGATGGATTTTTGCCACTCTGACCTCGATTCCTAGTCGAGTTTCGTGTTGAGGACAAATATGGATAGCAGATCAAAGCCGTTAATCTCCAAGTTTTGCACACTAGCGAGGAGTTGATTGGTGCTGTCCACTATCTGCTTCAGGCTACCTGCATCGTTTGCCTGGCAGCTGCCTAGCTCCCACCACCGCTGTATCATCTCCTGGACTATGACCTTGTTGTTGTCATATCTAGCACAAAGCAATTCCCAAGCCGGTTCATAATTGTTGTCAACAATGCTAAGATGGTTTATAAGCCGGCTTGCTTCTCCCTGCACGTTGCTACGTAGGTACTGTAGCTTCTGCACCCTTGTCAGGTGGACATTATCGTGAACCATACTTTAATAGATCGCGAAAAGCCACCCAACTGCCGTAGTTTCCATCGAACGAGGGGATTTTCACCCGCTCCAGTCGAAGGTTGTCGCTAACGTTCGCGGCTACCTGCTGCGGGATAGGGGCCACATCCCCATATGAATGAATCTTATCCTTGAACAGCGTCGAGTAGTCCAGGAACATCTCTTCGTTTGCGCTGAACTCCTTAACGTACTCCAAAAGAAGCCGCTTGTCTTCCTGTTGAACGAAGTATGCATGCGTCTGAGTATGCATCTCTTCGCAAGACTTCCATCGTTCCTCCAGATGTCGCAACCTCGTCTCGAAGTAGGCCAGGCAATGACGGCTGCTTCCATCCTTCTTATAATTCTGGATGAGTCTGGTGATGGCATCAAAGTTCAGCTTCTGGGTCTTAGTTGGATCCTCCACCATGATGATGATGCTGCTGCAATAATAGATTCTATCTGTCTTATACTTCTGAAAACTTGGTTCTGCCTATCCGGCTCGACGGACCAAATGTTCTGGAGTAAGTGAAACGAACTGGTTGACTGTGGTCATAACAGTGACTTTAATTTGTTAGATCTATGGTTTAAATACATAAAAATTCTTACTGACTAAGTGATTTATTCAGACGAGTCTCTAATTTCATGGGAAAAATTTGTGCGAAAAATTGAAAATACTCTAATTACGTCTACGAAAATATGATAGGTATGCAGGCACGTGTAGTACTTGCATCGTGGGAATGCGTGATTTGGAACTATGTGAAATGCACTGTTGACAGTTTCTGGGTGCTGTTGTACTTGGAGTTTTAAGTATGCATCAGCTGCAGTTAATTAAACATGTGTTAGCGGTTTCCATACTCGTGTAATGTTCTATACAGCATTCTTGGCGGCTTTCCATGATACGTATGAACACCGCCGGCAAAAATGAAGTTGTGCAGGACAGTAATATTTAAATACACACAAGTACAGTAGATTTTTAGAAATGAAACAAGAACATGAAACTAATCAAGTATTATTATTATATTCTTTGAAATAACAAAAATATCTATATGAATAAATGAAAAGATTAATAGCAGATAAATCGAGCAGTAAAACTAATTGAAAATGGCATTACGGTTAATCGAGAGCACCTTTATAAGTCAGCACATGATTTTAGTTTTCTGTAGGCTTTAAGTACGCTTTCAGTACAGCCGTCGATTTTGAAGTAGATCAAATAATACACAATTCCCATTACAGTTTATAAATGAGTTCCAGTTTTGAAACCTTATTGCCAACTTATTTGTCCAGATTACTGTCATACTCATTTTAAGTTAATGTTTCGCGAAAACAAAAGCGCGTTTTTCTGTACACCACACATTGGCAGAACACAGTTTTGATATAGAAAAAAAAGGAAAACAAAAAAAAAATATAATCAATTTCTTTACAATTAAGTTAAGAATCATCATCATCATCGTGGCGCGACAGCCCGACGTCGGGTCTTGGCCGCCTGGATCATTGTCCTCCAATTATCTCGGTCACGTGACCGCGTCCTCCAATTTTGGTAGCCCAGCAGCTGCGCGGCGTCCACACCTACTGAGCTCTCCCAACGAGATCTCGGTCGTCCTCGCAGTCTCGCTCCGTCGACTCGTTCTGCATTCATTACTCTCTTAGTGTCACCATACACTGTCGAACTCGAACTCGAACTCGAGCTCGAACATGGTCTCAACAGACAATTTTCTTCAGATATGTGCGAAGTATCTTGGGTCATTCGGACGAAATTTTAACACATCGCTTGAAGAGTAGTGATCAAGGGATTTTCTTTCAAAGGCAAGACAATGTGGTAGGTCAGAAGGTGTTGTTGAATACAGGTTTCTTGCAACGATTGCATTGCATCGAATGTAATAGGAAAATTATGAAAAGGTTCGTTTTCGTTGTGGCTTTTGGAAAGAAGGCAATTTCAGGCAATTGAGTTGAAATTGACGGAGATGCAAAATTCATGGAATTCGGATGGATATAATATGATGAATGAATGAAATATGGTGGATAAGATTTTGATAATAGTAGGAGGAGATGCATGATGCATGATGGAAACGCTCGGGGACACAGATGCGAATATATCCGGCATAATATTGGTATACGAAAACGAATATAGAGTAGTAGAAACTTGATTGCAATGTTTTTTTTTAATAATTAGGGAACGTGTGAAATATTCGTATCTTAAAAAAATAATGTTCAGATAACTAAGAGGGTAAGTGCATCTGCAGGCAAATAGTTTAAAGTATGGCGTCCGATATATGCACATTATCATTAACATACTCGTGTGTAGCATGTGATGTATGGTGAATTGGAGTATGGTGTTTGGCATTTTGTAAATGTTATATGATGTAGGATCTCGATATACGTAGTAGGTATAGGTGTGTGTTATGCATGGTATTAATTATAGAAAGGGGTTAAATGTAGTTTTGTCACAATCCAGAGGTTCTTTTGCGTGCTCTCTATTATTCATTTTGCAACGCAATTACCGATTGTAAGATATATGCATAGGAATCCATTTCAGTGTCATGTGTCCACATTTAATGGATCATTTACCTGGAATACGATTTTGTGTCCTTACGTGTAGAGCATTCAATTGACCATTCAATTCCCCAGAAGAGATAAGGTAACTCATTCAAGAAGGGATATTTTTTGTTACACTTAATTTATACGCAGAAATCGTGATAAATGTTGCAATGTAGAAAAATTTATGACCCTTAATGGTTCTGTATTACTAATGGTGGCCACACACGATTTCGTTGATGGTTTGGTCGTGACTGAGCTCGATCTTGCGTGGCTACTATAAGGATCGTGTTCCTTTCAACCCGCCAAATCCAAGAGTATTTTCAATACCTCTTTCGAAATCAACTGTTCACGTAATACCTGTCATTCATGTGCATTCGTAATGTGGAATGTTCAATGCGGTAGGTACATAATAAACACAATTTGCAAACTAATGATCTTTTAAAACCAATGTTGAAATTTTACGAATTGCGTCTCAATGTCAACATTTACTGATTTCTACCCTTAATTGTAGTCCATAAAATAGGTCATTTAATATTTTAGGAGTCGGGTAATTTACGTATTGCCTGTAATTTGTACCAACTGAATGCTCAACAGGTAAGGATGCAAACTTTGTTGCAGGTAATTGAATAAGTAAATGGTGACATTGAAACGCATTTCAATCCGTAATCTTTAATATCTCATAAAGGATAATTGCGTGAAATTTAATAACAATATAAACACTCAATAATTATATAGTGAAAAAAAAAAATATAATTCTCGTACATACTAAATTGTTGACAAACATATTACGACTTTGATAATAGATAATTGTATGATTTGCACCAATCAATAAAGAATATATTCTCTGTCTTAATACTTATGCACTTTTGCTATGTATATAAAAATCAAATAAATTTCCACACATCATGTAATGCCAGAAATCCCATCCCACATACATTCTTTAATGATAATGTATATCATGTCATACATTATAACATTTCGATGCGATGCATTTACCCTCTATCGTTGCACAAAACTCCTTCGAACACACTGTACATTTTTAATCATTGCCATCATATGCGCCTTTCCCTAGTTCTATATAATATAAGAGTATTAACCGCATTCCGACCAATTCGGAAACTTGATAATGATATAGTACATCATTTGCCGCCTATTATTATCAGAACCAAAACTATATACGCATCAATATAAATCCTCACACAACCTTGCATCATAAACCACACATTCTTATCTCATACACCACCCGCAACTACTGTGTATATTCCATTTCGGATACCCTCAAATTTCACACTACCTGAAATCCCTTTTCAACAAGATCTTCTTGTGTTTCAAAAACTCAATGCATCTACGAAATATTTGAAACACGTTTACCACCCCGGCGACACAAACATTAAAATTCAAAGAGACTTTGTTTCAACCTGTATAGACCATGTTCGAGCTCGAGTTCGAGTTCGACAGTGTATGGTGACACTTAGGCATGCGATCATCGTCCATTCTTTGTACATGCCCTGCCCATTGAAGTCGTTGTAGTTTGACGATTTTCGAGACTTGCAGCTCATCGTACATTTCATACAACTCATGGTTGTACCGGATGCGCCATCCATCTCGATCGCAAACAGCCCCGAAAATTCGCCGTAGAACCTTACGTTCGAAAGTGTCTAGCATGTTTTCGGAGGCTTGAGTTAGGGTCCATGCTTCGCAGCCATAGCATAGCACTGGTCGTATAATGGTTTTGTACACGCGGAGCTTCGTGTTTCTGTGCACATGCTTCGATTTCATTATGGGGAGAACCGAGAAAAAAGTCTTATTAGCTAACTGTATCCGTCGCTTGATTTCGTCAGTTTCGTTGGCGTCCCTTGACAGGTTGCAACCCAGGTAGATGAAGTTGTTCACGAACTCGATGTTGAGGTCCCCCACGTTGATGCTCGGTTGTGCAGGTGTCCTTGTCACCGATTGCATAATTATTTTAGTTTTACCCTCGTTAATACGTAATCCAACTTCCTTTGCAGCGGTATCGAGCGTATGCAGAAGTTCTTCTGCGTCAGCCAATCTTCGGGACATGATGTTCATGTCGTCGGCGTACGCTGCTAATTGTGTCGACTTGATGAGCAGCGTCTTGCTGTTGTCCATATTCATGGCCCGAATAACGTATTCCAGTGCTAGGTTGAAGAGCGTCGGTGCCAGTCCATCGCCCTGTTTCAAACCAGTGCGTGTTTCAAATAGATCAGTAAGTCTATTCTGGATCCTGACTTGTGAGACGGAGTTGGTCATCGTCATCTTTGTCAGTCGCACTAATTTTGCTGGTATACCAAATTGCAGCATGATGTTGTACAGTACTCCACGATCGATACTGTCGTATGCCTGCTTGAAGTCGACAAAGATTTGGTATACGTTTACGTTGTATTCCCAGCACCTCTGGAGTATCAGTTTAACTGAGAAGAGCTGATCGGTTGTGGAGCGACCAGGTCTGAAACCGCTTTGATATTCGCCAATGACTCGTTCTGCGTACGGTTTTATTCTATTTTCCAGAATTTTCGTCAAAATTTTATAGGACGTACAAACTAGTGAGATGCCCCTGTAATTCTCACACCGCAATTTATCTCCCTTTTTATGGATTGGACAGATGATGCTTCTGCGCCAATCGTCTGGGATCTCCTCGTTCTCCCATACTCGCAGGAGTAATTAGTGTATGGCATCAACTAGACTCGTTCCACCGAATCTTAGCAGTTCAGCTGGAATCTCGTCAGCGCCCGGCGCTTTATTTCGTTTTAGTGACCGCAACGCGAGATCAACTTCCTCTACTGTCGGGGGTTGAATGGGTGGGCCTAGATCAACAATATCATCGAGAGCTTCCTGTGTGGGGATGTTAGATGGTCGGTTTAGAAGCTCTTCAAAATAAGAGGCCCATCGTTTGTTAATACCATCGGTGTCGCTGATGATGTTTCCATCCTTGTCCTTACAAAGGCTAGTCCTGGGTTGGTAGCCGTTCTTAATTGTATTTACTAGTTTGTACGCTTGTCTGGTGTTCCTATTAGCTAAGTTTTCGTTTATATTCAGCAACTGCTCGTCAAAGTATTTACGTTTCTTACGTCTAATTATTCTATTCGATATTCGCCGTAGCTCGTCATATTTTTCTCTTCTGGCTCTGGTTCCTCGTTGAATCCATTGTCTGTAGGCCTCGTTTTTCGCGTCAAGTGAATTTTTGCATTCTTCGTCGAACCAGTCATTTCGCGCTCGCCGGGCTTTATATCCCACGACCTTCTCTGCGACATCCTTGATGGTACCCTTGAGTTCTTCCCAGAACCCATGGACGCCTGTGTTACTGATGTTGTGTAGCATAGGTGATAGTTTTTCCTCAAGGGCGGTAGTATACGCCACCGCAGTAGCATCACTCAAGAGCTTATCAACCGCAAAGATTTTGGGAGGGCTGATTCTTGACTGGTGCACTGAGGAGATTCTACATCTGTAGGTCGTCTTCACCAAGTGATGATCTGAGTCGCAGTTTGCTCCTCGATAGGAGCGGACATCCATGACACTAGACGCCCATCTCCTGCAAATGAGGACGTGGTCAATTTGGTTGACGGTATGTGCGTCTGGAGACTTCCAGGTCTGCTTGTGAATGCGTCGATGCGGGAAACACGTAGAGCTTACGACTAGATTCCTGCTGCAGGCAAAGTCGATAAGTCGCTGGCCGTTATCGTTACATTCTTCATGGAGGCTGTGGCCTCCAGAGGTCCCCCGATGCCAACTTTCATTCCCGACTTTCGCGTTAAAGTCTCCCAGCAGCAATTTGACGTCGTTTGTTGGAAGTGAGTCGAAGAGAGTTTCAAGGCGGGCGTAGAACTCGTCTTTTACTGCGTCTTCTTTAACTTCAGTGGGGGCATGCACATTGATGAGCCAGAGATTGAAGAATCGAGTCTTGATGCGAATCGCACACAGCCGTTCATTTATGGGTTTGAAGTCAGTAATATGCGGTTTGAGGTGATTGTCCACTATAAATGCTACTCCAAACTCCTTGCGGCCCGATGGTTTGCCACTTGTAAAAATTGTGTGCGATTTCTTGTCATTAATCTCGCTGCCAAGCCAATTTGTTTCCTGGACTGCAGTAATGCTCAGTTTGTACTTTTCGACCTGTTGAAGGAGGGCCTTCTCGGCCCCCGGTTTGTTCAGGGAGCGTACATTCCAGGATCCGAAAGAATAATCCTTTATTCGTTTGCGTGGTCGTCGTTGTTGATCCGTCCAATCCGAGGCTTTTGTTCCAGGTTTGTTGACATGGAGTGGTTTTTACAAGGACGAGTTGTCAGCACGTCGCTTAACCCCATTCGGGGGATGGCCTCGGAGATAGCTGCTTCAGATGGTTTAATAAACGTGCTGGAGCCCACACAACTATGTAGCAGGTCCAACTACGCAAGTCATTCCATCCTACTAGACCTGAGACGCTTAGGTGTTTGTCAGCCATTCAGGCTACAGCTATCTGCCTTTTCCAAACTGTCTTATCGCTAGACATTGGCCGTCAGCGAATTGATATACTGCCGTTACCAGGGGGCGCCCACGCGGAGGACTATGGAAAAGGTCTTTGCCCCCCAAGTTAAGAATGTACACTAAATTTTCATTAGAGAACTTTAAAATATCCAAGGTGAAAGTCATAATAATTTACGTATGTCCTTCCTTAAAAGAGAAAAAGAAAAACATAAAATTAAATGGGAAGCAATGAAAGGAACACAGAAATTTGAAGATATACCTTATATATAAGCGTATGAATTCATCGGATAAAAATATTTTTATCTTGAAAGCAAATTAATTCGTATAGTTAATTGCCCATGTATTCTAATTAAGTGGTTCAAGATCACCGTATTGACTATTTTACACATTATAGCGCCTAACAATAGAAGTGGAAGTACCATCCGCAAGTAAGATTTGTTGTAAATTCGCACGGTTTTTTTTTATTATGGCAATATTTTTGTAATTACAAAATGTATTTATTCAAATATTTGGCAGCCCGTTGAATTTTTGTTAAATCGATTAGATTCCATTTATGTCCGTATACAAAAGAAAATTTACAATATTAAAGAAATGAAATTACACTATAGATACTCTTTTTTGCTTCCTGAAACCCCGAGGTTCCTTCACTCTTCCACTCTCGTCGCGTGATTTTCGTCGATTCGCTAAGGGGGTTGAGCAATCTCGCGCAGCTCAACCCAAGTTTAGGGTAGGGAGCGCGGAGCCCCACGAGATCAGGGGGCTCCCGTGTTAGTTCAAGAGATGGTTAGGGAATTTCGCGGCCGCTCGTTTTTTTTTTCAGTGTAGATCCTGTGAGGGAAGTCCCGTATTGGTTCATCACTCGGGCAGACGCGTGATCTTTGTTTTGTGCGATTACGAGGCAGCTTGACCTTCAACAACCCCGCCCACACTACCGACAGCTGAGCTAGTGTCGATGGAGTAGTTGACAGAAAGGGAAATTCAGTTTCCGCCTACGGCTACGTCATCGCAATTACGCGCGCTGTATAGTGAGTACGATGAAGCGGGTCCATGCGCTAACGACGCAGCATGCGCGAACGAGCAAGAGAGTCAATCCAGTAGGCATGTCGACCAGGAGGCGCGAAATTCTGGACCTCATGGTGATAATATTTTCCAGCCGACTACTGATGCTACAGATGACGACTTAGACATTGAATTTGCGCGGTTGGAAAAGCAACACCGCCTTCTAAAATTAAAGCGAGAAATAGCCGCCATGGAGCTAAATGAAGAGCACACGTAGTCAGTCATCAGTCAGTCATCTTCCGTATCTGGTCATGCAAGTCAACGGCATTATTCCTTCTCTCATATTGAAGGTACAATACAAAAATTTAGCGGCGATGATTCTTACGCGATCGACAAGTGATTGAGCGATTTTTAAATTACCATGGCTCCATTGAAGTGTAGTCACGACTTCAGGCTTATGTGTGCCCGCCGATTACTAACAGACACAGCTCAAATCTGGTTACGTATAATTACTGCGGACTTTTGGTCGGTATTGAAGAGAAAATTGGTCAAACAGTTTCAGCGTGATTATTCCGTTACGGATGTATTGGCAGAGATGGCCAATATCAAATATGATATGCACTTAGGCCTATCGAATTATATAATCCGGATGAAAGAAGTTGCTTCACACGGACCAAATCTGAGTGAAGGGGAGCTCATCAAACAGATAATTTCCGGTCTGAGAGACACATCGAGCCATATTCCATACTGCCGCCGACAAATCCGGTAAGTGTTGCTTTTTGAATTGGTAAACGAATGTGTGCTTATCCCAAAAAATTGTTTTCTCTATTTGACACGGGTAGCCCAGTCAGCTTCATTCGTAAATCTTTGGTGCCTCCAAAATTGGTTTTGAGCTCACCAACCTATTCTAAGCATATGGGAATAGGTAAGGTCGAATTATTTACCTATGGTCGAATACTGGTAATTTTTGAGTTTTTAAATGAGACGAGCACTATAGATACTTTTATTATTGCAGATAATATATTGCCGACGCCGCTTTTACTCGGACGTGATTTCTTAAACTCTTTCCGTTTTAATCTAAAGAAATGTAATATAATGATATTGATACGTTCCCTACAACTATTTCTAATAAAACATTGAATTCTAAACAACTGAAATGTAATCCAAAATATTGTTTTGTTTTTTTGCACACATGACTTTACTGTATTTGGGAATTTTGTCATTTCCGCAGGAGTGGTATTCGACGATCAGCCAGCTGAAAATTTCTAGGTTAAAAATGAACCGACAGATTTATCGGCGTGCGATGAGCAGTCTGCGTTGCCTGCTAGTCCGAATGTAGGTTCCGCGAATTACGCGATGTCTGGAATTTCTGCCATAAATTTAGATCCTGTTGAGAAAGATAGAATTGATATTGATAATAAACTGAGCCTTACTCATAGGAAAGCATGTATGGAATTGATTCGTATGAACTACTTGGATAAATCCGAAATTCCTGAAAACAAACACGATTTTGAGATGGAAATCAAACTCACTTCCGATATTCCCTTTAATTTTTCACCTAGACGATTGTCTGTATTTGATAGGGCAGAAGTGCAAAAGATCGTTTCCGATTTGCAATCACAGTGTATCATCCAGCCGAGCAATTCACCATATGCTTCCCCCATTGTTCTGGTCAAGAAGAAAGACGGTACAATCCGAATGTTTGTAGACTTTCGAGCGCTCAACAAATTGACAGTGCGAGATAATTTTCCATTACCACTAATTGAAGACTGTTTAGAGTATCTGGAGTGTAAGAAATACTTTACTCTTTTGGATTTAAAAAGTGGTTTCCATCAAGTAAAAGTAGCCAGTAATTCCGTTAAGTTCACGTCATTCGTGACATCTATGGGCCAATACGAGTATTTACGTAGGCCGTTTGGTCTCTGTCGATGTACAAATAATTGCTTAATAAATAAGTTAAATAAGGTCATGCTGTGGATATCGATTTAATTGCTTAACAAATCAATTTAATAATGTTAATGAACGATATGTAAGCCAGATCAATGAACGACAGTACGACGTTCCACTTAAATGTATAATACAGGCCTGTCCAACCTATTTTTCGTCGGGACCAAAATTGTGGCCTCAAATCAAATCAGGGGCCACATGATTGAAAAAAAAAATATATTTTTTGTATTTAAAAAAATAGCGTTCTTTATTATGTAACGAATGAAAAGATTGAACAGAATGTATTTTCTGGTAGTTCACTTAAAGCGGATTAAGAATGACAATGTTTTATTTTTACTGAATAATCAATGAGATGGTTAACAGATTTTATTTTCGGTTATTTTGTTTAAATCGGGCTTAGATTTGCAAAGTTCGCAACGAATTTCAGATTCCAAATTTTGTTGAGATAATGAACTACGGAACTTGCTTTTACGACGTGTAAGGCTAGAAAATGTACTCTCGCAAATGTATGTGGAACCAAACAAATACTCCTCAGAACAAAATAAGGGCCACTAATAATTTTCCGATTGTTTTTTGTGGTTCTCCATACTCTCATACGTCGATTGTCATTAAAAAAAAAACTTCACTTTACACTCATCCGTGAAAAGCACCTCACGCCATTCCTCCCTGCCCCATTCACTGTTATCGTTAACAAAACACTTGAAAAATAACGGCATTCATAAAAATTAGTTATCGAAGCAAAAATATTCGGGTGGCCCTTATTTTGTTTTGAGTAGTATACAAAGAAATTTTGGAATAATATTTTTGAGTACTAAGAAATTGCAATTTGAAAGCAACCATTTCCATAATACATCACTTGTTTCATTTGGCATATAAGTTTCTTCATTTATCAGCGAAATATTAAGTGACAAGTGAGTATTCTTCGTTTCAAATAGTTCTGATAAATTTTCAATATCCTTCTGATCGGAGACAAATGGATTTTTCAAAAACTTGAATGCCAGATTAAATTTTTTGAAATATAAAAATCGTGAATCGAATTGATCGATCAAAAGATCGAGAAATTTAATAAAAATTTCCGTATCGTAGCCGATTTCAAATTCTTCTTCTTCCAGATGTGCATTCAATGTTTGAAGAAATGTGTAATCATTTTCCTTAATTTCATTTTTGAAAGCAACTAGTTTCAACTTGAACTCCTGTACGTCTTTTGCCAAATCCCTTATAAACTTATTTTTTCCTTGCAACTTCAAATTTAAGTCGTTCAAATGTTTTGTGATATCGGCTAGAAAATATAGTTGTTGCTTCCACTGAGAGGTTGGTATTTGGCTGAATTCATTATTCAAATTTTGTTCTTGGAGAAAAAGTACAATTTCTTTGAACAAATCACAAAATCTGTTTAAAACTTGACCACAACTTAATCAGCGAATGTTATTGAATTACATGATATCAGAAAATCTCGAATTTAATTCCTCTGTCAACAATTTGAATCGGCGATGACGTAGCTCACTGCTTCAAAATTTATTGATGATATGCGAAAGAACAAATCAAATGTAATAAAAAATACGAAAATCAGTGTATTTGTGGCTTTTGTAACTGTCTTCAAAATATCACAATTCTTTTCCAGTGCTTGCGCACGCATAAAATAACAAACTCTGCATAGAAGTTACATAGACAAAACTGGACGAGATAAAATAAAAGTGCTTTTTGTTATTGTTGCTTCGATATTTTTGTTTACTTTTTTCTATTTTGTTTGGCACTTATAAACTGAATCTATAAGGCAAGTTCAACCGAAAATTTTATTTGATTATCAGAATCTTGCAGGGGCCATTTCTAATTTTGACGGGGCCACTTGTGGCCCCCAGGTTGGACAGGCCTGGTATAATATCAGCAATTTCAAATTATAAAATTTTTTACAAGTGAATAAAGAGATAGTCAACATTGAACCAGTCTTTGATTTATTTCAACATTTTATGGTCCGTCGAGTAATTTTTTTCGCGCGTAGATTCTAGTTCTAGATAGAGAAATTTTCTATCACTTTCACATCTCGCGCGTTTCCGTTGGCTCCTGTCCGATAGAGAAATTTCTATCATCGTTGTAATAGGAAATATTAGAAGAATATTTCCAGTCGTCCGATAGAGGAATTTCTATCACTAAATAAAGAATTTTTTTCCGCGAGATCGGTGAATATTTTATAGTTTGTTTCTGGTGTGCTGCCTGGAGTTCCAGTTTCTTTTGGAGAATTTTTTGAAGTTCCAGTGTGTGTGCTGTTTCTATTTTCTTCATTGATCGCGAATTTGGCTGCGGATTGTAAAAGTTCCTGTGATCAGTTTCTTTTGGAGGATTTTTTGAAGTTCCAGTGTGTGTGCTGTTTCTATTTTCTCCATTGATCGCAAATTTGGCTGCGGATTGTTAAAGTTCCTGTGAGTAGTTTCTTTTGGAGAATTTTGAAGTTCCAGTGTATTGGAAAAAATTGGCTGCTGGTAATATAAATTTTTATTCATTCACGGTAATTTGCGAATTTGGCTGGTGGTGATATAGTCACCTATTTTACCTGAAAAATCTTTGGCGGTGTTTTGCCAGTGTTGCTGTTGTTTGGTTCCAGTAGACAGTGTATAGAATCCGTCCGTATATGTTCTTGAGTTGTGTTGCGTAATTTCTTGCATTTGTATATTTTGTTGAAACATTGTTTGTAAATTTTGGGGTTTTTCTATACGTATACAGCGGGATATTTTTTTTTTCTTATAGATCCGTGAAAAATGTCTGAGATTATAAATCATCAAAAACACTTCCCTTAAGAACGGTTAAAAAACTCAATAATATAAAATCGGAGTTACAGTCGTTATGGATAACTTTTCTTGACAACGATAGGTTGTTAGAAGAAGTGAGCGATAAAAAAATCGCCAATTTTGTTGAAAGAAAATTTGAGGAAGCTCAAATAATTTACAAAAACTCGCTAGAATTTTTGAATTCTAATATAAAAAATACTAATGATGAGAATGAGAATGCAGGTGCTTCTCAGGGAAACTCAGTAGCTATCTTATTTGTTTATTTATTTATCACTGAACAGGATACATATTCCCAATAATACAGCGAAAAATAGAATTCATGATAATGAAAGGAACAAAATAACACGATAATATATTTTACGAATAAAATTCATAATTCAAAGAATAATCAAAAACAAAAAAGATTAAGAGAAGTAAAACAAAAAAAAAAAAAGTTGTAAAAATTAAATTTATGATATGATAAATAAAGTTAGCCAAAAAACTGAAAATCAGTATTTATAAGAGTAATTTTTTGATGTAAAATACGTTTGAAGATAAAAAGAGATGTGGGTAAAGGACCAAGCTCCAGCCTGTCGTAATTACGCATTATTCTTACAAGTGGTGAGTTCATATAGACTGAAAGTTTGGCTGTAGGTGGATCGAAAATAGCAACCGAACGGGTGTTATAGGAAGGATGCCTGTACTGAATGCTCTCGGAAAGTAAAGTTAAAAGATAACCACTGCAGATCTTGTATAGAAAACACTCGTCAAGAAAAACACGTCTATGAAATAGAGACCATAAGTTCAGGAGGTTAAGACGATCAGGATAAGGTAGATATGGTAATTTGAATTTAAACATTAAAGCTCGAGTAAATTTTCTTTGAACTGATTCTAAAGCATTTGAGGAAACAGACGTAGAAGGCGACCACACGACTGAGGCGTATTGCAATATACTGCGAACAAGTGAAATAAATAAGTTAACGCAGGTATCAATGGAATTAAATTCATTAGAACATCGTAATACAAAGCCAGCTAGTTTGGAAGCACGTTTAATAACGAAAGAATAATGATCAGCGAAACGGAGTTTGGAGTCAAACACCACACCAAAATCATTAAACATTGAAACGGTCTGAAGTTGGTGAGAATTTATTTGATAGAGGAAAGAAATTGGAGATGGTTTCAAAGAATATACCATAACGAAGCATTTGGAGATATTAAGGTGTAATTCATTTGTATGGCACCATGAAGATAAATTGTCCAAATCAGATTGGAGAGCAACGCAATCATTAAGACTGGCTACTGCCGAATATAATTTACAATCATCGGCATAGAGTAAAGATAGTCTTTTAAGGATAGAAGGAAGGTCGTTAATGAAAAATAAGAAGAGTAGCGGCCCAAGAATAGATCCTTGGGGCACACCAGAGGAAGGCCAGAAAGCTGCAGAGTACTTGTTGTTAAAAGTAACGTAAGATTTGCGCTTAAGAAGATATGAGAATACCCAGTCAACTAGGAAGGGCGGAAAGCCAATGCTAAGCAGTTTGTCAATTAAGATCTTATGATTGACTTGATCAAACGCTTTAGCCAAATCTGTATAGTTTACATGTGCATCAAGGTGTTTATTGAATGAGTTGGTAACGTAATCGGTGAATTCAACCAAGTTGGTAATTGTCAAGAAACCTGGAACAAAAGCCTCGGATTGGACGGATCAACAACGACGACCACGCAAACGAATAAAGGATTATTCTTTCGGATCCTGGAATGTACGCTCCCTGAACAAACCGGGGGCCGAGAAGGCCCTCCTTCAACAGGTCGAAAAGTACAAACTGAGCATTACTGCAGTCCAGGAAACAAATTGGCTTGGCAGCGAGATTAATGACAAGAAATCGCACACAATTTTTACAAGTGGCAAACCATCGGGCCGCAAGGAGTTTGGAGTAGCATTTATAGTGGACAATCACCTCAAACCGCATATTACTGACTTCAAACCCATAAATGAACGGCTGTGTGCGATTCGCATCAAGACTCGATTCTTCAATCTCTGGCTCATCAATGTGCATGCCCCCACTGAAGTTAAAGAAGACGCAGTAAAAGACGAGTTCTACGCCCGCCTTGAAACTCTCTTCGACTCACTTCCAACAAACGACGTCAAATTGCTGCTGGGAGACTTTAACGCGAAAGTCGGGAATGAAAGTTGGCATCGGGGGACCTCTGGAGGCCACAGCCTCCATGAAGAATGTAACGATAACGGCCAGCGACTTATCGACTTTGCCTGCAGCAGGAATCTAGTCGTAAGCTCTACGTGTTTCCCGCATCGACGCATTCACAAGCAGACCTGGAAGTCTCCAGACGCACATACCGTCAACCAAATTGACAACGTCCTCATTTGCAGGAGATGGGCGTCTAGTGTCATGGATGTCCGCTCCTATCGAGGAGCAAACTGCGACTCAGATCATCACTTGGTGAAGACGACCTACAGTTGTAGAATTTCCTCAGTGCACCAGTCAAGAATCAGCCCTCCCAAAATCTTTGCGGTTGATAAGCTCTTGAGTGATGCTACAGCGGTGGCGCATACTACTGCCCTTGGGGAAAAACTATCACCTATGCTACACAACATCAGTGACACAGGCGTCCATGGGTTCTGGGAAGAACTCAAGGGTACCATCAAGGATGTCGCAGAGAAGGTCGTGGGATATAAAGCCCGGCGAGCGCGAAATGACTGGTTCGACGAAGAATGCAAAAATTCACTTGACGCGAAAAACGAGGCCTACAGACAATGGATTCAACGAGGAACCAGAGCCAGAAGAGAAAAATATGACGAGCTACGGCGAATATCGAATAGAATAATTAGACGTAAGAAACGTAAATACTTTGACGAGCAGTTGCTGAACATAAACGAAACCTTAGCTAATAGGAACACCAGACAAGCGTACAAACTAGTAAATACAATTAAGAACGGCTACCAACCCAGGACTAGCCTTTGTAAGGACAAGGATGGAAACATCATCAGCGACACCGATGGTATAAACAAACGATGGGCCTCTTATTTTGAAGAGCTTCTAAACCGACCATCTAACATCCCCACACAGGAAGCTCTCGATGATATTGTTGATCTAGGCCCACCCATTCAACCCCCGACAGTAGAGGAAGTTGATCTCGCGTTGCGGTCACTAAAACGAAATAAAGCGCCGGGCGCTGACGAGATTCCAGCTGAACTGCTAAGATTCGGTGGAACGAGTCTAGTTGATGCCATACATCAATTACTCCTGCGAGTGTGGGAGAACGAGGAGATCCCAGACGATTGGCGCAGAAGCATCATCTGTCCAATTCATAAAAAGGGAGATAAACTGCGGTGTGAGAATTACAGGGGCATCTCACTAGTTTGTACGTCCTATAAAATTTTGACGAAAATTCTGGAAAATAGAATAAAACCGTACGCAGAACGAGTCATTGGCGAATATCAAAGCGGTTTCAGACCTGGTCGCTCCACAACCGATCAGCTCTTCTCAGTCAAACTGATACTCCAGAGGTGCTAGGAATACAACGTAAACGTATACCAAATCTTTGTCGACTTCAAGCAGGCATACGACAGTATCGATCGTGGAGTACTGTACAACATCATGCTGCAATTTGGTATACCAGCAAAATTAGTGCGACTGACAAAGATGACGATGACCAACTCCGTCTCACAAGTCAGGATCCAGAATAGACTTACTGATCTATTTGAAACACGCACTGGTTTGAAACAGGGCGATGGACTGGCACCGACGCTCTTCAACCTAGCACTGGAATACGTTATTCGGGCCATGAATATGGACAACAGCAAGACGCTACTCATCAAGTCGACACAATTAGCAGCGTACGCCGACGACATCAACATCATGTCCCGAAGATTGGCTGACGCAGAAGAACTTCTGCATACGCTCGATGCCGCTGCAAAGGAAGTTGGATTACGTATTAACGAGGGTAAAACTAAAATAATTATGCAATCGGTGACAAGGACACCTGCACAACCGAGCATCAACGTGGGGGACCTCAACATCGAGTTCGTGAACAACTTCATCTACCTGGGTTGCAACCTGTCAAGGGACGCCAACGAAACTGACGAAATCAAGCGACGGATACAGTTAGCTAATAAGACTTTTTTCTCGGTTCTCCCTATAATGAAATCGAAGCATGTGCACAGAAACACGAAGCTCCGCGTGTACAAAACCATTATACGACCAGTGCTATGCTATGGCTGCGAAGCATGGACCCTAACTCAAGCCTCCGAAAACATGCTGGACACTTTCGAACGTAAGGTTCTACGGCGAATTTTCGGGGCTGTTTGCGATCGAGATGGATGGCGCATCCGGTACAACCATGAGTTGTATGAAATGTACGATGAGCTGCAAGTCTCGAAAATCGTCAAACTACAACGACTTCAATGGGCAGGGCATGTACAAAGAATAGACGATTATCGCATGCCTAATAGAGTAATGAATGCAGAACGAGTCGACGGAGCGAGACTGCGAGGACGACCGAGATCTCGTTGGGAGAGCTCAGTAGGTGTGGATGCCGCGCAGCTGCTGGGCTCCCAAAATTGGAGGACGTGGTCACGTGACCGAGATAATTGGAGGACAATGATCCAGGCGGCCAAGGCCCGACGTCGGGCTGTCGCGCCACGATGATGATGATGATGGTAATTGTGGATTTATTCCGGCAAAACTCATGTTGGTTTGGACAAATGAAATGGCCAAAGTTGTCGTAGATGTGGTTGAAAACAATCCGTTCCAGAATTTTGGAGCAGGAAGTTAACAGGGATATAGGACGATAGCTAGAAACGAGGTTAGTGTCACCCTTTTTAGGTATAGGGACTACATAAGAAGATTTCCATTGAGATGGGAAAACTCTTTCTTGAATGCTCTTGTTGAATAAGATGGATAAATGAATAGATAAAGCGCTATGCGTTTTTTTCAAGAATGAGTTTGGAATCCCATCAGGACCAGTAGAGGAGTCCGTTTTAAGCGATGAAAGCAGAGTATCAACATAGGTGGCCGGTATTATTGGCGTAGGAAAGCCTAAATCTGGTTAGTGAAAAATCAGCGAAGAAGATGGTTTTTGGAAAGTGCTAGCAAAATATGAGGCAAAAAGGTCACATATTTCTTGGGGAGTATTGGCAGTTGTATCACCGTACGAAAGAGAAGATGGATGAGAAGAAGAAGAACGAATGTTACGAATATATGACCAAAACAGCTTGCTCTCGTTATTTTTGACACTATTTTCAATGCTAATAATATAAGCAGAGCGAGCAGCATGAATAAGTCTTTTGGTCCTGGCTCTGACTTTATTAAATGCTGTGAGATCAGAGTGACGTCTGAAGCGCTTATATCGTAAATGAATTCGGTTCTTTTTGCGGATCATTCTGTAAATTAAAGGAGTAAACCATATCGGCCCATTTCGGGGCTTAGAACTGTAAACAGGCACGAATTCGAATAGAATGTTGTAAATGATGTTGCAAAATTTATCAACGGCTGATTCGCAATCCAGATTGACGAGAAGATCGTTCCAATTTGTGGCAGACAATTTCATATTAATTGCTTCGTAATTGGCTTTCCTGAAATTAAATCGATAGGGTGTTTTGCAACTGGAAAGAGAAGGCATGTGTTCAATTGTAATATCATGGATAATGGCCGGATGATATGGATCACATGGCACATATGACAACGTAGCGCAAGAGGACGAAAGACACAAAGGAGGTATGTTGCTGAAGACCAGATCAAGCGTGCGATTCATGAAGTTGTGAACAACATTCAACTGCAGCAACTTGCAGAATTCCATAAAGGAGACGATTGACAGCAATAGTGAAGGTGAGGAGGAAGAAATTGGTAGACCAGGTGAGTTTGGCCAGCAAACATTTGGTAGATTAAAATCGCCGCAAATAATGATAAAAGAATCAGGTTGCGAGATATTACATATGTCAGAAAAGTGGGAAAAAAGATTTTCGTGGACTGTCAAAGCCGAGTTACACGGGACATAGACACATAATATTAAAAGTGTTGAGGAACAAGAATAGTGAAGTGCGACTGTGATTCCATCAAAAGGTTCAGAATCAGTTTTTGAAAAAAAGTGAGCACTTAAAGATATCTCGTATAGCAATGAGAGCACCTCCACCAGCAGACTTCTCATATAGTTCAAAGTTTCGATAGCACCGAAAAACCGTAAAACCCTCTAGAATTTCACCACAAAAAAAAGAAGAACTCAGTCAGGTTTCTGTTAAGCATATTACATCATGAAGAGAAGAAAGAGCAGACATGTTAAGGTGTTGAAGCTTGGTCCTTAATCCACGTACATTTTGATAGTACAAGGAATATGCATATATCACTTTGGAATTTTTGCTATACGTTGACGAGAAAAATTCCGATTAGTGAATTCTTTTAAAAGAATTCCCGACGGCCAGAAAGACTGTTTGCAGGGCGACTGAAGATCGTTAGGAATAGTTACCTTGAACGACGAAACAACCCTATCAGGTAGGTTTTCCTTGGTCAGTTTCTTGACAATGAGTAAAGGTGGCTCAAAACCAAGCTTGCTGGTGATATAGCGTTTCACCTCCATCTCAGTCGTTTCATATGCAAGTCTAGACACAAATAATTGTTTCGGAGGAGAACAGACACGGAGATCATTTGATAACGGCTGAATTGACGAGGCCGTTAATTTATCAGAAGGAACGGTAAGGCTAGCAGTTACAAATGAGTTAACAGATGGTGACCGATGCGGAGCAGGAACGTTGTCTATATTACCAGTTGCAAGCAAGGCTACACGCGAAGTTGATGGCGCAGAGTTGGTTACACGGTCAGCAGTCGCATCAGTTTGAGACTTTGCTCGTGACCGAGTGACGACGCCATTCGAAAGCGAGCCTTGTCTAGACGATGAAGAGGCAATAGTTTCCGTATTAGGATTACGATTAGCCGTAGAGAGTTTGCAAAGAAAGGCGCTAAATTTTGGAAGGAAGTGGAAGTCTTCAATACTAGATGGTTGCGGTTGATGCACATCTGACGACACACTTTGATGAAAATCCACCCGAAGTTCCGGCTGCAGGAGACGAGGAGAGAGAAGAACTTGCAGCTGTTAACGATTCTCCAAAAAAACAGGTTGCTTCGAAGAATTTTCGGTGTTAGGTTGAAGGCCAGAAGAAGCACTAGTAGAAACGCCAGGAATTCAAGGAAGAAGCAGTTAATAGATTAGCTCAGGCTTTGTCGAAACAGCCTCCAAAGGAACAGGGGATTAAAACCAAGCCCTTGGACATTGAAAAGTTCAAGGGTGAGGCAGGCAAGTATCAGTGCTTCAAGAATATAGTGAAATAAGTTCTTGATGAGCAGAGAATCACCCTCTTGCAAAAACTTGTCCATTTAAAATCTTATTTGGCAGATGAAGCACTAGAATTAGTGTCCCATCTATCTTTACAAGAGAGTAATTATTTGGTAGCCTGGAAACTGTTAGATGATCGCTACCATAACAAGAGATTAATTGTCGAAAGTTATGTGTACCAACTATTAGATCTTCCAAATTGTGTACCTAGAGATTCAAAATCTCTTAAGAAAATATTAGATGGGGTAAGGGAAATCTTACAGAATATAAGAGCCGTTGATCTAGATATTTCGGGATGGGATCCGATTCTTTTCCCAATAATTTATCGGAAGTTAGATACAGGTTCAAAACTAGACATCGAGGATTCACTTGACGATAAAAAGTCATTACCTTCGGTTTCTACTTTGATCGACTTTGTAGAGTCAAGAATTTTAAAATTTGAGAGCTGCCAACTTTCTTCAACATTGAGTAATAAAATTAATAGTAAACCATCTCGAACATCCACTCACGTTACACAATCTAATGGTAGTAAAAAATACTGTTTTGCATGTCGATCGAAAACCCATAACACACTAAGTTGTGATCAATTCTTAAAATCGAAAAATAATATCATTTTTCTTAAAGATCACAACATTTGTATAAAGTGTGGAAAGCATGCTTACAAAAATAGGAAAGACCAAACAATTTTGCCCTGCTTTTCTTCGGAAAAGGTAAAGTGTGCCCTTTGTTCATTAAACCACTTGACTGAATTACATCAGGAAGAAATTGCTATGAGTAATCAAAACGACAACAAGCAGCATCAACCCAACTTAAATCTTGACCCAAATTCACCAAGTTTTGTCCATTCAACTTTGTCAGCAAATATAAACGAGCGTTGTTTAACTAGTAACATGAATACGTTTACTGGTCATAATGAAGTGATTTTACCAACCGCAATTATCTATGCGGACAACAACAAAAAGCTCATGGGTTGCAGAGTTTTAATTGATCAGTGTTCTCAAAGTAATTACATCACCGAAGAGCTTGCTCAGAAGCTCAACTTGGAGAAGCGTCCATATAGAAGTGTTCGGAATGGGGGGAACATTGATTGGTAAGATAAACAAAGTAGTTACCTTGAAAATACGATCCACAAAAAATTTAGAACATTCTTATGACATTGTTGCATATGTTGTCAAGAAGGTATCTAGGGATTTATCACCCTTGCGTGAGAACGCAAGCAGCGCTGAATTATCTAGGCAATTCGACTTAGCTGATCCGTATTTTAGTAAACCGGTTAATATACAAATGTTGATTGGCGCCAGGGTTTATGCGCAAATTATAGACACCACTGTATCCTCCGTTAGGAAAAACAATTTATTGTTACAACCTTCAACTTTAGGGTGGTTAGTGTCAGGAGGATGTGATGGAATTTCACAATCAGTTTCCTCTTTTATTACTTCTGATGAAGTAAAAATTGTAGAAGAGAACTTAAAAAGTTTCTGGGAAATTTCCAATCAACCCAAAGAGATTAAAATTTTCGATTCAGCCTTAGAAATATTTAACAAAAAACATTATGGAGATCATACAGGTAGGTTTTACGTACCTTATTTGTTCAAGAGTGAAAATGAAATCACACTAGGGAATTCGTATGACGGTGCTAGACACTTGTATTTAGCACAAGAGAAAAAGCTGTTAAATTCTCCAGAAAAAAAGGAGTGCATAGACAATTTTTTGAAGGAGTATGAGAGATTGGGTCACATGAAAAGGGTAGACGATGGGGGGAAAACAGAGATCCGAGATGGATCTGTTTACTACATTCCCTATCATGCAGTATTCAGGGAAGATAAAGTAACTACCCGGGTTAGAGTCGTTTTTAATGGGTCGTTTCCGTCAAGTAATGGCTTATCATTCAATGACATAGTTCATACGGGACCAAATTTACTACCCACAGTTTTCTCCATGGTACTGCAATCACGTCAATATCCAATATTCTTTACTAGTGATGTGGTCAAAATGTTCAGACAAATAGGAATTATCAAAGATCATCAGCACATACTTAGGATTCTTTGGCGCCTGAGTCCCAATAAGAGAATATACTCGTCTAGTTATTACCTATGGAATAGCTTGTTCTCCTTTTGAAGAAATTCGAACTACGGAAGAAATTTCTAAAACAGCACCTACTCCCCAATCAAAAGAAGCTATTGCCCGGAAATTTTATATGGATGACCTTTTCGCAGGTGCATATGAAATTGCGGATGCAAGAAAGCTTGCTATCGATATTCGAGACACCCTGGCCAATTCCCAACTATTTTTAAGTACATAAATGGTGGAGTAATCTGCCAGAGGAGGTTTTAATGGATATAAGTCCTGATAATTTCGTCAACGGAGAGATAAATAGTGTTTCCATAATTGGCATAGACTGGAATCCGAAGCAAGATTCTTTAAGTATAAAAATTCCCAAAATGGATGCAATTAAGTTTACAAAGAGAGGTATTCTAGCAAGGAATTCGGAATTTTTCAACCCTATTGGGATTATATTGCCGTTCATAATGCAATTACGCATACTAATGCAGAGAATATGGCTTGTCAAATGCGACTGGGATACAGAGATTCCCTTACACTTAAAAATGAAAATTATGAAACTATATTCGGAAACTGATGCTATCAAAAATATAACTCTCCCTAGATATCTCGGAAATTCGAAAAATAGTGTGAGATGATAGGCTTCTCCGATGCTAGTAAAAACGGAATCGCTGCAATGGTTTATATGCGAACTAAAGTTGAAAATGCAATATCCGAAATCTTTATATGCTAACGAAACGTCAACTATGCCTTGGATAAGGACTGACTCAACGGTTACGACTTTTGGCTATCGTACAATGACAAAGATTGGATTCTGGAATGTGCGTACTCTCCTGGACAATGGATCAGAAGGTCCCCAGAACGCACGATTTCTTCAATTAGAGAGTGAATTTCTGAGGTACAAATTAAATATCTTAGGAGTTAGTGAGGTAAGATGGTGGCACAGCGGAGAATTTATCACTTCAACGGGTAGCACTGTAATGTTGTACTCGGGTAAAGCTACCGGTAGTCGTCGTGAGTCGGGTGTGGGGCTCCTTTTAACCGGAGCCGCGCGAAACTGTCTCTTATCCTGGGAGCCGGTCTCTGACAGAATCTTGACCGCCAGGTTCCGGACCAAAATGAGGAACATCTCAATAGTACAATGTTATGCCCCTACCGAACCCGACAATGTCTTGGCAAAAGACTCCTTCTACGAAGAACTAAACGCCGTTCAGAGCAGAACACCTAAAGGTGACATTATAATGGTTATGGGTGATTTGAATGCGATAACGCTGATAACAATGGGCTCAGACATGTGATGGGGAGACACGGTCTTGGTGATCGTAATGACAACGATGAAAGATTTGTAGAGTTCTGCAACTTTCACAGTCTCTTCATCGGTGGTACTATGTTTGAGCATAAGGACCACCACAAAATCAGCTGGTCCTCTGTTGATCGGCGCAGAACACAAAATCAGATCGACCATTTTGCCATTAGTAAAAGATTCAAGAGTTGCCTCCTGGACGTGCGAAACAAGAAGGGTGCCGATATTGGGATGGGAAGAGACCATTATCTTATGATCGCTAATGTTCGATTGCGTATTGCAGCCGTGCGCCGCCCCAGCGACGAAAGATCCAGGCGCCGCAAATTCAACGCCGCTCGATTAAAAAATCCAGCTGTCTTACAACAATATAATAACCATCTTGCGCAAAAAGCAGCTGAGATAACTAGTCACCCAGATAGTGACATAAACGAAAACTGGGATGCCATAAAAAATGCTTACATTGGTAGCGCAGATACCATCCTTGGCACAAACCCGGATTGCCGGAATAAGCCCTGGATGTCCGACGCTTCATGGCAGCGGATTGTTGAAAGAAAGGACTTGAAAGTTCGTTTGGCTGCAGCATCAGACGACAATCGAAGCAGCATCGAACTCCTTTATCGTCAGAAAGCTCGAGAAGCTCAGCGTAGTGTGCGACGCGATAAAAGAGCTTATGCCAATTCTCTTTTAGCCTCAGCAGAAGAAGCCGCAAGAAGTAACAACTTAAACGCCGAATACGGTGCCGTCAAGGAGTTTACAGGTGGTCGTAACTCCTGCCAACATTCGGTGAAAGATAGTGATGGAAAGCTACCTATCTTGGAAGAAGATCAAATGAGGCGGTGGAAAGAACACTTCGCCGCGGTCTTGAACCGTGTAACCTCTGGTGAAGTTCCCCCTCATATCGATAATTTAGCTAACCATCAAAATGTGCGTATACGGTCCACTGCCCCGACTAAAGAGGAAATAGTCACTGCAATTATTGCACTAAAACGAGGAAAGGCCGCAGGACTCGACGGTATCCCTGCCGAACTTTATCAAGCAGCGCCAGGCGTAACTGCCGATTTGCTGCACCCACTTGTTGGTAAATCGTGGAATACAGAGACCTTTCCCACTGAGTGGAAGGAAGGTTTGATCATCAAACTTCCAAAAAAGGATAGCCTCACAGATTGTAATAATTGGAGAGGCATTTGTGTGCTTCCTGCCGTTGCCAAGATAATAGCTAAAATCGTCCTGGAAAGACTAAAGGCCCACTTAGAAAGCACAATTGATGAAGAGCAGGCTGGTTTTCGATCCGGATTCTCCTGTGTCGATCACATTAACACCTTGCGAATCATCATCGAGAAATGCGCTGAATACGATTCTCCGCTTCACTTGCTTTTCATCGATTTCGAAAAGGCTTTCGATAGTGTGAACCGGGATTCTATATGGGCGGCCTTGCGCAGGAGAGGCATCCCTGAGAAGCTTGTGGCTATTATTAAGGCAACCTATGACGGCGCGAAATGTCGCGTTCTGCATAAAGGTAAGGTGTCGGGGGACTTTGAGATTCGCAGTGGAGTTCGGCAGGGGTGCATCCTCTCACCGATCCTATTCCTCATTGCGATCGGTGATGTGTTGCATGCAGCCTTATCCGGACCGGACAGAGTAATTCAATGGACTTTGACATCTTATCTACAACATCTTGACTACGCTGACGACATATGCCTACTCTCCCACAAAATCATGGATCTGTCCGCAATGGCGTTAGATCTCGAGAGGGAGGCAAGCAAGGTTGGGCTAAAGATTAATACCAACAAGACCAAGGTTCTTAGCCCACCGTTGCGAAAAAGAAATCCGACACCTATTGCCATCAATATTAATGGGCAGCCTGTGGAGAAGGTGGACAACTTCGTCTACCTGGGTAGCATTGTTGCCGAAAATGGTGGTACGGAGCAGGACATCGCTCGTCGTATCATCCAAGCTAAACGCGCATACGGCATGCTGTCCAAAATCTGGCAGAGCAGTTATCTCAGCATCAAGACCAAGCTGGGCCTGTTTCGCTCCCTGGTACTATCAGTGCTTCTGTATGGGAGCAGTACATGGAAAGTTTGCGTAGGAGTTACCAGAAACCTGCAAGTTTTCGTCAATTCATGTCTTCGTCGAATTTTAAGAATTTTCTGGCCCGAAACAATATCAAATGAAGAGCTAAGTCAGATGCCAATCGACGAATTGATACGCAGGCGAAAATGGCAGTGGATAGGTCACACATTGCGGAATAGTGATAACTGCATTGCTTTGCATGCCATGAAGTGGAACCCCATTTCCAACCAAGGCCGACCAAGAGGGGGTCCTCGAATCACATGGCGTCGATCTGTGGCAAAGGAGTGTCAGGCACTGGGTAAGTCTTTTGGAGAGTTGCGCCCTATTGCCCAGAACAGAGTACGATGGCGCGAGTTACGTTTTTAACGTCCTTTTTATTTAAAAAGATAAAAGTTTAACGACCTCTTCCTTGAAGTTGATAATTAATAACACTTTCTGTTATTTTTATAAACACTTTACTCGATGTTTTAGTTTATTCACAATACACTTATTAATATTAACTAACTATGTACTACAGGATCTGCACTGAATCGACTGAGCTTCTGCACTTCTGAACTTGAATATCTAACTGAACTTCTTGATCTGAACTGAACTTCTGGATTGAGCCGAGTGGGAGTTGAACTTATCTTAGAAGCCCTTTTATACTAATGAAAGATGCCTACGTTGCAATTGTGCATCTTTCATTAAGTTCGATTTGATTCTAATGTTTGTTTGCTTTAGATTATTCTCACGATCTTCATTTTTAATTAAGATCGGGAATATTTTGACTAAGTGTGAATTTAGTTAAATGAATGTTTAGTCTCTCAAGTTTAATTAGACGATCGACTGTTTGTCTAAGAACTAAAATGGTTCTCAGTGGATTTAGATTAAGTTTGGTCTTTGTCTATGCAGTGAATGATGTCGTGATGACGTCATTAAGGTGAGATTGTGTAAGGTGAGGTTGAATAAGGCAAGGTTGTGTAGCCTGCGTAACTACACCCTCCTTAAGATTTTTGTTGTCCTCAACAAAGTTTAAAGTTTGAAGTTCTATTTCTTTTTCTTTACTTTTATTTACGTTAATTTTAATTGAATGTTTTCTTACTTTCAAGTACAGAAATATTACAAAAATTATTATGGCAATAATAATTATTAAAGTTATTGATCCAGTGATAATTATATGTTTCTTATTTTCGTATTTTAATTCTTCAATTTTTTCGAAATTCTTTACATTTTCTATTTGTAGATTTTCGATATTTATTTTATAGGTATATTCCGATAGGTTTTGTATAGGATGTAATGCAAGTATTTGTTGGAATTCATTAATTGAATTGTTGTATGTTAATTTGTTTACATATATTTTACAATTACTAAATCTTATAATATAGTTTCCTTTTAGTTCATAATTTTTTTCATTACAATTTTGGTTAATCCTTTCATTTGCGTTTACAATAATAAGTAATCCTTTTTCGATTTGTTCCACGTTGGTTTCTTGACTTAGTTTTACAATACAATTCATTTTCTTACAATACAAACTAGTTTCTTTTTAAGGTTCTTAACATGTTTTTGTAGTTCATAGTATTGATTATTATAATTTATTACTTGATTAATATTTATGTTTAATGATTCGTATTTTTTATTTGTGATTTTTCTTACATAATAGGATGTTAATGGTTTAGTCAGAATGGGGATGTTGATGATAAATACAATTGTCTCGTTTTTCGTTAACACATTTACTGTGATTTCCTTTAATTCATTAAATGTGAGATTATGAGAATTTATTTCGTCGTGGGTTAATATTGATCTCGACATAATTCCTGTTTTCGCTGAATTTATATTATCAACTATTTTCTCTATTTCATCTCGTAATTGATCTAGATTATGACGAATCTGGATATTAGTTATTATTTCATTTATTTGTTTTGTGATATTATTTATGTGTTCTGTAAGCTCTTTATATTGGTTATTGGTATGGTTTATGTTGTCAATTATTTTATTTAAATTGTTTTGGAAAATGTTGTTTATTTTTATCTGTTTATTCATTGTCTCTATTTAATTATGATTATTAGAATCTATTATTTTTAGGTGATTGGAAATATCTTAATAATCGTCATTATCCAAAATGACAAATAGAAATTTGTAAAATGTACCAATAGGATTGATTAAACCTCGTTTTTGTCTTTTGATATGATCACATATTTTAATCTGCTGAGAGTGTCTTATTATGGTCCTACAGGATAAAACTGGGGGAATTGTTGGAGATGTTTTATTCGTAGGCATAAATAAGCTTCGTGCAATTTCTGGGTCAAAGGTTAGTAATTTTAATTCTGATTTAATGGTCTCAATTGTTTCTAAAACATAGGGGTCAGGGGTGATGTCTTTAGTTATTTCATTTAATGCGATTTTATATTGTTTAAGGTCGATTTTGTGATAAATCCTTTTATAATCCTTTATTAGTTGAACAGGGTCTGCCTTTATTAGAACGATTCCAGTTTCGGAGTGAATTTTTTCAATTGTAAATTCGCCATGTAAAGATATTAATATTATTGATGTCAAGAGTATTATTAAGTTTGTATTAGCCATTTTCTGAAATGGTTGAGAGAATGGTAGGATAAGAAGTTAATTTATCTTCTGTGTGCTTTATTATTTGTTAGGATTTATGTTTATTTAGTATTTGATTATTAGGTAGGATAATTCATTTTTCTTTATTGTAGTACGATAATATTAAGATAGGATACATAACTTCCTTTATGAAGTGGTAGGATATAATATGGTTATATAATTAGTGTAATAATATTTGTCCTTTGATGATTTCTAATATCATTCTTTTTCTAAAATGTGGTATATCTTCTTGTGTAAAATCTAATTCTTTATTTCGAGAAAGATATTCTGCTACTATACAGCTAAATACTCCACAATCGTTTCCATTTGCTTGTTGTGGGTTTCCCTTTATATTTTGTTTTACAAAACTTGATTTTTTGATTGTTCTTTTTCTTTTAGTTTCTGATTCTTCACATAAGTAAACTGCAAGTTGATCTAATATTTTATCATTATCTTTTCCTAGAAAGTTATAATAATTAATAGTATTGTTTGAAATATCTATTACGGCAATTGTCCAATGAATGCCTTCAACATGTACTGGGACTAATATTAAGTTATAACTGAAGATGTCAATTTTCTTTGTCCATCTGCTAACTGTATTGTATCCTGCTTGTAAAAGGCGGGTAGCAAAGAATGTACTCATGGCATATATTTTTGGTAGGTTGTTTTTTACTTTACTTCTTTCCACTATCAGATTTAAATAAAAGTTTATAATTTGATCGTTTACCCATTCGTTATTTTGTAAGGAACGTATGTCATTTCTCTTGATTGTTATTCCGAAATTTGAATTTAATGTTTCGCTAGGGGACAATGTTGGATTTAATGCTTCTCTTATAATTTCTTCTTGCTCAATTGTAAATGATTTATTTGTCTCTTTTATTTCATTGTTAACTATTTCTGTTCTCTCGGTTTCTATATTTTCTTTTTCTAACTTACTCGATTCGGGGGATGGATATCTTTTGATTCGTTTTATTCTAAAAGGATGAATTTTGTTTCTAAGTTTGTTATTCTTAACTAATATTATTTCATTTTCTCGTTTTACTATTTGTTCTTTTCTAAATTTTGGTTTTTCTTTATGACGTTCACTTTCATAATTTTTGATAAATATTTGGTTTGTTGGGATTTCCTGATTATCTTCTCTATTTCTATTGTAATAAGTTATCCATTTAGTTTTCCTGCTGTTTAGAAGTTGGAGAATTTTATTTTTATCTTTCAGACCTTGCTGAAGTTCAATTGGTTTACATTGAATAGTACTATGAATTGTATTATTATAGTATTCTGAAGCTTTAAGTATTTTTTCGGTAGTACTCAATTTTTGATGTGTTAGGTTAAGGATTCTAATGTGTTCTAGTAGTGAACTATGACAGCGATTCATATCTGCATTTCCTGTATGAGCTTTAGGTGAAGTAAAATGGACTTCTATGGATTCATTTCTAAGGTAATCTTTTATGTTAATCATGTTAAATTCATTGTCTGCAATTAGTTTTTTGGGTTTTCCCATTATAGCATTTCTTTCTCTAATTAGTTCAATAAAGGTAATGGCGTTTTTGTCGAATGTTTCTTTCGTATAAAGATGTTTTGAAAATTTATCTATTGTCGTAAAATAGTATCTTTTTCCTATCATGAATATGTCGATATGAACAATTTCGTTTATGTCTGAAGGGGTTTCTGAGTATTGAAATTTAGGTTTTACTGGTTTTCTGTCATATTTCGCAGCATTACAAATGTCACAATTATTGATAAATTTGGTTATAAGTTTTATTATTTTAGATTAAAGTAGTAAAATTTAAATTCAATTTCTTCGTAGTTTTCGAAAATACCTCTATGGTTACTGTTCTGATGAATTTCGTTAAATTTTTCGAAACATACATTTTCTGATAATAATTAAGTTGCGTTATGAGAACATTTCATAAACTTTAGGGTTTTGCTGTTTGAATAAAGATTTACAAGTATAAGTTGAACTTGATTCCATTGTCTATCCTTTAACTCACAATAGATGCCAATTGTTCCTTTCTCAGGCATGTTGCGTCTTAAGATATCTTTAACTAAGTTCTCGCGGTAAGTGGATTTTAAGTCTGCCTCATCTATATATGTTTTCCGTCTTTTATACACTGTTTATACTCTAGATGAAATCTGAGAGTATTATAAGTTTGCCACAAAGTTTGTAACGCTAAGAAATAAGGCTCGCAGAAAAAAATGAATGATACAGAAGTTCATATTATCACTCGAATATCTCAAAACCGGATGTCCGTCTGTCCGTCTGTCCGTCCGTCCGTCCGTGACCTCTCTAGCTCGAGAACGCGTTGAGCTATGAAGTTCAAATTTTGCACACGTTATGAAGGCTAAGTTCGTGAACGGGCTAAATCGCTCCACCCCTTCTACCCCCTCCCATACAAAATGACACATTTTTGAAAATTTACAATAATCAGATTTTCTCAGAAACTATAAAACATATTGCTTTGAAATTTTTAATATATCACTTTTATGATAATTGTAACCTATGTTATAAAACTTATTGTAATCCTCACCCTCCTTCTACCCCCTCCCATACAAACTGCACTATTTCATGAAATACGTTAAGCCAATTTACTCAGTACGTATACAATTTATCGGGCTGAAATTTTGTACTTAACACTTAATTAACAATATCAGTTAGATTCAAAAAAATTAGTCGATTACCCTTACTCCGTCTACCCCCTCCCATACAAAATGACACATTTTTGATAATTTACAATAATCAGATTTTCTCAGAAACTATAAAACATCTTGCTTTGAAATTTTGAATATATCACTTTTATGATAATTGTATATACTAGATGAATACTCTAGATGAAATCTGAGAGGTGATGGGATCAACAAAGTCTTAACGATGCATCCGAGATTGCAACCAAAATTATTTATTGGCTTTAACCAGGTTCAAATTCATCTAGAGTATTGCATGATTGGGGTTTACCCCAATCGTAGTTCTTTTATGTTTGTATTTCTTTTTGTTTTTTATGGACTATATGAATTTGCGTTTTGTATATGTTTACAATGCCTTCTTTAATTAGAATGTGATCATTAAGATTCTCTACACCTGAATGGACTGTAGCACATTCGCTATCATTATGATTCATCTCGTAATTAAACTTCGAGATAACTGTCTTATTTTCAATTTCTTTCATACTTATTTTATTAGTGTTCCTATATAATAGATCAATTCGATTTAACTCCGAATGTTCATTAATTTCATTGGTATCGGTACTAATTCTGCTAAGAAAATCTGCTACTTTATTTTCTTTCCCTTGTACAAATTGAATGATGAAATTATACTCATTTAACTTAATTTTCCATCTTTGCGTTTTTACATTTGGTTCCTTTAAATTAGCTAACCAGATAAAGGGTCTATGGTCAGTTCTAATTTCGAATTTCACACCAAATAGATATGGTCTAAAATATTGGGTAGCCCATACTATGGCAAGTAGTTCCTTTCGATGGTGGAATAGTTCCTTTCATGCTCATTGAGGGTTCTGCTTGCATAACAGACGGGATGTCCCTGTTGTGATAGGACAGCGCCAATAGCTTTATCGGATGCGTCCGTAGTTAGTACGAATTTTAGCTTGAAATCTGGATAACGCAATATAGGATAATTTGTAATGAGATTTTTCAATTTTTCAAAAGCAGAAATGTAAGTTGGATCGTTGATGTTTATTTTGTTATTTTTCTTTAAAGCGTCAGTTAAGGGAGATGCTATTCGAGCATAACTGTTTATGAACTTTCGATAGTATCCGGTGATACCAAGGAAGGATTTTATTTGTTTAGGCGTTTTAGGAATATTTAAATTTTTAATGGTTTCAATTTTATCTGAGTTTGGTTTAATACCGTCGGTTGTTAAAGTATGTCCGAGATATTGAGTTTCTTTTGCAAAGAATGAACATTTGTCAATCTGAATCTTTAGATGATAATTTCTTAGTATATTAAATATTTGTTTTAAGTTATTTTCCATTTCCTGGAGTGATGTGGCGAATACCAATATGTCATCCATATAAACTACACAAATTTTATTGATGCAACTTTGCAATACTTCATTCATCATACGCTGAAATGTTGCTGGTGCGTTCTTTAAGCCGAAGGGCATTCGATTAAACTCGTAATGACCATCTGGTGTTGAGAAAGCTGTTTTATACTTGTCATTCTCATTGATTTCAAGTTGATGAAATCCCTTTGCCAGATCAATGGTAGAAAAATATAGTGATTTCCCTAATTTATCGAAAATACTATCGATATTTGGAAGTGGATATTTATCATCCACTGTTTCGTTATTCAATTGTCTGTAATCAATGACAATTCTCCATTTTTGCTTTCCAGAATTGTCCAATTTTTTTGGTACAATCCAAATTGGTGCATTAAAAGGAGATGCTGAATTACGAATAATCCCTTGTTTTAGCATATCATTTACTTGGCTTTTAACTTCTTCTTCGTGTACTGAAGGAAATTTGTATGATCTTGTATATATAGGTTTATTTGATTTTGTGACGATGTCATGTTTAGTTTTGGTAGTTGAGGTTAAGTTGTCTCCTTCTTTGTAAAAGATATCCTCATATTCTCTGAGTAATCTTTTCAAAGGTATGACTTCCTCATTATTTAAGTTTTCATATAGTTTTCCTATTGAATCACTTCGTGTTTCCAAATTTATTTGTTGGAAGTTTATCTCGTCAGGTATTGCATAATTAAAGTTTATTTTCTTATTGTTTAATTCAAGGTATCCCTCTCCTAAGTTTAGTGAAATATTTAATGGAAATAGCAAATTTTGACCAATTATTGCTTTGAACGTTTTGTTTTTTAAACACATAACATTCCAAATGATTTTTTCTGAATCGGGTATTCTGCTGGCAGTTTTTGAGTTACATGAAATTTTCCTCCGAGGCCAGTAATTGGGATGGGGTCGGTTAAGTCGATTCTTTTTCTGTGTTTTAAGCAATTTCCGTCGATAGAGGATGTTGTAGAACCAGTATCTATCAAGACAGGAATAATTTCATTATCTATTGTTAAATTTATTATTGGTAAAATCTGTCCGAGGCATTTATGAGAAAATTTGTATCCATCGGTTCAGGCTCTAGATATCTGGGTTGCTCTACTCTCATGGAAACTGTTCTGTTATTATTTTGGTTTTGATTGTGGATTTTGATTATTTTGGTGGAAGTTTTGATAGAAGTTTCTATTATTTTGGTTATTATTATACTGATTGTTTCTATAGTTTTGATTGTTATGTTGAGGGGTATAATAATTGTTTCGATTATTCGGATGGTTATTTCTATTCTGTGGATTTTTAAATTGTAATTGCGGTTCTTTAGGTCTGTATTCCGTATCAATGTTACTTTTAATTTCGGAGAGCATACGGTATGCTTGCTCTAGTGTAATACAATTTTTTATTTCAAGTAAATATGCTTTGTACTCCGGAAGCAATGATTTAAATTTATTTAATACGAGATTTTCATTTCTAATGGGCATAAACTCAGGGTTAAGATTTTGATTAGGATCTTGTATGTATTTAGTATTTAGTTTATTTAAAAAGAAATTTAAATTTGAGTATATATCATCATTAGACCTATTGTGACTAGACATTTTATGGATATTATTTATAATACTTGCGTAACTTTCATTTATACCGAAATTATAGATTAGAGAGGTTTTTACATTTTGCCATGTAGGGTTTATAATTTTTTGTATAATAAATCTAGCTTTTCCTTGTAATTTATGTAAAATTAATCTGAAAATGTAGGCTTGTTCATTTCCCGTTGATAAAAATAGAATCGTAGTAGCTTCTTAGAGAGAATTCATTATTAATTCCGTTATATATGGGAAGACGTCTCGCTTCTTTGATTAATTCCTCGAATGATAGTTGTAGGGGTAGTGGTGCATTTTCAGGATTTGCCATTTTGTTGTTGTTATGTGGTTCAGACCGGGATATAAAGTTGAGTAATGTTGTACTTACAAATGGTTGTCACAGAGATGATTCACGATGTTGTTGTTGCAGGGATGACTCAGGATATTATTGTTGCAGTTCACTGTTTTTTGTCGTTTGTATTATTTTTGTGTATTATTATATATTTTTATACTGACACTTAATTGACTAAGGTCAGTTGCGAATCTTTGATTGATTCCGCTCGGAGCAATGCAATTATCTTGCACTTATTTTTTTTTTTTAGTTTGTTTGTTACTGTTTTCCTGAGACCAATCCAATTCAGTTTTCCTGAACATGGAGTAAACAAACAAAATTTTTTTTTTATATGGTTCAGTTTTCCTGATACCATTTATGTTTTTTTAAATTTCGTTCAGTTTTCCTGACGCGAAAATTGTATTAAAATTTTCTGTTAATTTTTCCACTATTTTATTAAGGTTCTGGATTTAGAGATGCACCTCAAACATCCGATCCGACTGCGCCAGTTACGTTTTTAACGTCATTTTTATTTAAAAAGATAAAAGTTTAACGACCTCTTCCTTGAAGTCGATAATTAATAACACTTTCTGTTATTATACTCTAGATGAAATCTGAGAGTATTATAAGTTTGCCACAAAGTTTGTAACGCTAAGAAATAAGGCTCGCAGAAAAAAATGAATGATACAGAAGTTCATATTATCACTCGAATATCTCAAAACCGGATGTCCGTCTGTCCGTCCGTCCGTCCGTGACCTCTCTAGCTCGAGAACGCGTTGAGCTATGAAGTTCAAATTTTGCACACGTTATGAAGGCTAAGTTCGTGAACGGGCTAAATCGCTCCACCCCTTCTACCCCCTCCCATACAAAATGACACATTTTTGAAAATTTACAATAATCAGATTTTCTCAGAAACTATAAAACATATTGCTTTGAAATTTTTAATATATCACTTTTATGATAATTGTAACCTATGTTATAAAACTTATTGTAATCCTCACCCTCCTTCTACCCCCTCCCATACAAACTGCACTATTTCATGAAATACGTTAAGCCAATTTACTCAGTACGTATACAATTTATCGGGCTGAAATTTTGTACTTAACACTTAATTAACAATATCAGTTAGATTCAAAAAAATTAATCGATTACCCTTACTCCGTCTACCCCCTCCCATACAAAATGACACATTTTTGATAATTTACAATAATCAGATTTTCTCAGAAACTATAAAACATCTTGCTTTGAAATTTTGAATATATCACTTTTATGATAATTGTATATACTAGATGAATACTCAAGATGAAATCTGAGAGGTGATGGGATCAACAAAGTCTTAACGATGCATCCGAGATTGCAACCAAAATTATTTATTGGCTTTAACCAGGTTCAAATTCATCTAGAGTATTGCATGATTGGGGTTTACCCCAATCGTAGTTCTTTTATGTTTGTATTTCTTTTTGTTTTTTATGGACTATATGAATTTGCGTTTTGTATATGTTTACAATGCCTTCTTTAATTAGAATGTGATCATTAAGATTCTCTACACCTGAATGGACTGTAGCACATTCGCTATCATTATGATTCATCTCGTAATTAAACTTCGAGATAACTGTCTTATTTTCAATTTCTTTCATACTTATTTTATTAGTGTTCCTATATAGATCAATTCGATTTAACTCCGAATGTTCATTAATTTCATTGGTATCGGTACTAATTCTGCTAAGAAAATCTGCTACTTTATTTTCTTTCCCTTGTACAAATTGAATGTCGAAATTATACTCATTTAACTTAATTTTCCATCTTTGCGTTTTTACATTTGGTTCCTTTAAATTAGCTAACCAGATAAGGGGGTATGGTCAGTTCTAATTTCGAATTTCACACCAAATAGATATGGTCTAAAATATTGGGTAGCCCACACTATGGCAAGTAGTTCCTTTTCGATGGTGGAATAGTTCCTTTCATGCTCATTGAGGGTTCTGCTTGCATAACAGACGGGATGTCCCTGTTGTGATAGGACAGCGCCAATAGCTTTATCGGATGCGTCCGTAGTTAGTACGAATTTTAGCTTGAAATCTGGATAACGCAATATAGGATAATTTGTAATGAGATTTTTCAATTTTTCAAAAGCAGAAATGTAAGTTGGATCGTTGATGTTTATTTTGTTATTTTTCTTTAAAGCGTCAGTTAAGGGAGATGCTATTCGAGCATAACTGTTTATGAACTTTCGATAGTATCCGGTGATACCAAGGAAGGATTTTATTTGTTTAGGCGTTTTAGGAATATTTAAATTTTTAATGGTTTCAATTTTATCTGAGTTTGGTTTAATACCGTCGGTTGTTAAAGTATGTCCGAGATATTGAGTTTCTTTTGCAAAGAATGAACATTTGTCAATCTGAATCTTTAGATGATAATTTCTTAGTATATTAAATATTTGTTTTAAGTTATTTTCCATTTCCTGGAGTGATGTGGCGAATACCAATATGTCATCCATATAAACTACACAAATTTTATTGATGCAACTTTGCAATACTTCATTCATCATACGCTGAAATGTTGCTGGTGCGTTCTTTAAGCCGAAGGGCATTCGATTAAACTCGTAATGACCATCTGGTGTTGAGAAAGCTGTTTTATACTTGTCATTCTCATTGATTTCAAGTTGATGAAATCCCTTTGCCAGATCAATGGTAGAAAAATATAGTGATTTCCCTAATTTATCGAAAATACTATCGATATTTAGAAGTGGATATTTATCATCCACTGTTTCGTTATTCAATTGTCTGTAATCAATGACAATTCTCCATTTTTGCTTTCCAGAATTGTCCAATTTTTTTGGTACAATCCAAATTGGTGCATTAAAAGGAGATGCTGAATTACGAATAATCCCTTGTTTTAGCATATCATTTACTTGGCTTTCAACTTCTTCTTCGTGTACTGAAGGAAATTTGTATGATCTTGTATATATAGGTTTATTTGATTTTGTGACGATGTCATGTTTAGTTTTGGTAGTTGAGGTTAAGTTGTCTCCTTCTTTGTAAAAGATATCCTCATATTCCCTGAGTAATCTTTTCAAAGGTATGACTTCCTCATTATTTAAGTTTTCATATAGTTTTCCTATTGAATCACTTCGTGTTTCCAAATTTATTTGTTGGAAGTTTATCTCGTCAGGTATTGCATAATTAAAGTTTATTTTCTTATTGTTTAATTCAAGGTATCCCTCTCCTAAGTTTAGTGAAATATTTAATGGAAATAGCAAATTTTGACCAATTATTGCTTTGAACGTTTTGTTTTTTAAACACATAACATTCCAAATGATTTTTTCTGAATCGGGTATTCTGCTGGCAGTTTTTGAGTTACATGAAATTTTCCTCCGAGGCCAGTAATTGGGATGGGGTCGGTTAAGTCGATTCTTTTTCTGTGTTTTAAGCAATTTCCGTCGATAGAGGATGTTGTAGAACCAGTATCTATCAAGACAGGAATAATTTCATTATCTATTGTTAAATTTATTATTGGTAAAATCTGTCCGAGGCATTTATGAGAAAATTTGTATCCATCGGTTCAGGCTCTAGATATCTGGGTTGCTCTACTCTCATGGAAACTGTTCTGTTATTATTTTGGTTTTGATTGTGGATTTTGATTATTTTGGTGGAAGTTTTGATAGAAGTTTCTATTATTTTGGTTATTATTATACTGATTGTTTCTATAGTTTTGATTGTTATGTTGAGGGGTATAATAATTGTTTCGATTATTCGGATGGTTATTTCTATTCTGTGGATTTTTAAATTGTAATTGCGGTTCTTTAGGTCTGTATTCCGTATCAATGTTACTTTTAATTTCGGAGAGCATACGGTATGCTTGCTCTAGTGTAATACAATTTTTTATTTCAAGTAAATATGCTTTGTACTCCGGAAGCAATGATTTAAATTTATTTAATACGAAATTTTCATTTCTAATGGGCATAAACTCAGGGTTAAGATTTTGATTAGGATCTTGTATGTATTTAGTATTTAGTTTATTTAAAAAGAAATTTAAATTTGAGTATATATCATCATTAGACCTATTGTGACTAGACATTTTATGGATATTATTTATAATACTTGCGTAACTTTCATTTATACCGAAATTATAGATTAGAGAGGTTTTTACATTTTGCCATGTAGGGTTTATAATTTTTTGTATAATAAATCTAGCTTTTCCTTGTAATTTATGTAAAATTAATCTGAAAATGTAGGCTTGTTCATTTCCCGTTGATAAAAATAGAATCGTAGTAGCTTCTTAGAGAGAATTCATTATTAATTCCGTTATATATGGGAAGACGTCTCGCTTCTTTGATTAATTCCTCGAATGATAGTTGTAGGGGTAGTGGTGCATTTTCAGGATTTGCCATTTTGTTGTTGTTATGTGGTTCAGACCGGGATATAAAGTTGAGTAATGTTGTACTTACAAATGGTTGTCACAGAGATGATTCACGATGTTGTTGTTGCAGGGATGACTCAGGATATTATTGTTGCAGTTCACTGTTTTTTGTCGTTTGTATTATTTTTGTGTATTATTATATATTTTTATACTGACACTTAATTGACTAAGGTCAGTTGCGAATCTTTGATTGATTCCGCTCGGAGCAATGCAATTATCTTGCACTTATTTTTTTTTTTTAGTTTGTTTGTTACAGTTTTCCTGAGACCAATCCAATTCAGTTTTCCTGAACATGGAGTAAACAAACAAAATTTTTTTTTTATATGGTTCAGTTTTCCTGATACCATTTATGTTTTTTTAAATTTCGTTCAGTTTTCCTGACGCGAAAATTGTATTAAAATTTTCTGTTAATTTTTCCACTATTTTATTAAGGTTCTGGATTTAGAGATGCACCTCAAACATCCGATCCGACTGCGCCAGTTACGTTTTTAACGTCATTTTTATTTAAAAAGATAAAAGTTTAACGACCTCTTCCTTGAAGTCGATAATTAATAACACTTTCTGTTATTATACTCTAGATGAAATCTGAGAGTATTATAAGTTTGCCACAAAGTTTGTAACGCTAAGAAATAAGGCTCGCAGAAAAAAATGAATGATACAGAAGTTCATATTATCACTCGAATATCTCAAAACCGGATGTCCGTCTGTCCGTCCGTCCGTCCGTGACCTCTCTAGCTCGAGAACGCGTTGAGCTATGAAGTTCAAATTTTGCACACGTTATGAAGGCTAAGTTCGTGAACGGGCTAAATCGCTCCACCCCTTCTACCCCCTCCCATACAAAATGACACATTTTTGAAAATTTACAATAATCAGATTTTCTCAGAAACTATAAAACATATTGCTTTGAAATTTTTAATATATCACTTTTATGATAATTGTAACCTATGTTATAAAACTTATTGTAATCCTCACCCTCCTTCTACCCCCTCCCATACAAACTGCACTATTTCATGAAATACGTTAAGCCAATTTACTCAGTACGTATACAATTTATCGGGCTGAAATTTTGTACTTAACACTTAATTAACAATATCAGTTAGATTCAAAAAAATTAATCGATTACCCTTACTCCGTCTACCCCCTCCCATACAAAATGACACATTTTTGATAATTTACAATAATCAGATTTTCTCAGAAACTATAAAACATCTTGCTTTGAAATTTTGAATATATCACTTTTATGATAATTGTATATACTAGATGAATACTCAAGATGAAATCTGAGAGGTGATGGGATCAACAAAGTCTTAACGATGCATCCGAGATTGCAACCAAAATTATTTATTGGCTTTAACCAGGTTCAAATTCATCTAGAGTATTGCATGATTGGGGTTTACCCCAATCGTAGTTCTTTTATGTTTGTATTTCTTTTTGTTTTTTATGGACTATATGAATTTGCGTTTTGTATATGTTTACAATGCCTTCTTTAATTAGAATGTGATCATTAAGATTCTCTACACCTGAATGGACTGTAGCACATTCGCTATCATTATGATTCATCTCGTAATTAAACTTCGAGATAACTGTCTTATTTTCAATTTCTTTCATACTTATTTTATTAGTGTTCCTATATAATAGATCAATTCGATTTAACTCCGAATGTTCATTAATTTCATTGGTATCGGTACTAATTCTGCTAAGAAAATCTGCTACTTTATTTTCTTTCCCTTGTACAAATTGAATGTCGAAATTATACTCATTTAACTTAATTTTCCATCTTTGCGTTTTTACATTTGGTTCCTTTAAATTAGCTAACCAGATAAGGGGGTATGGTCAGTTCTAATTTCGAATTTCACACCAAATAGATATGGTCTAAAATATTATATAGCCCACACTATGGCAAGTAGTTCCTTTTCGATGGTGGAATAGTTCCTTTCATGCTCATTGAGGGTTCTGCTTGCATAACAGACGGGATGTCCCTGTTGTGATAGGACAGCGCCAATAGCTTTATCGGATGCGTCCGTAGTTAGTACGAATTTTAGCTTGAAATCTGGATAACGCAATATAGGATAATTTGTAATGAGATTTTTCAATTTTTCAAAAGCAGAAATGTAAGTTGGATCGTTGATGTTTATTTTGTTATTTTTCTTTAAAGCGTCAGTTAAGGGAGATGCTATTCGAGCATAACTGTTTATGAACTTTCGATAGTATCCGGTGATACCAAGGAAGGATTTTATTTGTTTAGGCGTTTTAGGAATATTTAAATTTTTAATGGTTTCAATTTTATCTGAGTTTGGTTTAATACCGTCGGTTGTTAAAGTATGTCCGAGAAATTGAGTTTCTTTTGCAAAGAATGAACATTTGTCAATCTGAATCTTTAGATGATAATTTCTTAGTATATTAAATATTTGTTTTAAGTTATTTTCCATTTCCTGGAGTGATGTGGCGAATACCAATATGTCATCCATATAAACTACACAAATTTTATTGATGCAACTTTGCAATACTTCATTCATCATACGCTGAAATGTTGCTGGTGCGTTCTTTAAGCCGAAGGGCATTCGATTAAACTCGTAATGACCATCTGGTGTTGAGAAAGCTGTTTTATACTTGTCATTCTCATTGATTTCAAGTTGATGAAATCCCTTTGCCAGATCAATGGTAGAAAAATATAGTGATTTCCCTAATTTATCGAAAATACTATCGATATTTAGAAGTGGATATTTATCATCCACTGTTTCGTTATTCAATTGTCTGTAATCAATGACAATTCTCCATTTTTGCTTTCCAGAATTGTCCAATTTTTTTGGTACAATCCAAATTGGTGCATTAAAAGGAGATGCTGAATTACGAATAATCCCTTGTTTTAGCATATCATTTACTTGGCTTTCAACTTCTTCTTCGTGTACTGAAGGAAATTTGTATGATCTTGTATATATAGGTTTATTTGATTTTGTAACGATGTCATGTTTAGTTTTGGTAGTTGAGGTTAAGTTGTCTCCTTCTTTGTAAAAGATATCCTCATATTCCCTGAGTAATCTTTTCAAAGGTATGACTTCCTCATTATTTAAGTTTTCATATAGTTTTCCTATTGAATCACTTCGTGTTTCCAAATTTATTTGTTGGAAGTTTATCTCGTCAGGTATTGCATAATTAAAGTTTATTTTCTTATTGTTTAATTCAAGGTATCCCTCTCCTAAGTTTAGTGAAATATTTAATGGAAATAGCAAATTTTGACCAATTATTGCTTTGAACGTTTTGTTTTTTAAACACATAACATTCCAAATGATTTTTTCTGAATCGGGTATTCTGCTGGCAGTTTTTGAGTTACATGAAATTTTCCTCCGAGGCCAGTAATTGGGATGGGGTCGGTTAAGTCGATTCTTTTTCTGTGTTTTAAGCAATTTCCGTCGATAGAGGATGTTGTAGAACCAGTATCTATCAAGACAGGAATAATTTCATTATCTATTGTTAAATTTATTATTGGTAAAATCTGTCCGAGGCATTTATGAGAAAATTTGTATCCATCGGTTCAGGCTCTAGATATCTGGGTTGCTCTACTCTCATGGAAACTGTTCTGTTATTATTTTGGTTTTGATTGTGGATTTTGATTATTTTGGTGGAAGTTTTGATAGAAGTTTCTATTATTTTGGTTATTATTATACTGATTGTTTCTATAGTTTTGATTGTTATGTTGAGGGGTATAATAATTGTTTCGATTATTCGGATGGTTATTTCTATTCTGTGGATTTTTAAATTGTAATTGCGGTTCTTTAGGTCTGTATTCCGTATCAATGTTACTTTTAATTTCGGAGAGCATACGGTATGCTTGCTCTAGTGTAATACAATTTTTTATTTCAAGTAAATATGCTTTGTACTCCGGAAGCAATGATTTAAATTTATTTAATACGAGATTTTCATTTCTAATGGGCATAAACTCAGGGTTAAGATTTTGATTAGGATCTTGTATGTATTTAGTATTTAGTTTATTTAAAAAGAAATTTAAATTTGAGTATATATCATCATTAGACCTATTGTGACTAGACATTTTATGGATATTATTTATAATACTTGCGTAACTTTCATTTATACCGAAATTATAGATTAGAGAGGTTTTTACATTTTGCCATGTAGGGTTTATAATTTTTTGTATAATAAATCTAGCTTTTCCTTGTAATTTATGTAAAATTAATCTGAAAATGTAGGCTTGTTCATTTCCCGTTGATAAAAATAGAATCGTAGTAGCTTCTTAGAGAGAATTCATTATTAATTCCGTTATATATGGGAAGACGTCTCGCTTCTTTGATTAATTCCTCGAATGATAGTTGTAGGGGTAGTGGTGCATTTTCAGGATTTGCCATTTTGTTGTTGTTATGTGGTTCAGACCGGGATATAAAGTTGAGTAATGTTGTACTTACAAATGGTTGTCACAGAGATGATTCACGATGTTGTTGTTGCAGGGATGACTCAGGATATTATTGTTGCAGTTCACTGTTTTTTGTCGTTTGTATTATTTTTGTGTATTATTATATATTTTTATACTGACACTTAATTGACTAAGGTCAGTTGCGAATCTTTGATTGATTCCGCTCGGAGCAATGCAATTATCTTGCACTTATTTTTTTTTTTAGTTTGTTTGTTACAGTTTTCCTGAGACCAATCCAATTCAGTTTTCCTGAACATGGAGTAAACAAACAAAATTTTTTTTTTATATGGTTCAGTTTTCCTGATACCATTTATGTTTTTTTAAATTTCGTTCAGTTTTCCTGACGCGAAAATTGTATTAAAATTTTCTGTTAATTTTTCCACTATTTTATTAAGGTTCTGGATTTAGAGATGCACCTCAAACATCCGATCCGACTGCGCCAGTTACGTTTTTAACGTCATTTTTATTTAAAAAGATAAAAGTTTAACGACCTCTTCCTTGAAGTCGATAATTAATAACACTTTCTGTTATTATACTCTAGATGAAATCTGAGAGTATTATAAGTTTGCCACAAAGTTTGTAACGCTAAGAAATAAGGCTCGCAGAAAAAAATGAATGATACAGAAGTTCATATTATCACTCGAATATCTCAAAACCGGATGTCCGTCTGTCCGTCTGTCCGTCTGTCCGTCCGTCCGTCCGTGACCTCTCTAGCTCGAGAACGCGTTGAGCTATGAAGTTCAAATTTTGCACACGTTATTTTTGACAAAAAATGAAGGCTAAGTTCGTGAACGGGCTAAATCGCTCCACCCCTTCTACCCGCTCCCATACAAAATGACACATTTTTGAAAATTTACAATAATCAGATTTTCTCAGAAACTATAAAACATATTGCTTTGAAATTTTTAATATATCACTTTTATGATAATTGTAATCTATGTTATAAAACTTATTGTAATCCTCACCCTCCTTCTACCCCCTCCCATACAAACTGCACTATTTCATGAAATACGTTAAGCCAATTTACTCAGTACGTATACAATTTATCGGGCTGAAATTTTGTACTTAACACTTAATTAACAATATCAGTTAGATTCAAAAAAATTAATCGATTACCCTTACTCCGTCTACCCCCTCCCATACAAAATGACACATTCTTGATAAATTACAATAATAACAATAATCAAATTATTTATTGGCTTTAACCAGGTTCAAATTCATCTAGAGTATTGCATGATCGTAGTTCTTTTATGTTTTTTATAAACACTTTATTCGATGTTTTAGTTTATTCTCAATACACTTATTAATATTAACTAACTACTACAGGATCTGCACTGAATCGACTCCTGGATTGAGCCGAGTGGGAGTTGGACTTATCTTAGAAGCCCTTGTAACGGACCAAGTCGGACACATAAGTGTCTATTTTTGAATTTGTGTATTTTTCACAAATGTACTTAATTTGGATTTACTTCAAATCATTTACATTTGTGAAAGGTCGCTACAAATTCAAAAGTAGGCATTTATGTGTCAGAACAAACCGCTGCAACCAAATCTCAGGGGTGAGTAAATCATCTGATTGGTGAAGCGTCTTTTTGGCGGGAAAAGTTGGTAGGAATGGTGGGGGGACGGCGAACGGATGGAACGGGTGGAAGAGGTGGAACGAGGAGTTGGATTGGATTCGCGACGGAGGACGGACTAGCCGGACAGCCAAACGAGAAAAGAAAAAGGGAATTCTCGTCTGTCGTCGCCGCGAACAGAACTCGCCCGCACAAAAACGGTGAAAAAGCCAAAAAGACTTCAACTGCCGTTGTCCGTCGTGGATTTCAGTGAAATTGTGCTAACCGTGCACTCGAATTTGTGCTCGTTCGATCCGTGTGCTGTGTGCGCCCCATTCGTGTCTGTCGCGGTGTTCCTCCGTCCTGGGCGAATCGCGTGTGTGAAAATTCGAGGGTCGCTCCGAACCTGAAAATCCTCCGGTCGTGGCTGAACTCCTCGCTCCCCGATTCCATTGAGTGCACGACAAAGTGGACGGCTGTAGTCTCGAATGCCGAGGAATTCGTTGCAATTGAAAAAAGCTCTATATCTTCGCTATACCTCAAAAATGGTGCACGCAAACCCTGCAAAAAGTGCCTAAACACCTGGCCCCTGCAATGATTGTCTCGATAGGAAAAATTAGGAATTCGCGCGTTCGTATGATGAGAAGTGAAGTGAAATCGGCCGTGCGTGCTGGTAAAGCAAAAAAAATCTGAGTGTCCTTCACATTAAGTGTAACAAAAATCATGGTGCTGTTTTGTTGCTAAAATATGGATCCGTCCCGCGTAAAAAGATACGAATCCCTGTAAATCATTCCAAGTGCATAGAAAAAAAACAAACAAAAATTATTAATGAATGTGACAAATCTAAAAAAAAAGGTAGTTAATCTTAAGCGACTTGAGAAGAAAAAAGGAGCACAGTGCAATACAAATTTCTGTATAATACGCGGTCCGCGCCTCCGCCCTGTTCGCTTTTCCTTGTGGGCTGTCGTAATTGCGTCATAGCCGGTGCTCGAGTAGCCCCAAAAGAAAACAACAACAACAGTGCAGCAGCAGTAATTTAAATTTATAAAAAAAAAAAAAACCTGGACGTTGTTCTAGTCATAAGTAGCTTTCCCACCACCGCTTCGTTCATTTTGTTTGTGTTTTGCTTTTTGTTAATTGCCAATATTTTTGTTTGTAATTTGATCCTGCGTCACGGTGGCCATCGAGGAACAGGTAAGTCCACTATTTGGGCTGTCTTTTGTTTTTTTTTGATACTCAAAGTTCTAAAGTAGCATACATACTTTTCATTTAGTTCGATTACCTCCCGAACGGCGGTGTTTCCTTGAATGATTTTTTTTGTTGTCACTAAGTTGATACACTAATATAATGAAACTTTTCATTTAAACAATCAGTGTTTTCCTTCAAGGAATACCCCGATACCCTTTCAGGTTGGTTGAGATGAGGTGAAAGGCCTCATCTCTGGGTTCGCAATGGGAGGCCCCTATATCTCCTTCGTTTTCGGCCAAGGGGGCCCATCGCCATCTGGGCCCTGGAGCTCAAAAAGATGGCACCTGCGCTGGCTGACGCCACAATTCCTCCATCGAAAATCCCCACATTTCAACCCCCTTGTTTGTGATGTCTTCCCCAGGCCTGTGAATCCCTTCTTTTAATATGTTTGGACAGGGGCAGCGAGCGGCGAAAACCCCGCCCACATCTCCCGAACTGAGCTGCAGCAAGCACAGGCCGCCGCTTAGCTCGTTGAGGGGCCAATTTTGGCAGCTGTCCGCTTTGGCAGCTGTCACTACCGGACCTTAACGGTCAAAATGGCTCCGTCCCCATTGACACCTTCGGGTGTCTCCAAAGTCCTTTACATATTTGGCGCCCAACGTGGGGCCCACTTTGGTCCGGTAAAGGGCTAAAAATTTATTTTTAGTCCTTATACCAAGTGGCGCTCCCAAAGCACATTAAGGCTACCAGTTCTAAGACTTTGGACTTAGCCTAGGTACTTCACGTACATTCCCTTCTGGTAGCTGTGCAACTCCTATCCTTCTGTAGCATTCCTATCCGTAACGTAGCGTTTCCTTTTAGTTTCAGTTTTTACAAGGCGGTCCGTTCTTTGTATATTGTCTGGTGGCTTTTGCCACGTACCAAAGGCCTTCAAAGAACCTGGAGAATTACTGACTCCCTGAGGTTCTCTGGAAATCTATCCCAGTTTCTTTGAAGTGTCCTTGGTACCTTTCTGTTTGAACGGATCGACCTTTCAAATAATCGAATACTTAATCCAATTTCAATATTTCCGTTTTCATCCCTAAGATACAAAGCGGTTACCAAGGGATCATGATTGGAAATACGACAGTTATATGCAACTTGTGCAATTACGCGACCAATCATGATTCGTTGGAAACAGCTGGGTCTCATCGATGAAAACGGTAAATACATTTTGCTAATTTTTCTTATTTGTTTTCTCATTTTTATCCCCGGTTGCCGGCTAGCTCAGGTGCCTATATTTTTTTTTCTCTTGTCATCTCTGAAATGCTCCAAAAATAAAAGCGATCACCAACCTGAAATGGGAAAGGGGAATTCTGAAAAGGAAAACACATTGAGCATATTTTTGTTTCTTTTATTTTTTTCTTGCATTTTGCCATTATTTGATTTGCGTTTGTCGTCTTTCTTTCACACCAGCACTTTTCTACGGCACTTTAATTCCGGTTGTGCTGTTGCATTTGTATGAAGTGCATTATCACAATTGGTGACGTCGGTGTATACTGCATTACTGTAGTTGTTGTTGTTTTTTTCTCTATATCGCGCTATACTTGCCTGCTACCTTTTGACGTCTCGATTGTTTATATTGTTTGGATACTTGCAATTGGATTTTCATTGCAATCATTGCGATCATTACAAATTTGGGATACATTCGAGAGTGCCGACGCTCTACCTGCTGTTAAGAATTGTTTTGGTTTTTCTTTGTTTGTTTTGTAACAGAGCTTATCAGTGGGTAACGTTCCTGATAACAATTGCATAAGAATATAACGTTGATGAGCATTGTTTATATTTTGCATTATTTGTTTGGAGGGATTGTCCTTCTAAATTAAGAGCGACAACATGATGCTCGTGCGATAGTGGAGAAATTCCTTTTACGGTGTTCTATGGAAATAGTTTATGATTTGGTTTAGTTATCTTACTTCGTTTTTTTTGCGTGAAGGCAGTGAAACGAAAGCATTTACATAGTAGCATAGTATTATTATAGGGTCAATGATTTTGTTTTGGGTTTCGTAGGATAGTTATTTATTGAATTGCATTCAATTAGTAAAATTTATAGGTGGTCTATTTAACTTTATACATATATTTATTAGTAGTTCAGCTTATTTAACTATTGTTATTTACTATTGTTAGCTACTTTTAGGTAATTAGCTTATATTAAATTTAGTTCAATTCATTAGTTAAATTATATTAGGATTCGAATGATGCTAGATTAGTTGCACTTGTATTTATTTATTACTGAAATTTATTATTGTTGTTATAGTTAAAATTTTTTGTCATCCATTTAGGGTTTCGTGGTATAGGTTTTCAATACATATTCATACTGTTTTAAAATGCCGTTGAGACATACCCCGTATTCACTCGGGCCTCGCGGGCGAGGTGCCGTGCCGAAACAGGGGATTCAAACAAGGAGTCAGGCACGACCTGATTCTTCGCCGACTCCACCACCACCAAATTCTCCTACTGACGAACAAAATCCCATTGTAGACCCTGTGCCTGAGACTCAACGACCGGCAACATTCCGCACTCCAGCCCATCAACCATTAGCGCCATTGCAAGAAACAGAGGGTGCCCGGGCCTTGCCAAAAACATTTCAGCAGGGGGCTGGAGGTTTCCACTTTAATCTCGGAAACCCGGTTCCTCAGCCTCTTCCGGACCTTCATCAGGGTCTTCTCGACTCATTGAAGGCGTACATCGACCAGGCAATTCGTCAACAACTGCCTGCACCGGCTTCATTACCTGCCTCGAATTCGGGCCCACCTATGTCCGTTTCTCCTGCTGAGTTTGCGAATCAGCGGAATCAGGTGTCCGCAGCGCCAGTCGGAAGAGTATTCCGGATTATTTCTGACTGGGGTCTCCGGTTCAATGGAGAGGCAGTGGATGAGTTCATCCGTCAGGTTGAACTCTTCACTGACCGCACATTAGGAGGTGATTATGATCAGTTGTGCCTTTGTGCACACCTCCTATTCGAAAAGGACGCGGTAACCTGGTTCCGCCGATTTGCTGGCAGCTGTAGCAATCAGTATACGTGGGATTCCCTGAAAGAAGCTCTCAAAGAGCAGTATGGGGACATGTACGATGACGATGACCTTCTCGACGAAATGAGGAATCGTCGCCAAAGGTCCGGTGAGCCTTACGATGCTTTTGTAGAAAGCATCTTAAGAATTCACGATAGGATGTCCTTCAAGCTTTCGGACGGGGAGCTGACTCGCATCGTGCGAAGAAACCTGCGCCCCTACTTAGCGGAACATCTCGCTCAAGCGAATATACATTCGCTTCGTGACCTCAGATTGAGCGTTAGGAAGCAAGAAAACGTAGAGAGACGCGTAAAGCAGTGGGGTTCTTCGCGGGATGTGGGTCAACCTCCTCGTCGGAGAGTTGAGGAATTAGAGCCTGATGATCCTTCGGAACACGAAGGGGAACCGAGTTCGGGAGTGGAGGAATTGAAACCCAATGCCACTTGCTGGAATTGTTTGAAACCCGGACACACATACGCCGATTGCAAAGCAGAACCCAGGGTATTCTGTTTCGGTTGCGGAGCTTCAGGGGTATACAATCCACGTTGTCCCCGCTGTGCAAAAAACCAGGATCGCCGGAGATCTCAACAACACCAGAGATCTCCCAAGGAAGTGCAGAGCAACCCGCCTTCGACCAATACCAACAAATAAACCCTGAAGTTGTAGACGCCGGAAACTCTTACCAGGAACAGAATATCCTGGTTTCTTCTAAGCAATCCGGTTTTTCAACATCTGATTTGTCCAATATACCTGATACATCTTCACCTGATTTGTCTCAACCTGATGCTTCGACTGAAACCCCGAACTTGCGGATTTTACCTCGCAAGCAAAATCATTTAGATCCGAATGATTCATTGTCAACTCAGTCGATCGCAGGAACTACCGTGAATTCTTCACCTTCCATCCATGTCTTACCATCTGCTCCTGAATCGAACGCAGTTCCAATCCATTACAGTTATAAGCCACTGCATGAACGTGTGAAGGAATATCAGTCAGCTCGTCGTCGAATTTTCAGTGCCGACGAACTAAAACCATGTCGTCCAAAACGTTCAACTTTACGCTTACGTAAGTTCTGGCGTAACGTTTTGGCCAATCGTCGACGTTGCTCTGGTATTCTTTAGACCGCCCTCGTAATGATGTTAGACCATACGCTGAGGTTTTCATGCTTGATACCTTAGTGAGTGGCCTGATTGATACGGGAGCGTCATGCAGTGTTATTGCGTCGGATTTTGCGAAGAAATTCCTGGCGGCACCCAGTCAACCTTGGGAGAGATTCCGGATGGGGGTAACAACTGCTGATGGCACTCGTCATTCTGCAGTGGGAAAAATTTCCACCTCTGTCACCTTTAGAGGGCGCACAGAAACCATCGAGTTTCTTATTATGCCCACCCTCAGCCAGAATCTCTACCTCGGAATCGATTTCGTGCGCAGATTTGAGCTTGCTCCTGCACTTTTCAATGACTCTCTATATTCGGCAGCTTTGTCTCTAGAACCTCTTGAACGCGGAGTCAACCAACATCCATTGACCGCGTCTAAACAAGCTAGCCTCAATGCAGTCATTGCAAGATTTCCGTCCTTTTCTGCGGAGGGCTTAGGGCGTACGAACCTAATATCACACGCCATCGACGTCGGAGGCAGCAAGCCTATTAAGCAGAGATACTATGCGATCTCTCCCGCCGTTGAAAAGCTTCTCCATGCAGAAATAGATCGGATGCTTGCAATGGGTGTCATTGAGGAATCCCAAAGCGCTTGGTCATCACCAGTCACCCTTGTAGTCAAACCGAATAAGCTTCGCTTATGCCTGGATGCACGTAGGGTCAACGAGGTGACGTTGAAGGACGCTTATCCTTTGCCACTCATTGATGGAATTCTGAGCCGCCTCCCAAAGGCCAAATTCATTTCGAGTTTGGACTTGAAAGATGCGTTTTGGCAGATTCCACTTGATGCGGCGTCAAAGGATAAGACTGCCTTCACCGTCCCCGGTAGACCGTTGTATCAATTCGTTACAATGCCTTTTGGACTTTGTAACGCCCCGCAAACGATGCAACGGCTCATGGACCACGTCATCCCAGCGCACTTGCGACACCAAGTGTTTGTCTACTTGGATGATCTGTTGGTGATTACGTCATCTTTTGAAGAACACCTCAAGCTACTGGAGGAAGTAGCCTTCTGCATGAGAAAGGCAGGGCTGACCTTGAATATAGAGAAGAGTAAGTTTGTTATGAAGGAAGTCTCTTACCTGGGTCATGTTATCGGTCACGGAACCATCGGGACTGACTCCGACAAAATTCGCGCAATAACTGACTTTCCCAACCCCAAGACTGTAAGACAACTGCGTCGATTCCTGGGTATGTGCGGATGGTATCGGCGCTTCGTACATAATTACGCAGGCATTTCGGCCCCGCTAACAGACATGCTCCGCAAGAACCGTGGTTTTGTCTGGACAGAAGAAGGTTCTTCGGCATTCAATACGCTCAAAGACAGCTTGACTAAGGCACCTGTGTTGCACAGCCCAGACTTTTCGCGTCCATTCGCAATACATTGCGACGCAAGCCAGGACGGCATTGGGGCTGTGCTTACACAAACCACCGACGATGACGCTGAAGTGCCTATAGCGTATATGTCGAAGAAGCTTAATTCCGCCCAGCGAAATTATACTGTCACGGAGCAGGAATGTTTAGCGGCGGTCCATGCAATTAAGAAATTCCGCGCCTATGTGGAGGGTCAAGAATTCACGATAGTGACTGATCACGCTTCACTGAAGTGGCTAATGAGTCAGTCGGATCTAAATGGTCGACTGGCTCGATGGGCGCTTAAACTCCAAGGGTTTAAGTTTGCCATCGTTCACCGGAAAGGAAGCCAAAATGTGGTTCCTGATACCTTGTCTCGAGTTCACTGTTCTGAATCTTTGGCTTTGAGCGACCCGTTTGATGGCTCTGTGGAAGTGGACTTGGATTCTCCACATTTCAGGTCACCAAAATATCTAGACCTTATCGACCACATTACCTCGAACCAACACCAACTTCCAGACTTGAAAGTATCTAACGGATTCGTGTACAAACGTACTGAGTACGCGACCGGAGATGAATTGCAGGAGCAATTATCCTGGAAGCTTTGGATTCCAGAGGAGCTACGGCTGGACTTGCTTGCAAGAGCGCATGACCATCCTTTGAGCGCTCATGGCGGTATCACTAAGACACTGAAACGCCTTCGTGCACTATTTTTTTGGCCGAAGATGGTCAAACAGGTCAAAGAATACGTGTTGTCTTGTGATATTTGTAAGTCCACCAAAGCTCCGAACCAATGTCTTCGCCCTCCTATGGAAGGCCAATTCACGTCCGATCGTGTATTCCAACGATTGTACATGGATCTGTTAGGGCCTTTCCCCAGGTCTAAATCAGGTAATGTGGGCACGATAGTCTTAGTGGACCATTTATCTAAGTTCTCTTTCGTAGAGCCTATCAAAAAGTTCAAAGCTGGGATTCTGACCAGTTGGCTCGAGACTCGGATTTTCCATGTTTTCGGGGTTCCTGAGACAATGGTGACGGATAATGGCGTGCAGTTTAAGTCTAACGTCTTCAATTCCCTGCTGGATCGATATGGCGTTAATCATCTGTACACCGCTCTTTATTCGCCCCAAGCGAATGCGTCGGAGCGTGTTAACCGTTCAATTGTCGCAGCCATACGAGCATATATCGATCCAGATCAGCGGAATTGGGACGAGAGACTGTCAGCTATCAATTGCGCACTGAGATCTGCACATCATGCCGCCATTAATTCGTCACCATATCTTGTCACCTTTGGCCAGTCGATGATCACACATGGCAAAACCTATGAACTGCTGCGGAGGCTGAGCTTGCTGGGAGACCCAACTGACACTGCCATCGCTAGTGATAGACTTGCAGTCCTCCGGCAACAGGTGCAAGAAAATCTGCGAGCGGCTCACGCAAAGAACTCGGCCCACTACAACACGCGCTCTCGTGTAGTTGAATTCCAGCCTGGAGATGAAGTGTTCCGTCGAAGCTTTGCGCAAAGCGATGCGGCAGCTCACTACAACTCCAAGCTGGACTTCAAGTTCATCAAGAGTCGCGTTGTTAAGAAAGTAGGTAATAGCCGTTACCTGTTGTCGGACCTGCAAGGCAAAACAGTTGGTGTCTATCACGCCAAGGACATACGGCGTTAAAGTTCCTCAGTTTCTCCTTCTTGGCGGGCCGCGAAGCAGAAGCTGCCCTGTAACGGACCAAGTCGGACACATAAGTGTCTATTTTTGAATTTGTGTATTTTTCACAAATGTACTTAATTTGGATTTACTTCAAATCATTTACATTTGTGAAAGGTCGCTACAAATTCAAAAGTAGGCATTTATGTGTCAGAACAAACCGCTGCAACCAAATCTCAGGGGTGAGTAAATCATCTGATTGGTGAAGCGTCTTTTTGGCGGGAAAAGTTGGTAGGAATGGTGGGGGGACGGCGAACGGATGGAACGGGTGGAAGAGGTGGAACGAGGAGTTGGATTGGATTCGCGACGGAGGACGGACTAGCCGGACAGCCAAACGAGAAAAGAAAAAGGGAATTCTCGTCTGTCGTCGCCGCGAACAGAACTCGCCCGCACAAAAACGGTGAAAAAGCCAAAAAGACTTCAACTGCCGTTGTCCGTCGTGGATTTCAGTGAAATTGTGCTAACCGTGCACTCGAATTTGTGCTCGTTCGATCCGTGTGCTGTGTGCGCCCCATTCGTGTCTGTCGCGGTGTTCCTCCGTCCTGGGCGAATCGCGTGTGTGAAAATTCGAGGGTCGCTCCGAACCTGAAAATCCTCCGGTCGTGGCTGAACTCCTCGCTCCCCGATTCCATTGAGTGCACGACAAAGTGGACGGCTGTAGTCTCGAATGCCGAGGAATTCGTTGCAATTGAAAAAAGCTCTATATCTTCGCTATACCTCAAAAATGGTGCACGCAAACCCTGCAAAAAGTGCCTAAACACCTGGCCCCTGCAATGATTGTCTCGATAGGAAAAATTAGGAATTCGCGCGTTCGTATGATGAGAAGTGAAGTGAAATCGGCCGTGCGTGCTGGTAAAGCAAAAAAAATCTGAGTGTCCTTCACATTAAGTGTAACAAAAATCATGGTGCTGTTTTGTTGCTAAAATATGGATCCGTCCCGCGTAAAAAGATACGAATCCCTGTAAATCATTCCAAGTGCATAGAAAAAAAAAAACAAACAAAAATTATTAATGAATGTGACAAATCTAAAAAAAAAAGGTAGTTAATCTTAAGCGACTTGAGAAGAAAAAAGGAGCACAGTGCAATACAAATTTCTGTATAATACGCGGTCCGCGCCTCCGCCCTGTTCGCTTTTCCTTGTGGGCTGTCGTAATTGCGTCATAGCCGGTGCTCGAGTAGCCCCAAAAGAAAACAACAACAACAGTGCAGCAGCAGTAATTTAAATTTATAAAAAAAAAAAAAAAAAACCTGGACGTTGTTCTAGTCATAAGTAGCTTTCCCACCACCGCTTCGTTCATTTTGTTTGTGTTTTGCTTTTTGTTAATTGCCAATATTTTTGTTTGTAATTTGATCCTGCGTCACGGTGGCCATCGAGGAACAGGTAAGTCCACTATTTGGGCTGTCTTTTGTTTTTTTTGATACTCAAAGTTCTAAAGTAGCATACATACTTTTCATTTAGTTCGATTACCTCCCGAACGGCGGTGTTTCCTTGAATGATTTTTTTTGTTGTCACTAAGTTGATACACTAATATAATGAAACTTTTCATTTAAACAATCAGTGTTTTCCTTCAAGGAATACCCCGATACCCTTTCAGGTTGGTTGAGATGAGGTGAAAGGCCTCATCTCTGGGTTCGCAATGGGAGGCCCCTATATCTCCTTCGTTTTCGGCCAAGGGGGCCTCAAGGTCGGGTTTTTCTCTGGTTATATTTCAGCGGGTTAAGAAGGCCGGGGCCCATCGCCATCTGGGCCCTGGAGCTCAAAAAGATGGCACCTGCGCTGGCTGACGCCACAATTCCTCCATCGAAAATCCCCACATTTCAACCCCCTTGTTTGTGATGTCTTCCCCAGGCCTGTGAATCCCTTCTTTTAATATGTTTGGACAGGGGCAGCGAGCGGCGAAAACCCCGCCCACATCTCCCGAACTGAGCTGCAGCAAGCACAGGCCGCCGCTTAGCTCGTTGAGGGGCCAATTTTGGCAGCTGTCCGCTTTGGCAGCTGTCACTACCGGACCTTAACGGTCAAAATGGCTCCGTCCCCATTGACACCTTCGGGTGTCTCCAAAGTCCTTTACACCCTTTTATACTAATGAAAGATGCCTACGTTGCAATTGTGCATCTTTCATTAAGTTCGATTTGATTCTAATGTTTGTTTGCTTTAGATGATTCTCACGATCTTCATTTTTAATTAAGATCGGGAATATTTTGACTAAGTGTTAATTTAATTAAATGAATGTTTAGTCTCTCAAGTTTAATTAGACGATCGACTGTTTGTCTCAGAACTAAAATGGTTCTCAGTGGATTTAGATTAAGTTTGGTCTTTGTCTATGCAGTGAATGATGTCGTGATGACGTCATTAAGGTGAGATTGTGTAAGGTGAGGTTGAATAAGGCAAGGTTGTGTAGCCTGCGTAACTCGCGCAGGAGTAGTTGACGCGCTATGCCCGGCTAGGGGTTAAGGCAAAGTAGTAGATGTTTCAAATATTCATTACGTACCCTCTGATCAAAATCCAAGCGATCTCGCTACCAAAGGGTTGTCTCCCCTTGAACTTAAGGAAAAGGAAAATTTCTGGTTGAACGGGCCTTCATGGATGAATTAAGAGTTTCTCCCCGAATTTTAGAGTCAAATTGATAAACAGTTGGTTATGTGCACCAGTGAAAATGAGAAATATGAATCTTATTTAATCACACATGTCACATGGTATTCTTCATGGACAAAATTAACTCGTGTTATGGCTTACGTGATCAGGGCAAGTCGATTGTTTAGAAATATAAGAGACACTCCTAAGGGTAGGTTAACTTTAAATGAGGTACGGAATGCAGAAATTTGAATAATTAAATTGCAGCAGCAAACATCGTTTGGCGCCGAGATAGCGCATTTCAGAGATGATAAGCTCATTTGCAAGTTGAGCAGAATTTATAAGCTTAGTCCATTTATGGATGATTTTGGATTACTAAGAGTTGGTGGTAGGCTAGAGAACGCAGAGTTTCTCAGCTATTCTGAAAAGTTTCCCATTATCTTACCAAAAGGGTGTTTTTTAGTTACACTTCTTGTTAATTTTGCACACATACAGACACTGCACGAAGGTCATACCTTAACTCTAAAGTTTTTAAGATCAAATTATTGGATAATAGGCATCAAGTCACTAATAAAGAAATCAATTATCGCGTGTGTGAAATGCAAGAGATTTAAAGCAAAGACTAACATACCGCGGATGGGTCAATTACCGAAGGAAAGGGTGACTCCTGCTCCCGTTTTTGGATCCACAGGAGTAGATATGGCAGGTCCATTCCCGATTAAAACATCTAAACTTAAGTCCGCAAAGATTGTCTGTCATCTTCATTTGTATGGTGACGAGGGCTATTCATCTAGAACTCTGTACAGAATTGACCTCTGAAAACTTTTTAGCTGCTTTACGACGGTTTTGTGCAAGAAGGGGCAAACCGTCCACTATTTTCTCGGATAATGATACAAATTTTCGCGGAGCTTCTAAAATCTTAGCTAACAACCTAAGGCAATGGAAAATAGAATGTCACGATACATTGACAACCCTTGGGATAGTTTGGAAATTCAATCCTCCAGCAAGTCCTAATTTTGGTGGTCTTTGGGAGAGAAACATCCAAACTTTTAAAGGTATATTAAGAAAGATTGCTAGTCCGATAAATTTCAATTACGAAGAGTTTTATACCTTTATATGCGGCATTGAAGGTATATTAAATAGCAAGCCTTTGCATTCAGTAAATGATAATTTTGATAGTTCTTTCGCACTTACTCCTGCCCACTTTTTAATTCAACGTCAACTAATTTTTCCGCCAGAAGAAAATCTAAATGACGTGAAAATCCCTTTAACAAAGCGGTAGTCACTAATTCAATGGGTTCAAACTCAATTCTGGAACAAATGGAAAGAAGAATATTTGCCGCAAATGCAAAAGTTCAACAAATGGGTTAAGGGCGCACCTAATTTTAATGTTGGAGATATTGTGATTTTAAAAGCAGAGAACACCCCATGTGGTCAGTGGCCCTTGGCTAGAGTTACGCGAACTTTTTCTGACAATAAGGGAATGGTCAGAGTTGTTGAGGTAAAAGTAGGCAGCAAATTGAAAACTAGACCTGTTTCGAAACTAGTGGAGGTTATTAGGGAAGAAGAGCCCAAGAAAGCTCATTCCACTAGATCCACCAGCAAAATAAGCTTGATAACTTTATTTTCATTATTGACCTTAATACCAGGTTCACACAGTTTCGAAAATTTAGCCTTAAAGGAAGGCGCCTTTTACATAAAAAATTTGTTTGAAGTGTATGTCCAAAGTGACCTTTGGGTTTTAAATGTGAATACGAACCTTGACTTTACTGAAGACTTCATTACTTTGGAGCGGGAGTTAGACACACTTGGACGTCAATGCCATAAGGTAAACTTTCTCGAATGCGAGAATATGCATTTAATCTTTGCTTATGAGAAAACAAAATTAAAGAATCGGTTCCTAACGAAAAGAACGAAAAGAAGTATTGCCAGTATAGCACTAACGGCCTTATCCACAGTAGGAGTAGTTTCCGGTTTAGGATATGGTGCGTATCAGCAGGTCAAAATAAACAGGCTAAATGAACAAATTGTGAAACTAACCGAAAACATTGAAGGCTTTCACGGTATCGTAATGGGCAACCTACAAAGGGAACAGAAACTTTATAAACACTGAAATAATGACTCAGTGGCCTTAAATTCCATAAGTAATCAAACATCTATACTATTTACAATCAACTCAATTCAGAGCCATTTGAATTATTTAAGTACAAAGTACACTGATAACACTAACATTAACATCGACATAAACCAAGAAATAGAAATTCAAAAAAGGATACTTAGTAAATCAGAAGAAAAGTTACCCCCGACTGAAAACTCCGAATTGTTGAGCTTTTACCCACCAGTTTCATACATTTTCGATGACATTCTTTTGATCAACTTCTCGATCCCAGTATTGAAGAATGAAAGATACTTCCAGTATAAACTTATTTCCATCCTTGATAAATCTAATAACGTAATTGATGTCAGGTCGGATCTAATTCTTGATGAAAACAACAAAACTTACTTTGCAGAATCGAGTGCTGAGAAGTTAATCAAAAACGACATTATAATTTACAAATCTCCCATAATAAGCAATATGGACGACGACATTTGTTTAAAAAAATTTGATTTATAATCGAGCTATTCGAAACTGTAAAATGAAAAAATATGAATCCGCTGTATTCAAAGATAAAATCACACCCAATATCCTAATTTATAAAGATAATATGTCAGTATTTTGTAACAATGAAGAAATGAAAATTATTGATAATCCTGGAATATTGATATTAGACGAAAATTGTATTGCGGTAACCCGTCATTATAAATATAAAGTTCCTCATATACTCATTTCAAAATTAACTGCAAATTATTATTCTATTCCTATTAATTTCGAAGAAATTAAAAACAATCAAGTTTTGTTAGCTGAAGAATTTCGACAATAATATAATAATGGTATATGCGAAGGAAAATATTGTACCTATTTTTTCATTAGTCATAATAGTGATTGCGATCATAATTTTCATTAGTTTGTTTTGTTGTAAAAAATCCCAATCAATGCAAATAACTAACCACCAACCCAGTAATAATGAAAGTTCTCATGATGATTGGACATCTCCTAGGCTATAACTATAGAATTTTTCGCGCGGGAGGATGTCGATGTACAAATAATTGCTTAATAAAAAAAAAAGTTAAATAAGGTCATGCTGTGGATATCGATTTAATTACTTAACAAATCAAGTTAATAATGTTAATGAACGACATGTAAGCCAGATCAATGAACGACAGTACGACGTTCCACTTAAATGTATAATATCAGCAATTTCAAATTATAAAATTTCTTACAAGTGAATAAAGAGTTAGTCAACATTGAACCAGTCTTTGATTTACTTCAACAGTCTCAATTTTGTTATTCCGAGATTGAATACTTAGGATATATTGTAAATTTCCGAGGCATCCGGCCTGGCAATCGCCACGTAGAAAATATTAGGAATTACCCGCTTCCCGGGAGTTACTGTTATGTCTGGGTCTCCTTTCATATTTCCGTCGGTTTGTTCCGAACTTTTCGAGAATTGCTAAACCATTGTTATACCTTATCAAGAAAAATCGCTCTTTTGACATGACCAATGATTGTGTACAGGCTTTTAATACATTAATGAAACCGGAAAATAGAGGACTATGCCCGCAATCTGAGGGTTTTGTAGTGTCCCATGCCAGTAGGAGACGAACTGTCCTACTCTTGGAGATGCTTAACCATTCATGTTAAGACGATATTGCAAATTGCAAGCTTGCGTAAAAAATATTGAAAATAAATTGTTTGAATAGTTATAGAAAATAGAGTCAGCGACCACCATACTTCCCCTCCCCCCTTCCCTCCTCCCTCCTCTCCCATCACCCTTTTGGAAATGGTTAACTCCAACTCGCTCTACGGAAAACAATATGCAAGTATGTTGCGCTCGTAGTACAAGTACGTAGTACAAAAGGCCTGTTATGTGCATTTTTTGTATTTATGATATCAAAATGACCAAATCTAAATGAATGTACTACTATTAAATATTACGTGCTTATTACGAAACTTGGAGATATTATTGCACATGGTGTTGATTATCGTTGGCCATCAATATTTTCGACCTCGGATGAGTTTGAGAAATGCAGGGGTGTGCTAACTGTAACTATAGAAATATACTATTATTAACCTATTTTGAGAAGATATAAAAATTCCATAATTTCTTTCTTTTCTGTGCTAGTTGAAAGCCATCTTGCTGTATGTTTTCATATTTCTAAGTGTAACGGTCTCGAAATGGTACAAATTATGGGACAAACTATGATCTCATAATTTTCTCTCTGCCTCTTTTCCGCTTTCTTCAAATTTGATGAAGACGCCAAAAATGGAATGTACTCGGTAGTACCTTTCTCATGATACCCCTCTTGCCCATATCAGATGAAAAAAAATTTTGACCTTAATTTCCCCTCCATGGAGACCTCCCCTTAAAGCAGCAACCCACATACCTCCCCTCTTAAACTTCTCTCCCCTACCACTCCTATACCACCAATCTCCACCCTTTCAGAAATGGTAAACTCCAATTCACTTTACGAAAAACAATAAACAACATTGAAGTATGCAGTATTAGTAGTAGCCGGTTATGTGCATTTTTTGTATGGATGGTATAAAAATGTCAAAATTTAAATGAATGTACTATTATTAAATATTATGTGATTGTAGTGAAACTTGGAGGTATTATTGCCTATGATGTTGGTTATCATTGGCCATCAATATTTTTGACCTCGAGTGCGCTTAAGGGGTGCAGGGGTGTGTTAACTGCAACTATAGAAATGTACTATTATTAACCTTTTCTGATGAAATTTCAAAATTCTGTTAATCTAAGTTTTCTACGCTAGTATAATGCCGTAAATAATTTCTGTAAATTTTCATATTTCTAAGTATAACGGTTTCGAAATGCAAGGGGGGGGGGGACAAACTCGGATGACATATTTTCCCCTCTCCCTCTTTTCCAAAAATTTCGTCAAAAATCCGAAATTCTTTATAGTTTAGAAGTTATGGCCAAAAAACCGAATTTAAAAAAAACTAGGGTATACAAACAAAAAAAAGTAGACTGAGGAGTATAAAAATAGTGGGGATCGATGCTTCTAGGCCCACGGGCATGGGGGTGTCGGTGGGGGATAAAAATTTCGTCAAAAATCTGAAATTCCTTATAGTTTAGTAGTTATGGCAAAAAAACCGAATTTTAAAAAAAACTAGGGTATACAAACAAAAAAAGTAGACTGAGGAGTATAAAAATAGTGGGGATCGATGCTCCTAGGCCCACGGGCATGGGGGTGTCTACTATTGGGGGGGGGGGGGGCAAAAATTTCGTCAAAAATCCGAAATTCCTTATAGTTTAGAAGTTATGGCCAAAAAACCGAATTTAAAAATTATGTACAATACAACAAATATATGAGCTTATATCACAGCAACGCGAGCGCTTCTCTGATTTGGGTGGCAGAACAAATAAGTATATTTTTTCGATTCACTACCTGTTGATGCATCGTCGCTATAAAAGTTACACTTTAAAAAATGTCGACCTGCATTTCCCCTCTATGGGGACCTCCCCTTAAAGTTGACCTATTCCGACGATTCGCTTTCTCCCGTGAATTATAGTAACTCTACACATTCCTACAAAATTTCATGTATGTAGCTTCAGCCGTTCGTGAGATATTCCATGGACAGACGGACAGACATTTGACCGATTTCATAAGGGTTTTGTTTTTACTACAAAACCCTAAAAAGCAAGCTGGTTGAAGCTCCCGTTTTAGCAATATTCAGTCCAAAACGCGAAACTGAACTGCATTGTGATGCCAGTTCTCAGGGTTTCGGTGGCGTTTTGTTGCAACGCCAAGATGACGGAAAATTTCATCCAGTAGCATACTTCTCACGCAGGACTTCATATGCTGAATCTAATTGTAAGTATCACAGCTTCCTGCTTGAAACATTGGCTGGTATGAATAAAAACTAGCAAATTCTAAAATTTGTAGTAACTACTCAAAAGTAAACTCTACCGAAAAAGTCCAAGGGTCGTATGAATAAAAACCATTTTTCCAAGTTACAGCAAATGCTACTTCGAAAATCAAATGTGGCATGTGTCACGTATTGACAGATAGTATCGCCGTTTGCGTTATTGTTTTTCCCATTGCAATGTTTCTAAGCCTAATACAGCCTCGCCAACAAAAAAAATATTCTAGCCGTCGTGTAGCTACTGAAGATAATTTTAAGTCCCTGTACAGATTTACGGCGGAAAACGTGCTTTGGTTGGCTGATTATTTTATGGGTCAAGAAAGTGGTGAAACCAGAGGTGGTCGCTTAATGAATTCTCAAAGAATGAGAACATTTCTACGATATGTTGGCGATCCTGGCTTCCAGGTATAAAAAGGAATATTATATTTATTTATGAAACCAACGGACGACAGTCCTTTTATAATAAATGCATAACATTTTGTTTGTTTTAAAATTTATTTCTAATGAAGTTATACTTTTTTACAAAGGTCGGTGTTGGAGAGGATATCGGAATTCACCAAACAACGGCCAGTAAAATTATTTGGGATGTTTGTGTAAAAATTATTGCAAGGGTTGATGATTGGTTTAGATTTCCGACTACAGAAGAAGAAATGATTCGGGCCAAAGAAATATGGCGACGCAAATTTACTTTCCCTAACTCGATAGGAGCTCCAGACTGTACACATATATTGATTGTTAAACCGCATCTTCATGGCGACGAATTTGTTAATCGCAAGGGATTAACATCTTTTAACGTACAAGCAACGTGTGACGCCAATTGAATATTTACGAGCTTAGATTGCTCTTGGCCTGGTTCGGTTCACGACTCTCGTATTTGGCGAAATTCTTCATATTGTTTATTTTTTTTGAAATCTGTTGTTCGTTTACAATTATTCCCTTTTCTAATAAGATGAAGTCAATCATCTCATTCATAGCTTTTTTTTAATCGCTTTCATTGCCGGCGTCTGGCTTTTCTTAAGTAAAACCGAGCCACACATTTGTAGTGCTTTGCTAAATAGCACGTCACTAATCCGATAGGATTGAGACGGTTTTGCATCGTTTGCACTTTCCACTACGTCTTCAAAGTCTGGAGATTCCATTTATGATGATGGCCTGCACCGGCCTCCAAGATTTTTCTCCCACGGCAATTTATCGGGTGGCGCGATTTATTTTCACGTCGGCGCGGCTGCTCCTCGCGAATCTGAGCTCGTGCTGGCGATGACGTATCTTTCCGACACTAGAATGAATGGAAAATGCCTTCAGTAATTGCATTTGCAATGGGAACGTCGGTTTACTTATCTTGAAATCGCCAAAAAATGCACCAATTCGCATAGAATTACGAAACTCAACTGTAGTAAACACAAGTGTAGGTTGCATTTTGTTTACTACATGAAAAATGTAGTATAGTCAGGTTTTATTCATATTAAATCGACAAAAGTCGCCATTTTTGTGGTAAGTTCGAAAGTTGTAGTGTAGTAAACAACCGTTTATTCATACCAAACCATACCTCTAGTACATGATATGTAGTAAACTTATCTTTACTACATTTAGTACATTATTCTTCCTACCAGCCATTGGCTATTATGTTTGAAACGATTCCGTACGTACTTACATGGTATAAAATTCCGAATTGTCACTGAATGTAATTCTTTAATTTTGACTCTAAACAAAAAAAATAACTTAATGCGCAAATTGCACGTTGGGCATTAGAATTGGAAGGCTACGATTATAGCGTGCAACACCGTGGTGGGGGGCGAATATGGGTCACGTAGATGCGCTAAGTAGATGTGGAGCCGTGGCATTGGTGAATAGTGACGACATTGATATAAAATTGCAAATTACCCAAAATTGTGACTCCTGCATTGTCAAAATTCGTAATCAATAAGAGTCAGGTCTGCGTGAACCATTCATTTTACAAGACGGGTTAGTGTATCGTTAGAACGTTAGTGGTCGGCTAATGCTGTATGTTCCGCAAGAGATGAAAGAAAATATTATACGTGTAATTCATGAAAAACTTGCTCATTGTGGTATTGTTAAATGTATCGATCAGCTTAAATTAAATAACTGGTTTCCGAATATGCAGCCTAAGGTAGAGAAATTTATCCGAAATTGCCTTAAGTGTATTATGTTTTCCGCACCCCCTCAATCTAATAAATGCAACTTGCATAATATTGCGAAATCGTCTATCCCGTTTGACACTGTTCTTATTGACCATTACGGCCCCTTCCGCCAATTGCTTCTAAACGAAAATATATATTAGCCGTAGTAGAAGGTTTTACCAAATACGTAAAATTGTATCCAGGAGTCTCTACAAGTACTAAGGAAGTATGTGCGTAACTCAATAAGTACTTTGAGTACTATAGTCGACCTCGACCGACGCCATCTAGATAGACAGGCCTGCGCTCAGCTGATATTGTACGTCATTATTTCCTTCGGCAAGGCAGTGACTGCACACGACGATGTCCCCGTCACGACATATGTTTACATTTGGAATTGCGTCAGACGGCATTTTAGTCCTCTAAAAACATACTTTCTGGACACTTGCACTTGCAGCAGCCCCGGGGATCAGTCGCAGGGTATCGGAATAGTTCACACTTGACAAAATATATCTTTTGACCGCACGACACACTTTCATCGCGCACGTGTTTGTTTTCTCGAATCACTAGATGAAATTTTACTAACAAACAAACACTGAACGCGGAATACGAAAACTAAACACGGAACGCACAAATACCGGGGACTCGCCGCCATCAGTCGCCGACCACTGGATTGTGGATACGATGGCGTCATCAAAGGAAATAATTGTGTAATTTAGCCGTCAAAACCAGCTGAGCGCAGGCCTGTCTATCTAGATGGCGTTGCCTCGACGGATAATAAGTGATAAGGGTACGTGTTTTACTTTCAGAGATTTCACCACGTTCCTTTCTGAACACAACATAGAACATATGAAAGTAGCTGTCGCATCTCCGCAGGTTAATGACCAAGTAGAGCGAGTGAATCGTGTACTGACTGCGATGCTTAGTAAATTGACTGAGCCAATACAACATTCCCACTGGACTAAGATGCTTGGTCATGTGGAATATGCTATCAATAATTCCGTTCATCGAACAACGAAGTGCACTCCAAGTGAATTGCTATTTGGCGTGCCACAACGCGGCATAAATATCTCCCAAAAACAACCCTGTTGTAAAACAAATCCCCGCCAAGAAAAACTCCTCAGCCGTAAAAAGGATTGATATGAACACAATACTGCCAAAGTACTCGTAGCTTTGCGCCTCGCTCAAGGGTATGCATATTGAACGCTGATTGCATTAGTTAATTTCTTTCAAAGCTGATTGGCGGGGAGCTTCGTAGCCTAAAGACTCACCGCCGAACGGATTTAATGACAAAATGACAGTGATAATGGCAACGATGTCGCTCTGATAAAATTATGGATAAGTACATAGTTGCGTGCGGATCAAGCTGTAAGCTCTTTCGCCCGGATCTCGTTATAAAGCCCCCGCCTTACAAAAGACTAAAAATGCACTTCAGCCAGAAGTGATTAATAGACTTTTTTCTACTGCGTTCTTCTTGAGATTGTTCAACTTATTTTATTTAATGGAAGCTCCCCGCCAAACCACGTTGAAAGAAATTAACTAATGCAATCAGCGTTCAATATGCATACCCTAGAGCGAGGCGCGAAGCTACGAGTACTTTGGCGGTATTGTATTCATATCAATCCTTTTTACGGCTGAGGAGTTTTTCTTGGCGGGGATTTTTTTTACAACAGGGTTGTTTTTGGGAGATATCACATCTTTTTGCATAGTAGTAGTACTAACCCAGATGGCGCAACGGTAAGCACGCGCGCCTTCTATACATTGGGCTCCGGTTTGATTCCTACTGAATGCGGTAGTCTTCGATAAAAAAGGGGATTTACGCACCGGACTATGAGTCCACTCAGGTTACCCATTTGTGGTAAATAGTTTTCTTGCCAAGAATATCATTTTTCTGGTTCAAAGGACTCAAAGTGCCTTTAACAGTAGTTTACTGCATTCGCCTCATCACCACCGATAATATAATACTCATCTTGCCTAGATATCGCTTCCTCGCCAAGAACATCTTTTTTCCTGTCCAAAGGACTCAAAATACCTTTAACAGTCTACTGCATTCGCCACATCACCTCCAGTCATACCCATCTTGCCTAGACATCGCTTCCCATCTTCCACACATTGAAAAAATCATCTTACATCATAATTCATATCTCATATGCCATAAATGAAACTACCTATGTAAATCATATACCACACAGCATGTTTTTTTCTTTCCGGACATCCCAAGCTGTGTTTTGCTAGACAGCGACTGGGCGATTTGCGACTGCAACTCGCGAGCAATTGATTCATTTCGGGGTTTTGTATGAAAATAGTACTATGTAGTATGTTGGGCAGGTTGTCTATGCAATCGAGGATTTTTATATGTACGTGAGGAAAATGGATGGAAAGAGACGAATGTACTGCAGATGTAGAGTCCTTCGGTGGCAGCAAGGACATTCGAAAAAGGATATTTTTGGCAGTGAAGCGAAATATGGGTCTCATATGAACCGGGATGAAGAGGCGAGTGTCCAGGAGTAGTGTAGATGGCATTTCGAGTCCTTCGGTGGTGAAAAGGACATTCACGAAAGTCAAGTGCAAAATGGGCAATATGGGTGTCATATGAACCGGGGTGAAGAGGCGAATGTCCAGGAGTACTGTAGATGGCATTCCGGATCCTTCGGTGGCGACAAGGACATTCGAAAAAGGATGTTTTTGGCAGTAAAGCGAAATATGTGCAATATGGGTCTCATATGGACCGGTGTGAAGAGGCGAAAATCCAGGAGTACTATAAATGGCATTCCGGATCCTTCGGTGGCGACAAGGATATCCGAAAAATACGTTTTGCAAGTAAAGCAAAATATAGGTAATATGGGTGTCATATGAATTTTGGTGAAGAGGCGTAGATGTTAGATGGCATTTCGAGTCCTTCGTCTACTTGCGCAGCATTTCCTCGAAAATGGTGGTGCCGACCAGGACAACGCTCGTTCTATCAACCAGGCTAAATGCGCATACGGCATGCTGTACAGAGAGAGATATATTGCCATATTTCGCCTTACCAGCAAAAATATCCTTTTTCGAATGTCCTTGTCGCCACCGAAGGACTCTAAGTGCCATTTATAGTGTTTCTGGACATACGCCTCTTCACCCCGGTTCATATGACACCCATATGGCTCATTTTTCACTCGACTTTCGTGAATGTCCTTTTCGCTCCAAAGGACTCGAAATGCCATCTGCACTACTTCTGGATATTCGGGTGTTCACCCCGATTCATATGACACCCATATTGACCGTATTTCGCTTCACTGCCAAAAATATCCTTTTTCGAATGTCCTTGTTGCCACCGGAAAACTCGAAATGCCATCCGCACTACTCCTGGATATTCGGGTGTCCACCCCGATACATATGACACCCATATTGATCGAATTTCGCTTCACTGCCAAAAACATTTTTTTTTTTCGAATGTCCTTGTCGCCACCGAAGGATCCGGAATGCCATCTACAGTACTCCTGGACATTTGCCTCTTCACCCCGGTTCATATGACACCCATATTGCCCATTTTTCAATTGACTTTCTTGAATGTCCTTTTCACCACCGAAGGACTCGAAATGCCATCCGCACTACTCCTGGATATTCGGGTGTCTACCCCGATTCATATGACACCCATATTGACTGTATTTCGCTTCACTGCCAAAAGTATCCTTTTTCGAATATCCTTATCGGCACCGAAGGACTCGAAATGCCATCCATAGTACTCCTGGGCATTCGCCTCTTCACCACAATTCATATGACACCCATATTGCCCAGTTTTCACTTGACTTCCAAGAATGTTCTTTTCGATCCAAAGGACTCGAAATGCCATCTGCACTACTCCTGGATATTCGGGTGTCCACCCCGATTCATATGACACCCTTATTGACCGTATTTCGCTTCACTGTCAAAAATATCCTTTTTCGAATGTCCTTGTTGCCACCGAAAAACTCGAAATGCCATCCATAGTACTCCTAGGCATTCGCCTCTTCACCCCGGTTCATATGACACCCATATTGCCCATATTTCAATTGACTTTCATGAATGTCCTTTTCGCCACCAAAGGACTCGAAATGCCATCCGCACTACTCCTGGATATTCGGGTGTCCACTCCGATTCATATGACACCCATATTGACCGTATTTCGCTTCACTGCCAAAAATATCCTTTTTCGAATAACCTTGACGCCACCGAAAAACTCGTAATGCGATCCATAGTACTCCTGGACATTCGCCTCTTCACCCCGGTTCGCATGACACCCTTATTGCCCATTTTTCACTTGACTTTCGTGAATGTCCTTTTCACCACCGAAGGACTCGAAATGCCATTTACACTAATCCTGGACACTCGCCTCTTCATCCCGGTTCATATGAGACCCATATTCCCCATATTTCGCTTCACTGCCAAAATATCCTTTTCGAATGTCCTTGCTGCCACCGAAGGACTCTACATCTACAGTACATTCGTCTCTTTCCATCCATTCTCCTCACGTACATATAAAAATCCTTGATTGCATAGACAACCTGCCCAACATACTACATAGTACTATTTTCATACAAAACCCCGAAATGAATCAATTGCTCTCGAGTCGCAGTCGCAAATCGCCCAGTCGTTATCTAGCAAAACACAGCTTAAGATGCAGCCATAAACATTCAGTGTCAATTTTTTTCATAACACACTACACTTTTCATTCATGCACTTGCCACAAACCACGTCCACAACCATTACCTCGTATGGTTCTCCTCCCCCGACGAGCGCACGGACTTTGGCATCCGTCGTCGTCTCTACTCACATAATCAAGTGTTTGCGTCTCTCCCCGTCGGCATGCGATCTCTGCGAGTGATTTTCTGTGTCGCATTCAAATTATCAAAAAGACTTAAACGAGAAACTCTACTATAAAATTTCACATTTTTTTATGTATTTTTTTATCTACTGCACGGATCAGAGCAAATGAAAGCCTTTGCACACCCTTGGGACACAGTCAATCCGTGAGAAAAGAAAGCAGACCTCGATACGCTCCCTACGAGGCTGTAGACCGGTCAAAGGACAACGAGAACAACGAGAACAAGAAAAATTTGAAAAATAGCCATTTTCAAATTATCATATCTCGGGTGTTTTTCCTTGTATCGGAATCAAATTTGCAGCACTTTGTAAGATGACCAGAGACAATGACCATACCAAATTTGAGCTCGAACAAACATCGGGGACCAGAGCTACAGAGGTCCGAAAACCTGTACTTGTTGTGTCGCGTAAACATAGTCTTGGTCACTTTTCGATTTTCTTTTTTTCTTTTTCGATTTTTTTTTTCTTTGGCGGGGCGGGACGCTCCAGCGTCCCTAGATTTAAACATTAAAGCTCGAGTAAATTTTCTTTGAACTGATTCTAAAGCATTTGAGGAAACAGACGTAGAAGGCGACCACATGACTGAGGCGTATTCCAATATACTGCGAACAAGTGAAATAAATAAGTTAACGCAGGTATCAATGAAATTAAATTCATTAGAACATCGTAATACAAAGCCAGCTAGTTTGCAAGCACGTTTAATAACGAAGGAATAATTATCAGCGAAATGGAGTTTGGAGTCGAACACCACACCAAGATCATTAAACATCGAAACGGTCTGAAATTGGTGAAAATTTATTTGATAGAGGAAATAAATCGGAGATGGTTTCAACGAATATACCATAACGAAGCATTTGGAGACAAAGGTGTAATTCATTTGTATGGCACCATGAAGATAAATTGTCCAAATCAGATTGGAGAGCAACGCAATCATTAAGACTGGCTACTGCCGAATATAATTTACAATCATCGGCATAGAGTAAAGATAGTCTATTAAGGAAAGAAGGAAGGTCGTTAATGAAAAATAAGAAGAGTAGCGGTAGTGGGGCACACCAGAGGAAGGCCAGAAAGGTGCAGAGTACTTGTTGTTAAAAGTAACGTAAGGTTTGCGCTTAAGAAGATATGAGAATACCCAGTCAACTAGGAAGGGCGGAAAGCCAATGCTAAGCAGTTTGTCAATTAAAATCTTATGATTGACTTGATTAAACGCTTTAGCAAAATCTGTATAGATTACATGCACATCAAAGTGTTTATTGAAGGAGTTGGTAACGTAATCGGTGAATTCAACCAAGTTGGTAATTGTGGATTTATTCCGGCAAAACCCATGTTGGTTTGGACACATGAAATGGCCAAAGTTGTCGTAGATGTGGTTGAAAACAATCCGTTCCAGAATTTTGGAGCAGGAAGTTAACAGGGATATAGGACGATAGCTAGAAACGAGGTTAGTGTCACCCTTTTTAGGTATAGGGACTACATAAGAAGATTTCCATTGAGATGGGAAAACTCTTTCTTGAATGCTCTTGTTGAATAAGATGGATAAAGGAATAGACAAAGCGTTATGCCTTTTTTTCAAGAATGAGTTTGGAATCCCATCAGGACCAGTAGAGGAGTCCGTTTTAAGCGATGAAAGCAGAGTATCAACATAGGTGGCCGGTATTATTGGCGTAGGAAAGCCTAAATCTGGTTAGTGAAAATTCAGCGAAGAAGATGGTTTTTGGAAAGTGCTAGCAAAATATGAGGCAAAAAGGTCACATATTTCTTGGGGAGTATTGGCAGTTGTATCACCGTACGAAAGAGAAGATGGATGAGAAGAAGAAGAACGAATGTTACGAATATATGACCAAAACAGCTTGCTCTCGTTATTTTTGACACTATTTTCAATGCTAATAATATAAGCAGAGCGAGCAGCATGAATAAGTCTATTGGTCCTGGCTCTGATTTTATTAAATGCTGTGAGATCAGAGTGACGTCTGAAGCGCTTATATCGTAAACGAACTCGGTTCTTCTTGCGGATCATTCTGTAAATTAAAGGAGTAAACCATATCGGCCCATTTCGGGGTTCAGAACTGTAAAGAGGCACGAATTCGAATAGAATGTTGTAAATGATGTTGTAAAATTTATCAACGGCTGATTCGCAATCCAGATTGACGAGAAGATCGTTCCAATTTGTGGCAGACAATTTCATATTAATTGCTTCGTAATTGGCTTTCCTGAAATTAAATCGATAGGGTGTTTTGCAACTGGAAAGAGAAGGCATGTGTTCAATTGTAATATCATGGATAATGGCCGGATGATATGGATCACATGGCACATATGACAACGTAGCGCAAGAGGATGAAAGACACAAAGGAGGTATGTTGCTGAAGACCAATAAGCGTGCGATTCATGAAGTTGTGCACAACATTAAACTGCAGCAAGTTGCAGAATTCCATAAAGGAGACGATTGACAGCAATAGTGAAAGTGAGGAGGAAGAAATTGGTAGACCAGGTGAGTTTGGCCAGCAAACATTTGGCAGATTAAAATCGCCGCAAATAATGATAAAAGAATCAGGTTGCGAGATATTACATATGTCAGAAAAGTAGGAAAAAAGATTTGCGTAGACTGTCAAAGCCGAGTTACACGGGACATAGACACATGATATTAAAAGTGTTGAGGAACAAGAATAGTGAAGTGCGACTGTGATTCCATCAAAAGGTTCAGAATCAGTTTTTGAAAAAAAGTGAGCACTTAAAGATATCTCGTATAGCAATGAGCACCTCCACCAGCAGACTTCCCATATAGGTGTTGAAGCTTGGTCCTTAATCCACGTACATTTTGATAGTACAAGGAATATGCATATATCACTTTGGAATTTTTGCTATACGTTGACGAGAAAAATTCCGATTAGTGAATTCTTTTAAAAGAATTCCCGACGGCCAGAAAGACTGTTTGCAGGGCGACTGAAGATCGTTAGGAATAGTTACCCTGAACGACGAAACAACCCTATCAGGTAGGTTTTCCTTGGTCAGTTTCTTGCAAATGAGTAAAGGTGGCTCAAAACCAAGCTTGCTGGTGATATAGCGTTTAACCTCCATCTCAGTCGTTTCAGATGCAGATGCCTTACGATGGTATAGTTGAGTCGTCCCACATGCGTCGCTGGGCTGATTGTCGAGCCACAAGGCCTAGTGTCGATGATCAATTCGAAGAGCAACATGTAACATTGGTGCTGACGAAGGTGGCTTGGTCGTGAAGATCGCCTGAGTACTTTGTACTAAATCCTTCTCAGGAACGGATAATTTCGCGTGTCGCTGGGCCAGCTCAGCTACCGTGAGATGTGGGTGGGGGTCTCGAAAGGAAGCCGTTCCTGCTCCGCATGCTACAAAAATAGGTAAAAAACACGCGAAGCCCTTTTTGGTCTCACTAGGGGTCGTGATCCAAAAGAACAACAAAAACAAAAAAAAGGCAAACCATCCCTCGAGGTTAATCCTCCCTGCTGAAATGTATTCAGGGTGTCCCAGATGTAAAGGGACACCACGCCAATCCCTACCCGACCGTTGAACGCGGGGCAACAGTTAAGCGTTCACCCGAAGACGCTGCAAAAAGAAAGAAAGGAACGCCCTTCACAAGATCCGGAAGCAAAAACTTGGTTTTTTACACAAGATTCATTCTTTAATATTACTTAAAAGGTACAAATCACCATAACTCCTTAAATGGAGAGAGTGAATTACGAAAATAGAGCAAGTTTTTCATCAATGTGCCCAACTAACACTTATCTCCGAAGCCGCATCTATATACAATTTTACAGATTTTTTTTTTTTATATTCAATCGTTTCTGTGTATATATATACAGTATAATGCGTTTCATAAACCACGGTCATATTTCAATTATATGAAGTTATACTAGTGTTACAAAAAAAAACTCATTCAATTTATATCTATACTTCGGTTTTTCCCTAGAGTCGTTATTTTTTTTAAATATAACTTAAATGCTTTTAAGCTTTCCCTTTTTGTTTGGCGTGTGTATATGTGTGTGAGTTGTCTCGTAATCTAGATGCTAGATTGCTTACGTGTTCTGTGTGTTGTTTGTTTGATCTTTTCTTTTTAAATTAGTTACGTCAGGCAATTTTGACTTTTTATGTATGTATTTTAATGTATATCTATTTCTTATAAACTATGTTCATATAAGTATAATCGTTATAATTATAATATATCCTCTTCGTAAATCGTAGATTTTACATACATATATACATATCTCTATTGTTTTGATATTGCCATTTCACTTCTTCTGTTTATTTATTTTTTTTTTCTCACGTGTCATAATAATGCATTATCTGTATATAATATTATTTTGTTTAATTCTAAATTTATAAAAAAAAACTCTAACTCTGCGCGCTTGTTTAAATTTGTTTTGGGGTTGATTTTTTTCTTCTTGATTAATTCAATAACAGTTAAAACAAGTCTAACGAAAAAATAAAGATAATGCGATTGATAAAAAGGAAATACGAACGCGCATATTGTGGTGTTGGTTGGGTTTTTTTTTTCTTTAGGCTTTTCGCACGTTTTTCTGTCGTTTCTATTTCTTGAGTACCCTTTTGAACACTTTTATTTATTTTAGTACAATCATATATCGCAGACGATTGCTTCGTTAGCAATCTGTTCAATATTCATTTCCTTCTCTACTTGGAAAACCAAGATATGTAAACAAGAGGAAAATCGAATGAATTAACCAACTAATAATTCTGATTACTTTTAAAATCCAACCTACATAAAAGCACCGTTCACCTTATTTTAATTCTATTGTACTATTTACAAAAAAAAAAAAAACAAAATTTGTAGCCTCTTTCATATTCATGAACGCATCTTGTACTTTGTGATCCCCTACTCCGTGTCCATATATGTATCCTACACCACGTTGAAGTAGTTCATGTGCGTAAAATTATTCCGATCGTTTCAACTACAGTCACCGCACTTCTATCATTGAATTTCGATTTTGAATTTCAGGATAAGACCCCGATTTATGGAAGATGCGAGCTATATGTATTTATTACAGAAAACTCTCACCTCCGTGTTCATATGTGCATCCTACACCACGTCGAAGTAGTTCATGTGCGTAAAATTATTTCGATCGTTTCAACTACAGTCACCACACTTCTATCATTGAATTTCAATTTTGAATTTCAGGATAAGACCCCGATTTATGGAAGATGCAAGCCTTGGTCACACCGAGGACTATACATTTCGCCAATCCCCTCGTCCGCTGCTCTCGCTTCTCACCAGTTGCCACTCCGCTCTATTACACATGCCGAGCTTCCGATCTCGCGAAGATGAAAACTCCCTATCCGCCCACGGCCGCGGCTAAATCAATCTGCAGATTGGATAAACTAAGTATCATGTGTACCCTGGTGTTTTCAACAATCGCACTTCTCATTACATACCTGCAGATTCCTCGCGATCTGTTATGTTTCGGGTCCGCCGCCTGATACGCCTTCACGCTCGACTTTTCTTGGTCGCTCTGTCAAACTCGTTCCACTCTTCCGGTGGAATGACGTTCAAACCGATTTGAATTTCGACTATTTCGAAATTCCACCCGGTTTGAACGACAGCCACCGGTAATGTGTAGTGACAAATGTCAACGTCAACACGTAAAGGTGAGTTTGCACCGCAGATCATCGGATCGTGGTGAATTAACTGTCTAAGGCCTTTTATACACAGCCAATTTTTGCCATAGTTGCGAGCCCATTTAGGCAGGCAGTTGTTACAAAGCAGATCTTTTTTCGGTGCCTTCAACGAAAAGAGAACTGAGGCATAATCTCAGGGTTGAGGCTGGTAGAGTAGGGTTGCGTTGGAGTCAAGTGAACAAGGATCCAGCGGGAATCGCGTCGCGAATCTGCGATACGTTCCGAATTTGAGGTTCGGTATACAAATATGTATGTATATCAAGGTGAATTGCCAGGAATCCAATCAAAGATAAAAAAAATCATTTCACCTCTGATCCGATGTGGTCACATCCCAGACCATAATCGGAGCCTCATCCATAGTTTCCTGTCAAAACGGATTTGTGTTCGGATGGATCGGACAGGGCCGACGTTAAATTGCTCTAGGGGTTCGCATTTAACGACGGAGGTCTTTAGCATGGTATATCCCCACGGGTTTCCCGGTAGGGTCAGACAGCAGATATCGATTGTTGCCAACTTTTTTAACAATGCGGCTCTTAACAAATTTGAAGTCCAGCTTGGAATTGTAGTGGGCAGCGGCATTGCTTTGCGCAAAGTTCCGCCTGAGCACTTCATCTCCAGGCTAGAAGTCAATTTGTCGCGAGCGCAGGTTGTAGTGGCGTGAGTATTTTAGGAACGCCGCTTGTAAATGTTCTTTTACCTGCTGTCTGAAAACTAACATCCTATCGTTTTTGTCGGTGATGGGTGGATCTTCTGTAAGCAGGTTCAAACGTCGGAGGAGCTGGTAGGTGTGTCCGTGGGTGACCATATGTTGACCAAAGACAACAAAATAAGGCGACGCTTTAATGGATGCGTGATGGGACGATCGGAGTGCACAGTTGATTTGAGACAAGCGCACATCCCAATCGTTTTGGCTTGGATGTACGTAAGCCCGGATGGCAGCCACTATTGAGCGGTTTACTCGCTCCGAAGCGTTGGCTTGTGGCGAATACAAGGCTGTGTACAAATGCTGCACTCCGTATCGTTCCAACATCAAGTTAAAGACGTTCGCCCTAAATTGTTGTCCATTGTCTGTCACGATGGACTCAGGTACCCCGAAGACTCGAAACACTCTGGTCTCGAGCCAACTGGTCAGAATCTCTGCGGTGAACTTCCGGATTGGCTCGACGAAAGTAAATTTAGATAGATGGTCGACTAAGACAATTGCGCCAATGTTGCCTGATTCGGATCGAGGAAACGGTCCCAATAAATCCATGTACAGACGCTGAAAGACGCGATCGGAAACGAAGTGGTTTTCGATGGGCGGCCGGAGACAGTGGTTAGGAGCTTTCGACTGCTTGCACAAGCTACAGGAGGAGACAAATTCGCTGACGTCTTTGGCCATATTGGGCCAAAAGAATAAAACCCTGCGACGTTTCAGCGTTTTTGACACTCCTCCGTGCGCACAGAGCGGGTGTTCGTGTGCGCGCTTGATTAATTCAGCCGAAAGCTCATCTGGAACCCAAAGTTTCCAAGCCTGCTGCTCCTGTACTTCGTTTCCGCTAGCATATTCACTGCGTCTGTACACAAATCCATCGACCGTTTTCAGATCCGGCATTCGATTTTGATTTGAGTCGATTCTCGGTATTTCGGAGAGCGGAAGTTTGGGGAGTTCAGATCTATTTCAGCTGAACTCTCGAAAGGATCCTGAACCGACAGTAGACCCGGGACAGAGTGTTTGGGACGACATGTTGGCTACCTTTTCGGTGTAAAATTTTAAATCGAAATCCTTGTAGCTTCAAGGCCCAACGAGCCAGTTTGCCGTGCAAGTCCGACTGACTCATAAGCCACTTGAGTGACGCATGGTCAGTTATGATTGTGAAGTCTTGCCCTTCGATATAGGCCCTAAACTTCTTTATAGCTGTTACCGCCGCTAGGCATTCCTGCTCGGTCACCGTATAATTTCGTTGGGCGGAGTTAAGCTTCTTGGACATATAGGCCACGGGTACTTCGAAACCGTTTTCCATTGTCTGCGTTAGCACCGCGCCGATGCCATGTTGACTCGCGTCACATTGGATGGCAAACGGTCGCGTGAAATCAGGGCTGTGCAACACAGGGGTTAAGCAGTCTTTTAGTGCCTTAAATGCCAAGATGCCTTCTTCCGTCCAAACGAAACCACGGCCTTTCCGAAGCATGTCTGTCAGCGGGGTCGAGACAATTGCATAGTTGGGTACAAACCTATGGTACCAACCACACATACCCAAGAATCGACGTAGCTGTTTCGCGGTCGTGGGTCGAGGAAAGTCGACGATTGCTTCAACTTTACTTAGGTCGGTCATAATGGTGCCGTGTCCGATGACATGTCCCAGATATCGAACCTGCGTCATAACGAACTTGCTCTTCTCAATATTAATGGTCAGGCCTGCCTTACGTATACACAGGGCCACTTCTTGAAGAAGCAATAAATGTTCTTCGAACGTGCTCGTGACCAGTAACAGGTCATCAAGGTAGACAAACACCTGGTTTCGTAAGTGCGCTGGAATCACGCGGTCCATTAGGCGTTTCATCGTTTGTGGCGCATTACAAAGCCCGAAAGGCATGGTCACAAACTGATACAACGGCCTCCCAGGGACAGTGAAGGCTGTCGTATCCCTTGATGCTTCATCGAGGGGAATTTGCCAAAACGCATCCTTCAGGTCTAAGCTCGTGATGAACTCAGCCTTGGGGAGGCGGCTCAAAATCCCATCGATGAGCGGCAAGGGATAAGCATCCTTCAAGGTCACCTCGTTGACTTTACGTGCGTCCAGACACATACGAACCTTGTTGGGTTTGACTACCAAGGTGACCGGTGATGACCACGGGCTTTGCGATTCCTCAATCACACCCATTTCCAGCATCCGATCAATCTCCTTATAGAGGAGCTTCTCGACGGCGGGAGAGACCGGGAAATGCCTCTGCTTTATTGGCTTACTGTTACCGACGTCGATGGCGTGAGAGATGACTTTTGTACGCCCTAAGCCCTCCAAGGCGAAGGACGGAAACATGGAAATGGTTGTGTTGAGTCGCGACCGCTGAGCCTCAGTCAGCTGATGTTGACTGACTTCCTGTGCAGTATCTTGGGACGATAAGGCAGTTATACATATATTGAGGAGAATCAAATAAGTCCGACGCAAGTTCAAAGCTGCGGACAAAATCTACACCCAGATAGAGATCTTGGCTGAGGGTGGGCATGAGTAGGAACTCGATAGATTTAGTTTGTCCTCGAAACGTAACGTTTGCGGTGACTTTGCCCATAGCTGTATGGCAGGTGCCATCAGCTGTGGTTACCCCCGCTCGAAATCTCTTCCAAGTCGAGTCGATTTTCGGCTAAGACCCTCTTGGCGAAGTTTGACGCAATCACGCTGCATGAAGCGCCCGTGTCGACCATCCCCCTCATCGTTTCCCCCAGTAGCTGTATAGAGACATAAGGTCTCACGTCCTCCTTGTGACGATCGAACGTGTGGAACGTTTTGGTCGACGTACTTGGAGCTCTTCAGCGCTGAAGATCCGTTGGCGAGCCGCGAGGTAGTCCTTTTGACGCTCTTGAAGGGGACGATAGATATGATGAGTGGGTGGTATAGTAGGTACCAATAGGTGCTTGTTTTCGGTGCTATTTGTGAAAGAGCCAGGTTTCAAAATCATAACTGAAGCGGGGTGAGTGACCGATGAGCCTGTGGATATACACGACATTGGCTCTGATGAAAAATAGGTCTGGGTCTCAGCTTCAACTGTTATAGGTGCACCTTCTTCAGGTGAATATGAAAAGTCCGGTAAATGGGTCGAATCAGGGTTTGCACGCAATCCAAGAGATTCATCAACGTTCAGTCTGCTGACTATCAGGGATGGTGGCGGGCCCGAACAAAGAAACACTAACTGTGTGCCAGCTGAATATTCATCATAGTAAAGCGGCATCAGCGATGATGACGAGATGCTTTGATGAAGAGAAACTGGACATAGCTTTAATACAGGAACCCTGGATTTTACAAAACAAAATTAGGGGTTTGTCACAACAAACCGCAAATCTGTACCATGCACAGGTGGACGGTAAAATAAGGACATGCATCCTGGTGCATCATGGAATACGTGCAGTACAAATGATGCATCTCTGCTCGCCTAATCTTACCGTAGTAATGATCGGCAGTGGTGCAGGATCATTCCTAATTGCATCAGCATATCTCCCTTATGATGCACCAGAACCACCTCCATCAGAGGAAGTAGAAAATCTGGTAAGGTATTGTAAAGAAAAAGATATGGCCCTGATCATAGGCTGTGATGCCAATGCGCACAACACTGTGTGGGGCAGCACAGATGACAATCCCAGAGGACAGCAGCTGCTAGAATTTGTGGAAAAGTACAATCTGCTGGTAGCAAACAAGGGGGTCGCTCCCACCTTCGTGGATGCACGAAGGGCTGAGGTGATCGACATTACCCTAAGCTCTGTTAATATGCTTGACAGAGTTCAGAATTGGAGAGTGGTGGACAGGCTAACCATGTCTGATCACAGGGCTATCCAGTTTGAAATTCTATATGGCAGAAAACGGAGTAGCGAACGCAAACGTATAAGAGTGCCAAAAAATACTGATCGTGTTAAGTACGAGACATATTTATTGGAACAAGTCAAGGATATTCAAGACGGAATACCTCGGAATACGGTCGAGATAGAGCGAACAGTGGAACAACTGAACTCCGCTATTAATCGCGCCTTCGAACACGCTTGTCCCTCCACAGTAGTGGACGAAAAGGACCCAACACTATGAAAAAAGAGACAAGGAAAGCCTTTAACCGTTACATGAGGGAGAGAGACTCTCACTCTTGGGAACTATACAAGGATAAAAAGAGGGAGCTGAAAAGAACCTTACGTCTTCGAAAACGAAATACGTGGAGGGAATTCTGCTCCAGCATGAAGGATACGTCAGAAGTATGCAGATTACAGAAAATGATATCGAAAGACACTGCTTCGAAAATGGGGCTGATACGCAAAGTTGATGGTTCCATGACAGAAGCAGTGGAAGAAACGTTGCAGGCTCTGATGGAGGTACATTTTCCTGGAAGTTTCAAGTCAGACCAAACATGGCCTCAAACTAACATGGGAGCTGGTGGGGTAAGTCAACAAGAAGCTGAGAGGATAATAACTCCAAATGGAGTCAAAAGTGCTATAAACTCTTTTGCTCCATTTAAAACGGCTGGAATGGACGGAATATTCCCGGCACTATTACAGTGGGGCATGAGCGCTCTACTAGATAGGATCCGGAATATATTCGTCGCCTGTCTTTCAGCAGGCTACATCCCGAAGGCATGGAGGGAGGCTAAAGTGGTCTTCCTGCCTAAACCGGGAAAGAAAGACTATACAGAGGCAAAGTCCTTCAGGCCGGTTAGCCTTACATCATTCCTGTTGAAAACAATGGAAAAGGTGTTGGTGGACTACCTGGAGAACACCACGCTAATGTATAGTCCTCTGAGTAGGTGCCAACATGCTTATAGAGCAGGCAGATCTACGGAAACCGCTCTACATGAACTTGTTAGAGTTGCAGAGAGAGAGATTAACAATGGCGGGATCGCTATGTCTACTTTTATGGATATAGAGGGTGCTTTTGATAAAATCTCCTTTACCAAACTAAGGAACGCCCTGATTGAGCGGGGGGTTGATTACATTATAATTAAGTGGATCGACTCTATGCTTAAGCAGAGGGCGGTAAATCTTAGCAGTGGATGTGACAGAATACGGGGTAAGGTAGTCCGAGGATGCCCACAAGGAGGTGGTCTTTCGCCTCTACTGTGGAACATCACCGTGGACAGTCTTCTCTGGAAACTGGACTCGATGGGCGTACACACTGTAGGATACGCCGATGACTTGGCACTCACGGTCAGTGGAAAGTTCATGGACACAATTCTAGGTTGCATGGGACAAGCTCTCAAAGTAAGCGAAGAATGGTGTAATGAGCAAGAGCTAACCATAAACGCTAGTAAATCAAACACTATGATTTTTACTCGTAAGAGGAAAGACATAGAGATAACTCCCTTACGGCTTTTTGGTTCGGAAATCAAGGTGTCCAAGGAAGTGAAGCATCTAGGAGTTATCTTAGATGCGAAGCTAACTTGGAATGTTCACGTTGATGAAAAGATCCAAAAAGCGAAAAGGATTTTGCATCAATGTAAAAGAGTGTGTGCTCGTAGGTGGGGAATTTCACCTAAAGCGACACACTGGATTTACACAATGATGGTAAGACCTATTCTAGCCTACGCATCAGTGGTATGGTGGCCAAAAGCCATGCAGAATACCACAAAGCAGAAGCTGGATGGGGTACAAAGGATAGCTTGCGTAAGCATATGTGGTGCAATGCGCACCACACCAACGCGAGCAATGGAGGCATTGCTGGGACTGCCGCCGTTGGATTTATTTATAAAGAAAACGGCGGCGATTTCGGCAATACGCATGGAAAGTGATGCCATGTGGCATCGCTTTGGAACTAGCACCGGTCATAAGAGCATCCTAGACATTATTCATGATGAGGTCAGGGGGACTCTAATGCCGGTAGAAGGCATGAGTAGACGTAGGGTAGTTGAAAGACTACACAAGACTCACATTGCAGATGGAAACATACATAATGAGTGTATGTACAATGACACCAGCATTTTTACTGATGGCTCTTTAATGGACGGTAAAGCGGGGGCGGGGGTTTACTCTGAAGAGCTAAACCTAGCATGTGCGCTTAGTCTAGGAGAGTATGTGTCCGTATACCAGGCAGAGATGCTTGGCTTGTTGCATGCGTTGGACCACTTGCTTGAAGGTCAGGTGCGGGGGAAGAAAATCCTTATTGCACTGGACAACCAATCGGTGATCAGACGCATCCAGCAGACGAACATAAACTCTAAACTGGTACTAGAGTGTGTCCGGAAGCTCAACACGTGTGCCTCAGAAAATGAGGTTACGCTGATGTGGGTAAAAGGACACATAGGTACAACAGGAAATGAGGCGGCGGATGCCCTAGCAAAACAAGGATCTGCGGCAACTTTCATTGGCCCAGAACCCAGAGTTGCTCTGGGGAACGGCATGATTGGAGCGAAGGTTGGGAAGTGGATGGACTCCATGCATCAACAAAGATGGCAGGAGCTAGTCACTTGCAAACAAGCTCGGAATGCAATGACCAGCCCTTTAGGCAGGGAAGCGAGAAAGGTACTTAGTTATAAACGGAGTACCCTAAGCTGGATAACTGCCTTGGTCACAGGGCATGGTAATTTTAAGGCTCATCTGGCCAAGATGAAAATCGGGGAAGATGACGTTTGCAGGCTATGCCTGGAGGAGGCCGAGACGGCAGCACACATTGTGTGCGAATGTCCAGCACTGGCTAGCACGAGGTTGAGGATCACAGGCAAGCACACGATAAGTGTAGAAGCCATGAGTGAACTCAGCTTCAAACAAATGCTAGCAATAACACGGGACTCAGTGATGAAGAAAGAGGTCGACAATTATCAGTCGACATCTGGAAGTCACTGATGACCGGGAGGGGGCGAAAAGGGACCCAAACGTTAGTGGTCTGCTTCGGCTATCCCCCAGAGAATATATAATAAGAGATTCATCCACAAACTTTTCCAGGGGCACTAGGCTCCTCGGCTTGGATGTGGAACTCTTGGCGCGTTCAGGAAAATTTAGTGCTGCGCTGCGGGTGGAGTCGGATCCGTCTGGACCTCCTTGGAGGACCTCGCATTGGCTTGAGGTCTCCTGCGCTGGTAGTTTTTTGGCAGCGCACATCGCTCGCACTGCGGTTTTAGCACGCCAGAAGCTCCACAGCCATAGCAGAACACCCTTTGAACCTCTGAGCAGGTCGCGTAGGGATGACCAGGCTTCCGGCAGTTCCAACAGAGTGAATTAGCATTCACCTTTGCTATGCTAAGGTCTGGCTCGTACGTATTTTCGAACGGAGAATCCTCACGATCGAGTTCGGCGACCTGATGTCTTGCAGGATGATGAGAATGCTGCGAGGGACGCTTCGGGGCCATCCGCTCTTTGAAATTTTCAATTTGTCGCAAACAACTCCGCAATTCTCTCAAGGTGTTAATGCGGGTGAGGATTAAGTGCTGACCTCTGTCTTCCCGAAGGTTCCCTCGCACCATCCTCACCAACTCCCTTTCCGACAGTGGGTCACGCATTCGATCATTGATTTCATATATCGTTCCCACGAAATCGTCATAGGACTGCCCTAGTTTTTGCTTTCGATTTCGTATTTGCTCTATGAGGTTTTCGTCCTCAGTACTGTCAGAGAAATGATCCACGAGTGCATCACTCAACGTCGACCAAGTGTAGTGGTTCCGCGAGCGTGCGGCAAAAAGCAAGTGAGCATATAGACAAACTTGTTCGAAATCTCCGTCAATGGTGCGGTCCGTGAACCACTCCACTTGACGGATAAATTCGTCCACTGCGGCCCCTTTAAATTTTAAACCCCAGTGGGACATAATGCGGTGAACGTCCTCTGGACGCAAACATCGGGTTCTGGTAGTCGATTGGGCCCACCACTCCTCCAGCTCAGCTCGTGGGACCTGCCTATTTTGACCCTTATTGAGGGACATGATGGAGAGGCGTCTAGCGCACTCTTCCTCCACCATCTTCTTCATCACTTCCTCGAATCCCTGCGGGAGTGAAGTGTTGTGCGGTTGTATAGAGGAAAATCTCCACTGATCAATACGTGGCAAGCTAGCTGCACGTTGTACCGGAGGTGGTGTTGGCAGTGACATTAAGAGTGGTCTTAAGACCGGTTGATTCCTGGGTGATGGTGCTTGCATCAACGGGTCGGAATGTGGTGGCTGAGACCTAAGTGAATTTTGTGCTGGCTGGGATTGTAAACCGAAACTATTGTGGTTCTGGTGATATAATTCAGCAACTGGTTGTGCCTGTGGCTGGATGGATGCCAAAGGGGGCGTCCCTTGAAAAGCTGAATCCGATGGGCCTCCTTGGCTGCCCACCATGTTGGCGTGTCTGGTTTTGGTTCCATCCGGGTATGGAGTAACGCCCTTCATATATCCCATTAGGTGATGAGTAATTTTCAGTGGACACTAGCGGCCTAAACTCGGAAGAGCTCGGGCTCAGAGCGGCCTGGGACCTCGCTCGGGTCATCGGCGGCTCTCGTCGAGGGATAGCACCTCCACCCGGTGCTCCGGGTGGTGGGGTGTAATTGAGCGGCATGGCTCTCTAAACTAAGCCGTATACCTTTAAATACTTATATACTACGATTCTAAACAGTAAAAATTGAAGCAAAAGAAAACGTTATGAAAGAAGGAAATCGGTACAAAAAAAATATTAAATGTTAATCCGATCGCGGCACGATAGTACTCTAGGGTAATAATAATATGTTTTTGCTTCCGTTCTCATTGAAAGGCATTCCTCGTCCTCCTCAAAAAAAAAACTTCGAACATTTCAGCAGAAAGGAAACAGCCCCAATAGGGGGAAGAGAAAATTGTTGCAAACAAATGGGGATGAAAGGAGCAAAAATGATCACCTGCTAATGAACTTCATTTCTGCCTCTCAGGTCTCGGGAAGGTGAAGTCGCTTTCCAGTAGTAAACTCCTGTAGACGTAATTCTCCAACCTCCCTCGACCCTCAATACCATACATGACGAACAAAGCCAAGCAACCAAGTCTGCTTTGTAAAAGAAACTACTCGGGAGGTCAGTGTCTACACAGAAAGGTGGGTACGTCATTCAGGGAACCTGGATAGAATACCGGGAGTAAACTCCCGATACCGGTAATTCCAAATGAGCTCGTTACTGAATGGGTACACCACATGCAAAAGCACATAAACGAACACGCCATAGACACAGCCTGTCGTGGGATAGGTTGTGGATAGGACATACTACGTTACAAGGATCGGGTTACTACATGGATTTGGATAGGATTCATGGAAAAAAATATATATATAGCCAACGTCTTGCGACCCTGATTGCGTAAAGCAGACATATGGAGGACGAGGCCTTCGAAAAGTTTCAAGACTTTGACATGGGGGCCTGATATTGAACTCTGAGGTAGTCTGGAGTCCTAAGATGACCGAAGCCGATCCTAACTGTAAATTTTCGGGCCCCACGTTGGGCGCCATTTGTAGCATTGGTGCTTACCCGTAAGGGTGGGAGACGAAGGTGGCTTGGTCGTGAAGATCGCCTGAGTACTTAGTACTAAATCCTTCTCAGGAACGGATAATTTCGCGTGTCGCTGGGCCAGCTCAGCTACCGTGAGATGTGGGTGGGGGTCTCGAAAGGAAGCCGTTCCTGCTCCGCATGCTACAAAAATAGGTAAAAAAACACGTGAAGCCCTTTTTGGTCTCACTAGGGGTCGTGATCCAAAAGAACAACAAAAACAAAAAAAAGGCAAACCATCCCTCGAGGTTAATCCTCCCTGCTGAAATGTATTCAGGGTGTCCCAGATGTAGAGGGACACCACGCCAATCCTTACCCGACCGGTAAACGCGGGGCAACAGTTATGCGTTCACCCAAAGACGCTGCGAAAAGAAAGAAAGGAACGCCCTGCACAAGATCCGGAAGCAAAAACTTGGTTTTTACACAAGATTCATTCTTTAATATTACTTAAAAGGTACAAATCGCCATAACTCCTTAAATGGAGAGAGTGAATTACGAAAATAGAGCAAGTTTTTCATCAATGTGCCCAACTAACACTTATCTCCAAAGCCGCATCTATATACAATTTTGCAGATTTTTTTTTTTATATTCAATCGTTTCTGTGTATATATATACAGTATAATGCGTTTCATAAACCACGGTCATATTTCAATTATATGAAGTTATACTAGTGTTACAAAAAAAAACTCATTCAATTTATATCTATACTTCGGTTTTTCCCTAGAGTCGTTATTTTTTTTAAATATAACTTAAATGCTTTTAAGCTTTCCCTTTTTGTTTGGCGTGTGTATATGTGTGTGAGTTGTCTCGTAATCTAGATGCTAGATTGCTTACGTGTTCTGTGTGTTGTTTGTTTGATCTTTTCTTTTTAAATTAGTTACGTCAGGCAATTTTGACTTTTTATGTATGTATTTTAATGTATATCTATTTCTTATAAACTATGTTCATATAAGTATAATCGTTATAATTATAATATATCCTCTTCGTAAATCGTAGATTTTACATACATATATACATATCTCTATTGTTTTGATATTGCCATTTCACTTCTTCTGTTTATTTATTTTTTTTTCTCACGTGTCATAATAATGCATTATCTGTATATAATATTATTTTGTTTAATTCTATATTTATAAAAAAAAACTCTAACTCTGCGCGCTTCTTTAAATTTGTTTTGGGGTTGATTTTTTTCTTCTTGATTAATTCAATAACAGTTAAAACAAGTCTAACGAAAAAATAAAGATAATGCGATTGATAAAAAGGAAATACGAACGCGCATATTGTGGTGTTGGTTGGGTTTTTTTTTTTTCTTTAGGCTTTTCGCACGTTTTTCTGTCGTTTCTATTTCTTGAGTACCCTTTTGAACACTTTTATTTATTTTAGTACAATCATATTTCGCAGACGATTGCTTCGTTAGCAATCTGTTCAATATTCATTTCCTTCTCTACTTGGAAAACCAAGATATGTAAACAAGAGGAAAATCGAATGAATTAACCAACTAATAATTCTGATTACTTTTAAAATCCAACCTACATAAAAGCACCGTTCACCTTATTTTAATTCTATTGTACTATTTACAAAAAAAAAAAAAAACAAAATTTGTAGCCTCTTTCATATTCATGAACGCATCTTGTACTTTGTGATCCCCTACTCCGTGTCCATATATGTATCCTACACCACGTTGAAGTAGTTCATGTGCGTAAAATTATTCCGATCGTTTCAACTACAGTCACCGCACTTCTATCATTGAATTTCGATTTTGAATTTCAGGATAAGACCCCGATTTATGGAAGATGCGAGCTATATGTATTTATTACAGAAAACTCTCACCTCCGTGTTCATATGTGCATCCTACACCACGTCGAAGTAGTTCATGTGCGTAAAATTATTTCGATCGTTTCAACTACAGTCACCACACTTCTATCATTGAATTTCAATTTTGAATTTCAGGATAAGACCCCGATTTATGGAAGATGCAAGCCTTGGTCACACCGAGGACTATACATTTCGCCAATCCCCTCGTCCGCTGCTCTCGCTTCTCACCAGTTGCCACTCCGCTCTATTACACATGCCGAGCTTCCGATCTCGCGAAGATGAAAACTCCCTATCCGCCCACGGCCGCGGCTAAATCAATCTGCAGATTGGATAAACTAAGTATCATGTGTACCCTGGTGTTTTCAACAATCGCACTTCTCATTACATACCTGCAGATTCCTCGCGATCTGTTATGTTTCGGGTCCGCCGCCTGATACGCCTTCACGCTCGACTTTTCTTGGTCGCTCTGTCAAACTCGTTCCACTCTTCCGGTGGAATGACGTTCAAACCGATTTGAATTTCGACTATTTCGAAATTCCACCCGGTTTGAACGACAGCCACCGGTAATGTGTAGTGACAAATGTCAACGTCAACACGTAAAGGTGAGTTTGCACCGCAGATCATCGGATCGTGGTGAATTAACTGTCTAAGGCCTTTTATACACAGCCAATTTTTGCCATAGTTGCGAGCCCATTTAGGCAGGCAGTTGTTACAAAGCAGATCTTTTTTCGGTGCCTTCAACGAAAAGAGAACTGAGGCATAATCTCAGGGTTGAGGCTGGTAGAGTAGGGTTGCGTTGGAGTCAAGTGAACAAGGATCCAGCGGGAATCGCGTCGCGAATCTGCGATACGTTCCGAATTTGAGGTTCGGTATACAAATATGTATGTATATCAAGGTGAATTGCCAGGAATCCAATCAAAGATAAAAAAAATCATTTCACCTCTGATCCGATGTGGTCACATCCCAGACCATAATCGGAGCCTCATCCATAGTTTCCTGTCAAAACGGATTTGTGTTCGGATGGATCGGACAGGGCCGACGTTAAATTGCTCTAGGGGTTCGCATTTAACGACGGAGGTCTTTAGCATGGTATATCCCCACGGGTTTCCCGGTAGGGTCAGACAGCAGATATCGATTGTTGCCAACTTTTTTAACAATGCGGCTCTTAACAAATTTGAAGTCCAGCTTGGAATTGTAGTGGGCAGCGGCATTGCTTTGCGCAAAGTTCCGCCTGAGCACTTCATCTCCAGGCTAGAAGTCAATTTGTCGCGAGCGCAGGTTGTAGTGGCGTGAGTATTTTAGGAACGCCGCTTGTAAATGTTCTTTTACCTGCTGTCTGAAAACTAACATCCTATCGTTTTTGTCGGTGATGGGTGGATCTTCTGTAAGCAGGTTCAAACGTCGGAGGAGCTGGTAGGTGTGTCCGTGGGTGACCATATGTTGACCAAAGACAACAAAATAAGGCGACGCTTTAATGGATGCGTGATGGGACGATCGGAGTGCACAGTTGATTTGAGACAAGCGCACATCCCAATCGTTTTGGCTTGGATGTACGTAAGCCCGGATGGCAGCCACTATTGAGCGGTTTACTCGCTCCGAAGCGTTGGCTTGTGGCGAATACAAGGCTGTGTACAAATGCTGCACTCCGTATCGTTCCAACATCAAGTTAAAGACGTTCGCCCTAAATTGTTGTCCATTGTCTGTCACGATGGACTCAGGTACCCCGAAGACTCGAAACACTCTGGTCTCGAGCCAACTGGTCAGAATCTCTGCGGTGAACTTCCGGATTGGCTCGACGAAAGTAAATTTAGATAGATGGTCGACTAAGACAATTGCGCCAATGTTGCCTGATTCGGATCGAGGAAACGGTCCCAATAAATCCATGTACAGACGCTGAAAGACGCGATCGGAAACGAAGTGGTTTTCGATGGGCGGCCGGAGACAGTGGTTAGGAGCTTTCGACTGCTTGCACAAGCTACAGGAGGAGACAAATTCGCTGACGTCTTTGGCCATATTGGGCCAAAAGAATAAAACCCTGCGACGTTTCAGCGTTTTTGACACTCCTCCGTGCGCACAGAGCGGGTGTTCGTGTGCGCGCTTGATTAATTCAGCCGAAAGCTCATCTGGAACCCAAAGTTTCCAAGCCTGCTGCTCCTGTACTTCGTTTCCGCTAGCATATTCACTGCGTCTGTACACAAATCCATCGACCGTTTTCAGATCCGGCATTCGATTTTGATTTGAGTCGATTCTCGGTATTTCGGAGAGCGGAAGTTTGGGGAGTTCAGATCTATTTCAGCTGAACTCTCGAAAGGATCCTGAACCGACAGTAGACCCGGGACAGAGTGTTTGGGACGACATGTTGGCTACCTTTTCGGTGTAAAATTTTAAATCGAAATCCTTGTAGCTTCAAGGCCCAACGAGCCAGTTTGCCGTGCAAGTCCGACTGACTCATAAGCCACTTGAGTGACGCATGGTCAGTTATGATTGTGAAGTCTTGCCCTTCGATATAGGCCCTAAACTTCTTTATAGCTGTTACCGCCGCTAGGCATTCCTGCTCGGTCACCGTATAATTTCGTTGGGCGGAGTTAAGCTTCTTGGACATATAGGCCACGGGTACTTCGAAACCGTTTTCCATTGTCTGCGTTAGCACCGCGCCGATGCCATGTTGACTCGCGTCACATTGGATGGCAAACGGTCGCGTGAAATCAGGGCTGTGCAACACAGGGGTTAAGCAGTCTTTTAGTGCCTTAAATGCCAAGATGCCTTCTTCCGTCCAAACGAAACCACGGCCTTTCCGAAGCATGTCTGTCAGCGGGGTCGAGACAATTGCATAGTTGGGTACAAACCTATGGTACCAACCACACATACCCAAGGATCGACGTAGCTGTTTCGCGGTCGTGGGTCGAGGAAAGTCGACGATTGCTTCAACTTTACTTAGGTCGGTCATAATGGTGCCGTGTCCGATGACATGTCCCAGATATCGAACCTGCGTCATAACGAACTTGCTCTTCTCAATATTAATGGTCAGGCCTGCCTTACGTATACACAGGGCCACTTCTTGAAGAAGCAATAAATGTTCTTCGAACGTGCTCGTGACCAGTAACAGGTCATCAAGGTAGACAAACACCTGGTTTCGTAAGTGCGCTGGAATCACGCGGTCCATTAGGCGTTTCATCGTTTGTGGCGCATTACAAAGCCCGAAAGGCATGGTCACAAACTGATACAACGGCCTCCCAGGGACAGTGAAGGCTGTCGTATCCCTTGATGCTTCATCGAGGGGAATTTGCCAAAACGCATCCTTCAGGTCTAAGCTCGTGATGAACTCAGCCTTGGGGAGGCGGCTCAAAATCCCATCGATGAGCGGCAAGGGATAAGCATCCTTCAAGGTCACCTCGTTGACTTTACGTGCGTCCAGACACATACGAACCTTGTTGGGTTTGACTACCAAGGTGACCGGTGATGACCACGGGCTTTGCGATTCCTCAATCACACCCATTTCCAGCATCCGATCAATCTCCTTATAGAGGAGCTTCTCGACGGCGGGAGAGACCGGGAAATGCCTCTGCTTTATTGGCTTACTGTTACCGACGTCGATGGCGTGAGAGATGACTTTTGTACGCCCTAAGCCCTCCAAGGCGAAGGACGGAAACATGGAAATGGTTGTGTTGAGTCGCGACCGCTGAGCCTCAGTCAGCTGATGTTGACTGACTTCCTGTGCAGTATCTTGGGACGATAAGGCAGTTATACATATATTGAGGAGAATCAAATAAGTCCGACGCAAGTTCAAAGCTGCGGACAAAATCTACACCCAGATAGAGATCTTGGCTGAGGGTGGGCATGAGTAGGAACTCGATAGATTTAGTTTGTCCTCGAAACGTAACGTTTGCGGTGACTTTGCCCATAGCTGTATGGCAGGTGCCATCAGCTGTGGTTACCCCCGCTCGAAATCTCTTCCAAGTCGAGTCGATTTTCGGCTAAGACCCTCTTGGCGAAGTTTGACGCAATCACGCTGCATGAAGCGCCCGTGTCGACCATCCCCCTCATCGTTTCCCCCAGTAGCTGTATAGAGACATAAGGTCTCACGTCCTCCTTGTGACGATCGAACGTGTGGAACGTTTTGGTCGACGTACTTGGAGCTCTTCAGCGCTGAAGATCCGTTGGCGAGCCGCGAGGTAGTCCTTTTGACGCTCTTGAAGGGGACGATAGATATGATGAGTGGGTGGTATAGTAGGTACCAATAGGTGCTTGTTTTCGGTGCTATTTGTGAAAGAGCCAGGTTTCAAAATCATAACTGAAGCGGGGTGAGTGACCGATGAGCCTGTGGATATACACGACATTGGCTCTGATGAAAAATAGGTCTGGGTCTCAGCTTCAACTGTTATAGGTGCACCTTCTTCAGGTGAATATGAAAAGTCCGGTAAATGGGTCGAATCAGGGTTTGCACGCAATCCAAGAGATTCATCAACGTTCAGTCTGCTGACTATCAGGGATGGTGGCGGGCCCGAACAAAGAAACACTAACTGTGTGCCAGCTGAATATTCATCATAGTAAAGCGGCATCAGCGATGATGACGAGATGCTTTGATGAAGAGAAACTGGACATAGCTTTAATACAGGAACCCTGGATTTTACAAAACAAAATTAGGGGTTTGTCACAACAAACCGCAAATCTGTACCATGCACAGGTGGACGGTAAAATAAGGACATGCATCCTGGTGCATCATGGAATACGTGCAGTACAAATGATGCATCTCTGCTCGCCTAATCTTACCGTAGTAATGATCGGCAGTGGTGCAGGATCATTCCTAATTGCATCAGCATATCTCCCTTATGATGCACCAGAACCACCTCCATCAGAGGAAGTAGAAAATCTGGTAAGGTATTGTAAAGAAAAAGATATGGCCCTGATCATAGGCTGTGATGCCAATGCGCACAACACTGTGTGGGGCAGCACAGATGACAATCCCAGAGGACAGCAGCTGCTAGAATTTGTGGAAAAGTACAATCTGCTGGTAGCAAACAAGGGGGTCGCTCCCACCTTCGTGGATGCACGAAGGGCTGAGGTGATCGACATTACCCTAAGCTCTGTTAATATGCTTGACAGAGTTCAGAATTGGAGAGTGGTGGACAGGCTAACCATGTCTGATCACAGGGCTATCCAGTTTGAAATTCTATATGGCAGAAAACGGAGTAGCGAACGCAAACGTATAAGAGTGCCAAAAAATACTGATCGTGTTAAGTACGAGACATATTTATTGGAACAAGTCAAGGATATTCAAGACGGAATACCTCGGAATACGGTCGAGATAGAGCGAACAGTGGAACAACTGAACTCCGCTATTAATCGCGCCTTCGAACACGCTTGTCCCTCCACAGTAGTGGACGAAAAGGACCCAACACTATGAAAAAAGAGACAAGGAAAGCCTTTAACCGTTACATGAGGGAGAGAGACTCTCACTCTTGGGAACTATACAAGGATAAAAAGAGGGAGCTGAAAAGAACCTTACGTCTTCGAAAACGAAATACGTGGAGGGAATTCTGCTCCAGCATGAAGGATACGTCAGAAGTATGCAGATTACAGAAAATGATATCGAAAGACACTGCTTCGAAAATGGGGCTGATACGCAAAGTTGATGGTTCCATGACAGAAGCAGTCGAAGAAACGTTGCAGGCTCTGATGGAGGTACATTTTCCTGGAAGTTTCAAGTCAGACCAAACATGGCCTCAAACTAACATGGGAGCTGGTGGGGTAAGTCAACAAGAAGCTGAGAGGATAATAACTCCAAATGGAGTCAAAAGTGCTATAAACTCTTTTGCTCCATTTAAAACGGCTGGAATGGACGGAATATTCCCGGCACTATTACAGTGGGGCATGAGCGCTCTACTAGATAGGATCCGGAATATATTCGTCGCCTGTCTTTCAGCAGGCTACATCCCGAAGGCATGGAGGGAGGCTAAAGTGGTCTTCCTGCCTAAACCGGGAAAGAAAGACTATACAGAGGCAAAGTCCTTCAGGCCGGTTAGCCTTACATCATTCCTGTTGAAAACAATGGAAAAGGTGTTGGTGGACTACCTGGAGAACACCACGCTAATGTATAGTCCTCTGAGTAGGTGCCAACATGCTTATAGAGCAGGCAGATCTACGGAAACCGCTCTACATGAACTTGTTAGAGTTGCAGAGAGAGAGATTAACAATGGCGGGATCGCTATGTCTACTTTTATGGATATAGAGGGTGCTTTTGATAAAATCTCCTTTACCAAACTAAGGAACGCCCTGATTGAGCGGGGGGTTGATTACATTATAATTAAGTGGATCGACTCTATGCTTAAGCAGAGGGCGGTAAATCTTAGCAGTGGATGTGACAGAATACGGGGTAAGGTAGTCCGAGGATGCCCACAAGGAGGTGGTCTTTCGCCTCTACTGTGGAACATCACCGTGGACAGTCTTCTCTGGAAACTGGACTCGATGGGCGTACACACTGTAGGATACGCCGATGACTTGGCACTCACGGTCAGTGGAAAGTTCATGGACACAATTCTAGGTTGCATGGGACAAGCTCTCAAAGTAAGCGAAGAATGGTGTAATGAGCAAGAGCTAACCATAAACGCTAGTAAATCAAACACTATGATTTTTACTCGTAAGAGGAAAGACATAGAGATAACTCCCTTACGGCTTTTTGGTTCGGAAATCAAGGTGTCCAAGGAAGTGAAGCATCTAGGAGTTATCTTAGATGCGAAGCTAACTTGGAATGTTCACGTTGATGAAAAGATCCAAAAAGCGAAAAGGATTTTGCATCAATGTAAAAGAGTGTGTGCTCGTAGGTGGGGAATTTCACCTAAAGCGACACACTGGATTTACACAATGATGGTAAGACCTATTCTAGCCTACGCATCAGTGGTATGGTGGCCAAAAGCCATGCAGAATACCACAAAGCAGAAGCTGGATGGGGTACAAAGGATAGCTTGCGTAAGCATATGTGGTGCAATGCGCACCACACCAACGCGAGCAATGGAGGCATTGCTGGGACTGCCGCCGTTGGATTTATTTATAAAGAAAACGGCGGCGATTTCGGCAATACGCATGGAAAGTGATGCCATGTGGCATCGCTTTGGAACTAGCACCGGTCATAAGAGCATCCTAGACATTATTCATGATGAGGTCAGGGAGACTCTAATGCCGGTAGAAGGCATGAGTAGACGTAGGGTAGTTGAAAGACTACACAAGACTCACATTGCAGATGGAAACATACATAATGAGTGTATGTACAATGACACCAGCATTTTTACTGATGGCTCTTTAATGGACGGTAAAGCGGGGGCGGGGGTTTACTCTGAAGAGCTAAACCTAGCATGTGCGCTTAGTCTAGGAGAGTATGTGTCCGTATACCAGGCAGAGATGCTTGGCTTGTTGCATGCGTTGGACCACTTGCTTGAAGGTCAGGTGCGGGGGAAGAAAATCCTTATTGCACTGGACAACCAATCGGTGATCAGACGCATCCAGCAGACGAACATAAACTCTAAACTGGTACTAGAGTGTGTCCGGAAGCTCAACACGTGTGCCTCAGAAAATGAGGTTACGCTGATGTGGGTAAAAGGACACATAGGTACAACAGGAAATGAGGCGGCGGATGCCCTAGCAAAACAAGGATCTGCGGCAACTTTCATTGGCCCAGAACCCAGAGTTGCTCTGGGGAACGGCATGATTGGAGCGAAGGTTGGGAAGTGGATGGACTCCATGCATCAACAAAGATGGCAGGAGCTAGTCACTTGCAAACAAGCTCGGAATGCAATGACCAGCCCTTTAGGCAGGGAAGCGAGAAAGGTACTTAGTTATAAACGGAGTACCCTAAGCTGGATAACTGCCTTGGTCACAGGGCATGGTAATTTTAAGGCTCATCTGGCCAAGATGAAAATCGGGGAAGATGACGTTTGCAGGCTATGCCTGGAGGAGGCCGAGACGGCAGCACACATTGTGTGCGAATGTCCAGCACTGGCTAGCACGAGGTTGAGGATCACAGGCAAGCACACGATAAGTGTAGAAGCCATGAGTGAACTCAGCTTCAAACAAATGCTAGCAATAACACGGGACTCAGTGATGAAGAAAGAGGTCGACAATTATCAGTCGACATCTGGAAGTCACTGATGACCGGGAGGGGGCGAAAAGGGACCCAAACGTTAGTGGTCTGCTTCGGCTATCCCCCAGAGAATATATAATAAGAGATTCATCCACAAACTTTTCCAGGGGCACTAGGCTCCTCGGCTTGGATGTGGAACTCTTGGCGCGTTCAGGAAAATTTAGTGCTGCGCTGCGGGTGGAGTCGGATCCGTCTGGACCTCCTTGGAGGACCTCGCATTGGCTTGAGGTCTCCTGCGCTGGTAGTTTTTTGGCAGCGCACATCGGTCGCACTGCGGTTTTAGCACGCCAGAAGCTCCACAGCCATAGCAGAACACCCTTTGAACCTCTGAGCAGGTCGCGTAGGGATGACCAGGCTTCCGGCAGTTCCAACAGAGTGAATTAGCATTCACCTCTGCTATGCTAAGGTCTGGCTCGTACGTATTTTCGAACGGAGAATCCTCACGATCGAGTTCGGCGACCTGATGTCTTGCAGGATGATGAGAATGCTGCGAGGGACGCTTCGGGGCCATCCGCTCTTTGAAATTTTCAATTTGTCGCAAACAACTCCGCAATTCTCTCAAGGTGTTAATGCGGGTGAGGATTAAGTGCTGACCTCTGTCTTCCCGAAGGTTCCCTCGCACCATCCTCACCAACTCCCTTTCCGACAGTGGGTCACGCATTCGATCATTGATTTCATATATCGTTCCCACGAAATCGTCATAGGACTGCCCTAGTTTTTGCTTTCGATTTCGTATTTGCACTATGAGGTTTTCGTCCTCAGTACTGTCAGAGAAATGATCCACGAGTGCATCACTCAACGTCGACCAAGTGTAGTGGTTCCGCGAGCGTGCGGCAAAAAGCAAGTGAGCATATAGACAAACTTGTTCGAAATCTCCGTCAATGGTGCGGTCCGTGAACCACTCCACTTGACGGATAAATTCGTCCACTGCGGCCCCTTTAAATTTTAAACCCCAGTGGGACATAATGCGGTGAACGTCCTCTGGACGCAAACATCGGGTTCTGGTAGTCGATTGGGCCCACCACTCCTCCAGCTCAGCTCGTGGGACCTGCCTATTTTGACCCTCATTGAGGGACATGTTGGAGAGGCGTCTAGCGCACTCTTCCTCCACCATCTTCTTCATCACTTCCTCGAATCCCTGCGGGAGTGAAGTGTTGTGCGGTTGTATAGAGGAAAATCTCCACTGATCAATACGTGGCAAGCTAGCTGCACGTTGTACCGGAGGTGGTGTTGGCAGTGACATTAAGAGTGGTCTTAAGACCGGTTGATTCCTGGGTGATGGTGCTTGCATCAACGGGTCGGAATGTGGTGGCTGAGACCTAAGTGAATTTTGTGCTGGCTGGGATTGTAAACCGAAACTATTGTGGTTCTGGTGATATAATTCAGCAACTGGTTGTGCCTGTGGCTGGATGGATGCCAAAGGGGGCGTCCCTTGAAAAGCTGAATCCGATGGGCCTCCTTGGCTGCCCACCATGTTGGCGTGTCTGGTTTTGGTTCCATCCGGGTATGGAGTAACGCCCTTCATATATCCCATTAGGTGATGAGTAATTTTCAGTGGACACTAGCGGCCTAAACTCGGAAGAGCTCGGGCTCAGAGCGGCCTGGGACCTCGCTCGGGTCATCGGCGGCTCTCGTCGAGGGATAGCACCTCCACCCGGTGCTCCGGGTGGTGGGGTGTAATTGAGCGGCATGGCTCTCTAAACTAAGCCGTATACCTTTAAATACTTATATACTACGATTCTAAACAGTAAAAATTGAAGCAAAAGAAAACGTTATGAAAGAAGGAAATCGGTACAAAAAAAATATTAAATGTTAATCCGATCGCGGCACGATAGTACTCTAGGGTAATAATAATATGTTTTTGCTTCCGTTCTCATTGAAAGGCATTCCTCGTCCTCCTCAAAAAAAAAACTTCGAACATTTCAGCAGAAAGGAAACAGCCCCAATAGGGAGAAGAGAAAATTGTTGCAAACAAATGGGGATGAAAGGAGCAAAAATGATCACCTGCTAATGAACTTCATTTCTGCCTCTCAGGTCTCGGGAAGGTGAAGTCGCTTTCCAGTAGTAAACTCCTGTAGACGTAATTCTCCAACCTCCCTCGACCCTCAATACCATACATGACGAACAAAGCCAAGCAACCAAGTCTGCTTTGTAAAAGAAACTACTCGGGAGGTCAGTGTCTACACAGAAAGGTGGGTACGTCATTCAGGGAACCTGGATAGAATACCGGGAGTAAACTCCCGATACCGGTAATTCCAAATGAGCTCGTTACTGAATGGGTACACCACATGCAAAAGCACATAAACGAACACGCCATACACACAGCCTGTCGTGGGATAGGTTGTGGATAGGACATACTACGTTACAAGGATCGGGTTACTACATGGATTTGGATAGGATTCATGGAAAAAAATATATATATAGCCAACGTCTTGCGACCCTGATTGCGTAAAGCAGACATATGGAGGACGAGGCCTTCGAAAAGTTTCAAGACTTTGACATGGGGGCCTGATATTGAACTCTGAGGTAGTCTGGAGTCCTAAGATGACCGAAGCCGATCCTAACTGTAAATTTTCGGGCCCCACGTTGGGCGCCATTTGTAGCATTGGTGCTTACCCGTAAGGGTGGGAGACGAAGGTGGCTTGGTCGTGAAGATCGCCTGAGTACTTAGTACTAAATCCTTCTCAGGAACGGATAATTTCGCGTGTCGCTGGGCCAGCTCAGCTACCGTGAGATGTGGGTGGGGGTCTCGAAAGGAAGCCGTTCCTGCTCCGCATGCTACAAAAATAGGTAAAAAAACACGCGAAGCCCTTTTTGGTCTCACTAGGGGTCGTGATCCAAAAGAACAACAAAAACAAAAAAAAGGCAAACCATCCCTCGAGGTTAATCCTCCCTGCTGAAATGTATTCAGGGTGTCCCAGATGTAGAGGGACACCACGCCAATCCTTACCCGACCGTTAAACGCGGGGCAACAGTTATGCGTTCACCCAAAGACGCTGCGAAAAGAAAGAAAGGAACGCCCTGCACAAGATCCGGAAGCAAAAACTTGGTTTTTACACAAGATTCATTCTTTAATATTACTTAAAAGGTACAAATCGCCATAACTCCTTAAATGGAGAGAGTGAATTACGAAAATAGAGCAAGTTTTTCATCAATGTGCCCAACTAACACTTATCTCCAAAGCCGCATCTATATACAATTTTGCAGATTTTTTTTTTTATATTCAATCGTTTCTGTGTATATATATACAGTATAATGCGTTTCATAAACCACGGTCATATTTCAATTATATGAAGTTATACTAGTGTTACAAAAAAAAACTCATTCAATTTATATCTATACTTCGGTTTTTCCCTAGAGTCGTTATTTTTTTTAAATATAACTTAAATGCTTTTAAGCTTTCCCTTTTTGTTTGGCGTGTGTATATGTGTGTGAGTTGTCTCGTAATCTAGATGCTAGATTGCTTACGTGTTCTGTGTGTTGTTTGTTTGATCTTTTCTTTTTAAATTAGTTACGTCAGGCAATTTTGACTTTTTATGTATGTATTTTAATGTATATCTATTTCTTATAAACTATGTTCATATAAGTATAATCGTTATAATTATAATATATCCTCTTCGTAAATCGTAGATTTTACATACATATATACATATCTCTATTGTTTTGATATTGCCATTTCACTTCTTCTGTTTATTTATTTTTTTTCTCACGTGTCATAATAATGCATTATCTGTATATAATGTTATTTTGCTTTATTCTAAATTTATAAAAAAAAAACTCTAACTCTGCGCGCTTGTTTAAATTTGTGTTGGGGTTGGTTTTTTTCTCCTTGATTAATTCAATAACAGTTAAAACAAGTCTAACGAAAAAATAAAGATAATGCAATTGATAAAAAGGAAATACGAACGCGCATATTGTGGTGTTGGTTGGGTTTTTTTTTCTTTAGGCTTTTCGCACGTTTTTCTGTCGTTTCTATTTCTTGAGCACCCTTTTGAACACTTTTATTTAGTATAATCATATATCGCAGACGATTGCTTCGTTAGCAATCTGTTCAATATTCATTTCCTTCTCTACTTGGAAAACCAAGATATGTAAACAAGAGGAAAATCGAATGAATTAACCAACTAATAATTCTGATTACTTTTAAAATCCAACCTACATAAAAGCACCGTTCACCTTATTTTAATTCTATTGTACTATTTACAAAAAAAAAAAAAAAAACAAAATTTGTAGCCTCTTTCATATTCATGAACGCATCTTGTACTTTGTGATCCCCTACTCCGTGTCCATATATGTATCCTACACCACGTTGAAGTAGTTCATGTGCGTAAAATTATTCCGATCGTTTCAACTACAGTCACCGCACTTCTATCATTGAATTTCGATTTTGAATTTCAGGATAAGACCCCGATTTATGGAAGATGCGAGCTATATGTATTTATTACAGAAAACTCTCACCTCCGTGTTCATATGTGCATCCTACACCACGTCGAAGTAGTTCATGTGCGTAAAATTATTTCGATCGTTTCAACTACAGTCACCACACTTCTATCATTGAATTTCGATTTTGAATTTCAGGATAAGACCCCGATTTATGGAAGATGCAAGCCTTGGTCACACCGAGGACTATACATTTCGCCAATCTACTCGTCCGCTGCTCTCGCTTCTCACCAGTTGCCACTCCGCTCTATCGCACATGCCGAGCTTCCGATCTCGCGAAGATGAAAATTCCCTGTCCGCCCACGGCCGCGCCTATATCAATCTGCAGATTGGATAAACTGGGGATTCTTTCAAGTGCCGTGCTACGAGTAGGACGTGTTTTGGTCCAGTGAGATGTAAAATCGTTGAAAATCGTCATTCATGTCCGCCATCGGCACACTTTTTCTAGTTTTGAGCGTTTCAGTATAAATAAACTTCCGCAGTGAATATTTATCGCGGACATTGCGATATCAATTTTGGCTTTGGCGGCGTTTGAACGAATTGACTGTCAATTGCCGTGCTATAAGTGGAACGTGCTTATGTGACTTGTGATAAAAATCGTCGAAAATCATTATTTATGTGCGCCATCGGCACATTTTTTCCTGTTTGGTGCAATCCAATATTAATAAACCTTCGCTGCGAATATTTGTCGCGGGAATTACGAAATTAATTTGTCTTTGCCATCGTATACTTTGGAAATTGGAAAATCGTGCACATTTTCTTCGACAGGTCAAGTCCCGTGCTACAAGCAGGACGTATTTTGTGACTTGCGTGATCAAGTTATTCGAAAAGCGTCATTTGTGTGCGCCATCGGCACACTTTCTCTACTTTAGTGTGACTTATTATCAACCTGCATTTTGTGCCGTGAAATCTCAGCGACGGATAGCAGCTGACATCCTACCTTCTAACAAACCCAGCGCTTTCAGCGGAGTCCGTCCAGCGGGCCCCCGGCATGTTGCCGCGTGGTGCAAGGGACCACATTTTTTTATCGAAAGAAACCCCTTCAAGGATGTCGCAGAATGTATAACACCGAAAATTGAAACCGGGATGTCGCAGAATATATAACACCGAAAATTGAAACCAGGTCAAGTTCCGTGCTGCAGGCAGGACGTATTTTGTGACTTGCGTGATCAAGTTCTTCGAGAAGCGTCATTTATGTGCGCCATCGGCACACTTTCTCTACTTTAGTGTGACTTATTATCAACCTGCATTTTGTGCCGTGAAATTTCAGCGACGGATAGCAGCTAATATCCGACACAAACTTTGCAAAATCGAAAGAAACCCCTTCAAGGATGTCGCAGAATATATAACACCGAAAATTGAAACCAGGTATGACAAAATCAACGGCATATACACCTACATAATAGAATTAAGTGTTAAGAAATTATACATAATAAGAAGGAAGGCCGGTTAAATCCTAGTGGGCTTTACTCATAAGTACACGGTAAAGCCGGGTATGTTTTATATTTTTTGATAATGATGACCTTACCTGTGCCTATCTCGGCATATATGAACTATAATTATCGTCATAAACTAAACTGGTAAAAAAAAAAAAAACAACAACCAAAAAAAAAAAAAAAAAATAATACTCCTAACAGGAATCATAATTAATTTTATGCTGTTACGAATGGCTCTGTTTTGATAAAAATATAGATGCTAATTCCGAACGGTAACACTCTTAAAACAAGCTTAAGGCCACAATATACCCAGCACTAAATAATACTAATTGATCTTGTCATTAAAGATCTTAGCAATTGTTTTCTAGACAATTAATTGATTTAAAAAAAAAAACCCCATCTTTTCCTTTTCTCTAAACGAATGAAAACTGCTTGCAAAAGAGCCACATTTGGAGAGACGCCAATAATGGCAAACAATAAAATACAAATTTTAAGCAATGATGTCATAAAAATGGCTGAGCCACAAAATCCTAACGAAGATCAGCAGCTTCCTTTCCCTCCCCCCCCCCCTCTTTTGTCTATGAAACCAACAGCGCCTTGGGCAACGCTGCAGTTTCTGACACCATCTTAATAGAAGATGAGTGCTCATCCAATGAGATGTACGATCTTAATGATCCTAACTATTCATACACCTGTAAGCCTCCTGCTCCGGTTAATGAAACGCCCAAAGGGCAATTTCCTAACTCACAAAGTTACATACTCGAGGACACACCACCCCCACTCGTGCCTAGGAGGGATTGGTGCCCACCTATCTTCATTAATAAAATCAAAGCACGAACCATCAAAATTATGATGGACGAAATCCCCAATTCTGACTATAGAGTAACACACTACTCTGAATATAGACATAAGCTCATAGTGGCTTATATCAACACCTACAGTAAGGTGATGGATATTTTAAAAACCACTCCGGCCGAGGGCCATTCTTACACACCTACGGCACTTAAAAAATTCCCAATTATAAAGAGAGGCTGTGGAGCCCAGTTCCTTGCAGACGAAATCAAAGAGGATATTCTATCTAAAAGACCGGAGCTCAAGCAAGATTCGTTCTCTATTGCGAACCTTATCACTGTATGGTCTAAAAGTAATGATGTCACACTCCCCTTTTTCAAGTTGACATTCAACACCGAAGAGCAAAGGAAAAGTGTCCTTCCCCTCCGATACGTCATTAATCAGAGAGTGTGGTGGGAGAAACCCAAAAACAATAATGTCCTACAATGCTTTAAATGTGAAAGGTTCGGGCATGTAGCAAATAATTGCGCATACTCCCCTAGATGTGTTGCCTGTAGCCTGGAGCATCAAGGGCTTGATTGCCCGAGACGCACTGATCCAGAGCTCAAAAACAATACCCCTCCACGCTGCGTACTATGTAATGCAGAAGGACACCCAGCAAGCTATTCTAAGTGCCCTACACGCCTTCAATACTTGAAAAGACTTCAAGATATTAAAAATAAAAGAGAGGAGGCTAGAAGAGCCCCCGCCATGTTTTTTCAACAGCAACCCCAGCAATGGGAAAACGTAATTCCTGATGTTTCTTACTCGGACGCAATTAGAGCCGGTACTCAAAACCAAAATGAGTTGTCCAACCTTTTTACTGAATGCAAAAAAATGCTAGGTTTCAGTTTTAGTACCCTAATTCAAAAAGCCAAGGACTTTTGGGTCAGATACAGAACCCTTAGTGCTGAAGACAAACCAGAAGCTATCATTTCTTTCATTTTAAATATTACTAACAATGTTTAAAATATTCAATTTAAATATTAACCCCCTGATTTCTACGAACAAACGGATTGCTCTTGCGCAGTTGTTGGATAAACACAAACCCCGTTCATTTCTGAAACTCGCCTCAACTCTAGACATAGAATAGTTATAAAAAACTATGGCATAATTAGGAACGACTCTTACCGAGGAACAGCTATCCTTTATAGAAACAACCTCAGGGTTTGCGAAAACAACATTAATACTGTAAGTAATGACATCAGCGGCACCTTTGCCACCATAAGCTTTAAACAGCAATATGGCGCCAACTTCAAAAAAATCCTTATTGGCTCCGTGTATGTTAAAAGCAACATAGGGCCTGCAATACATCAATACCTTAATTCTGTCCTACAACATGCCAACGAGTTCGACTTTATTCTATTGGGAGGCGACCTCAATGCGAGGCACAGCTATTGGGGGGACTCCTTTAATAACTATAATGGCAATTCCTTATATGATTGGATTAACAGCCCGCTACCATTCCCTATAACGATTTTAAATGCGGACTCGCCCACTTTTCCGAGAGGGGCCTCTTTTATAGACAATTTCCTCATATCATCCGACCTATTACCATTGCAGGCGCACTTATTTAAATGCGAAACTTTTGCGGCTCCTTCCGACCACTTTGGACTCTTATTAAGTATCCCTTTAAGGGATTCCCTACTACCTACAGTCCCCCAACAACCCAAAAGGGATCTCACACTTATCAACTGGGAAAACTTTAATGAAGATTTAGCGGACATAATCGAAGAACCTATCCCGGCTAATAGAATACTCAGTAATATAGAAATAGACAGCTGTATTGAGCACATTTCGGGTGCCATATCATCTTATACATATGAGTACATATAAACTAAATGCATATGATGCCAAATATGATGACGGCTCTTAAACTAGTCGCTAATATGATGGCAGACTTTGAATAATATATAATATAATGAAAATATATCTACTCATACTCTAAATAGACAAACCAACTGGCCGTGATACACAAAAATGTATAGGATAAATCCCCTAGAATATAAGTAAAAAAAAAAAACATGTAAACATGAATATGTATTTAGTTTATATTATTATTAAAATTTATACTCTACTTTACAATAATAAACCATTAGGCCTTGATACACTAAAATGTAAATAATAAAAATTTCTACAATCAAAGCTTTAAGAAAAAATCTATATAAAAAAAAAAAAACAACGGCGAAAATGAATATGTATTGCTGTTATAGTACTTAAAAATTATGGCAGATTGGATGGCAGGTTTTGAACAATCCAGCCACATCGGCGTATAAATCTGACTGTATATAAAACTATATCTGCGCATACTCTAAAACGATAAGCCAACCTGCCTTCGATGCACAAGAATGTAAATATAAATGAAAATATAAAGGTCCATAATAAAATTCCTAGAATCTAAGTGAAAGAAAGAAAATAAATAAATAAAAAAACAAAAATCCTGTGATCATGAATATATATTTATTTAAACATACCGATGTACAAAACTGGATGTATAAACATAGCTATATCTATCCATACTATAAAAGGATATACCAACCGGCCTTCGATACACAAAAATGTAATATTGCTTCAGTTATATTGAACTTATAACAATGGATTTTTATGCATATGTCCTACTACCTTGCAAACATGTATGTACGGTTTAACCTGAAAACAATGAAAGATGTGATAACGAAATCTAGATTATTTATTTTCCTTTTATTTTCTATATATTGAGCTAACCGTACAGAAGAAATGTGACTGGCACACAGCGTGAAGCTACAATTTCAACTCAATCTTTTGGATTACAGAAACGGAGGCAATTCTTGAATCTATAGCCCTAGAACTCAGTACCCTCCCTCTCTGTAGTTCAAACAATAGAGTTAAGTTTTGTTTTGTTTGTACTAAAAATATTTAATTTATAAGTTATTTAGTTTTAAGGCCTATTTGCTCTTTATAAGAGTCAACACCTGTTTAGCCGATGAGCAATGGCTATTTTCTCTTTATATTAAAACATCTATCAGAGATGGGCAAACAAATTGAAATTGTCGAATTATATGCTATATATGTATTTTCTGACAAACTGCGGCTGTCAGAAGTCCAACATCATTAGATAATAAGTGACATACATTGTAATCTTGAAGTCTCAATAAAGAAACTTGTAAACTTGTAAACTTGATTGGATAAACTAAGTATCACATGTACCCTGGTGTTTTCAACAATCGCACTTCTCATTACATACCTGCAGATTCCTCGCGATCTATTATGTTTCGGGTCCGCCGCCTGATACGCCTTCACGCTCGACTTTTCCTGGTCGCTCTGTCAAACTCGTTCCACTCTTCCGGTGGAATGACGTTCAAACCGATTGGAATTTCGACTATTTCGAAATTCCACCCGGTTTGAACGTCAGCCACCGGTAATGTGTAGTGACAAATGTCAACGTCAACACGTAAAGGTGAGTTTGCACCGCGGATCATCGGATCGTGGTGAATTAACTGTCTAAAGCCTCTTATACACAGCCAATTGTTGCCATAGTTGCGAACCCATTTAGGCAGGCAGTTGTTACAAACATTTGCCTGACAAATGAATAGCATTAAGTTAGTATTAACTTCAGAAAATTTTAAACTGTTTACCCATTGTTTGCATTATATTGTATAATTATTCCGTATGTATTATTATTATGTTGGTATGAGATTACCAATTCATTGTTACTTAGCTACTACAATAAGCTAATTTTCTCATTTTATTTACCTTGGGGGGCAAAGACCTCTTCCGTAGTCCTCCGCGTGGGCGCCCCCTGGAACGGCTAACCAAGCCAACCGGGTTTTGCACTGCAAAACATTTGGTAGAGGCACATAACGATGATCACCCTGAATGGCCAATAACACCAGTTCGTCTCAGGAAATAGGCGAACGGTGGGGTTGCAACATAGTTGTGAGAACACCAACACGTCACACCCAGCTGAAAGATCATTAAAAGAACGCGCAATTAAAAACGCCATTGGAGAGCTACCTCTGCGCTATATAAAAAATAGCTCCCAGCGACTCTTAGGACACCTAAGGAAGCAACCCTTCCCCTAAGATTGGGTATGTGGGCTTGTAACCTGCGTACCTGAAATAAATTTACACTCGAAACATTAAACGAGCTTCGGATACCACGGACTGATTCACCGGCAACGACTTTTGGCTACAAACAACGGACCACGATCGGTTTTTGGAAAGTTCGAACGATGTGGGGCGAATGCAATAGTGCGAGGCTCATTGAAGTCGAACGGGAAATGACCGCATATAACATCGATATACTAGGACTAAGCGAAACAAGATGGCCTGGATCGGGATCGACTTTATCACTAAGCTCCCAAACAGTACTGCTCTACTCTGGAAATGAAGACGATATGTCACCTCGAATGGCAGGCGTCGGAATCCTGTTGACTAGGGAGGCACGCCTGTCTCTAATTGACTGGAAGCCAATCTCCGACCGTATCATTACAGCCAGATTTAAATCCAGGGTAAGAAACATCACAATAATTCAGTGCTACGCCCCGACTGAACCAGTGGATCAATCAGCTAAAGACGCATTCTATCACCGACTCGGCGACACCTTCGACAAGGCTCCCAAAGGTGACATAAAGATTATTATGGGGGATCTCAATGCCAAAGTCGGGTCTGACAACCTTGGTTTGGAACACCTAATGGGCAATCATGGTCTAGGCAACAGGAACCAAATGGCGAGATGTTCGTGGAGTTTTGCAACTCTCGTCAGCTCGTCATCGGCGGTACTTTGTTCAAGCACAAACGATGCCATTTAACAACCTGGGTTTCTCCGGATGGCACAACAGAACCAGATTGACCATATACATAGCCATTTCCAAGACATGGAAAAACTGTCTCTTAGACGTCAGGTCGAAGCGGGGTGCTGATACTGGCAGCGATCACCACCTTGTTGTCGCAAAAGTAGGCTTACGAGCGGCAGCGATCCATCGCCCTCAAAATGCAAGAATCTTGCCACGTTTTAATGTGCAAAAGCTTAAAGATCCATCTATAAGACATGCTTATTCCACCGCCTTGCACGAAAGAGCTAATGCACCACCATCTTATGAGACTCCTACAATTGATGATAGATGGAACGTCACTAAGGACTCTGACGACGCAGTCAAAGACCAACTTAGAGCTGAATACCGTTCTCTTCAGAAAGGCGTGCTAAGAAGCGTAAGACGGGACAAACGAAACAACATCAACGCATTAGTGGAGAAGCCAGAGGAAGCGGCTTACCGTGGTGACAGTGGAACCCTTTACAAACTTATCAAGCCATTAACTGGCAAATCTTTTACAGCTGAACATCCCGTGAAAGATAAGGACGGGTCTCTACTGGTCACTGATGAAGACCAACTGCGACGGTGGAGAGAGCACTTCATTGAGGTCCTCAACAACACCTTTGGACATTTGAACTCATCTTCACTAGAAGTAGAAAATATTCCGCAAATAGCCAGAGTTGATACCAATCCACCATCTAAACAGGAATTAACTGTGGCTATTAAATCAATGGAAGCGGGTAAAGCCCCGGGGATAGATGGAATTCCGGTGGAATTCTTTAAGGCGGATATCAACGCTACTGCGGATATTCTTTTCCCCCTTAACCAAGAGTGTTGGGAAACCGAAACTCTCCCTAGAGAATGGAAGAAGGGCGTCATTATTAAGATCTCGGGCGTCATTATTAAGATCTCGAAGAAAGGTAACCTGAAGGATTGTAATAATTGGCGTGGAATTTGCCTCCTTCCCGCAGTCTCCAAACTGATGGAAAAAATCGTCTTAAACCGGATCAAGCAAACAGTTGACCGCACACTGAACGATGAACAGGCTGGTTTTCGCGAGGGCTTTTCATATAGCGACCACATCAACACCCTCCGAATTATTATTGAACAATCCGCAGAGTGGAGATCCCCATCAAGGAGTCCTATAGCGGAGCTCAATGTCACGTCTTACACAGGGGTAAGCTTTCAGATCCCTTCGAGGTATATAGCGGAGTGAGACAAGGCTGCATTTTGTCACCTATATTGTTTTTGATTGCTATTAACGACGTACTCTGCAGTGCGCTTCGTGAACACCAGAGCAAAGGTATCAGATGGAACCTGTTTCAATACCTTCAACACCTGGATTACGCTGACGATATTTGTCTTCTCTCAAATATATGTTGACTACCGGCGTTTCGGGTTCGAATCCCGTCCACGACGACGTTCGTGGCCATGGATGTGCAGGAGGTGAATGCTGGCAACTGCATTCTCCGAAACCAGTTTATGCCAACGAAACGTGAACTGGGCCACATGGAACAGTTGACGCGCTATGCCCCACAAGGGGTTAGGGCAATTGAGTAAAATATATCGGATCATCTAGTTCAAATGACGGATGCCCTGCATCGCGAAAGTAGCAATGCAGGGCTTAAAATCAATGCTGCCAAAACTATGTACTTGAGCTTGGATCCAGGAAGACAGAGCGAAATTTGTGTTTCGGGGCAGACGGTGGAAAAGGTGGACAATTTTTGCTACCTCGGAAGCGTAGTTACAGCAGATGGTGGAGCGGATGCTGATGTACAGTCTCGCATCAATAAGGCTCGGGCAGCTTTTTTCGGTTTAACTCCTTTCTGGCAAAACAACAACATCTCCAGACGTACCAAACTCAGAATCTTCGAAACCAAAATAAAATCTGTGCTTCTTTATTGCTGTTCAACTTGGAAGGTGACCAGGGCGATAACAACTAGATTGCAAACTTTCGTGAACCAGTGTCTACGGCGTATCCTGCACATACGCTGGCCGGAGGTCATTTCTAACGACGACCTCCTGTTCATTACTGGCCAGGACAGGATAGGCACCTCTATAAAAAGGCGAAAATGGCAATGGATAGGTCACACACTCCGAAAGGGGCCGGAAAACATTGCTAAACAGGCCCTCGATTGGAACCCAGAGGGAACCGATGCAAGTCGCCGCGTCCCGCGTTGGAAGACCTAGAAACACCTGGAGAAGATCAGTTGAGGTCGAGGGTAAGTCATTAGGGAAATCGTGGAGACAGTTGAAGGCGATGACGGCGAACAGGACGAGGTGGAAAGTCGGCGTGGTTAATGCCCTACAACAACAAGGGGTTGACAGGATCCAGAGAGAGATTTACCTTAAGTGAATAGTTTCATTTGGTAACTTTTAGAAATTGTTTACTTATTACAATAATTTCATAAATTTGTCATGATCCGGTCGATCATTTAATCAGATTGGCCGAGCTGTAGTGTTTTATATTTTGACCGTTGTAAAAATTTCAAAAAACATTCTATTCATAGATGGCGTTGACATGTCTGGTATATTTTGGTAGTATGGCTAATATTACGTTTACACTATCCCCAGATTACTTCATCTGCTGTTTAATCTAGGTGTGGTGAGTTTAAAATTGTATGTATTTGACAGTTCCAGATTAAATCAGCCGGCGCAGATGAAGTAATCTGGGGATAGTGTAAACGTAATATTAGGCTCTAAAAAGGAGAGTACGCTCGCGTCCATTTTGTTGCCATCGAATGGAGATTTGTGCCCATTGAATGGACATATGAGAGAGAGAGAGACAGCACTAATGTTGTTAACTGGGAGCTGTCATTTTTACATGCATTTCACTCTCCATTCGTCGTCAACAAAATTGCGTCGAGTGTACCTTCCTATTTAGTGCTCTAGTATGGCCAAAGATTAACCATAAGGAAGATACCCTACTTCATACAAATTAACGCGACTGACTAGTAGTTACATACGTGTTGGTTCTCATATGCGTACACGAAGGGGTAATGCCAACTAACAAGCATGTTACTCACACATTTAAACTTTATAGGCAGTTGTCATTACTGAAGTGTTGCCGTCTCTATCTGTCTTAAGGGAATTTACCTTTGAATTATTGGCAAAGATTAAACATGAGTGCATCCCGTCCAGTTCTAAAAACTAAATCGTACTAAGTGAGGTATCTTCCTTATGGTTAATCTTTGGTATGGCAGCACGAGATGTCAAGTTCATGTATGTAGAGGAGGGACTCGAAATTGAACCGCGTAAGCGTTAGGACGCTTGCTACAATAATTTGTTTAAATAAATTTTCAAGTAAAGTAAACGCGTTTAATTTACCAGCAAACACAAAAGTTGGGTAAATAACATGGAAATGAGTATAGACATGTTAGACGATATTCCAGTAGTGTTTAGGCCTTATCGTATGAACCCGTCAAGTTGACAAATTGTCAAAGAGATCACATACGATCTTTTAAATAATGGAATTATACGCGAGCCAAATTCCCCTTTTGCGTCTCCAGTTTTATTAGTAAAAAAGAAAAATGGTGACTCCAGATTATGTATAGATTAGCGGAAATTGAACACGAAAATTAAACAAGATCGATATCCATTACCTCGTATTGACGATCAATTGGACGTGCTCAAAGGCTATAATTATTTTACTACTCATGACATGGCATCAGGGTACTAGACTAGCACGTACATACATACATAGCGACTAAAACTCTAAACATAAAACTGCTTTCGTGACGCCTGACGGATATTTTGAATTCAACACAATGCCATTTGGAATATGCACAGCACCTAGCATATTCCAAGAATGATAAATAAAATTCTTGGAGTTTTACGAGTATCGCCGTGGCATATTTCGATGACATCTTGCTTCCATCAAAAGACTTCATATCAGGTCTTGGCAATTTGGATAAAATACTCGATGTAATAAAACAGCATAATCTAACGCTTAATCCAAAGAAATGTGAGTTCTTCAAAACGGAAATAAATTATTTAGGATTCGAGGTTAGCCGAGAAGGAATTAAACCAAGAGAGGAAAAAGTGAAAATTATCCGGTCCCCCAAAACATTCATCAAGTCCGACAATTTTTAGGACTTACCGGATTCTTCCGTCAATTCGTAAAAAAACTATGCGTTGATTGCGAAGCCCTTGACTTCGTTACTCAAAAAGGATCAACAGTGGAACTGGTCGGAAGCACAACAACAAGCATTTGACATGCAGCGACATGTTCTAATAAACCGACCAGTGCTGCAATTATATAATCCAAAAGCTGAAACTCAAGTACACACAGATGCATCAAAATATGGACTGGGAGCGATTCTTCTACAGAGCGGTCAAGGTGAGAAACTACATGCCGTCGCTTATCGCAGCCGAAATACTATGCGACATGACGAAAATTATCATTCGTACGAATTGGAGGCACTAGCAGTAGTTGAGGCTCTCAATAAGTTCAGGGTCTACCTTTTAGATATTGAATTCACCGTAGTAACAGATTGTAATGCAGTGAAAGTTGCTGCCGAAAAAAAAGATCTGAATGCCCGAATCGCTAGATGGTGGTTAACACTACAGAAATTTACATTCAAAGTAGAGTATAGACCAGGAACGAAAATGGCACATGTGGATGCCTTAAGCAGAAATCCGACAAAACAAATTGGAAATGATGAAGAGAATCGATCAATAATGCACATTTAGATTGCAGACTGGGTTTTGGCAAACCAGATAAGTGACGAACACATCAAGGTGATTAGTGACGTATTAAATAAAATACCAGAAACGGACTTTGAAAAGCAAATACATGAAGTCTATGAAAAACACAATGAGCGGATTTATAGAAAGACCAAAAGCGGGCTGAAATGGATTATCCCTATAGGCATGCGTGCAGAAATTGTCAGGCGCGCCCACGACGAATTCGGACATTTCGGAATAGAGAAAACCCTTAGGAAACTAACTAAAGATTATTGGTTCCATAATATGCGCTCATATGTTGAAAAGTATGTACATTAAAATTTGCATTCCAGAGCCAATCTAAACGAGAGAGTAATTACTCACTCAGATCGCATACCAAGCTGTTTGTGTCTCTCTGTGGCAAATGTTCATGAGATTTCACAGAGAAGGACGCAAACACCTAATTATGGCGACGAATCCATTTCGTATTGGAAGCATTATGAATAGCCGTTTTCGTTTCAGCCGGAATTACATCCATATTCATACAAAACGACAGATCCAGTCCAGGTCTCGTATGATCTCATCGGATCTAAGTTGAGAGTGAATTGGTTGAACGTCAACTTGTTTCACCCCTATCTAAATGTATACTGAGTCGCTCACGCGGCGAAGTATTTGTATGTTGGCTGTTTAAGTTCGCTCGTCGCAGATCCGTGACGTTCGATTCATGCCGGGGACACACCTATCCAATCATACTCCGATCATACAGTCGGACGAGTATGAGAGGGAAATTATATGAGATTTCGGACGCGTTGTGGCTCGGGCTTTAGTTCACACTTTTCCGATACGCGTCCAATCATACTCCGTTCGAAACCCAATACCATTTCCTTCTCATACACTAGTTCGACTGCATGATCGGAGTATGATTGGATAGGTGTGGCCCGGGCTTCAGTCTGATATGAGACGAGTGAATCGAAAACGGCTATTGAGATCGCGTGCCAACGTCCAACGAAAAGCTGTTGCATCTATCTCTGGCTCTCTCTGACAAATGTAAATGATGGCTAGTAAAGTGAAAAACGACGGCGACCGTGCGCTCGTCGGGTAAGGGGAACCATGCGAAATTGAACGATGATCATGACGCGCTCATCGTTGTGGGTGTGGCTTGTTGCAAGTGTGTGAATGAAAAGTGTGTTATGAAAAATCAGAAACTGAATCTTTATGGTTGCAAACAAACTCAAGATCTTCGAAACCAATGTAAAATCTGTGCTTCTTTATGGCTGTTCAACTTGGAAGGTGACCAGGAAGATAACATCATCATCATCATCGTGGCGCGACAGCCCGTGACCGCGTCCTCCAATTTTGGGAGCCCAGCAGCTGCGCGGCGTCCACACCTACTGAGCTCTCCCAACGAGATCTCGGTCGTCCTCGCAGTCTCGCTCCGTCGACTCGTTCTGCATTCATTACTCTCTTAGGCATGCGATCATCGTCCATTCTTTGTACATGCCCTGCCCATTGAAGTCGTTGTAGTTTGACGATTTTCGAGACTTGCAGCTCATCGTACATTTCATACAACTCATGGTTGTACCGGATGCGCCATCCATCTCGATCGCAAACAGCCCCGAAAATTCGACGTAGAACCTTACGTTCGAAAGTGTCTAGCATGTTTTCGGAGGCTTGAGTTAGGGTCCATGCTTCGCAGCCATAGCATAGCACGCGGAGCTTCGTGTTTCTGTGCACATGTTTCGATTTCATTATGGGGAGAACCGAGAAAAAAGTCTTATTAGCTAACTGTACCCGTCGCTTGATTTCGTCAGTTTCGTTGGCGTCCCTTGACAGGTTGCAACCCAGGTAGATGAAGTTGTTCACGAACTCGATGTTGAGGTCCCCCACGTTGATGCTCGGTTGTGCAGGTGTCCTTGTCACCGATTGCATCATTATTTTAGTTTTTAGGAAGATAACAAGTAGATAGCAAACTTTCGTGAACCAGTGTCTACGGCGCATCCTGCACATACGCTGGCCGGAGGTCATTTCTAACGACGATCTCCTGTACATTACTGGCCAGGACAAGATAGGCACCTCTATAAAAAGGCGAAAGTGGCAATGGATAGGTCACACACTTTGAAAGGGGCCGGAAAACATTGCAAAACAGACCCTCGATTGGAACCCACAGGGAACCGATGCAAGTCGCCGCGTTGGACGACCTAGAAACACCTGGAGAAGATCAGTTGAGGACGAGGGTAAGTCATTAGGCAAATCGTGGGGAGAGTTGAAGGCGATGGCGGCAAACAGGACGAGGTGGAAAGTCGGCGTGGTTAATGCCCTATGCCCCACAAGGGGTTGACAGGATCCAGAGAGAGAGATGGTTGCAAACTAGCCAAATGTAATTGCTGATTACATTTTGCATCACATTTATACAGGAATTGAAGCGATTTATTTGTAAAATTTTACTGACTTTTATAAAACCCTCTTAGCACTTTCGATATATTAGAAACAACCTAGCCGAGGGCTAGCTTGTCGAAGGTATGATACTCTTCACGCTTCGCTTCGTTATGACTTATGGTGCCTTTGCCACTTTGAAATTAGTAGTAAAACTTGTTCCGATTTCATTGTTCCTATGAGAGGTATATGAAATAGTAGGCCGATTTCAACCAAATTTAGGAAGATGGTTTGGTAGTCAATATGATTAAAAATATGAAATTTGGTAAAGATATCTTCAGAAATAAAAAAGTTTTTCTAATAAAAACTTGCTTTTGGAACGATTGTTCCTATGACAGCTATATGATAAAGTAGTCCAATTTGGAAATGTGATTTAACTGTAGATACTATTGATTCTTGTGAAATTTTAAAAAGATATCTTTAGAAATAAAAAAGTTTTTCTCACAAAGACGAATTTTTGGACCGGTCATTCCTATGGCAGCTATATGACGTAGTGGTCCGATTACATTGGTTCCGACATATATACTGCAATAGAAAGAAGGCTCTGTACAAAATTACATCTTGATAGCTTTAAAACTGAGGGACTAGTTTGCATAGAAACAGACAGACAGACGGACAGACGGACAAAGCTTAATCGACTCGTCTCATCATACCGACCAAGAATATATATAGTTTATATGGTCGGAGACTCTGAGGTCAGTTTGTAGGAAGTCATTTAATAGAGCCAAACATATCAGGGCTCAAGTGGACTGGATGACTTTTAAGCAGCGTTGCCAACGGCTATTTCTCAAATTTCCCAAAAATTTACGTAAAATAACCCGAATTGGGGGAAAACGAGATCCTAATTCCCCACATAGGTTTCATATAGGTTTCGCAAGGAAAAAACGAGTTTTTTATCAATATTTTCATTATTATTATTCAGTTTTATCAATTTTCTGCCATATCTTCGCTGTTAACATCTTATTTGTTGGATTGAAACTCAAACTACCTCCTTGTTTTTTAACTTCCTCTCTGACAGCCATTAAAGAGACTACAGTATCTGTATTTAAGCGGTTTCGGTTTTGATTTTTTTTAAGGTCGCTGAATTTTCGTTCCACTGACGCGTTTGCAAATGGTAATATAAGTAATAAACCGATGACAATTTTTAAATTTGGGAACATATATTGTCCCGCCCTGTTTTTTAAACTAAATACTTTACCCCATTAACTTTGGGCATCATCTTCTCCATCAAGTCCATTTTGAGCAAAATCTAACATAGCGTAAGCTCGCCACTCGTCGTCCAATTTTTGCATTGTTACGAATTGTTTTAGTTTCGGAAATCTCTTCAGCACAGGTATCAGTGATTTCATTTGAAGGTAGAAATCTTGGCATGTTTTATAGAAGTTCAAAATAGCCGTACTCGGAACATTTTCATCTTTTTTCAAATTTTCCATACTTTCGGTTGCTTTTACTCCAATATATATCATCTCCAAGTCCAAAAAATGAGCTGTATTTCTGAATTCTGCTTTTAAAATGTTATCAAATGATTTGACGGAGTTTATTTCTAGGTAGTTGACTGACAGCGTTTTTAATAGTTTTTCCACCTCTGGTTTTAGTCTATGCAAAAGTGATGTTGCCGCTTGAAACATTGTATTGAAATCAGTCACCAGAGAAAGTACATATGACAAGAATCCCAAGTATATCAACGTAAATTGGGTGTTCATTACTGTTAGCATTCCCTCAGTAGTTTTCGAAGGGTCGGAAAAGGCCGATTCCATCAGGTATGCTTTCGATGGTATGTATTGTTCTAACACACGGTCTACGCAAGCCTTTAAGGATGGCCATCGTGTTTGAGCCGGTGCTAGAATTTTATGTACATACATCCACTTCGAAAAACTGCTGAAATTCTTTTAATTTGTTTTGACGATGTGAGCTTCTACTGAAGTGAGATGCAATGGAAAGCAAGAAATCCTCGATGTTTTCTTGGCAATTTTAAGCAGGCCTTCGATGCAGATAGATGGATCATATGGCAGGAACATTTTACAAGAGCAATATGAGGCAAATCCTTCTTCAAAATACAAAGTATCTACACTGCATGCAGATACATCGGAACATGGATATGTCTTTGGCTACCGACTGCATGGAACCTGTTGTGTTGAAGATATCTACGTAAGTTTTATAAAGATCCCAGTATAGTTATACTGGATGAAATCATTCGACAAAACACGTCCCACGCTTTCGGTAGGCATAAGACATATCCATGTACCGATGTATCTGCATGCAGTGTAGATACTTTGTATCATTTTCAAGACATACCGTCCCGCATAGTGTACAGGAGAATACAAATTAACCCAACCGTTGCCCCGTGTGTGGATCAACCGATCATATACTCTACATATTTTATATGCGCCTGTGCTTCGTTAGTACGTAAATCCGCAATCGATCGCGTCAAGCCGCGGTCTAGCTAAACACACTTACTATTAGATACTTAGATAGTACTCGTCTAAGTCTAAAGACGGTAAGCGCGACAACACAATTTTATTGCATTAACGTTTACGTTATCCACGCTGCACAAACTGCATCATTTGCACTATTCTCCTCACTAAATCAGAATTGTGCACTGTTAGTTGATATATCATCGATCGTGATAGTACGCGGTATGCGCGATACAAGTACGGTCTTAAGTTCCTTACATCTCACGGGAAAAACACGTTGGTGACCTTGGTGACACTGATTTCAGTCGGCTGGATGGGATTGGCCATCACAAGAAAGGGGTTGATCCGCCGCGGAAGTGTAGTCCAAGGTCCGTGGAGCAAGCATCTCTTTCGCACTTTCGCCGATGACGAAGCAACACCCATCCATTGAACTTCTTCGACTCAACCGTCTCTCCATTGCGTGCATACGAGTGTGTGTGTATGTGTGTGTGAAGTTGAAGCTATTTCCCAGCCTACCCCAACGATTTTCTTACTGAGTCAGGTTAGTGACTAATTGATGAAAACAAAAAGATTGGTGTGAAGGAGGAGCCATAGCGATGTGCACGAGTGAGGGAGACAGGTTGTCTGGATGTGGCTGGTGTTGTGAGCAGATTTGAATCACGAGGGGATGGCAGTTGAATGATGCTGATTTGTATTATGGGTGCCTGGTGGTTTAGTCAGTTCATGACGCGATGTTTTTCGATTTTCGTGAGTTCCCTTTGATGACTGACTGGGATTGACTGAGGATCGGCCACTACATTCATATAACTCGGAAAAATTTTCAATGGGCTTGTTTTCTCTACTGACCCCCGAGTAGAAAAACAGACATTTCGTGTGACAGACAGATTTTTAGGATGACCCCCAGCTATAAGACATATCCATGTCAAAAGAAAATACAGAGCAATGTTCACCTACCATCACATTTGCAGTGTCTGACGTAAACCCAACCAAGTTTTCCATGGGTATGCTCTTGTTTTGGAGCATTTGCTTCAAACAGCCATATAGTCCAGATGCAGTTCCTGATGATAATTCAACCATATCCAGAAATATACCACACAGCATGTTTTTTTTCTTTCCGGACATCCTAAGATGCAGCCATAAACATTCAGTTTCATTTTTTTCATCATGCACTTTTAAACAGTCCGTGCGCTTGTCGGGTGACTGTTGGATCCGTCGTCATAATTAGGTGTTTGCGTCCTTCTCTGTGAAATCTCATGCACATTTGCCAGAGAGAGAGACACAAACAGCTTGTCGCGACATCCGTTGGCACGCGATCTGAGGGAGTAAATTACTCCCTCGTCTAGATTGGCTCACTGAATGGAATAATGGTCATTCGAATTACTTTCCCTATTCTGGATACTCCCCATTTCGAAATTCAGCAAATACATCTACTCCCAGTTAAAACTGCAACAAATCACACTTTAATTTTGAACATTAAAAATTTACATGTAGCTATTCACAAGGAGAGACAAGAAAATGCGATACTAGATGCTAGCGAATTTTCAGAATTTAGTAAAACTACAAAAGAAATCAACGAGAATGTGTTTGTCGGCTTGATCCAAGGCCCAATGTCCACTAAATTACATTGCGACCCTCTTAACGAAAGCGACCCTTGCGAGTGCCTAGTCTTACAAAAACCAAAAAATATTCTACTAAAAATGGCAAAGAGGAACTCATGGCTCTTCTTCTTCACTACACAAATCCCAATTCACTTCTCATGTAGGGAAAAGCTGTTAGCTGACACCTTGCTAGGAAATGGAATACTGTCTCTAAAAGAAAGGTGTTCTATCCAAATTCTTCTTAATCATTCTATTTGAAAGTGAAGAAAACAAAACCCTGACCCTTTTCATGCCAAATTTTACGGTACCCAGTTTAAATATTGATTCCACAATTGCACAAGCAATATTGATTCCCACCAGAAGAAATGGTTCTACTTAAAGGAGAAAACACAAACGAAATGATCCGATCAGATGCAATGTCACTACAAGAACTCTATAAAAAAGTCGACTCTGAAAAAAAGCAAATGAGCATGTTGAATTCAAAATTCTTACCAATAGCGTCTCTGTCAATAGGCACTCTGCAACTTACATTAACAATAATTGCTATTCTTATAATTATTGTTAATAAGATCCGTAAAACGTGTACACAAAAAAATAACAATTCTCAAGTCCAAATCTCTTTACATCCGGAAAAGTCCAACCCAAAATGACGCAACCAACTCCAGGAACTCGATGAAATATCCATTCCGTTAGAAAAAGTTACAAAAAAGACCCCGGAACGCGATCTACCTAGTATAGCCATAAATATTGTTACAAGGTTTGGCTTTGAGTTTAATTTTTAGTGTAGTGAACATGGATTGGGGTGACAAAGAAAATAGAATTGCTGTGATTGCACTTCATAAAGTAGGAATGCAACCAAGTGATATTTTTAAGACTCTGCATACCCTTGGTATAAGCCGAATGTTTGTATATCGGGCTATTGAAAGATTTAATGATACGTCTGGAGTAAGTGGCCGTGAAAGAAGTGGCCGTCCGCGAACTACTCGAACACCTCAAGCGGTTAAAGCCGTGCGCGAGAGAATTCGCCGTAATCCTTTTCTGAAACAAAAAATTTTATCGCGTCAGATGAAAATACCCCAAAGTAAAGTAAAATATATATTGATGTAAAACAATTAGTTAGAATAATGTTTTAAATTTCAGAATACAAATGTTTAAATCATATTAGGAATCTCTGTATTGATAAACCCTATTCTAAGAACTAATGTAACTGCGAAAATATTATAATCAAAAATAGATACATAAGTACATAATGTTCAACAACAATTTTTCTAACGTTAGTGTCACCATACACTGTCGAACTCGAACTCGAGCACGAGCCTAGTACAAGTGGACCGGTTTTCTTCACACACATATGTGAAGTGTATGTGTGTGTCAGAGGACATTTGTACTAGGTTCGTGCTCGAGTTCGAGATCTACAGTGTATGGTGAACTTAGATTCAATGGCAATGTATACTTCTAAACAACAACTTACAAAAAAAAGCAAGAGCTTAAACTCAATTGCACACTTTCTTTTTCATAATTTACAAGAGCTTAAATTCAATTGCACACTTTCTATTTCATAATTTACCTTAATTCATTTTTTACTAACGATAAGCCATACGACGCTCAAATAAAATTACCGTGTAACTGTATATCCATAGCAGACACCATTGTAAACTGATATCTTTTCTTACTTATTCATTGGTAAAAATTTATAAATTATTGCATAACAAATGTAAAGTGCAAACGACTCACATTTCACAACATTAACTTTCTTGAGCATAAGTGATTTGCTACTTTCCGTCCAAATCACTTGTTACAAGGGGGGCGGATTGTTGTGTACAATGTGCGTCTTGATCTTACACTTCCGATCGTAAATGCACCTAGCTGGCTCGCGTGCATTCACCTATCCATAAGACACTTGATCGTACACTTACGTTGCCATGCACGCAGCTGGCTTGCGTGCACTCACCTATCCATTGATGAATTCGATTAATTAAAATATTAATGGTCATCAATGGAATTATCTCTGTCTAGGCATCAGCAAAATAGCTGATGACCCGACTGTGTGGTGTCGCAAGTGAGTTACATATGAATTCACTATTTCACATGAAAACAAACACGAGTTTATCTAAATAAGAACTTTATTTTTTCAATCTGACTTAACTTAATTGCTTGCCATCTAGAACTAGACTAGTTGCTACTGTCTTGCTTCTGTTACTTATACTCTTCCTTTATCTGCACTTAAGGTCATTTGGTTCATTCTCTTTTCTAGATATAATATTATTTTGATAAGCTATTTCTTGTACTTATTAATTTCTTATCTGGTTGTTAGATTCCCATACTGTCTTGCTTCTATTACTTATTATCTGCATTTAAGGTCATTTCGTTCATTCTCTATTCTAGATATAATAAGATTTATTTCTTGTACTATGTTTGACCTGAACTTAGTAATTTCTAATCTGGCTATTTCCTTAGATTCCCAATTCCGTTAAGTGTGATAATAATTCCAATTAATCTGGATTGAAAGAGTAATATGTAACATGTACTTATTATATATGTTTAAGTTGTGGGTATGTATGTTCAGCTGGAGGCTGGTACATAACCCGACCCTGCTTAAGTTTGTTGTCGTCCTCGACACAAAATGACTGATGTTTATCTTCGATAGGTAATTTATTATTTTAGGTTGTTTCATTTCATTTTCTTCTTTTCCTTTCTTTGTTTCTATTTTTATATTAATATTCGTATTCTTCTTCTTTAGGTATAGGAATATTATTATGCTAATTATTATTGTAAATATAATGAATATAATTGTAGATCCTATTCCTATCATATTTGTTCTGTGAGCATATTTTAATTCATTGATCTTGTTAAGGTTCTTAATTGTTTCTACCTGTATGTCTTCTATTTTTATTGTTTGATTGTACATTTGGATATTCTTTATAGGTTCAAGCGTTAATACTTGCTTGAATTCCTTTACATTGTTTGTATATGTTTTGTTGATTAACAATATTTTACAATTTGCGAATCTTATGATATATGATCCTCTGATGTCGTACTCTTTTTCGTTACAATTTTGTTTTATCTTCCCGTTTATTTCTATTACTACTATTAGCCCTTTTTCTAGTTCTTCAACTTTATTAAAATTTTCGTATTTAATTATGTAATCTTTGGTTTGACATCCTAAATTTTTGGTTAGAGATTTTGTTTTCTTTTCTATTTCATAATATCTATCATTGAATAACACTACTTGCTTAGTTTTTATGTTTAATGTTCTTTTATCTTTTGTTAAGATTTGTTTAACATAATAAGATAACAGTGGTTTTGTTAGGACTGGGATGTTAATTATGAATATTACAATGTTATTTTTGGTTAAGACATTTATTGCAATTTCTTTTAATTCTTCGATGGTTAGATCGTAATGCTCAATTTCATCGTGGGTTAACAATGATCTTGTCATTATTCCTATTTTGGCTGCATTAACGTTATCTATTATCTTTTCTAATTCGTTCTTGATATAATTTAGGTTCTGTTCTAATTGGATGGTTTTTAAGATTTTGTTTATTTCTTTGGTTTTATTATCCACTTCGTTTATTATTTTGTTATAAATTGAGTTAGTTATTTTAATATTATCGGTTATTTTCTTTGTATTGTTTTCGAATACTCTATTTATTTGAGTTTGGTGGTTCATTGCTGAGATGGTTTCATGATTATTTTGGTCTATGATATCCAAATGTCTGATGATTTCTTCGTATTCGTCATTGTCGATAAGGCCGAAAAGCCAATTATAGACTACCTACTGGGTTTAAAAGTCCTCTTTTCTTCCTATTTACTAACTCTTGTGCTCTGAATTCGTCTTGGGTCGTTGGATTTTTCTTGAATTTATTGAATTTTAACATTTTTAACTCTCCCTTAATGTTTTTTATTGTTTCCCTTGTATAAGCGTTTGTCACTATATTCTCCTGAATTTCATTGATTGCTTTTTCATACATGGTTAAATCTATTTTATGATAAATTCGTTTGTTATCTTGAATTAGTCTTACTTCGTCTTTCTTTATTAGTATGATTTCTGAATTTGTTTCGACTTTCACTATGTTGATTTCTGCGCTTGCTATTGTAATTAAGCTGATTATCAAAAATACTTTCGTTTCCCAATTCGTTGTTTTCTGTAATTTAGAAATTTCTCATTTTAGTTTTTCTTGATATATTCTTTCTTTCGTTTTATTCTTGATTTATGAATATTAGCTCCATTGTGTTTTAAGTTCCCTTCTTCATCTTTAGTTATTGTTATTTGTCTAAATTTAGGTTGAGTTTTTCTATACTTATTTGTCCATTCTGTAACAAAGATTGGCCCTTCTTTAATTTCTACCTTTTCTTTATTCTTATTATGGTATTTTAACCATTTTTCTTTTTTTTTCTTGAGTTTTTCTCTTACTTTGTTTTTGTCTATTTTTCCAAATTGAATTTCTATGGGTCTTTCTTCTGTCGTTGTATGATAGTTTTCGTTATATTGTTGTACTGCTTTCGTCATTTTTTGCTCTATGTTTAGTTCTTTATTAGTGATTCCAAGTATTCTTATCTGTTCCAGCAGAGTGTTGTGACATCTGCTCATGTCGCTATTTCCTGTATGTGTTTGTGGTGAAGTTAGGTGTAGTTGAATTCCCTCGCTCGTACAATATTCTTTCATACTAAGTGTATTAAATTCGTTGTCAGCTATTATTTTCTTGGGTTTGCCTACGATTGAGTTTCTGTTTCGAAGCGCTTGAATTAATGTTATAGAATTCCTATCTGTCGTTTCCATTGCATATAAGTGTTTTGAGAACTTATCTATAGTTGTGAGAAAGTGTCTGTTATCTGCAAAAAATATGTCTATATGTATTATGTCATTTACGTCATCAGATGTTTCACTAGTTCTGAACTCTTCTTTTAAAGGTTTTCTATCGTATTTTGCCATGCTGCATACTTCACAATTGTCAATGTATTTTTTCATCAATTGTATGAGATTCTTAAAACAGTATTTATCTTTGATCTCCAAATACGCCCCTATGATTACTTGACTTGTGAATTTCTTTGATTCTGTTAATGCATTCTTCTTCGGTTTTTAAATCTTCTGCAGGTTTTGTGCATTTTATAAATCTTAGGTTAGTGTTCCCTGAATATAATTTTATTATGATCTGCTGGATTTTATTCCAAATATGATCATTAAGTTTGCAAAAAATTCCTATCTGCCCCTTCTCCTTCATAAACTTCCGCAAAATTGCTGTTACTTTCTCATCGGTGTTTGTGTCTTTCTCCTCAATATAAATCTTTCTTTTTCCGTTGATTTGTTCGTACTCTTTAGTTTTACTTATTTGTATAATTATCTGTGTATCATATACATATACTAACTATTCCGTCTTTGATCTGAATATGGTCATGTTCATCTTCTATACCGCTGTGCATTGTTGCGCCGTTGCTCTCATTATCTTCTTCTTCCATCAAGTTGATTTCATTTATATCTGTATTAATCCGTGACAAAAAATCCGCTACATTATTTTCCTTCCCCTTGATGTACTCTATATTAAAATTGAACTCGTTTAAATTTATTTTCCATCGTTGTAATTTTGAATTAGGTTCCTTTAAATTGCTTAACCAAACTAGAGGTCTATGATCCGTTTTGATATTGAATTTTACTCCGTAAAGATATGGCCTGAAATATTTGGTTGCCCAAACAATTGCCAGTAGTTCCTTCTCTATTGTAGAATAATTCCTTTCATGTTCGTTTAAGGTTCTGCTTGCGAATGATATAGGGTGTCCGTTCTGCGTGAGGACTGCTCCTAAAGCTTTATCCGACGTATCGGTTGTTAGTGTGAATGGTATTTTAAAATTAGGATATTTTAAGATTGGAAAATATTTTATAAGATCTTTTAGTTTTTCAAATGCTGCTATGTATCTTCCATCTTTGGTGTTTATCTTTCTTCCTTTTTTCAATGCATCAGTTAGGGGTGCTGCTACTTTTGCGTAATCTTTTATAAATTTTCTATAATACCCTGTAATCCCTTAAAAATGACTTAATTCTCTTTGGTGTGTCTGGTATTTTGAGATTTCTGATTGTATTTATTTTTCCTGGATTTGGTTTGATTCCTTCAGTAGTTAAAATGTGTCCTAAGTATTCTGTACTTTTTCTAAAAAATTTACACTTATCCATTTGGATCTTCAATTTATGCTGTCTTAATGTTTCAAATATTCTTAATGTGTTTTCTCTCATTTCTTGCAATGAGGTGCCAAAGATGAGTTTATCGTCGAGATATACTACACATGTTTTATTTATATGTTCCCTTAGTACTTCGTTAATCATCCTTTGAAAGGTTGCTGGAGCATTTTTCAGACTGAATGGCATTCTCACGAATTCGTAATGCCCTTGTGGTGTAGAGAAAGCGGTTTTGTGTCTATCTCTGGGGTGCATTTCAATTTGGTGGAAGCCTTTGGTAAGATCTAACGTCGTGAAGTACTGAGCCCTGCCCAATTTATCAAATATTGAATCAATATTCGGAATTGGAAATTTATCATCGATAGTTTCTTGATTTAATTTGCAATAGTCTATAACTATACGCCATTTTTGTTTGTTACTATTATCCATCTTCTTTGGTACAACCCATATAGGTGCGTTGTATGGAGAACTGGACTGTGTAATAATACCCTGATTTAACATATCATTTATTTGTTCCTCCACCTCTTTCTCATGAGCTGGTTGGAATCTATAAATTTTTGAATACAAAGGTCTGCTATTATTTGTGATAATTTCATGCCTAATTGAGGATGTACAAGTCAGATTTTCTCCTTCCTTGTACAGAATATCATCATATTCCTTGAGGATATTTTTAAGCACTTTAGTTTCTTCTATGTTTAAGTCTTCATATATTTTTTCATGATTATTACCTTCATTTAACTCTTGATAATTTAATTCTTCCGGTAATGCGTAATCAAATGCTAACTTTCTGTTATTGGTTAGCATATATCCCTCTCCTAAGTTTAAGGTAACGTTCATTGAACGCAATAGGTTCTGTCCCATAATTGCCCTGAACGGTTTGGTCCTAAAACTCATTCTATGCCATATAATCCCTGTTCCTTCTTCATATCCGAATTCTTTCGGTGTGATAGTTCTAATTTTCGCTGTGACTTCAAGACTTCCTTGAATTCCTGCCATAATTACTGGTCTGTCTAATTTAATAATTCGTGAATTTGGTATTTCGCAACCTACGTCTAAACTAGATACTGCAGCTCCCGTATCTATTAAAGTTGGGATTTTTATACCCTCAATTTCTAGTAATATTATTGGAAGTTCGTTTCCAAGGCGGGTACCTGAAAATTTACATCCATTGCATTTCTACTTTGTTGTGTTCGCATTGTAACTGATCTGTTATGATAGTTATTATTATTGGAGTAGTCTTTTTGATAATTAGTTTGTTGGTTTTGATTGTAGTATTGATTATAATGAGTTTGATTATTTCCCCATTGACCACTGTTATGATTATTATTTCCCTGACTGTTGCAATTTCTATGTTTGTTTTGTTGAAAGTTATTGTTATAATTTTGCTCATTTTGTCTGATCTGAAAGTTCTGATTTTGGTATTGGGTTTGGTTGTAATTTCTATCATAATTGAAGTTTTGATTGCGATTGTAATTTTGATTGGAATTATTATTTCCATAATTTTTTCTTGAAAAGTTATTTGTTCTACTTTCGTCAATTATACCTTCAGCTTCTCTGATATAGTTCATTGCTTCGCTTAAAGTTTCAAAGTTTTTACTGTAAACTATAGGTATATGTGCTTTGTATTCTGGTAATAGACCAATAAACTGTGCTAGAACCAATTGTTCGTTTCTTAGAGGTGCGAATTGTTGTAAACTACTTGTATCTTGTTCTTGGAGATATTTAGTATTTAATTTGTTCAGTAATGAGCTTAATCTACTATGTGCTTCTTCTATATTTCTAGTAAATACCTTATGGACCTGGTTAATTAACGTGTTGTAGGCTTCTGTGACTCCAAATATCTTGATGAGTTGAGTTTTTACTAGGCTCCATGTTGGCGTGGTGATTTTTTGTATTTCCGCTGTCGCTCTGCCTTGTAGCTTTGTCGTAATTATTCTGAAGATATAGTCTTGATGCTGTGGTAGTGTTGTTGAAAGAGTCATTTCAGCTTCTTGAATCCATGCTGTCAACGCATACAGTGTAGAGTGGTAATCTTCTGGCCTCCTTAATGCTGTCTTCAAACTTCATTGCAATTACACTTGTAGTCGTCATGATTTCTTCTTTGTTGTTTATGTTTCTATAAGAATCCTGTAGATCGTCTCTTCGATTGTTTGTCATGTGTTATTTTATTTTTATTGAGGATTTTCCCCCACTGTATGGATTATGGTTCCAGAGGACCTTGTTACGATTTCTCAACAATTTCTTGCAGGAAACCAAGCGCTTTCTGTTAAAAAGCAGCTTAACGCTTTGCAATACGTTCTGTTATATTTAAACTATGTTTTAATTTTATCGATTTTCGTTCGATTATTATTATATTTTATTACTATCGATTTTAGCTCGATATTTTGCAGATCCTAGTTGATTTTCTCTAAATTTTCCTGGTTTTTCAGCTTCAAAGTTTTTCTTATGAACACTTTTAACCGTACTAACTCACTGGGACGACCGACTGCGCCAGTTATGAATTCACTATTTCACATGAAAACAAACACGAGTTTATCTAAATAAGAACTTTATTTTTTCAATCTGACTTAATTTAATTGCTTGCCATCTAGAACTAGACTAGTTGCTACTGTCTTGCTTCTGTTACTTATACTCTTCCTTTATCTGCACTTAAGGTCATTTGGTTCATTCTCTTTTCTAGATATAATATTATTTTGATAAGCTATTTCTTGTACTTATTAATTTCTTATCTGGTTGTTAGATTCCCATACTGTCTTGCTTCTATTACTTATTATCTGCATCTAAGGTCATTTCGTTCACTCTCTATTCTATTGTAGATATAATAAGATTTATTTCTTGTACTATGTTTGACCTGAACTTAGTAATTTCTAATCTGGTTATTTCCTTAGATTCCCAATTCCGTTAAGTGTGATAATAATTCCAATTAATCTGGATTGAAAGAGTAATATGTAACATGTATTTATTATATATGTTTAAGTTGTGGGTATGTATGTTCAACTGGAGGCTGGTACATAACCAGTGCACTGCGAGCAAGGTAAGGCGGTAAGTTAAGCATAAGCATAAACTAAAGGCATTCCTATTACGTGAAGTAATTTCTGTTTCAAAATGTCTTGCACCACAAAATGAGCAACGGAAATTCAGAGAACCGCAACTAAAAGGTTCGAGATCCCGTGAAACTATATTTAAGGCACATTCATATGTACCATCCAAATGATTGATTGCGTTGTGGTTTCTAATTACCCTCATGTAATTTCGTCTACCACGCCGCTCAATCCTACCAGTAATTACAGAATGCCGTTGGGAGGGCATTTTGCAAACTACTACTACTTCCTTGCTATTTACCTATTTACTTAAAAACACTTATTCGTCCGAAAGCACTGCACAAAAAATAATTATTTACCACGAAAGTAAAGTATGTATTGACCTTCACGTATCTTGGTCACCACGGTACTTATATATGTATTACTTGAGAACACCCACAATAGATCTGCGTATCACACTTATCACACTTATTGGCCCGAATTACTTGAGAACACCCACAATAGATCTGCGTATCACACTTATCACATGGTTTAGATCGATAGTTTAATTCCGATTTTAAAGCCCATTCATCACGAGACGGTACACCTTCTTGAGTCGACTGCAGGCGAAATTCGACTGCAGTCTCCTCGATTTTAAGTCCCATTCACCACGGCACGGTATACCTTTTGGAATCCACAGTCTCTAGAAATAAAGCCCCGAACTGAAAATTATAGAAAAATGAAATTTAATTGGTTACGGCCAAATATTTAGCTCAAAATATAGCTGTAGGTAAGAGAACCGCAACTAAAAGGTTCGAAATCCCGTGAAACTATATTTAAAGCACATTTATATGTACCATCTATGTATATGATTGATTGCGTCGTGGTTTCTAATTACCCTGATGTAATTTCGTCTACTACGCCGCTCAATCCTACCAGTAATTACAGAATGCATTTTGCAAACTGCTACTACTTCCTTGCTATTTACCTATTTACTTATCAGGAAAATACTTGCCGGATCGTCTATACTTTTCAGCTACGTATCTTGTTTACAAAAACACTTATTCGCCCGAAAGCACTGCACAAAAAATAATTATTTACCACGAAAGTAATTAAAGTATGTACTGCATTAAAACCGCCAGGTATTACACCAAAATATAAAATATAAAATTTGCACACCTTCGAAAGAATACCTTTCTAATGGTGTATAAATCATTAAAATCGGTTCAGTAGTTTGGGAGGAGTTCCCGTCACAAAATTCCCATACAAAAACTGTTAGCCTATTAATATATAGATGCCAAAGGATCTAAAGAAGAGTCCAACACAGAAATCCTACGAAGTAAATTATGTACTTCGTTTAGAAAATACAATCATATTTCTTTCCAATGGTGGCTCCCCATCATCATTCTTGAAAATTACTGGAACATCAGTATGAACAGTATCATTAAAATGACGCATATCAGCGTTTCGATTAACTTTAATGACCTGACCATGCAAACATTTGAAGATTCATTCCCAGGTTGCTGACAGTATTCTGCCATCGATCTGAATGAGCGAACAAATTCATTCGAACGACAATTCACGCATTAAATTGACATTACATGCAACATTCGAGCTCACACGCATTCGATGTTGAACTGCAGTTTCAACATCATAAAAATAAAGCTGAGCATAACACGGCGCTCTATTAGAGTCTGGAATGAACGATCCCGAACGGTGGTAAAACACGTCATGAATCTTAAAATGATAAACCCCAGTCATGAGAGTATCAGCCAATTTAGCTTCAGAGCTCACCATTGCAAAGGCAGAATTATAAGAACGAATATCTTTACGTGAAGTAATTTCTGCTTCAAAATGTTTTGCACCACAAAATGAGCAACGGAAATTCAAAGGACCGCAACTAAAAGGTTCGAAATCCCGTGAAACTATATTTAAGGCACATTTATATGCACCATCTAAATGATTGCGTCGTGGTTTCTAATTACCCTCATGTAATTTCGTCTACCACGCCGCTCAATCTTACCAGTAATTATAGAATGCCGTTGGGAGGGCATTTTGCAAACTACTACTACTTCCTTGCTATTTACCTATCTATATATTAATAGGCTAACAATTTTTGTATGGGAATTTTGTGACGGGAACTCCTCCCAACCTACTGAACCGATTTTAATGATTTATACACCATTAGAAAGGTATTCTTTCGAAGGTGTGCAAATTTTATATTTTATTAAAATTGGCGAAATACTTTAGCTATAATCCGCGAAAAACATTGCGAGCTTAGAATCCAAGCTTGGTCAGAAGCGGTTCGTGGCTTTGCGGGGATTCGGTAAAACATTGCGAGCTTAGAATCCAAGCTTGGCCAGAAGCGGTTCGTGGCTTTGAGGGGATTCGGTAAAACATTGCGAGCATAGAATCCAAGCTGTACCAAGCTTGGGCAGATGTATTCGCTAGGGGATTCGATTCATGTATATAATGACCGATTTTAATGATTTATACACCATTAGAAAGGTATTCTTTCGAAGGTGTGCAAATTTTATATTTTATTAAAATTGGCGAAATACTTTAGCTATAATCCGCGAAAAACATTGCGAGCTTAGAATCCAAGCTTGGTCAGAAGCGGTTCGTGGATTTGCGGGGATTCGGTAAAACATTGCGAGCTTAGAATCCAGGCTTGGCCAGAAGCGGTTCGTGGCTTTGAGGGGATTCGGTAAAACATTGCGAGCATAGAATCCAAGCTGTACCAAGCTTGGGCAGATGTATTCGCTAGGGGATTCGATTCATGTATATAATGACCAAGCTTGGGTAAATGTATCCGCTAAGGATCTTTCATAAGATTGTGGGTGAAACAGCGTTCATTGGGTTATGAGTGGAGCCGTCTAGAAAAGTCGGTTCATGTATATAATGTCGTGGCTTTGCGGGGATTCGATTCATGTATATAATGACCAAGCTTGGGTAGATGTATCCGCTAAGGATCTTTCATAAGATTGTGGGTGGAACAGCGTTCATTGGATTGTGAGTGGAGCCGTCTAGAAAAGATACTCACGAAATAAATAAACCGTCGAATTGAAAATATGAATCAAGTATCCAAGTGTACTTAATTTTTATGCTGCATACTTATGAGCGTCGAATTGAAAAAATGATAAGCGTCGAGTTGGAAAAGTGGAAAAGAAATGTTATGAGGAGAGATCTATTGTGGGTGTTCAATCGGGCCAATAAGTGTGATAAGTGTGATACGCAGATGTATTGTGGGTGTTCTCAAGTAATTCGGGCCAATAAGTGTGATAAGTGTGATACGCAGATCTATTTTTTTTTTATAAAGCAACCCAGTCAGTTGAAGGATAAGTGATAATTTTGAGTACAAAATTTGAGAAAAAAAAAAAATACAGTAATTTTTTACTTTTAGATTGTAATTTATAGGACAGTTAGTCAGGGTTGCTTCATAAAAAAAAAAAAATAAAAAAAAAATGAAAATTTGTAATAACAGTACTTAAAAAATCATCACAGGGTATGAATTTTTCCAATTCTTTTTTGAATGTCTATAAGTCAAAAAATAATTGACGGAGACTTTTCTTTAATACTTTTCTGATAACTGCCACCACTTGGCCTATCACCGGTTTCCGGGTTGACGTTGGGGTTTGGGACACCCTGTATAAGTATCGTGGTGACCAAGATACGTGAACGTCACTACATACTTTAGTTACTTTCGTGGTAAATAATTATTTTTTTGTGCAGTGCTTTCGGGCGAATAAGTGTTTTTAAGTGAATAGGTAAATAGCAAGGAAGTAGTAGTAGTTTGCAAAATGCCCTCCCAACGGCATTCTGTAATTACTGGTAGGATTGAGCGGCTGAGTATCTTTTCTAGACGGCTCCACTCACAATCCAATGAACGCTGTTCCACCCACAATCTTATGAAAGATCCTTAGCGGATACATCTACCCAAGCTTGGTTATACATGAATAACTATAATGACCATGCAAACATTTGAAGATTCATTCCCAGGTTGCTGACAGTATTCTGCCATCGATCTGAATGAGCGAACAAATTCATTCGAACGATCTAATTCAAGGGACAATTCACGCATTAAATTGACATTACATGCAACATTCGAGTTCACGCGCATTCGATGTTGAACTGATGTTTCAATATCATAAAAATAAAGCTGAGCAGAACATGGCGCTCTATTAGAGTCTGGAATTAACGATCCCGATCGGTGGTAAAACACATCATGAATTTTAAAATGATAAACCCCAGTCATGAGAGTATCAGCCAATTTAGCTTCAGAGCTCACCATTGCAAGGGCAGAATTATAAGAACGAATATTTTTACGTGAAGTAATTTCTGCTTCAAAATGTTTTGCACCACAAAATGAGCAACGGAAATTCAGAGGACCGCAACTAAAAGGTTCGAAATCCCGTGAAACTATATTCAAGGCACATTTACATATATGCACCTTCTAAATGATTGAATGCGTCGTGGTTTCTATTTTTTTTTGTTTTTGGGCGACCGGTAGCGCAGTGTGTTGAGGCATCAGTCTCATGTTTGACTACCGGCGTTCGAATCCCGTCCACGACGACGTTCGTGGCCATGGATGTGCAGGAGGTGCAAGCTGGCAACTGCATTCTCTGAAACCAATTTATGCCAACGAAACGTTAACTGGGCCACATGGAACAGTTGACGCGCTATGCCCCACGAGGGGTTAGGGCAATTGAGTAATTTCGTCTACCACGCCGCTCAATCCTACCAGTAATTACAGAATGCCGTTGGGAGGGCATTTTGCAAACTACTACTACTTCCTTGCTATTTACTTATTTACTTAAAAACACTTATTCGCCCGAAAGCACTGCACAAAATATAATTATTTACCACGAAAGTAACTAAAGTATGTATTGACCTTCACGTATCTTTCACACTTATTGGCCCGAATTACTTGAGAACACCCACAATAGATCTGCGTATCACACTTATTGGCCCGATTGAACACCCACAATAGATCTGCGTATCACGAAAGCAAAACTTTCTCTAACAAACATACAGGATATCGTTTCGTTTTTGGATTCAAACTATTTCTCTTTACGTTACTAAATCATAATTTTTCTTTTTATCTCCTCATAACATTTCTTTTCCACTTGTCAAGTGGACTATGCATACTTTCATTTTTTTCAACTCAACGCTTATCATTTTTTCAATTCGACGCTCATAAGCATGCAGCATAAAAATTAAGTACACTCGGATACTTGATTCATATTTTCAATTCGACGGTTTATTTATTTCATGAGTATCTTTTCTAGATGGCTCCACTCACAATCCAATGAACGCTGTTCCACCCACAATCTTATGAAAGATCCTTAGCGGATACATCTACCCAAGCTTGGTATGCATGAATCGAATCCCCGCAAAGCCACGACATTATAATACATGAACCGAATCCCCGCAAAGCCACGAACCGCTGATTCAACGCTGTATCGAATACATCTGCCCAAGCTAGTTAGATCGTTGCCGGTGGCGGAATGCAAAAAAAAAAAAATAATACACAGAAAAGGTACTTTGAACATTAAAAGACACGTTTATTATCGAAGATACGTTTTACAATTCAGGCGGTTCACAAAGGCGGTACGGATTGACTGGGGCGGTGATTTAGCATACGAGCCCATTTATTAACTTGTAATGTTGAGTCAGCACATGGTTTCCGTTAACTTGGAATTGAAGGTACGAACATCTTCCCATGCAGTGTCCGATGTCACAGACGCTGACTTAGACAAAATATTTTTTGAGGAATGTGGGGGTGTCGTATACATAACTCGCCCCCCTTGACAATAAGAATTCTCCTGAATTCTAGTAGGTATATCAATTTTTATAATTTTTTGTTTTCTTTTAAAATAAACCAATAACCCCAAAATCGTAAGTATTACAATTATGATTACAGTTATATTGATTCCATATATCCAATTTTTGTGAACTTGTAGTTCTTTAATTTTATTTATATTTTCAATATTATTGATTACAATTTCATCTAAAGTTATTTTGTCAGAAAAATTATAAGGCTGCATATTTGTTGGAAAATAGAAACGAACTTCGAATTTTTCTTGAATATTCGAGAGATAATGGTCTAGAATTTGCAAAGTACAGTTATTGAAGTGAATTAATACATTTCCAGATAATACAAGTTTTCTTACATCACAATTTTGTGTTAATTTTAACTGTTTAGCGTTTTTTATTAGAATTGTTTCAGTATCAAGTTCGATAATTTCTAAATTTTGATTTTTAATTAATTTGCAGCTTTGGTAATAAGTACAATGTTTACTTACACTAAGTTCGTTTAATGTTTTTAATTTTTCATATTTATATGCTGTGTTATTATAGGTAAATACTATTTCTTTTTCAAAGTCAATTTCTTTGTTTTCTTTGTTGGGGATTGGTATAATTACATTGAGCTGAACAGTTACAAATTCCCTGGGGATTTTAATCGCAAATAGTAACAAATTGTTTTCAGATTTAGCTAAGCCTACTTTTACATATTGTAACTTTTGTACATCAATATCAAATTTCCTTATTTCTTCATCGGTTAAAATACTAGGAACTAGCAACATTATCTTGAAGATTTTCTATTCTGTTTTTTAGGATTTGAATTTTAAAGAATTGGTCGTAGTAGAGATTATTATTGAGTGTATTGTTTGACAACTGATTTATTCTGTTTAAAATTAAATTTCGATCTTGTTGAACAATGTTTTTTAATTGTTTCATAGCGTCACTAAAGTTTCGGTTAATGTCTACTTGTTTGTTAAGTGTTGTAATTGCGTAATGGTTGTTTGTGTCGGTTATCTTTAAATGTTCGTCAATGTCACGTCTATCGTTTTCGTCCATAGTTCCGAAAAGCCATTTTTGGGCGTGTCCAATAAGGTTTATTAACCCCCGTTTGTGTCTGTTACTTTGTGGTACTAATGTTTTAATTTTATTTGTCAGGTGTTCTAGTTCTGCAATTAATATGTCTTTGTTTTGTCCATATGTACTGTTTATATTGTTTTTGAAACCCTCAATAATTTCCGAAATTTCGTGTGTATCGATAAAATGGATTATAATGCTGCTTTTAACTACTACTTCTGCTGTTGTAAGTTTTATTTCAGAGAACCCATTTTGTTCAGCAATATTGTAAACGTTTAACATGCCATGAATTGGAGTTACGAGTATTAATACAGTTAAAACCGTTAAGAGCTGGAAAAAATTTTTTTGTTACTTAAGGATATCAATAAGAGTTTGAGTAAACATCATTTTTAAGTTATAAGTTTCCCTTGAACTATTTCCAAAATCATTCTTTCTCGAAAGTATGGAATATTTGATTGTGTAAACGTTGGGCTACAATTTCGTGTAAGGTGTTCAGCTATCATGCAGCTGAAGACTCCACAATCGTTGTCGTTACTTTGCCTGGGACAATCAGCAACATTGGTTTTTTCGAATGCTTCTGTGTCGAACGGCATTTTCTTTTTGTCTGAAGATTCTTCTTTCAGGTAATTTTCTAATGAGTCTAAAATTTCGGAATTTGTTCCTCCCATGGAATCATAATATTTTATTGTTTTATTTTTAAAATCAATTGCTGACATACACCAATGCGTATTGTGCATGTGAACAGGAATTAGTATTATATCGTAAGAAAAAATGTCGATATTTTTGGTCCATCTTCGAACTCCTGTATACCCTAATCGCAATAGTGTTTGAACAAAGAAAGTATTAAAGGCATAAACTTTAGGAGAACTATTAATTTCGGATTGGTTACTACGTTCTGCTAACAGATTTAGATAAAAGTTAATAATATTGTCATTAAGCCATGAATTACCTTCTAAAGTCTTAATATCTTGCCGTTTAATAGTTAAATTAAATTTTGAAATTAAAATTTCGTCCTGAGATTCTCCATTTACAGCTTTATTAATTATTTGTGTTTCTCCCTCTGTGAAGGGAAGAATTATACTACCTTCACAATCTGCAAATTTACGCTTTCGTTTAATGTTAATCGGGTGAACATTCGCTAATTTTGACTTCCTATATTTAGGTAATTGATTAACTCTTACCGCTTTATAGTTTTTTATGAATCCCGTTGTCCGGGTATCAACATAGTTTTCCCTTTTCGCATTGTGCCTTTCTAACATTTTGTGTTTGGATGCTAGTAGATTTTTTCTTATTTGGTCGAGATCTACTTTTCGAAAATGTACTTCACTGGGAGTATATTTTATGGCAGAATGATACCTCTGATTATAATTTCTTAATGCCTGTTGCAATATTCGTTTCGGTGTAAATTTCGATTTCTCAACTGTAAGGATTCTAAACTTTTCGGCTATAGTACTGTGTAGTTTTTCCACATCGGCTAATCCTGTGTGGCTGTGAGGTTTGGTAATATGATGACTGACACCCTCATTTTCTAAATATTCCTTGATTCTAATTGCATTAAATTCGTTTCCTGAAATAATTTTGCTTGGTTTCCCAAATTTCGTAAAGTGTTCTTCTAATACTTCAATTACTGTTACATGGTCCCTGTCTGATAAATAGTAAGCTGTGCCAAATTTAGAAAATTTGTCAATGCATGTTAAAAAACATTGCTTCATTATGAAATACATGTCAATTTGGATTATTTGATTTACATCATCTGGTGTTTCTGTTAACTGGAAAGTTGGTTTTATGGGTCTCCTTTCGTATTTCACTTCCTGACAAATGTCACATTGGTTTATAACTAACTGTATCAATTCTAATAATTTTGGGAAGTAAATTTTGTTTTTTAGTGATTGAAAAGTTTCTTGAATACCCGAATGGAGACTTTCCTTGACATGATAAAGAGATATTTGCTTGACTGCTTCAACTTCCGTAAGAATATCTTGTGCTCTAAAGGAGCAACGTATGAACTTTACTCCGCTATCGTTTGAAAACATAAGTCTAATATGTTCTTGTACTACGTTATACTGCCTATCTGGTAGTTCTGAGTATATTCCCGTTATACCTTTTTTAATGAGTCTCCTAAGATTGTCGTTTAAATTTTCGAAGTCATAATCTGCTATATAGATTACTCTTTTTCCATGTATAATTTCGATTTCATGGGTTTTATTATTAGTCAGAATTAATTGCGTCTTATACTTATTTACAATTTCCTCTTTTATGGGGATGTGGTCTAAATTTTCTTCTTCTGCTGAATGTTTAGTAGCTAAAGTAGAATTTTCATCTTCTTCTAAATTGAAAAAAATTCCTAGATCAGAATAAGATTGTGTTCGATTTTCCGATTGTTCAGATTTCGTGTCAGCATTCTCCGGCTGCTGAATTCTACTCAAAAAGTCCGCTACGCGATTCTCTTTTCCTTTAACGTACTCTATCTCATAATCGTAATCGCTTAATTTGGTAAGCCACCTTTGATGTTTAAGTGGTAGATCCTCTCTTCTGTACTTGGTATTTAAGTACTTGATTGGCTGGTGGTCTGTATAAATTTTGAATTTTTTGCCATAAAGGTATGGCCGGAAATACTGAACGGCCTACATGATAGATAAAAATTCTTTGTCAATAGAAGAAAAACTTCGCTCATGTTTTTGCAATGTTCGCGATGCGAAACTTACTGGATGACCATCCTGTGATAACACAGCGCCAATTGCGTAATTCGATGCGTCAGTAGTTAAATGAAACTGTTTTTTAAAGTCCGGAAATTTTAATATGAGTGGAGAGGTTACCAAGATTTAAAGTTTTTCAAAGGCTTCTATGAAATTTGGATCTTTTATATTCAGTTTAACCCCTTTTTGCAAATACTTCGTGATTGGCTGTGCGACTTTTGCGTAATCTTTAACGAACTTCCGATAATACCCGGTAAGTCCTAAGAAACGCTGTATTTGCTTTTCAGTTTTCGGGATTTGTAATGATTCTATTACTTTGATTTTGTCTGGATCGGGTTTTAGTCCATCCTTTGTGACTATGTGACCCAGGAATCCAGTTTCCTTTTTCATAAAATTGCACTTGTTGATCTGAACTTTCAATTTGTGCTTTTCCAAAACGGTAAAAATATCTGTAATGGCCTGAACGTGTTCCTCTAGTGAGGTACTGAAAATCAAAATGTCGTCAAGGTAAACGACGCAGACTTTATTAATAAAGTCACGCAGAACCTCATTCATGAGGCGCTGAAACGTAGCCGGGGCATTTTTAAGCCCAAATGGCATACGGATAAATTCATATAGGCCATGTGGTGTTACGAAGGCAGTCTTTTTCCTGTCTTCTTCTTTGACAAGGATCTGATGGTATCCTTTGGCTAGATCGATTGTGCTAAAATATTGTGCCCTTCCCAATTTTCCCAGTATGGATTCAATGTTAGGCAAAAGAAATTTGTCATCAATAGTGACTTCATTTAATTTCCTGTAGTCTATGACTAGCCTAAATTTTTTCTCCCCAGAATTATCAGTTTTCTTGGGCACTACTATCAAAGGACTTGAGTACTTTGAATTACTTTTTCTTATGATGCCTTGTTTTTCCATTTCCGCAATTTGTCGACGGACTTCGTCCTCGTGCTGCGGAGGATATCTGTACAATCTTGAGTTGATTTGCTGATCTGTGGTTGTCAGAATTTCATGTTTTATGCTTGGTGTACTTGTGAGCTGATCCCCTTCCTTGAAAAAAATATTTTCAAATCTTTTCACTACCCTCGTTATTTTTTTATACTCTTCGGTATTCAAATGATCTAACTTCAAATGTTTCATGTAGTCACTTTCAATTTGTTCCAAAACGCATATTTCATTAAACTCATAGGGGTTATTGGAAAATCGTATTGTTTGCCCATTAAGAGTGATTGTCTTTTCTTCCAGATCAATCACGGCACTTAGTTTATCCAATAAATCTATACCCACTATAAAGTCATAATTTCTAGTTCTTAAATCTCTTACTTTCCACCTGACTTTAATTTCGCTTGGAAATTTTAATTCGGCCGGTGCCGACGTATGAACTTCATAGTTTACAGAGTCTCGCCCTGTTATAGTTGAGAAATATAATGGTTTTATTTTAATTTTTTCAAATTCCCGAAGGTTCTCATCAATTATACTGAATGAGGAGCCGGTATCTATCAATGCGGTATACTTAACTGCATTGATAGTTAGTTCAATTAATGGTATGTAGGTAATCCGAGGCTAGTTTAGAAAAAACGCGACCTCGTTTACCTGAGATGAACTACTACCAATTTTGGATTGTACTTGTTCTACTTGCCTCCCATTTCTGTGATTATTTTCCCTGTAATATTCACCACTATTAAATTTTTGATCAAAATTTTTAACATTTTTCCCTTTATTATCGGCTTGCACATTATCCACTTCCATGGGTTCCATTTGCGGATGTTTGTGCTGCCCAGAATTTCTCCAATATTGACCCGAATTGTTTTTGTACTGGTTATTGTGTCTGTCCGTATACCTAGTCTGTTGACTACGTCGAACATTTTCGGAATTTTGGAAATTATTATCGGGTTTTTGGTAAACTTTGTGTTGTTCTGAATTCTGTCTTGTCTGGTGTTCATTATTTCTGGCTTGTCTGAATGTCTTGTCTCGTTGTTCGTAATGTCTGTCTTGTCTGAAAGTTCTGTCTTGATCGAATTTTTGACCTCGTTGTTGAAAATGATTTTTGTTAAAGTTTTGAGGTTTTTGGGAACTTTGAAAATTTTGTTTTTTATATTCATTTCTAATGCAACTATTTTCAAATCTTCTACTACGCATTATATGCAAAACAGTCTCTAAATTTGAAATTTCATAAATTTTATCTAACAGAACACCTTGTGTAACTTCTTTTATAGTGTTCACCAAAAGAGATTCTATGTTACTTAAATCGATATACACATCTTCCGCGTGATAAATTCTAAGTTCGTCTGTTTTGCATTTAATTTTTTCTACTTCTATTGCTAACTCACTCACCGTATTGGCCTTCAAGCTGCTGATGCGCCTGTAGATATGCGATGGCTCCACTTCCGGCTTAAACCTCCGCTTCAATGTAGCTTTAATTAGCTGCCAATTTTCTGGTTCCTGAATGTTTATCACGACGTCCTTCGCTTCGCCTTGTATTTTTTCGAAGTAGATTAGCCTTGTTGCCGCACGTTTAGTATCCTGGTCTTCTATACTACGTAAGTAATACTCCGTGCTGCTGATAAAGCTGTTGATGGATGTGTCGCCTTTCCCAGTAAAGGCGTTCATGTTTCGAATCTCCTTCAGAACCCTGTTGTTTGCGTTGTTATTCTGACTCAACGAGAGTTGATGAATAGCCGCCGCCAGTTGTCCAATTTGGGTGTCTCTAATCTGATTGGACACCATTTGTTGTACTGCAATTGCCAGCTGCGAGATCTGGTCCTCTTTTTCTCGCATTTGGCTTTCGATTGCGAAGACTTTCTGCTCCATTGTCTCGTTATTTTCACTAATTTTTCTATTGTAGCACTTATTCCGCTTTTCTCTCCTTTCGTTCGCTTTTCCACTTTTGTCCGCCACTTTTCGGTTTTGGTTTCTTGTTGTTTTTTTTTTTAGCTGACTCAGGAAGTTCAATGTTCCAGGTCAGAAGCGAATTTTCGTAAAATTCAGCTTTTCGGGCAATGCAATTCCCTTTATGTGTTATAGTCACTTTTTATTAGCTGACTCAGGAATTTTTATTTTCCAGGCCAGAAGCGAGTTTTCATAAAATTCAGCTTTTCGGGCAATGTTCCCTTTTATATTAATTATTGCAATTTCGCGTACCTTCGCGGTTTTTACGAAATTTTTAAACACGTAATACCTTCGCGGATTTTCACGTTTTTTTCCGACTGCGCCAGTTAGATCGTTGCCGGTGGCGGAAAGCAAAAAAAATAAATAATACACAGAAAAGGTACTTTGAACATTAAAAGACACGTTTATTATCGAAGATACGTTTTACAATTCAGGCGGTTCACAAACGCGGTACGGATTGACTGGGGCGGTGAATTAGCATACGAGCCCATTTATTAACTTGTAATGTTGAGTCAGCACATGGTTTCCGTTAACTTGGAATTGAAGGTACGAACATCTTCCCATGCAGTGTCCGATGTCACAGACGCTGACATAGACAAAATATTTTTTGAGGAATGTGGGGGTGTCGTATACATAACTAGCTTGGTCACGAACTGCTGACCCAACGCTGTAGCGAATACATCTGCCCAAGCTTGGTCACGAACTGCTGACCCAACGCTGTAGCGAATACATCTGCCCAAGCTTGGTACAGCTTGGATTCTATGCTCGCAATGTTTTACCGAATCCCCTCAAAGCCACGAACCGCTTCTGGCCAAGCTTGGATTCTAAGCTCGCAATGTTTTACCGAATCCCCGCAAAGCCACGAACCGCTTCTGACCAAGCTTGGATTCTAAGCTCGCAATGTTTTTCGCGGATTATAGCTAAAGTATTTCGCCAATTTTAATAAAATATAAAATTTGCACACCTTCGAAAGAATACCTTTCTAATGGTGTATAAATCATTAAAATCTGTTCAGCAGTTTGGGAGGAGTTCACGTCACAAAATTCCCATACAAAAATTGTTAGCCTATTAATATATTCAGCTCGGAATGAGTCAGCCTACTTTGTCAAGAGTGTATAACAGGTTTGGAGAGGAAGGTAGCTACAATCAGAGACCCCGACTCAGCCGCTCTAGGTTCACTTCCAATAGAGACGATCGTTTTATTGTGACAAGTATGCTACGAAATCGGCACCTCACGAGAGTTGACGTGCAGCAGAATCTGAAGGACATTCGCGGAGTAGCTGTAAGCGAGTGGACAGTGAGGAGACGACTAAAGGAAGCGAATTTGACGCCAAGACAGCCTGCCACAGTCTCAAAATTGACCCCACATCACCGATAACCGCGACTCACGTTTGCCAGGAATCACTTAAATTTTACCATCGAGCAATGGCGGTCCGTATTGTTCACCGACGAGACCAGAATGTGTCTACATGGCAGTGACAGAAGAGGTCGGTACACAGGCGTCCATGTGAGCGATTTGCGCAATGCTGTATCACAGAAACGGGGGTGGTTCGTGTATGGTGTGGGCCGGTATCTCTGTGGATTCAAAAACGGAAATTGTATTCGTGCCCTCTGAAGACCGAGGAGGAGGACTGTCAGCCGAACGGTATATTACCAGTATTCACCGTGGCCATATTCCGTACGCAGCATCTATTTGCGACAACTTTACTTTGATGCACGACAATGCACGATGTCACACATCGCGTCAAGCATAGCAGTTCCTGAACGAAGCTAATATTGTGACAATTGACTGGCCTGCACGCTGTCCAGACTTAAATCCCATTGAGCACTTGTGGAACGAGCTCAAAAGAAGAGTCCGACACAGAGATCCCGCGCCTTCGACTATCGATGAATTGAAGGGGGCCTTATGGAATGGAGCGAAATTCCTCAAGATACCAATAAAAAATTAATAATGTCAATTAAAAATCGATTACAAGCTGTGATTAGAGCAAGAGGTGGTAATACCAAATATTAATAAATAAATAATTTTGTTATTTTTTCAAAATTTTTGTTTTATTTAACAAAAACCTGACCACACTCCATTTTCTAACAACTCCATTTTTCCTACTTTTTGATTTCAAGCCCCACTCTTTTAAAATCTATCTTCAAATATTCTTAAAAATGGTATTAATGTAAAGCTAAAATTTCAAGTTTTCAAATGATATACGATTTGTAGGGATACACAATGTACTTTTCAAAATATGCATACAAATACACGTGCTTTCGGTTTGATTCAGTATTTTTGCTCGCAAGTGTAGTTGATGGCTGGCAGATCGAGGTGTTTGAGCATAGTCATTGAAATACCATTTAGTCCCAATGCTTTCGAGTTGTTCGCCTTCCTTATAACTGCAACTACTTCGTCCATGGTGAAAACATGTATGCTGTCTGTGGTTCGGTTGTGAATCGTCCTCCAAATTTTACGCTTAATTCTGTCTGGTGGGGGGTGTTCAATAAATTGTTTATTGAAACGACTTGCACTGTGGGTAGGGTCACTTGTTGAATTTTCACCGAACTAAATGGCGACATTCGCTTTTTGTTTTGGTAGATTGGAAAGGGCACGGACTTTCGACCATAACTTGCTCAACTCTGTGGTTAGATTACAGCTATTCAGATGGGTGCTCCATTTTGATCTCCTGTGTTCGGCTACTTGCCTTTGTATCTCGCAGTTCATCTCGTGAATTCTGGGGTCGGCCGGGTTTATGTTTCTGATGTTGTCTCTCTCGTCTGCCAGTCTGTTGGCAGTGGTTGGAAATTTGGAATTTTCGGAATCCGTCCTGCAGGAATGAACTTGACAGCCGCTTTGTTCAGGACTTTCCTTATGTTGGATTCGGCTGTACGATCTCCTGTGTTCGGCTACTTGCCTTTGGATCTCGCAGTTCATCTCGTGAATTCTGGGGTCGGCCGGGTTTATGTTTCTGATGTCGTCTCTCTCGTCTGCCAGTCTGTTGGCAGTGGTTGGAAATTTGGAATTTTCGGAATCCGTCCTGCAGGAATGAACTTCACAGCCGCTTTGTTTAGGACTTTCCTTATGTTGGATTCGGCTGTACGAACGTCGGTTGGCGTTGGCAGAGCAAGGAATTTAGCGTTGGTATAGGAGGCCAAACCGTTCCAATCGGCCTTATTGTGGTTGACAAACGTGCGGTGTTCGGCAGATATGATGTTTGTCGGTTTGACAAGCCTTATCACGATTGGTAGGTGGTCTGAAGACTGTGTTTCGTTTATGAGGCTAGCACTAGCAATCGTGATGTCTGGAGAACTGGGACATGTACCGGCGATGCGAGTGGGGATGTCGTCATTTAGGGTACAGAAATCGGAGGCATCAAGCTGTTCAGCTATTGAGATTCCTCTGGCGTCGTTGTTTAGGTTAGAGTGCCAGAGTTCATGGTGAGCATTAAAGTCACTGAGCAGGAGGCGATGTTGACCGGTAAGGAGATGGTTGATATTTGCATGGTATCCTGAGGGACAACTGGATACCGGTGGGATGTAAATATTGTAAATTTCGATATCAACATTACCCGATTTTATGGCGATGGCCTGCACTTCCATGGTGTTATCATTACTAATAATATCGATTTCCCGGTATTGCGCGGAATGGTGAATAATCCAACTTAAATGCGATGTCTGCCCATAAATGATGCGAGTTTGGCGATCTTGTTCTGTAACCCATTGCAGTTGAGTTGGACGAGTGAGAGCGTATTGAAGATGGCAGCCGGTGGTGCAGGCGTAAGATTGTGTTGAGAAAGAGGACGAGGTTGCTACTAGTTGTCCTCTGTTCCTACACTGACTGGCAGTAAAAGAGGAATTGCAGTGCCTGTTATGGTTGAGCAGTGTCTACGGTGGACCCAATGATTGCAGTAGTTGCATCTCACTGTAGTCGCGTTTGGGTGCACCACTCTGTCGCAGCAGATCCACGGTCCTGGGTTTCTCTCAATGCCGGTGCGGAGAAGTAGCACTGAGAGCAGTTGCGTCAAGATGTTTTGCTCCCAGTGGACATAAAAAAGACGATACGAGGCATGCAAGTAACAAACACACTTTCCTTCTTGCATTAAAGGGTTTTGGCAGCTCTTGGCCGTTTTAAAACGGGTCGCTCCGGTGCGTAGAACCGGCTGCCGCAGGAACGATCCGCCACTGTGTCCCTATTTTATTGCGGCAATAAATTAACTTTTTTAACAGAAACTGAGTTCCGCTCTCTGAACTAAAGCATTTCAAATAAAATAAGGTCAGAAGCCGTTGTCCCTATTTAAGTGACCCACAGTGTATATGGTTGGAGATGCTTAATATACGGTTTCTATTGGGGGTATACCACTTATTAAGTCTCATTTTGTCGTATACGTACATTTCAATACAATTGCATGGAAAAATAAATTTGTGTACCAAAGCCTCATTGCTAAGGACCAGTGTTACCACTTGTGTTACAATTATAACATTTTGTTACAATTTGATTTTTATACCCTAGACTTATAGTATAGGGTATATTGTTTTTGTCACGACGAAAAAATGTAACACCTTAAAGGAGGCTCCGGAGGTATAGCAATGTTTATATATAAATGATCAGGGTCACCTCCTGATTCGATTTAGCCATGTCTGTCTGTCTGTCTGTCTGTCCGTCTGTCTGTCTGTCTGTCTGTCTGTCTGTCTGTCTGTCTGTCCGTCCGCACGATAACTTTCGATAGAATGAAGATAGAGCCTTGAAATTTTGGTCAAATGTTGGTAGTATGATCTAGTTGGATGGTATTGAAATTGGGCATAATCAGGCCAAGAGAACGCCTACCTCCCCTACATATGTAAAATAATTAAATGTATCTATAACTTCCGATTAAAAAATTATGAAAAGCTCTAGCTTTGGTATATTGCTAGTAAGGGTAATCTCACACTCTCCTGGGAAAATAAAATCGATCAGTTGAAAACTAACGGTAATTTTCTTACAAAAAGCCCCGTACTACCCTACTTTTCAGGTTTTTTGTCTATAACTCTTGAACCAATTGACGTAGACATCTGATTTTTGGCATGTAACCCTGAGGGAAGAAGCTGCTTAAGGTTCTGTAAGTTGGGCATAATCAAATCAAAGGAACACCTACCTCCCCTACAAATTTCAAAAAATTAAATATTACTTTAATTACGATAACTTTCGATAGAATAATACTACCGAGTTCAAAATTTGGTGGAATGTTACTAGTAAGACCTACTTAGTTGGTATTGAGTATGGGCAAGATCCGACCCAAGGAACCCCCACCTTCCCCTACAAATGAAACTTAAAATAAGCGATAATTTACGACAAAATAAAGCTAGCGACTTGAAATTTTGATCAAATGTTTGTAGTAGGATCCAATTAGCTAATGTTGAAAATACGTAAAATCCGACCAACGAAACCCCTACTTCCCCTACAAATGAAACTTCAAATAAGCGATAACATTCGATAGAGTGAAGGTAGAGACTTGTAATTTTGTTTAAATGTTTGTAGGGTGATCTTATTGGTTGGTGCCAATGATGAGCAAGATCCGACCCAAGGAGCCCCTACCTCCCCTACAAGTGAAACTTCAAATAAGCAATACCTTTCGATAGAATGAAGCTAGCGTCTTGAAAAATTCGACAAATATTTGTAGAATGGGTTAGTTAGTTAATTGATTTTGAGAATGGTCAAGATCCTACTGAACGAGTGCCAACCTCCCCTATGAACTGGCCATATAGCAGACCCATTCTTAATGCATATGGTCGTTGCCAATTGGTACTTTTGGTATCTCCACTAGGTCTGTACAAGTCTAGGGTATATACCCTTCGGACTCCGTGTTACAATGTTACACTTCACTCAATTTTGTTACAATCTGTAAAAAAAAAATGTTGCAGTATTATTTTAAGTTTTTCTGGTTATTATTTCCACCAAAAACGAAAGTACCAAAATAATTTTTGCAACTTTTGGCCTGTAATGTACATTATTGATCGTTTGTTTTAAATCGGCAGCAACTTCAGTCCATATAATGTCATTTCAATCAATCAAGAAGAAGAAGAAGCTAAACAAATGCAATTTTCGCTTGACCTTGATTTGCATTTGGCTTTTGTTTTGTGAAATACGAGTAGTCCCGTGTTGGCTGATTTCATTGGTGGTTGGTGTCTTGATCATTATTATGGACAAGTGAGTATATTTGTAGACAGCGAAAATCGTTTTATAAGTGAATTGCTTTAATTCTAGCATTCTCGCACGAAAAAATGCTGTTGAATGTAAGCGAAAAATTAGAGACGAATGGATGAAAGAGTTTCCTTGGCTCGATGTCAACAAAACAACTAATGTGATGATGTGCAAATACTGTCAGGTGAAAATCACTATTAAAAAATCGCATATCATTCGACACCAGTCATGCACATCTCATAAAGTAAAAGAGCGTATATTGAAGTCGACAGTAGATATCGGGTCGCTAATTTTAAAAAATTCTGAGGAAAAACTGGCCACTAGTGTTTTTTTTTGGCTGGCAGTGAGCTGAAATGCTTAGCGTTTCTTGTTGAACATAATCTATCCATGAGCCTAATGAATCACCTTCCAGGATTTCTTGGTATAATTAATATTTCGCTCTTTAAAGAACGATACGATATTTAATATATTCCAGCTAACGTTTGCCCAGATTCAAAAGTCCCCAACAATCTGAAATGTGCACGCACGAAGGCATACCAATTACTTGCAAAGAAAGTTGCACCATATTTATTGCAGGAAATATGCAATAAACTTAGGGATACCTTTTTTAGTATCATTGTCGACGAAACAACAGATGTCACCACAAATCAGTGTTTTGTCATAATCGCCAGGTATTTCGATAAAAGTAGTATGAGAATTTGTGATAGATTTATTCAATTAATCGAACTGACCTCGTCAACTTTAAATGCTATATTTGACAAATTGATTGAATTTTTTGAACAAAACGAAATTCCAATTTCGAACCTTTACGGTGTTGCCTCAGATCATGCAGCTGTAATGACGGGTTGCAGGAACAGTGTGCGACAGAAGCTAAGTGAGGTTGTAAAAAATCTTTTTTGCATCGGCTGCACATCGCACTGGTTGCACACATGTGCCTCTTATGCTTGTAAAAAATTGCCTTATAAAATCGAAGAACTCGCCCAAAATGTTTATAGTTTTCTTAAACATAGTAGCAAACGTAAAGCAGAAGTTACTAAGTTTCAAGAATACTTAGAAATACGGCCACATAAAATTCTCAACTTAGCCAGAACCCGTTGGCTTTCTATGTTCGAAGTTGTAAACTGCTTTTTAAAAAGTTGGGAAGCGTTAAATCTTTATTTTACTGGTTGTCCGCAAATCGAAAAAGTAAAATATATTTGTGAACTTTTGGGCCGAGACTCCGCTGCATCTTATAGATCCTAAAAATGAGGAATTTTATAAACCAGATGAACAAATTTATTTTGGTGGAGAAGCATATTCTTTATATCGTAAACTTCAACCTGAAGATCAATTAGATATTATCGTTCATGTCAAACAATTTTATATTGAACTCTCTACTCAACTCTTAAAGCGAGTTAAGTTTAATGATACTATTTTGAAATCACTGAAAGTTATCGAACCTGAATACTTGAAATTACATAGTTGCTCGGCAGTTTTCCCTGATTTATCAAATTTAATTAAGCGTTTCAGAAAATTACTATAACATGGTGATGAAGAAATATTTTCGGAAATGCGATTGTTATTGATTTCTGATATTCTATCCGAAACGAAATTAGCAGACGTGAAGATTTTGGAAAAAAATGTTAAAAATTAAAAATGGTGCAGATGAAAAGGTGTTCCCGAATTTATCAAAATTTATGTTAATGTTAATGGTACTTCCACACAGCAGTGCTGCTGCGGAAAGATGTTTTTCGACACTTAATAATATAAAGTACAAGAAATGTAATCGACACAACTATGAGACAATTAACGCGAAGATGTTTGTTGTTATATTTCTTGTCAAGGAAAAAGTTGTCAAAATTTCGATTCTACTTCGCTTGCTTGCAAAATGAACTAAAATGGAAAAATTTTCTAATATGAGTATGTATTTTACTGAGGCTATCTTTGAAAACTCTTTATTTGTTTTCATTATTTTGTTAAATTTATTCTATTTTGAAAAATAAATGGATTATTTATGTTATTTTATTACACATGCGTATTGTATTATTACCACTGTTATCAAAATTTGTTAAACTCAAGCTTAAAATGTTACAATTTCATGGAAAAAATGTTACACTAGAAAATTAAGAAACGGCAACCCTGCTAAGGACACAAAACAGCAAAATTCTAAAGGACCAGCGGACTTTACAATAATGTTTATCTTCTTTTTTTTTCAGATAAGAGCGATAAATTCATAAATTATTTTATCACCGTAAAAGAATCCAATTATGAAAAAAATGTATAATTACAAAAGGTTTCATGAATTATGGGAAAATATTTTTTTTTTTTCAACCAATAAGCTGATTAAACTAAGCAACCACTTTCGGTTCATTCCGGCAAATAATTGAAATACGACGATCTTTATTCACCTTCCTGCCTCGAAACTGTGACTCATCGTTGCCAAGAACTTCGTGTGTAAAATTGTATCTTGCTGAGTTCCTATAAAATAAAATATATGGTATAATAAACATAACGTAATGAAAAAAGGAAGTCCTTACCTCATTATATATAACGAGCGCTGTTTAAGAATAACATCAGCATAAAAATTATACTTTGGTAAGACTCCAGGTGATGGTGGCGGTAGCGAACGAGTCTCAGGACTATAATGATTAATGTCATTTTCCTGTTTATATTTGGTTTCATCGACCCGTATCAACCGCATAACACAATCCGAAAGCAAGCTTAGACCTGCTATTGTCGATCCACAATACTGTAAATGTAAGAAAACAGTTAAAGTTCCAATGCTTTACATTCAAACGCGTTTTTTTAAGAATGTCAAGATTGACTCTATCTAAAAAATAGTTTGCAGCCATCCGCCGAAGCCTGTCCCAAGCCATGGTTGTGAAAGAAAGAGGAGGTATAGCTGTAGCCTGAATGGCTGACCAACACTTAAGCGTCTCAGGTCAGTAGGGTGTCATGAACTACGTAGTCAAGCCTGCAACATAGTTGTGTGAACTCTGGAACGTTATGAACCACCTGAAGCAGCTATCACCCTATCCAGGGGTGACGATAGGGTTTAGCGATGGACCGACAACCCATCCTTGTAAGAACTACTCCATGTCAAGATACCTGGATCAAAAGCCTCGAATTGGATGGATCAACAATGACGACCATGCAAACGTTTAACGGATTAATCTTTCGGATCCTGGAATGTACGCAGGTCGAGTATTACAAACTGAGCATCACTGCAGTCCAGGAAACAAATTGGATTGGCAGCGAGATAAATGATTAGTATTCGCACACAATTTTCAAAAGCGGAAAACCATCGGGTTACAAGGAGTTTGGATTTGTATTCATAATGAGCAAGCAGTTCAAGCCGCACGTTACTGACTTCAAACCTATTAATGAAAGGTTGTGTGCGATTCGCATTGTTTTCTTAAACCTCTGACTCATCAACGTGCACGACCCGACTGAAGTTAAGGAAAATGAATTTATTGCCCACCTGGGGACACTGTTCGACTGATTTCCAACAAACGACGTCAAAATACTGCTGGGAGATTTTAACACGAAAGTTGGAAGCGAAAGTTGGCATCGGGAACCACTGGAGGCAATAGCCTCCATGAGGAATGCAGTGCTAACGGTCAGCGATTAATCGACCTCGCCTGCAGTAGGAATGTTATCGTAAGCTCTATGTACATGTTTTCCGCATCGACTCATTCACAAACAGACTCGGAAATATCTAGACGCACATACCGGCAACCAAATTGACCACGTCCTCATTTGCAAAAGGTGGACATCCAATGTATTGGATGTCCGATCCTATCGAGGAGCAAACTGCAATTCAGACCATCACTTGGTGAAGACAACATACGAGTATTAGTGTAGAATTTCTTCAGTGCACCAACCGACAGCCATACCAAAATTTTCGCAGTTGACAAACTCTTGCGAGATGCTACGACGCAGGCATATACGTAGCCCTTGAAGAAAAACTATCACCTATGCTGCACGACGTCAGCAACACAGGTATACACGGGTTCTGGGAAGAGCCTACAGGTACCATCAAGAAAGTTACATAGAAGGTCGCTGGTTACAAAGCCAGTCGAGCGCGAAATGCTGGTTTGACGAACAATGCAGAAAAACACTAGACGCGAAGAGCGAAGCTTACAGACAATATATCTAATGGGCAACTAGAGCCAAAAAAGAAAAGCATGAGGACGGCGAATATCCAGTAGAATAGTTAGACATACGAAATGGAAATTGATTAAGGAGCAGTTGCTGTATTCCCATTTCTTCTGAATCCAACATCTAACGTCACGATATAAGAAGCCCAAATCGATGGCATTATTATTGATCATGGCCTTACTACACAACCTTCGACAGTAGACGAAGTTGATCTCACCTGGCGGCCACTCAAACCAAATAAAAGGCAGGGCGCTGACGAGATTCCAGATGAGCTGCTAAAATCCGGTGGAACGGGTTTGTTAACACCAACTACTTTTGCGAATCTGGGAGGACGAGGTGATCCTAGATGATTGGCGAAGGGGCATCATCTGTCCCATTCACAAAAAGAGAGGTCATTTCTCTAAAGACCCACAAAATACTGACGAAAATTCTGAAGAATGGAATAAAACCGTACTCCGAACGAATCATTGGCAAGTTTCAAGGCGGATTAAGGCCTGGTCGCCCCCATAACAGATCAGCTTTTTATACCCTTCACGGATGTGATAGGGTATATTAACTTTGTCATGAAGTTTGCAACGCACAGAAGGAAGCATCTCCGACCATATAAACTATATATTCTTGGTCGGTATGATGAGACGAGTCGATTAAGCTTTGTCCGTCTGTCCGTCTGTTTCTATGCAAACTAGTCCCTCAGTTTTAAAGCTATCGAGCTGAAATTTTGTACAGAACCTTCTTTCTATTGCACGCAGTATATATGTCGGAACCAACGGTATCGGACCACTACGTCATATAGCTGACAGGAACGACCGATCCAAAAATTCGTCTTTGTGAGAAAAACTTTTTTATTTCTAAAGATATCGTTTTCAGACTTCACACTAATCAATAGTATATTTAGTTAAATCACGAATTTGGTTGAAGTCGGACCACTACGTCATATAGCTGCCATAGGAACGACCGGTCCAAAAATTGGTCTTCGTTGGAAAAACTTTTTTATTTCTAAAGATATTGTTTTCTAAATTCACAACAATTAATAGTATCTTTAGTGAAATCATATTTCCGAATTTGGTTGAAATTGGACTACTCTATCATATAGCTGTCATAGGAACGATAGTCCCAAAAGCAAGTTTTTGTCAGGAAAACTTTTTTTTATTTCTGAAGACATCTTTACATATGCATATGCATATTATTCAATCGTATTGACTGCTAAGCCACCTTCCTAAATATGGTTGAAATCGGCCCACTATTTCATATACCTCTTAGAGGAACAGTGAAATCGGATCTTAAGCAAGCATATGTAACGTGCTATTTTTTTTTTCTTTCCACCGCTGCGTCGAATTGCGGGATCTCTCCCCAAAATCGCAGTGCAGTACCGAAGACACAACAAAGTTACTCAGGACACCCACCACTGTATTACAGACACCCACCAATGGGACGTGAGTGGTTGGGGAATTCTGGTATTTCGTGTCTTCGATGCTGCACTGGGATTCTGGAGACGGATGAACACATGCCCGTTGCGTGCAACGATCTTGAGCTTTGAATACTGTTAGCCTTCTTGCTATAAAATGCCGTGTTCAAAGCCAAGACGCAGGAAATGCATGATCGCCTGAAAAGGCGATACAAAAAACAAAAAGGACAGTAACGTTTTTTTTTCTTTTATTTTACAATAATTATTTTTGTGCCTATTTCCTTTTTTAGGATTTTTAAAAAAAAAAACAAAACCCTTATGAAATCGGTCATGCGTCCGTTTGTCTGTCTGTCTGTCCATGAAATATCTCACGAACCGCTGAAGCTACATGCATGAAATTTGGTGGAAGTATGTAGAAGTACTATAATTCTCTGGTGGAAGTATGTAGAAGTACTATAATTCTCTGGAGAAAGCGATGCGTAGTAATAGGTCAACTTTGAGGGGAGGTCTCCATAGAGGGGAAATAAAGGTCGAAATTTTTTTTTCGTTTGGTATAGGCAAGTGGGGTATCGAAAGAAAGGTACCGTCGAGTACATTCCATTTCTGGAATTTTCTGCAAATTTTAAGAAAGGAGAAAAGAGGGAGAGGGGAAAATATGCGGTCCAAGTTTGTCCCACTCCCCTTGTATTTCGAGACCGTTATACTTAGAAATATGAAAATTTACAGAAAAGCGGCATTTCACTAACATAGAAAACTAAAAATAATGGAATTTTGAAATCTCATCAAAAAAGGTTAATAATAGTACATTTCTATATTTGCAGTTACACCCCTGCACCCCTCAAGCACACCCCAGGTCAAAAATATTGATAGCCAATAATAACCAATATCATGAGCAATAATATCTCTAGGTTGCATTACAATCACATAATATTTAATAATAGTACATTCATTTAAAGTTAGGCAATTTTACACTATCCATTCAAAAAATACACCTACCGGCCTCATGCATGGGTGCGAGTACTACTTGCATATTTTTTTTGTAGAGCGAATTGTAGTTGAACCATTTCTGTAAAGGTAAAGATTGGTGGGAGTGGAAGGAGGGGAGGGGGGTTATGCAAGTTTGCAATTTGCAATGTCGTCTTAACATGAATGGTTAAGCATCTCGAATAGTAGGACAGTTCATCTTATATACATTCATATCTATCTACAGTATAGCTTCTCGCATTAAAACTATTACATACTTTGAAAGGTGATAGATGGAGTCTTTTTTTATGGATTGACTTGTAAGATACTATATCACGTGTAAGACATTTTATTGTAGTTATGGTGTTTTTATCCATCTGAGTGATACCAAGAAGACCAGGGAGCCAATATTTACATGCCAAAATAAGCGCTTGCTACAAAACCCTCGGATTGCGGGCGTAGCCCTCTATATTCCGGTTTCATTTTTCTTTGATTTTTAAGGAAATACCGGGAAAATTGGTTGAGGGAACGTCGGCATGAGCAGCCCGAAGGGGGACTTACAGCCGGGCCCGTCCGGACCGTTGCCCCTTTCTCTTCAACAATATAGAAACCGAACTGCGGCTTCGAAAGAAGCGTGGCTCATCCTGGAAAGCTAACCCGCTATAGTTGAAGAGGAAACGAGGCGGCCAGCTGAGAAACCGGCTCAATTACTTAAAGTCGGTGGTCAACGACCATCTTATTGTGGGAAGAAATCCGTCAGGTGGAGAGTACGATCCGGGCCCGCAAGGAAGCTGCCAAGAAGGCGGAAGAGGAGAAACAAATCAACACACCAAAGAAAACATGATGATTTATGAAGGATTGTTTTGTTTTTAGGGTTTTGTAGTTAAAACAAAACCCTTATGAAATAGATCATGCGTCCGTCTGTCTGTCCGTCTGTCCATGAAATATCTCATGAACCGCTGAAGCTACATATATGAAATTTTGTGGGAATATGTAGAATTATTATAATTCGCCGGAGAAAGCGATTCATTGTAATAGGCTGACTTTAAGGGAAGGTCCCCATAGAGCGGAAATGAAGGTCAAATTTGTTTTTTCATCTGGTATAAGCAAGTGGGGTATCATGGGAAAGGTAACACCGAGTACATTCCATTTTTGGTATTTTCTTCAAATTTGAAAAAAGGGGAGAAGAGGTAGAGGGGAAAATATGTGATCCGAGTTTGTGCCCCCCCCTTGCATTTCGAGACCGTTACACTTAGAAATATGAAAATTTGCAGAAAAGCGGCATTTCACCAGCATAGGAAACCGTAAATCGTAGAATTTTGATATCTCATCAAAAAAAGTTAATAATAGTACATTTCTATAGTAGCAGTTAGCACACCCCTGCATCCCTTAAACATATCACAGGTCAAAAATATTGATGGCCAATGATAACCAACACTATAGGCAATAATATCTTGAAGTTTCATTACCATCACGTTATATTTAACAATAGTACATTCATTTAAAGTTAGGCATTTTGACACTATCCACACAAAAAATACACCTACCGGCCTCATAGGTGTGAGTACTACTTTCATGTTGTTTTTCGTAGTGCGAAATGCAGTTATTTAATTAATCATTTTTGATAGGGTAAAGATGGGGGGGGGGGGGGGGGGGTTGCTGACTAATACAACTTTAACGGGGGGCGGTGTCAAATTAAGGTCAATTTTTTTATCGACTGGTATAGGCAAGTGAGGTGTCGTGAGAAAGGTAATGTTGAGTACATTCCATTTTTTCGCATTTTCTTGAAATTTGTAGAAAGGGGAACATTGGGGGAGGAGAAAATACTAGTTCGTAATTTGTCCCCTTCCCCTTGCAGTTCGAGACCTTTATACTTAGAATTATGAAAACTTACAGGAAAGTGGATTCCGAAAAAAATGGAAAATAATGGAATCTGTATATCTTCTTTTAATAGATCAATAATAGTTTATTTCTATAGTTACAGTTAGCACGCCCCTGCATGCCTTAAACACGTTCGAGGTCAAAAGTACTGATGGCCAACGATAACCAACACCTTAGGCAATAATATGTTCTAAGTTTCGTTACAATCACGTAATATGAATTGGCATGTAAAATGTCAGCGAGTAAGACATTTTAATTATATAATTTTGGTATCAAGAAGAGCAAGGAGCCGATATTTATATACCAAAATAAGTGCTTGCTACAAAACCCTCGGATTGCGGGCGTAGCTCTCTATATTTCGGTTTCATTTTTTAATGAAATTGGATATTTTTTTTATATTAAAATACATATGTGCGGCTTTAGGGATTATTATTGTATTATTATTATTATTCAATTGCTGATATACTATATATAGCATTTCCAGGTCAAATAAACAAAATTCCAAGATAAATAGATAAATTTCCGGATCAAATAGACAATTTTCCGGATCGAATAGAAAATTTTCCGGAACAAATAGACAATTTTCCGGATCAAATAGATAACTTTCCGGATCAAATAGATAAATTTCCGGATCAAATAGACAATTTTCCGAATCAAATATACAACTTTCCGGATCAAATAGATAACTTTCCGGATTAAATAGACAATTTTCCGAATCAAATAGATAACTTTCCGGATCAAATAGACAACTTTCCGGATCAAATAAATAAATTTTCGAATGAAAATAATAAGTTTCCGGATCAAATAAATGAATTTCCAAATAAAATAAATAAATTTCCAAATCAAATAAATAAATTTCTAGATGAAATAAATGAAATTCCAAACCAAAAAAATAAGTTTCCGAATAAAATAAATAATTTTCCAAGTCAAGTAACTATATTTCCAAATCAAAAAAAAATATTTTCCAAATGAAATAAACAAATTTCCAAATCAAATAAATAAACTTACATAGTAACCAAATAGTCTAATGAAATGAATTCATAAATCATTTATTTCCCAAAAAGTTTTGTGCTGCCATTAAAAAATTTAACATAAAGATTTTGAAAGAGATTTCAATGTAAGTAGTGCGATCATTAATAAGGAATTGGGTTAACTAGGCATCACAATGGAGTTTGAGTTTTCAAAATCGAATTTTCATCGAAAACTCATATGATAATTTTACAACGGTAATTTAAACTTTGCGTGAAAATTCGATTTATAAATTTCTTTAAAGTTGGAAAGTTGTATTTTTGAAGTAATGGTTAATTTCCCAACCTGGACAAACTTATCTTATATGAAATTTTATGTAGTTTCAGAAAATGAGATTAGATTTCGAATTAAATGATTCTGGGAATGGTAAGTTTTTTGACACAAAAAAAAAAATGCTAGAACTCTGTAACGGTCAAAGGTAGAGTGCCAGTCTACCAATAAAGTATTTACCATCTAAGACGGGACACCCTTTAATTTATATAGATGTTTTAAACAATTTTAATCTCTAAAATCAATGCAGTTCTTGTCCTGTTGCAGCGGCAGGCAACAACATCATCATGTCCAGCACGTAATTTGTACAATCCGACGATGTTACGGAGGCTACTCCCTCCAGTATTATGTCGGTAAGGACATATTCTCGTCTGGAGTCGCCCAATGTTTGCCGTACATACGCTTTCACTTTCGAAAATACTTTTTCAATGGGGTTTAACATGGGTGAATACGGAGGCAAAAAGGTCAAGATTAAACCGGCACGCTGCAGAATTTCCTTCGTTTCCGCGCTTTTGTGTACTTTAGCATTATCCAAAATTATGATAGCGCCTTCCCAAGACGAATCAAGCTTCGCAACTAGTCCCCTCAGGAAAATGTTGAATTTTTCGGCGTTAACTGTCTCATGGGCCACGACGTTTGTGTGGATAACCTCCTCGTTAGTCACCGCCGCAATCATGCTAACATTTCTTCCACGAACTGAGGGAAGTATAACATTGGCACGCGTTCCTTTGCGCCGGAGATGCAAATTGAAGCCACATTCATCAATAAAAATCATTTTTTGTCGGGCTTGTTGGCATCTTCTGGAGATTTCGATGGCATACTCTTTGCGAAGCTGGATAGTGCGTTCTGCGTTCATCCTATCAATCTCGAATGACGCCAACTTTAAAGTTATTTTTAACTTGCGCAAACCGTCGTCAACGCAACTCTTGCTAATATTGATTCCGATTTGCGCAAGCTTCCGACGAATGGCGTCAAGACTAATTCCTCGGTTCTGCTCTACAATTTCCTCTAGTTTCTCGAGAACATCATCCGTCAATATTTTGCGACGACATCCGCCACGAGATTTTTGTTGTAGAGAGCAATTATTTTTCTTGTAGGTGCGTAGTATTGTCGCCGCCGTATTCGGTTTAATTCTTGCTGCCGATGCTGCTTCCCTAATCGTTTTTCCATCTTCATAAACGGAAATTAGCAGCTGTTTTTGTTCCCCGCTGATCCGATTATAACGGCCCCTTCGTTGTTGCAGTGTCGCGGCGGGCTGCGATTGGTTCAACTGCTGGTCTCCTTCAGGCTGTGAGTCCGCTTCTGGTTGTGGCTCCCGTGTGTTGTGGTCTTGTAGCGTGCGCTGTTTCTGTCGCTGAGTACTTTCTCTGCGTGAACTCTCGATTGAAGTGGTCGACCCGCTATCTCCGTCATGCGGCTGGTAATCATCGCCTATCCGTGAGTGAAATTGCTTTTAGTAAACTGGGTTAAATTGATTTAAAAATATTTATTTGAATTATCTGTTGGATATCCGAAAAATTCCGCATAAATTACTTCCAAAAGTAGCAGGCTTAATTTAAAAAGAATTGTTTTCAAATCGACATTATTTATTGCTAAAATTGTTGTTTTAAAAGAATAGTTACGCTTTTTTTCACAAATTACGCTTGCCAGCTTAAAATTTAAGCATTAAAAAAAGGCGCAACTAACATTTTCAACAGTGCTTAATTAGCACCAATTCGGCCCGAATTTAATACACTTCCTTCAATAAAGTCTGGTACTTTTGTCCGGTCAACTAAATGCGCTCTATAAACTCTCTCAATCAGTGCGTTCACGTTCTTGAGCGTTGCGGTTATTCAGCAATTGAAATGCATGTAAACGGAAAAAATCACTGATTTTCCCATTCACGTGCTTTTCAATTGCTGAATAACCGCAACGCTCAAGAACGTGAACGCACTGAATGCGATTCTCCACGTAAAAGACATATAGAGAGAAAAAAATCGATTTCATAACCCTTAGTTACATATTTGAATTTTTGCAGAAAATTACAGACCGCAAATTTATAAAAACGGAGTAATAAAAAAGCTACGCATGGTAGTACATACATTGTAATCCTAGAGATGCCCGTATATGGAAATCAAAAGCACATATAGTACATATAATGTTTACTAAATTCTCTGAAGTAATTACACGCACCATATGCGATCTGGTAAAAACTAAACATGCGAGGTGGTCAATTTGACAAATACTCGGCCATCATTGTATCGACAAATTGCGTTGATTTTTATTATTTACAACTTTAGGTAAAAGCGACATGAGGGAGAAAACAAAGGACGAGGCAGTGTAAGTTGTAAGACATCAAATTTCGCACGCCCATTTTTTTATAAATAATTTATTTTATTTTGCGAACCTAATTTCAGATGTTAGTGTACACATAAATGGTGATTATGTTTATTTCAATGTATGTACTACCTTTCGTTTAGTTTTGGAATTATTGGTATTTCTAACTTTTAAAGCAATTGACGACATTTTTTTTTCAATTCACTTTATTTTTAAAAATCTCAACCACTCTCATAAAGTCATTGGCAAAAAATAAAGTACGCGGTTTATATCGATTATTTTCACTTTATTTAATACGGGCGTTCAGAAAATATGATAAATAACCTGATCCCGAACTGAAATCCGCGATTGACTCGATATCACTCATTTTCAGTACTTGGTAACACAATTGAACTGTCTTCGATTGAAGAGTACTTGAAGAATGTAGGAAATAAGAATTTAGTGAAATTAACTACACTATTAATAGTACATAGCTTAACTTCCAAAAGTGCGTATTGTAAAACTACCTGCTAGTAACAGTAATCGGAAGACCTTTTCCCATTTGCTTTTAATTAGGAACTTAAAGTCACTTACCAGGAACAAGTTGCTAGAAATTCTGATTAAACCGGTAATAATAATGATTGAAATAATTGAATGGGTTGCCTCGTTTTATCTCGTTGCAAGAATTGTCATTTGAATCCTGGTTAGGAACACGCATTTAGGTCATGAACATGTTCCGGAACAGCTCTCCAGAATATGTTTTAAATTACAAATGAACACAATTTATGCCTTCTATAAGATTCAACTAATCCCCACAAAATATTTTATTAATTTTTCTTTCTTTTGGGTAATTAATTTACTTCATTCGCAAAGTTAATAATTTCAAATGGAAAATAATTTATTTGACTTGGAAAATGATTTATTAGTTTTGGAAATTAAGTTATTTGACTCGGAAAATTATTTATTTGATTTGGAAATTTGTTTATTAAATTTAGAAATTTGTTTATTTCATTAGGAAAGTTATTTATTTGATTCGTAAATTTATTTATTTTATTTGGAAATTCATTTATTTGATCCGGAAACTTATTTTTTTCATTCGAAAATTTATTTAATTGATCCGGAAAGTTGTCTATTTGATCCGGAAAGTTATCTATTTGATTCGGAAAATTGTCTATTTAATCCGGAAAGTTGTCTATTTGACCCGGAAAGTTATCTATTTGATTCGGAAAGTTGTCTATTTGATTCTTAAAATTGTCTATTTGATCCGGAAAGTTGTCTATTTGATCCGGAAAGTTATCTATTTGATTCGGAAAATAGTCTATTTGGTCCGGAAATTTATCTATTTGATCCGGAAAATTGTCTATTTGATCCGGAAATTTATCTATTTGTCTCGGAATTTTGCTTACTAGACCTGGAAATGCTATATATGCATAGGAGCAGAGGTTAGGGGCGAAGGCTGTAGCACAGCGCAGATCACTCTGCCTTTATGCAAATTGAATTCCCTTGGGCAATTCAATTTGCCGGCTCGACACATTTCTTCTTTTTTATACCCTTCATGGATGTGATAGGGTATATTAACTTTTTCATGAAGTTTACAACGCACAGAAGGAAGCATCTCCGACCATATAAACTATATATAGTATATTCTTGGTCAGTATGATGAGACGAGTCGATTAAGCTTTGTACGTCTGTCCGTCTATCTGCGAGTATAACCAGCAATTTCATTTCGTGAATAATATTTTTTGTATATCCTAGACTTTTAGTATAGGGTATATTGTTTTTGTCACGACGGAAATATGTAACACCTTAAAGGAGGCTCCGGAGGTATGGCAATGAATATATATAAATTATCAGGGTTGTTTAGAAGTTGAGCGGCTGACTCGGTAACAAAGGTACGTTGTGAACCAGAATCGATTAGTGCCCTCAACGTGACAAATTCCTCTGTTCCAGTTTTCATTTTTATTAGCGCTGTGGCCAATTATACTGTTTCCCAATTTGCTGTTTCCTCGGCTAACAATGAATTGGCTGTTGAGGTGAATGGCTTTGCATTTGCTGACAGCTCTGTATGTTGAACATTATTGTCTCCAGCGTGTAGTAATGTATGATGTTTCTTCGAACACGTGCGGCATCTGGATTTGGATGAGCATTGTTTGATTGCATGCCCTTGTCTTAGGCAATTGAAACAAAGACGTTTTTTCTTAACCACTTCTTTGCGTTGTTGTGTGTTCATGGTTTTGAACGTATCGCACTGACCGATGTAATGATTCTTGGTGCACACATTACACACGGTTGTTTCACGAACAGCAAATGCCTCGATTTTGTGTCCTTTCTTTGGGGTGCCCAAAGCTTCCAGAGTCCTGAAGCGACTCGTCAGAAATTCCAAAAATTGCTCCAAGTTAGGTATATCCGCAGATGCTCCTAGTGAAGTCTCCCATAATCGTCGTGATTGATGGTCCAGTTTCTGACTTATTGAATATATAATCAGTAAGTCCCAATGTTCCGTGTTCATGCCAATGCTCCTCATATTGGCTCCAAATTCAGCTGTAGAGTCCATGAGATTCTTGATAGAGGTGTCGCATTCTTCCTTTGCCTTTGGAAGATTATGAAACTTTTGCAGAAAACTCCATGCAATCGCCCTCTTGTTGTCGAAACGTTTCCGTAAAAGCTCCCAAGCTGCAACGTAGTTGTCATTAGTTATATCCATGTGTTGTATCACTCTAGCGGCTTCTCCAGTGAGATGGGTCTTCAGGTACTGCATTTTCTCTGCTGATGAAAGTCCTTCGTTCTTGTCCACCATCGATGTAAATAGATCATTGAACATTCGCCATTTCCCATAACTGCCGTCGAATGTGGGAATGGTAATGCGTTCTAGTTGAACCGTATTGCTTTGTCTCAAAGTCGGCTGCCTGGCATCATCAACACCGACGCGTCGAAAGTCGCTTATACCCGTCTTGAACTTAGTGAGTAGATCCAGATACACATTTTCGGCCTCCTCGAACTCAGCAAGATATTGTGTATTTAGTTCTGAACTATGCGCCGTTTCGTGCAACAGCGTGCCATGTAGTTGGGTGCATGCTTTCCAAAGCTCGTCTAATCGTTGTATTCTGGCCTCGAAATATCCAAAAGAATGCGTCTCCTTGCTGTCCTTTCCGAAATTTCTGGCCAGTCGGATGATATCCTGGAAGTGGCTGTGCTGCGTTATCTTCGCGGATCCCGGCATCTTTGCTACGCCTTGTACTCCACGGAATGTTACTTGATCAAGTATTGATTAATTTCACACTCTTTATCTCACCGGAATCTATTTGCTAATCTGCACCAAATCGTATGTTACAATTTGTGGTAGTGGAGATATAGCACCTAGGTTGCGCCAAAGAGTGGATTTCACCAGATACTTGATCCGGCTCGACGGACTAACTGTAAACTTTTACCACAAGCGTTTAGGGCAGCCTCACCCTAAACACTAAAATACAAGGCTTGTTGCTTGATAGTAAAAGAATGATTTATTATTACGATAAACGAAACTTATATACTAACAAAATACTTTGTCAGCAATCGAAGATTATTGAACTGCACGCACTGAAAATGTTGAATGCTTGGGTCAAAGTGCTTACTTGCACTTTGAGCCAACGTGCAGCATTGTTACATTGATTATGATACTCTATTTGAATACATATTTTGTTGAATTTACTTAATTCTAAACAAGGGTCATCTCCTGATTCGATTAAGCCATGTCTGTCTATCCGTTCGCACGATAACTTTCGATAGAATGAAACTAGAGCATTGAAATTTTGGCCAAATATTGAAAGTATGATCTATTGGTTGGTATTGAAAATGGGCGTGATCAGGCCAAGACAACGCCTACCTCCCCTACATATGTAAAATAATTAAATGTATCTATAACTCCCAATTAAATAAACATGAAAAGCTCTAGCTTTGGTAGATTGCTCGCGAGGATAATCTTATACTTTCCTGGAAAAATAAAATCGATCAGCTGAAAACTAGCGGTAATTTTTTTTGACAGAGAGCCCCGTCCCGTACTACCCTACTTTTCACGTCATTTGTCTATAACTCTTGAACCAATTGAGGTAGGCACCTGATTTTTGGCATGTAACCCTGAGGTGAGAAGCTGCTTAAGTTTAAGTAAATTGGGCATAATCAGATCAAGGGAACGCCTACCTCCCCTACAAATTTCAAAACATAAATATTGCTTTAATTACGATAACTTTTGATAGAATGACACTAGCGAGTTAAAAATTTGACAAACTGTTAGTAGTTAGATGTAGTTAGTCGGTGTTGAAAATGAGCAAGGTCCAACCTAAGGAACCCCTACATCCCCTACAAACGGAACTTCAAATAAGGATAACTTTTTATAGAATGAAGCTAGCAACTTGAAATTTGGGTCAAATGTTTTAAGTGAGATTTAGTTAGTTGGTTTAGAAGATGAGCCAAATCCAACCCAAGAAACCCTTACCTCCCCTAGAAATGAAACTTAAAATAAGAGATAACTTTCCATAAAATGGAGATAGTGACCTGGAATCTGTCAAATGTTTGTAGAAGGATACAGTTGACTAATATTGAAAATGCGTAAAATCCGATGGACGAAACCCCTACTTCCTCTACAAATGAAGCTTCCAATAAGCGATAACTTTCGATAAAATCAAGCTAGTGACTTGAACTTTTGGTCAAATGCTTGTACTAGAATGTAGTTGGTCGTTGTTGAAAATGCACAAGATCCGACATTGGTATCACCACTAGGTCGGTACATAAGGCGAACCGCACACTTATGCGACATTTGTTACTTTGCAATAAATGTTGCGATGCAGTAATAATTGCAATGAAACAAATGCCACATGGCTTCATTTAAAAAGTACGCAGAGAACGTTTGTTGCCGCACACTAATGCGACCAATTGAAATATTGCATTGCAACATAGACGCAATATTGCAAAGAGACATAAGCGGCTTGCTTCAATGCAATATTTTTCTCTTTTGTGTGTGCAGTGTTTTCTAAATCAGAAATCTAGAAATGGAGAGCAAAAAATTCAGAAGGAATAATGAAGATCCGGTTTTCAATATTCGCTTTATTGAATCTGTCGAAAAGTACGAATGTCTTTGGAAGTACGACGCCGTGGACTACAGCAACAGAAATGCCGTGGAAAAGGCTTGGAGATGTGTTGCTGGCGAAATTTCGGATAGCGGTAAATAATAAAATTGATACTGTTTTTTTCAAATTTTTATTGTCGTATATATGTAATTATAATGTTTTACATTAATAATGTGCCATAAATCTACGCATATTTCCACTGGATTGGGATTGAGCCTCGAGAAGAAACTAAGCAATTAGTTAAATATTCGCGTAACTGCATTGATCTTACCCTATAGTTATCAGAAGGACAATTCAATTCTGGAACATTTGTTTCAAGATCAAAGCTGTTGTCTTCATACAAAATACAATTCGAATATGCTTTCCGTCTAAGGACCCTATGCAATTGGGCATATTCCAAATATCGTTATATTCTTTTGCGCATTTTTTCCAGATTTCTATAGTTGGTTTTGGCATAAATAAAGGTTGTAAAACTTCCCATATTACTTTGCATGTTTGTTTAACTATCATGCCTATTGTCGTTTCTCCTCTATAAAATATAAATCCTAAATGTCTGTAGCTGCATCCTGTGGCAAGATACCTGCAAATACAAATACATATACTTTCAGACGCAAACTGCAGAAAACGGTGGAGAAATATCAGAATTGCCTTCAGTCGATCGCTAAAGTGCCCACCAAGTGGGTCTGGTTCAAAGGCCAAAAAAACATATTATTTGAACAATCATTTACAATTTTTAATACCATATCTGCGAGCTGGAAGCAGTAGTGGAAACTTAAGCAATTCGGCGGAAAACCCGGAGCCAGAAGCCAATGTGCCATTTGAAGATGATATTTTCGAGGATATGCGGGACATGTCCGAAGTTATGGAAAACTCAGCACAAGGACCAACTACCTAGAACGTCACTAATTTGCGCCCGAGTACAAGTAAGTCTAGTCAGTGTTTTCAGAAAAAAAATCTGAAAAAGAGATCCTGCACTGCAACCCAAGAAGACGCAGATTCTGCGTTTATTCGGTGGGTGGAATCAAAAAACGAAAAACAGAAGAAGAGACATCTGAGACATCTTCAATTGTCTTCGACTATCTTCCTTTAGATTCACCTGTCTTTATTCTTCAAAACGAATCAACGGGCAATTGCGAACAGATTACGGTCGACAAGTTATAAAAAAGATATAAGAGATATAAGATGTAAAAACTTACCTTAAAGTAACTAATAAACGCTCTTCTGGGGCTACAGATAATCGAAACTTCGTATTTTTCTCTGTGATTCTAGGCCCAATTAATTCCAAAAGGCGGAAAAAGTTTTCTTTCTTCATTCGATAAAAACTTATAGATTTGCAGTCATCTTTGATTAACTCTTTCGCTGCAATTGCTGAGCTCATTGAGATATGTTTTAGGTTAAACGGATGCACCCAATATTTTCTATTTATTTTTCGCTTAAGTCTATTTAAAAAATACCAAATGACAGGCACTCTTCACTTGAACTCATTTTCTTAACTTCAACTTTAAGATTACACCGTGCGGTAAATGTTGCGCAAATATACGGTTACATATCTCAATGCAACAAATGTCGCATTGCAACATTTATCTCAATGCAACAAATGACGTACAAGTGTACGGTCCGGCTTAGTCTAGGGTGTATACGTTTCGGACTCCAGTTTGGACTGGTTTAGATTAACAAGCTCTTCGTTGCCGTATTTAGAATACGTAACGAAGAGCGGGAATGTTCTTAAGTTTCTAATTGATATGGGATCGAGCAGAAATTACATTCAACCGAACTGTGTGAGAAACCATTTCCTTAATAAAAAAATCATTTTTCGCAAATTCCGTTGGGGGCAATATACAAATTACCCACCACGCAATGATAAACGTTTTCGGCCACTCTTTACCTGCCTAAAATTTTCCATTCTACCCAATTTGAAATACTTCCAGGGCATTGTCGGCAACGATAGCCTTAAAGAATTAAAAGCGATCACCCATACCGCAGAAAATTAATTAATTCTCAAAGGCGGTATCCATACCACTGTGAAACAACACGAATCCCAATCGGTAAATAGCATTAACATTAGAACATCGCATCTTTCTAAGGAGCAAACCGACAAACTGTTCGAAATTCTCTATAAACATCCCAAACTCTTTGCAGATCCTGACGAAAAACTCACATAGTTAAAGGAAAAATTCGCACGCTAGACAACAACGCCGTCTATTCAAAATCTTATCCTTATCCAATGGCACTGAAGCTCATAGTGGATAAGGAAATAGAAAGACTTCAGGGATGGCGTAATAAAACCATCAAGGTCACCATATAATGCTCCCGTTTGGGTAGTATCCAAAAAGATGGACGCGAAGGGCGAAACTAAGCATCGTCTCGTCATTGATTATCGGAAACTTAATTCCTCACCATACCGGATCGATATCCTATACCCGAAATCAACGAGATCCTAGCAAACCTAGGGGAAACTAAATTCTTCACCATTATAGATCGGAAGAGCGGATTTCATCAGATACCCCTAAGGGCAAATGACACGGAAAAAACCGCTTTTTCCGATAATAACGGGAAGTACGAGTTCAATAGACTCCCTCGGCCTAATAAATGCACACGCTACTTTCCAAAGGGCTCTCGACGACATTCTAAGGGATGATATAGGGATAAGATGCCTAGTCTATATAGACGACATTGTGATCTTCGGGAAAAGCGACCCCGAGCACTTAAGTAATATATGTAGATGCCGTGTTTAAAACTCTAAGAGATACTAATCCTAAGCTTCAGATAGACAAGTGCAAATTCCTTAGAAAATCAGTTGAATTCCTCGGGTTCCTTATCTCTGAACAAGGTATCCGGACCAATCCATAAAAAATAAAAGCTATCACACAACATTGAAGGCGCTAAGATCTTTTTGGGTTTTGTAATGAACCATAACTAAAATAATGATGCAATCGGTGACAAGGACACCTGCACAACCGAGCATCAACGTGGGGGACCTCAACATCGAGTTCGTGAACAACTTCATCTACCTGGGTTGCAACCTGTCAAGGGACGCCAACGAAACTGACGAAATCAAGCGACGGATACAGTTAGCTAATAAGACTTTTTTCTCGGTTCTCCCCATAATGAAATCGAAACATGTGCACAGAAACACGAAGCTCCGCGTGTACAAAACCATTATACGACCAGTGCTATGCTATGGCTGCGAAGCATGGACCCTAACTTAAGCCTCAGAAAACATGCTAGACACTTTCGAACGTAAGGTTCTACGGCGAATTTTCGGGGCTGTTTGCGATCGAGATGGGTGGCGCATCCGGTACAACCATGAGTTGTATGAAATGTACGATGAGCTGCAAGTCTCGAAAATCGTCAAACTACAACGACTTCAATGGGCAGGGCATGTACAAAGAATGGACGATGATCGCATGCCTAAGAGAGTAATGAATGCAGAACGAGTCGACGGAGCGAGACTGCGAGGACGACCGAGATCTCGTTGGGAGAGCTCAGTAGGTGTAGACGCCGCGCAGCTGCTGGGCTCCCAAAATTGGAGGACGCGGTCACGTGACCGAGATAATTGGAGGATGAATGAACCATATTATGGTCTGGCAATGCTGCTCCCACCGGCAGATCGAAGCAGCACCTGATGAGTAGTGATCTGTTGGTGGTACGAAACCAGAGGCCGAGGGTCCCATTACATCTGGACCCAGGTGCGACCGCGTGGACGTCTCATCTGACCGCCAACCATTCCATCCTTATCGACTATTTTTTTATTCCCCATTTTTACCTCCCCTGTTTGTGTTGTCTTCCCCAGGCCTATGAATTTTTGTTAATACGTAAAGGACAGGGGCAACGAGCGGCGAGAACCCCGCCCACATCTCCCGAACTGAGCTACAGCAAGCATAGGCCGCTGCTTAGCTCGTTGAGGAGCCTTTTTCTTCGTCAGATGGCACAGCCCGACCTTCACGGTCAATTATGCAACCTTAGGCTCCGTCCCCACGGGCATCTTCAGATGCCCGCCAAACCATCCGTTATATATGTGGCGCCGAACTTGGGGCCCATTTCTGGTACAGAACAGGACTAAGAAAAACCTCTTTGGGTTCCTTTTTAGTCCTTCCACCGATTTGTATCCCCACAAGCACATTAAGGCTACTTGCTCTAAGTCTTAGGACTAAGCCATTTTTACTTCACGTATTTTCCCTTCAAGTAGCTGTGCTTTTCTCTGTAGCACCCCAATCCGTCCTATAGAGTAGATTATCCTTTTAGAATCAGTTCAACAAGGTAATCCTGGTGTTGTGTTTGTCTTTTGTGGTCTAGCCACGTATTTAAGGCCTCCATAAATGCTTTGAATTGCCGGCATTTGGAGCATCTTCGGTGACCGGACGAAGCGCGGAGGAGCCCTGGATACCTTTTAGTTTGCCAGGATTGTCCTTCTAAGTAACTTAACAAAAAAATCTTTACACTGTATCGCATTTTTCTATTATTCATGTGCTCAGCAGCTTACAGAGTTTATGAGTGAATTACGGCAAGGAATGCAGTGTTGCGCCTCTGCTGGCCTCAGAGTTCCTTGTAACCTGTTGATCATCTCAATGATTGGGGAATGTAGTATTTTTTTTTTTTGCTTTGCTAATTTTTCCACTCTACAATGTTTGTTGGCTGACAACGAGCGGCACAAAACCCGGTCACATCTCCCGAACTGAGCTACAGCAAGCATAGGCCGCTGCTTAGCTCGTTGAGGAGCCTTTTTCTTCGCCAGATGGCACAGCCCGACCTTCACGGTCAATTATGCAACCTTAGGCTCCGTCCCCACGGGCATCTTCAGATGCCCACCAAACCGTCCGTTACAGTATGGCGGGATATTACCGTCGCTTCATACTCGAATATGTGAAGCTGGCGAATCCCTTAACGACACTCTTAAGAGGGGAAGAAGGTCGGGTTTCAAAGAACCTTTAACAAAAGTAAGGAATCGCTTATATCACAGGACGTGCTCCTATCCTTCCCTAATTTCGAACATGACTTTGAGCTCACGACAGATGCCTCGCAATACGCTCCGGGCGCTGTCCTATCGCAAAACGGCCGACCGATTACCTTTCTCTCCCGTACACTAAACCAAACGGATGAGAACAACGCGGCCAATGAGAAAGAGATACTGGCGATAGTGAGGGCCTTGTAATCTCTTAGAAGCTTCCTCTACGGTCCCAGGCGAGTGGTAATTTATATTGATCACCAGCCACTGTCCAACGCCCTCAGCAACAAGAACTCCAACATCAAAATGAAAAGGTGGAAGGCGGTGATTGAGGAATATACCCACGAGATCCGCTATAAGCCTGGGAAGGCCAATATTGTGGCAGATGCACTCTCTAGACTACCTCGAAAGTCCCACATTCACACAACATCTAATAGCATTCATAGCGATGATAGTTCCGCGCAAAACCGTATACCATCGGTCGAAACTCCCATAAATGCATTCCGCAACCAGCTCATCTTAAAGCTAGGCGAGCAATCAGAATACAAGTTCGTGAAGCCCTTCCCCAACTATTGGAGGCATGTATTTCTCGAGCCGCAATACAATAGGGAGAACTTAATTGGAATTTTCAAGAGATTCCTAAACCCGGGAGTAATTAATGGGATTATGACCGACGAAGCGGTAATGGGTAAAATTCAAGAGATTTACCCCCTATACTTCAAAGATTTTAAGGTCAGGTTTGCACAAAGGGAAATACAAGACGTCTCTAATGAATCAGAATAACAACAGATAATACTGAGTGAGCACAAGAGGGCACATAGAAACGCTAGCGAAAACCGAACACAGATACTCGAGCGATATTATTTTCCGAAAATGACTGCGAAGCTGAAGCGAATTCTCAAACAGTGTAGCGTTTGTAAGGCGAACAAATATGATCGCCACCATAACAAGCCAATACTAAAGTCACCTCCGATACCACAATACTCAGGGACATTGTACACATATATATATGCCACTGAAGGACATCTAGTGCTAACAGCACTGGACAAACTCTCCAAAATCGTCCAGGCCAGAGCTCTGAAATCCAGGTCCATCGAAGACGTAAAGGACCCATTGAGAGAAATCGTGTTCTTCTTCGGCGTTCCAAAGAATATAGTAATGAATGGTGAAAAATCCCTTAATTCAGCCTCTATACTGTTTATGCTCCAGGACCAACTAAATATAAAAATCTATAATACACCCGCACATAAAAGTGAGGTTAACGGTCAGATCGAGCGATTTCATTCGACACCCACCGAAATAATGAGGTGCCTAAAAACGGACAACACCCATAGGATCTTCCAAGAACTGCTCAAAAGATCGGTTTGCGAATACACCTCGAGCGTGAATGTACGCCACCCAAAAACAACCTACAGAAATATTCTACTGCAGGATCGTAACAACGAATCAAGAGCAGTTAGAGAAGTCTAGGAAAGGCAACCTTGAGATACTGAAAAAGAAGCAAGAGAGGGATAAAAGGGATTAAAGAGTATCAGAGGGCAAGAAATTTACGTAAAAAAAAACAATAAACGCGTTGGATCAAAACTTACAGCAAGGTATAGAAAAGAAATCGTTAAGGAGAATAGGGATACCGTAGTCATAACACAATAAGGAGGAACGATTCACAAAAGCGATGTACGCAATTAAATCCCTGTACATATCTTCGAGATATATTACAAATGAAATACAAAAGGTTGCATCTGCAATCCCATCACTCCTGAAATACAAAATATCATATATTCCGCAAATTAACCAATTTCACTCACTACTAACCCACAATTGTCACAAATTGAAAATTCTTTCAACGAAGTTAATGTTGTAAGGACGAAAAACTATTGAATTTTATTAGCTCAGCTATTAAAAAGATCGCGGGCAATCCCGATGGCTAATATTTTTTTAATGGTAAAATGAACGATTTGGCTGATAATTAAAATAAACAGTTCGTAATAAATAAAGAATACAATTAAACAATTAAATAAGTTAACTAATACAGCTCACGGAATTTTGAACCTTATAAAAGGAAAGGCAACCTTGAGATACTGAAAAAGAAGCAAGAGAGGGATAAAAGGGATTAAAGAGTATCAGAGGGCAAGAAATTTACGTAAAAAAAAAACAATAAACGCGTTGGATCAAAACTTACAGCAAGGTATAGAAAAGAAATCGTTAAGGAGAATAGGGATACCGTAGTCATAACACAATAAGGAGGAACGATCCACAAAAGCGATGTACGCAATTAAATCCCTGTACATATCTTCGAGATATATTACAAATGAAATACAAAAGGTTGCATCTGCAATCCCATCACTCCTGAAATACAAAATATCATATATTCCGCAAATTAACCAATTTCACTCACTACTAACCCACAATTGTCACAAATTGAAAATTCTTTCAACGAAGTTAATGTTGTAAGGACGAAAAACTATTGAATTTTATTAGCTCAGCTATTAAAAAGATCGCGGGCAATCCCGATGGCTAATATTTTTTTAATGGTAAAATGAACGATTTGGCTGATAATTAAAATAAACAGTTCGTAATAAATAAAGAATACAATTAAACAATTAAATAAGTTAACTAATACAGCTCACGGAATTTTGAACCTTATAGAAAACAGACACAAAACACACTAGACTTAAATACGAAAAAAAAAAATATTTTTCACACCATTTCTGTTACGACTACTAGTAACAATAACTTTATATGAAATACTTTTAAAAATTGTAAAAGAAAACATTGTAATAAACACTGTAATCCATAACTAAGAATTATTAATATGAATTTATATGAATGTAGGACACTCAATAATCTTCGACTTATAAATTGTCATAAAGTTACATCTGTTGAATAACGAATCTGTTAGAAAGTAAGATAGCTATAAGACAAACCGTCAACTCACAATCAGAAAAAGTCGAATCTGGTGTCATCCTTTCTAATTATATTACTTAGCGGCGTAATAAGCATCAACAAAACATCGGAGCATTTTCAAGTTTGTGACAACGGAAACAAGGTTCTTTTGGGTTCTACCACCGTTATTATAAGCGACACTTCAGATAGACCGACTCAACGAAATGCTGTCCACATAACAGTAAGCAGACCACTGCTAGCAAGAAAGCAGCCTGTAGCCAATAACAGAACAAACAAAAATTTACTCGGAATCATCCTTCTGTGCATCCTAATCAAATCTGTTTATGGCAAAATTAGGACAGTATTGACAACACCGAATGAGGACATTCAATTTAAGAGGGGAAGACTTATTTAACCAGAGAGCGATCACATCAGCTGAAGCTTATTGAATCAGGGAGCAATCACATTAGCCGAAACTTGAATCAGAGAGCGACCAGCTCAGTCGAAGCGCATATCTTGTAGAATAAAAAACATTCGAACGAATTGACTTTGTTATTATTAACTTATAGTACAAGGAAAACATACCATTTAATGGCCCATAAAACATAAAGTACAATAAAACTAAACACTTATCAACTCATCTCATTCATAACGTCGAACAAAATGCATAGACGAGCGGTTGGTTTGATCTCAAGTGGTTTGCAGTGCAGATCAGTATGCATAATTGAATGGGACTGGACTGTAGTTTGCGGTGCATGTCAGGCAGAATTCATAGAATGCATATGTATTCATCAGAATGCATACTTGAAAGTATGCATTTATCTTAAATGGGATTCACACTATAGCCAAATTACTTAATCTGCGCTAAATCTGGGTGTCTTGAATTTAAAATTGTATGCATTTGACAGTTTCAGTTTAAATGATCTGGCGCAGATGAAGTAATGCGGCTATAGTGTGAACCCCATTTTAGGTGTGTACATGCTGGTGTTCGACCAGTTAGGGGATATTTCTGAATCGGAAGACAGACACAATAGCTAAGTCTTATGCATGCCAACTCAATCATTGGCCGGCATCCTAGAAAAGACCATTCATATTATGTCCTGGGACTGAAATTGGTTAGATACTGACTTGAAAAGCAAGGAACAACAAACCAAAAGAATACTGCTACCACATTCACAGATCTTTGCGGAAAGTTTTAATGAGACCAATAAACCTGCCTGTTAGTTAACAGGGACTTATTTATCAAAAGCCTAAACCTAGGAAGGGTTATTCGACGTATTTTTCCGAACATAGCGCAGAACTTCAAAAATCATAATTGGCTGCGCGAACGAGCCATATCGGCGTCGAAAAACAAAGATATCGATGATCTTAACGCGAATATTCAAAATTTCAATTCGAGACAGTTGTTCTCCTTCGAATCGGTTGACACAGTTATCAACCAGGATTAAGTAGTTAACAGAATTTTTGAATTCGCTGGAATTACCCGGCAGTGGCAGTCCGACGACGCTTTCTGCGGTTCTGTCAAGAAAAATCACGGCCTTTTGATTAATAGAAAAATAAATTGCAGATTAAGAGGTCGCGCACACAGCAAACTTTTTAGTTTGACTGGCTAAATAGTTTATACTCCAGTCAAATTAGTAGTTCCACCTCAGAATTTCTGATACCCAGCCAAAAACTTGAATAAGTTTTTATTTTGACATCCTAAAACTTGTCTCAAAACCTATATATGGTAAGGTGTTCGCGTCTGTTAAAAGCGAGGGTCAAAGGTCACAAAAATTATTTTTTTTTAACATTTTTTCCAAATATCTCGTTTCCTTTGGGGTTAACGCTATTTGTATGTATTATCAGTATTATAGAGGTTAAAATTCTCTACAACTTTTGTTCCAAAAGTTTTTTTATACTTTGAATCGTTTTCGAGATAGAGGGAAGTGAGCGCGCAGTGTTCAACTAAGTAGAGTACCATTTAAGGTCAACCGGTAGTCCGGATCAAAAAGACGCCTTATAAAGTTTATAAATTATTGATAAATACATAATTATAAACAATTTTTTTTAAATATTACATTATAATTAATAACTTTTTTCATTACGTATCTATTTTTAATTAAGTATCAATTTATTTAACCACACTTACCTGCTCGTGTGCTTAGAAAATTATTAAGGGAAACACTTAAATTATATTTTAATTCTAATCAAAGTTATACTAATTACTTAAATAAATATAAAAAAGAAAAGAAATAAATTTTTAATTAATGTTTTTATTAAAAAATTATCATTCCATACATTTATGACTGTCAAAATGAAAAAAACAAAATAATAATTAAGATAATAGCTAAAATCGTCCTGCAAAGACTAAAGGCCCACTTAGAAAGCACAATTGATAAAGAGCAGGCTGGTTTTCGATCCGGATTCTCCTGTGTCGATCACATTAACACCTTGCGAATCATCATCGAGCAATGCGCTGAATACGATTCTCCGCTTCACTTGCTTTTCATCGATTTTGAAAAGGCTTTCGATAGTGTGAACCGGGATTCTATATGGGCGGCCTTGCGCAGGAGAGGCATCCCTGAGAAGCTTGTGGCTATTATTAAGGCAACCTATGACGGCGGGAAATGTCGCGTTCTACATAAAGGTAAGGTGTCGGGGGACTTTGAGATTCGCAGTGGAGTTCGGCAGGGGTGCATCCTCTCACCGATCCTATTCCTCACTGTGATCGGCGACGTGTTGCATGCAGCCCTACCCGGACTCGACAGAGGAATTCAATGGACTTTGACATCTTATCTTCAACATCTGGACTACGCTGACGACATATGCCTACTCTCCCACAAAATCATGGATCTGTCCGCAATGGCGTTAGATCTCGAGAGGGAGGCAAGCAAGGTTGGGCTAAAGATTAATACCAACAAGACCAAGGTTCTTAGCCCGCCGTTGCGAAAAAGAAATCCGACACCTATTGCCATCAATATTAATGGGCAGCCTGTGGAGAAGGTGGACAACTTCGTCTACCTGGGTAGCATTGTTGCCGAAAATGATGGTACGGAGCAGGACATCGCTCGTCATATCAACCAGGCTAAACGCGCATACGGCATGCTGTCCAAAATCTGGCAGAGCAGTTATCTCAGCATCAAGACCAAGCTGGGCCTGTTTCGCTCCCTGGTACTATCAGTGCTTTTGTATGGGAGCAGTACATGGAAAGTTTCCGTAGGAGTTACCAGAAAACTGCAAGTTTTCGTCAACTCATGTCTTCGTCGAATTTTAAGAATTTTCTGGCCCGAAACAATATCAAATGAAGAGCTAAGTCGGCGTACGGGTCAGATGCCAATCGACGAATTGATACGCAGGCGAAAATGGCAGTGGATAGGTCACACATTGCGGAAGAGTGATAATTGCATTGTATGCCATGAAGTGGAACCCCATTTCCAACCAAGGCCGACCAAGAGGGGGTCCTCGAATCACATGGCGTCGATCTGTGGCAAAGGAGTGTCAGGCACTGGGTAAGTCTTTTGGGGAGTTGCGTCCCATTGCCCAGAACAGAGTACGATGGCGCGCAGGAGTAGTTGACGCGCTATGCCCCACTAGGGGTTAAGGCAAAGTAGTATCGTCTTCCGGTTGCTGCAGAATTTCAGCTTCCTCTTCATTATCGTCTTCAACGACATATGTCTCCAGGTCTTCCGTGATTTCGAGGTCAAAGGTTCCATCTTCATTGGCATCACTCATTACACTGGCCACAAGCTAAAGAGGACTGGAACCCCGATTTTTTATATCCACATCGCGAACCACAACCATTCTTGCAGTTGCAGAATATTGTGTTTAGCAATTCCTCTGGAGCAGGTGGTAAAATTATTGTCATGATAGGTTCCAGGAATTCGTTGCACATCGCCCAACCCCATTCCTGGGGTTCCAAATCATGCCCTAACCAAGCTAGAACTTGATAATAAGCACGATTAAAATGTTGATGAGCTGCTGCACTTGTTGGTGGAATATTTGATAACTGCACAGGTTTATTTAGTTTTGCTGATTTGACATATTGGGCATAACGAAGATGATCGATACTGCCCCCAGATTTTGGAGCATTTTAGACTGCCAACAAGGTTTTCATTTCATTCTCAAATAATCTTTGTACCGGACGGTTTTCTTCTTCAAATGCTGCAGCAATTTGATCCAAATTCGGCAGTTTCACAAATTAGCCATAGTTGAATCGTATGTTGGTAACTACGGACGTACTACATATTTTAAGGTACGTCCGTAGTTACCAACATACGATTTAAAACTAATGAATAGCCGAGGTTAGTAGAAAATGGTTCCTTTAAAAAGAAGACGGTCGTAAATATACAATTCAATTGAACATCTGTCCCTACTGGCTATAAATAGTAAGGTTCGTACTACATAACTCACAGGTATCATTTTTCACTTTATAAAAGAATTTAAAAGTTTACGGTTTTTAAAGAAGATATTAAATTATTTCCGAGGCCATCCCCTGAATGGGATTAAGCGACGTGCTGACAACTCGTCCTTGTAAAAACCACTCCATGTCAAGAAACCTGGAACAAAAGCCTCGGATTGGACGGATCAACAACGACGACCACGCAAACGACTAAAGGATTATTCTTTCGGATCCTGGAATGTACGCTCCCTGAACAAACCGGGGGCCGAGAGGGCCCTCCTTCAACAGGTCGAAAAGTACAAACTGAGCATTACTGCAGTCCAGGAAACAAATTGGCTTGGCAGCGAGATTAATGACAAGAAATCGCACACAATTTTTACAAGTGGCAAACCATCGGGCCGCAAGGAGTTTGGAGTAGCATTTATAGTGAACAATCGCCTCAAACCGCATATCACTGACTTCAAACCCATAAATGAACGGCTGTGTTCGATTCGCATCAAGACTCGATTCTTCAATCTCTGGCTCATCAATGTGCACGCCCCCACTGAAGTTAAAGAAGACGCAGTAAAAGACGAGTTCTACGCCCGCCTTGAAACTCTCTTCGACTCACTTCCAACAAACGACGTCAATTGAGACTTTAACGCGAAAGTCGGAAATGAAAGTTGGCACCGGGGGACCACTGGAGGCCACAGCCTCCATGAAGAATGTAACGATAACGGCCAGCGACTTATCGACTTTGCCTGCAGCAGGAATCTAGTCGTAAGCTCTACGTGCTTACCACATCGACGCATTCACAAGCAGACCTGGAAGTCTCCAGACGCACATACCGTTAACCAAATTGACCACGTCCTCATTTGCAGGAGATGGGCGTCTAGTGTCATGGATGTCCGCTCCTATCGAGGAGCAAACTGCGACTCAGATCATCACTTGGTGAAGACGTCCTACAGATGTAGAATTTCCTCAGTGCACCAATCGAGAATCAGCCCTCCCAAAATCTTTGCGGTTGATAATCTTCTGAGTGATGCTACAGCGGTGGCGTATACCACCGCCCTTGAGGAAAAACTATCACCTATGCTACACAACATCAGCAACACAGGCGTCCATGGGTTCTGGGAAGAACTCAAGGGTACCATCAAGGATGTCGCAGAGAAGGTCGTGGGATATAAAGCCCGGCGAGCGCGAAATGACTGGTTCGACGAAGAATGCCAAAATTCACTTGACGCGAAAAACGAGGCCTACAGACAATGGATTCAACGAGGAACCAGAGCCAGAAGAGAAAAATATGACGAGCTACGGCGAATATCGAATAGAATAATTAGACGTAAGAAACGTAAATACTTTGACGAGCAGTTGCTGAACATAAACGAAAACTTAGCTAATAGGAACACCAGACAAGCGTACAAACTAGTAAATACAATTAAGAACGGCTACCAACCCAGGACTAGCCTTTGTAAGGACAAGGATGGAAACATCATCAGCGACACAGATGGCATTAACAAACGATGGGCCTCTTATTTTGAAGAGCTTCAAAACAGACCATCTAACATCCCCACACAGGAAGTTCTCGACGATATTGTTGATCTAGGCCCACCCATTCAACCCCCGACAGTAGAGGAAGTTGATCTCGCGTTGCGGTCACTAAAACGAAATAAAGCGCCGGGCGCTGACGAGATTCCAGCTGAACTGCTAAAATTCGGTGGAACGAGTCTAGTTGATGCCATACGTCAATTACTCCTGCGAGTATGAGAGGACGAGGAGATCCCAGACGATTGGCGCAGAAGCATCATCTGTCCAATTCATAAAAAGGGAGATAAACTGCGGTGTGAGAATTACAGGGGCATTTCACTAGTTTGTACGTCCTATAAAACTTTGACGAAAATTCTGGAAAATAGAATAAAACCGTACGCAGAACGAGTCATTGGCGAATATCAAAGCAGTTTCAGACCTGGTCGCTCCACAACCGATCAGCTCTTCTCAGTCAAACTGATACTCCAGAGGTGCTGGGAATACAACGTAAACGTATACCAAATCTTTGTCGACTTCAAGCAGGCATACGACAGTATCGATTGTGGTGTACTGTACAACATCATGCTGCAATTTAGAATACCGGCCAAATTAGTGCGACTGACTAAGATGACGATGACCAACTCCGTCTCACAAGTCAGGATACATAATAGACTTACTGATCTATTTGAAACACGCACTGGTTTGAAACAGGGCGATGGACTGGCACCGACGCTCTTCAACCTAGCACTGGAATACGTTATTCGGGCCATGAATATGGACAACAGCAAGACGCTACTCATCAAGTCGACACAATTAGCAGCGTACGCCGACGACATCAACATCATGTCCCGAAGATTGGCTGACGCAGAAGAACTTCTGCATACGCTCGATACCGCTGCAAAGGAAGTTGGATTACGTATTAACGAGGGTAAAACTAAACTAAGGATGCAATCGGTGACAAGGGCACCTGCACAACCGAGCATCAATGTGGGGGACCTCAACATCGAGTTCGTGAACAACTTCATTTACCTGGGTTGCAACTTGTCAAGGGACGCCAACGAAACTGACGAAATCAAGCGACGGATACAGTTAGCTAATAAGACTTTTTTCTCGGTTCTCCCCATAATGAAATCGAAGCATGTGCACAGAAACACGAAGCTCCGCGTGTACAAAACCATTATACGACCAGTGCTATGCTATGGCTGCGAAGCATGGACCCTAACTCAAGCCTCCGAAAACATGCTAGACAATTTTGAACGTAAGGTTCTACGGCGAATTTTCGGGGCTGTTTGCGATCGAGATGGATGGCGCATCCGGTACAACCATGAGTTGTATGAAATGTACGATGAGCTGCAAGTCTCAAAAATCGTCAAACTACAACGACTTCAATGGGCAGGGCATGTACAAAGAATGGACTATGATCGCATGCCTAAGAGAGTAATGAATGCAGAACGAGTCGACGGAGCGAGACTACGAGGATGACCGAGATCTCGTTGGGAGAGCTCAGTAGGTGTGGACGCCGCGCAGCTGCTGGGCTCCCAAATTTGAGGACGCGGTCACGTGACTGAGATAATTGGAGGACAATGATCCAGGCGGCCAAGGCCACGTCCAGCATGACACAATTGACGCTTATGTAGACTATGGTTTTGGAGAGGTTCAACGGTTGCCCAAACTCGCGAATTATGTTATGGTTTTTATGGCAAGAAGTCTTTGTGGCTCCTAGATGCAAGTTCTAACGTATTCCGCTTCAGAGAGTGGTGAGCCAGTAGAAGTTTTACATACTCTTGTTGATGAAAATTTAAGACTCTGCGAAGATTTGGGCTTGAATGTAAAAGTAATATCGTGTGATCAAGCGACTATCAATCAGAAACTATATAAAAATTTGAATATCTCCCTAGATAAACCATATTTTTATAGAAATAGTAATATTTTTTTTTGTATTTTTGACGTTCCGCATATTGTCAAAATATTTCGAAATAATTTTCTGAAATACGATTTGAACATCGAAAATGAAGGAGTAGCTAAATGGATTGTTTTGCAAGAACTTTTAATCTAGATCAAAAGTCATCAACAAGAGTATGTCCGAAACTTTCATATTTCCCCCAATTCCTTTGAGAAAATGAAGGTGAAATATGCTGTGCAAATGTTAAGTGGTAGTACTGCTGCAGGTATGAGGACCATGAATGAACTGGGGAAGTTTAGTGAACGCGTCTCGGATAATGTGTATCTAATAATAAAATTGTTGGAACTTTTAAGTAACGTTTTCGATTGTTGTAATAGGCAAATGAGGTACACAAGTAACCCTTACACATGTGCAATATCATCCGATAATCAATTAAAAAAAAAAAGTTAATAGAGGCAAAGTCACATTTAGCAAGATGTAATTTTATAGTAACAAGAAAATGTGTCAGAATTAATTGTATTCATAATTTTTTATAAACTATGCAAGGAATTTTAGAATTGTCCGAAATTTTTATAAGCCCTTCACACGGTTGTGAATATTTATGTACTAGTAAAGTAAATACTGATCCTGTAGAAAATCTTTTTAGTAAAATTAGTTATAAACAAAATTCGCCTTCATTATTAACGATTTTCTAGCGCGGATAGTGTCGGTTAAATTTATTAATTCTTCTGTTTTCGAAAATTGTGAAGAAGATACTGAACAATTTTTAGATTTAGGCCCGTTTTCTCAAAGTCCCGTTAAAATTTAAACTAGAGATAAAATTTGTTGTTGTTTTCCCTGTAAAATTTGACAGATGGGTACGTTCAATGTCATGTCACATTGAGAAAACAGGCCTTAGACTGGTAAGCTATTTTAGATGGAACTTTAAACACCAGAGAATCTTCAATTGAACTTGTCAATGCAGAAATTAATTTGGAGACCAGTGGGGATTATGTTACGGTGGTTCCAGTGAATCCACTACACAACATACTGACCAAGTCGAAGGCATCATCATCGCCGACACAAACTTACAATACATAAAGATTTAGCAACATTATCAGATAATGCATTAGCATACTTTTGTGGATATGTATGTACATAATTAATCAAAAGTTAAAACGCGGCATTTCTAAAAATTTTGTTTGTAAAAAAGACACTACTCTATCCAATTCTATTACATTTAAATCTACAGAGTGGCTTCTTTATTTCAAAAATTACAGTATTCAGTCGGATTTTGAAAATTTGAAAATTCCTACAAAGCAATTTTTCGAATTATGGCAAGAAACAAGTTCACATTTTCGATGATTTTTCACTAAACAACGTGAAAGCGTTAATTTTCTAAAACAATTGTGTAGATTGCTTTTTTTTAGCTAAACTTTTATAAACAAGGTTAAAATATCTACGAACTGAGGCTAAACCAAAACTTTTAGCTGTTATATTTATCGAGATATGACTATTAGGACTCAAATCGCTAAAAAATCATTTCTGCATTTTCGCTAGAGCTACACTTAAAACGGGCCGGTTTGAAAAATATTTTGTCTAACAAGTTTTTTCATTTGTAGCATCGGTTTCAGAGATATGTGAGCTTGAAAAGCAAAATAGTCTGATTTTCCTCCAAAGCCTCAAATGTGCCGTTTTTCGACTATCGGTTTTGACTATACTTCTAAACCCAATTCCAACTTTGAGCAATGCATTAGATGAAGAATTTGGCGCTCCTTAATTTAGATCCTATTGAGTTTTTCGATCCGAGGCACCGTTTAGAAATTATGAGGAGAATATTAGAAAAAGGACTCAAATTTTTCGTTTTTTTTCGTCCTCACAGCCGCTCTGCCGCGGGTTCCAAGATGGCTCCAGCTCTTAAAATGAGTGTATGGGGACCACCAACAACAATAAATGAAACCGGAATATAGAGGGCTACGCCCGCAATCCGAGGGTTTTGTAGCAAGCGCTTATTTTGGCATGTAAATATTGGCTCACTGATCTTCTTGGTACCACTCAGATGGATAAAAACACCATAACTAAAATGTCTTACAAGTGATATAGTATCTTACAAGTCAATCCATAAAAAAGACTCCGTTTATCACCTTTCAAAGTAACAGTTTTAATGCGAGAAGCTGTACTGTAGATAGATTGAATGTATACGAGATAAACTATTATATTAACTATTACGTGATTGTAATGAAACCTAGAGATATTATTGCCTATGATGTTGGTTATTATTGGCCATCAATATTTTTCACCTGGGGTGTGCTTGAGAGAGGCAGGGGTGTGCTAACTGCAAATATAGAAATGTACTATTATTAACCTTTTTTGATGAGATTTCAAAATTCCATTATTCTTAGTTTTCTATGCTAGTAAGATGCCGCTTTTCTGTGAATTTTCATATTTCTAAGTATGACGGTCCCGAAATGCAAGGGCGGGGGGGGGGGGACGAACTCGGGTTACATATGTTCCCCTTCTCCCTCTTTTCTCCTTTCTTCAAATATGAAGAAAATTCCAAAAATGGAATGTACTCGACGGTACCTTTCTTACGATATCCCACTTGCCTATACCAAACGGAAAAAAAATTCGACCTTCATTCCCCCTCTATGGGGACCTTCCCTTAAAGTTGACCTATTACGACGCATCACTTTTTCCAGAGAATTATAGTACGTTTACATATTTCCACCAAATTTCATGCATGTAGCTTAGCTTCAGCGGTTCGTGAGATATTTCATGGACAGACAGACAGACAGACGGACGCATGACCGACTTCATGAGGGTTTTGTTTTTTTACAAAACCCCAAAAACGGCATTTCTCTTTGATATTTTGCAAGGTGGCGTCCATTTATGTCGCTTAGCGTCCCAACTATATTGGTTGATGATTTCTTTCTACCCACTCTTCTCTTTCGTTGATTTTATTACAAATAACTTTCTCAAATACTGTTATTAAAATGAATACATACTTCTTTCACTTTACTTTCCTTATTAAGTTTGTCACTACCTGTTTTCAATTACCCCTACTAATTGTTAAAATTTATTTTATGGTAAATTCCTCTTTTTTTTTAAATATTATGATTATCATCCATGCCTGATGAATGAAGGAAACAAGAAAGCCTTTCAAAGCAATCCACATAAGTACATACCTCGATGGGAAATCCACGCAAACAGTAATTGTTCACACTCACACTCCTCGCTCTGTTCCTAAGATCGGTATACCGCAGGAGAGACGCAAAACCGCAGCAAACACGAGATTCAGACAAGATGCAAATTGTCCACTCAAAGAGTCTAAGGCTGCGCGCAAGTTGGCACACGTTCGTGTGTCGCGTTTACGTGTTTTATGTCAAACGGTGTGAGTCTATGGTTTTCAACCAAAGACACGAATCTGGCAATTTGGCAAATGCTCGGCTGTTGTCGTATCACCAAATTGGATTCATTAGGCGTGTTTTTTTGTACTGCGGTGGAGGTTAATTGGGGGCTATCCGGGTTAACTTGCACACATTACACAAACAACATACCCTAGTTATTTGTGTAATGTGTGTAAGTTAACCCGGATAGCCCCCAATTAACCTACACCGCAGTACAAAAAAAACACACCTATTATTGTGCGTTAACGCTAATAATTTAGTATGAAATATGTGCTTATGCACATCCTACTACTCTCCAGTCGTTTGTTTCGCCACTCAATTCTTACTTAATTATCCGTTTTAAAGCACAATAATGAACTCAGTTTGGTGATACGACAACAGCCGAGCATTTGTCAATTTGACAGATTCGCATCTTTGGTTGCAAACCATAGACCCAGACCGTTTGAAGCAAACACGTGAACGCTACACGCGAACGTGAGAAAACATGCGCGCAGCCTAACAGTTTTATTTCACAAACACCAAGTTTAAAAAAAAATTATATTTTTATTGGTTCACAAGTTTTATTTCACAATTGCACTACTGAACATAAGAATTGCTAATTTCTAAGTGAGCCGCCGGAGTCATGTTCGCAATTTATATGTAAGCAGATTTAGCTGACATGTTCCAATAATTAGTTCACGCTAATTGTTGGAACAGCAAAATTCTTTTTCGTGGAAATTTGTGGGAAATGCAGTTAAAGTAAAAGTTGAATGCGCGTGCCGGAAATATGATGAAATACGAGAATCAGAATAAGAATTACCGAAGTTCAAAGGTGTGTGGCGGGTGAATGCCCATCAGTGTAGCAGGCGGGTGAATGGCCGTCAGTGTAACACCTCTACCGTTAGTTTGAGGCTCCGACGAAAAAACAGAACTATGACTCTGTCGGCTTTTGTACACATATAGTATAATTAACGGTTAATTATTACAATAATGATGATAATGTCTGATCCGAAACTTATAATGTTATTATTTTTTGATTTTACTAGAATTGTGTTCATATTATTTTCGTTATCTATTAGTTTCAAATATAATTCTTCTATTTTTAAATCTGGATATGTGTCACTCTCTTTAATAGTTTTTAAGAATTTTGGCAAAATTATTTTATCGTATGTTTTAAGATGATAGTTGAAGAAAGTTTTATTTTTTGCTTTTACTCTACAATTTTCAAATTTCAGCATAAATGTTCGTTGAATTTCAATTTGTTCTGAATTACAATCATGTTCAATTTTTTCATAAAAGTGTTTGAAGATTCCAATGCCAGGCGAAATTTGTTTGATTTCTTGTTCATCAAATGGTTTTGTTTTACAATACATTGGACTTTTTTCGGTTTTACAATACTTTCGATACATATATCTTTAATTTGTTCTAAGTTATCTTTTAGGTTATCTTTTACAGTTGAATGGAATATATTAAGACTGGAATCAACTAAAATGTTATCAAAGTTTAGGATTAGTGATTTATTTTAGTTGGTTGGGATCGGTTCTATAGCTATTTTTGATAGAGTCTCGTTAGAGAACTTAAGAACTGCCACAGTAATTACAATAATTTTATTATGTGAAGAAACGGTTGTTCTAATGTTTAGATATTGGTCAAAGGTCGAGTTCTGTCTTGGTTAATATGTCTTTAGTGGTTAGTCCTATTTTACTGGAAAGTATAGTTTGTTCAGTGTCCGTTAAGTGGTTTCTTAGGAGAGAGATGTCGTTGTTTATTTGGTATACTTGTTGAAGGAAATTAATATCGTCTCTAAGAGTCGCTATTCGGTTGTTGTTTATATCCTTGAATTGATTCAAATAAGTTGTTATTATAGTTTGCTGTATGTTGATATGTTGGGTAATGTTTTTTATCTGATTTGAAAGATGGTTTGTCATTATTGTATTTTCGTTTATTTTAATCGTAAGGTTTGATTGATTCTCTAAAATTGATTCAATGGATTTTTCAATATTTGCCCTATCGTCACTGTCCATGGTCCCAGCAATGTAGTTAAGTCCTTTGCCTAAAAAATTTATTAGTCCGCGTTTTTGTCTGTGGTGTGCTATTAGATTGTAAACTTTATTTTCTACTAGTTCTAAATTTCTGTTAATGGTTTCAAGAATGGTTTTTGATTCTGATGTGGACGTTGACAAAGTGTCGATGTTTCGTCGAATAAGTCTCAATGTCTGATCGTATTCAGTCGTGTTGAAAATATGGAGTACGTTGAAATAGTAGTCGATTAATTTTACTTCGTCCGTCTTAATGGGAATGTATCCATTGTTAATATTCAGGTCGTCGATGTGTATTGTTTGGCCGTTAACGGCAGTTAGGAGGACAAGTATCAAAAGTATTGTAATATCATTTCCTGAAAGGGTAATTGAGAGATGTGAATTAGTGAGTTTCATGTGTTAAGGTAGAAGGATTGTTCTTATTTCGTTCTTTCTTCCTAACTTTAGATGCTATTGTGGGGTTATTAATCTCTTGGTACTTCTTTTTATTTTTTACGTGGGTGCGGAAGTATTTGTTCCGGTTGTTTGTGTCTAAAATGTGATACCCATCAATCTTTTCGGCGTCGATTTTCCTAAATTTAGAGTGGTTTTTCCCTCCCCTGGTTTCTTTAATGAAATTTTTCCCAGTCTCAAGTTGGTTGTCAGTACGATTCTTATTAAGTCTGTCTATAGCTTTTTGCTTCTTCTGTAAGATCATTTCATGTATGTTTTTGTATTCGTCCTGGTGGATTTTTCCGTTAACAAAGTCAATGGGTCTTTTGTTTGTGGAGGAGTGAATTGTATTATTGTAAAACATAATTATTTTAAGAATTTTTTCTTCTACTGAGTGTTGATTATTTATGGGATCATGTTTTAAAAGGCGAATGTGCTCATTTATTGTATTGTGTAGGCGTTCTACATCTGCATTAGAGGTGTGGTTGCTACTAGAAGTATAGTGGATTTCAACATTTTCGTTCGAAAGGAACTCCCTCAGAGGAATTGCTTTGAAACCTAGTTCGTTATCTACAATGATTTTTTTTTGCTGGGCCGAATTGGCCAAAGTAATAAGAGAGAGCTCTTTTGAATTCTGTCCAAGTTCTACCAAGGAGTTTGATAGCACATGCGTGCTTGGAAAATTTATCAATTATTGTTAGAAATAGAAGTTTTTCAAGTGTGTAGAAAACGTCTATGTGTATAATTTCTCCGGGTTTTTCTGGAGTTTCAGTATTTTTATACAAAGGTTTAGGTAGATTTCGGACATATTTCTCACAATTACAGACGTCGCAGTTGTTTATGAATTTGGTTACTCGGTCTATTAAGTTTGGGCTTTAGTAATTTTATTTTATTTCTTTTGTCACTTCGTCTATCCCTCTATGGTTGTTTTTTAAGTGTTCCTTTTCGATAATTTGGACTAATTTTTCTTCGTCTGTTATGTCTTCTAAGAGAACAAAACATCGAATAATTTTGAATTTGGAATTGTTTGAGAAATTGGTATTAAAGCATGAGTGTAGAGTTCGGAAAAAGTCTTCATTTTGGGTAAGGATGGCATTCAAGCCGCTTGGATTAAAATGATTTTTCAATATAGTAATAGCGTCTTGTTCGTCAAATTGTTTAGCATAAATTGTTGTTCTATTTTTATCGAATACCTTTTCCTTCCTGATCCTTAATGATCCTGATTGAGATTGGTTTATAATTATTTGGGTTTTAAAGACGTTAATACATGAATCACTTGATGGGATACTTGTATAATTCTGGGTTAGATTTATTTCTGGTTTCGGAATCCTAGATAATACGTCGGCATTAATATTTTTTGCGCTTTCCTTGTATTTTATAGTGTAATCAAACTCGAGAATTCTTAGTCGCCATCTTAAAAGTTTCGAATTTGGTTCTTTAATCGAAAAGAGCCATGTAAGGGGCTTGTGGTCCGTTTCGATTGTAAACTGCCTACCAAAGAGATAGGGTCGAAAGTATTTCGTAGCCCACACTATAGCTAAGAGTTCCTTCTCTATAGTGCTTTAGTTAGTTTCATGGTCGTTCAATTTACGGCTTGCGTAGCTAATTGGGTGGCCTTCTTGTGAAAGAACGGCACCAATAGCAAAATTGCTGGCGTCTGTTGTTAATACAAAGGTTTTGTTGAAGTCAGGGTAAGCCAAAATCGGTTCGTTGGTCAAAAGATTTTTTAAAGCTTCGAATGCATGGATGTATTCAGGATCTGAAGCGTTTAATTTTGTGTCCTTTTTGAGGTATTTGGTCATCGGTTTCGCTATACGGGAGTAATCTTTAATAAATTTCCTATAACAGCCTGTAAGGCCAAGGAACTGTTTTATTTCTTTTGGGGTTTTAGGAATTGGAAATTTTTGCACGCAATCCACTTTCTGTGGGTTGGGCTTTATACCATCAGGAGTGACAATATGGCCAAGAAATGCAGCTTCTCTCTTGAGAAACTCTGACTTATCCAGCTGAATCTTCAGGTTAGTTTCTCGGAATCTTTGGAATATTTGGCTTATGGATTCTAAGTGCTCTTGCAAGGAAGTAGAGAAAATTATCACGTCGTCCAGGTATACAAAGCATTTTTTATTAATGAAATCAGAGAGAATGTTGTTCATTAAACGTTGGAATGTAGCCGGGGCTGTCTTTAGCCCAAACGGCATACGAAGGAATTCATAGTGTCCACCTTCTACGCTGAACGCTGTTTTATGAATATCCTTTTCCATTATTTCGATTTGGTAGAAGCCTTTCGCTAAATCTAGCGTGGTAAAATATTGGCATCTTCCAAGCTTTTCTAAGATCTCGTCAACATTTGGGATTGGGTACTTGTCATCGATCGTCACTTCATTAAGTTTCCGGTAATCGATGACAAGTCTCCATTTGGGTTTTCCACTTGCATCCAGTTTTTTCGGCACTATCCAAACTGGTGCTGAATATGGAGATTGGCTTGGTCTTATAATATTTTTCTTCAGCATATCTTGAATTTGGTTTTGTACTTCATCCTTATGGATGTAAGGATACCTATATGTTTTTGCGACAATTGGTATGTCGTTTGTAGTCCGAACTTGATGTTTTATAACATTTGTAAACGTTAAATCTGACTTTTCGTCATAGAAGATATCTGAAAATTTGCTAATGATCGGGAGTAATTTTGATTTTTCTTCGGAATTGAGATGATCAGTTCTAATCTGACTAGTTATTGAAAGAGTATGATGAGTAGCATCGGTTTCGATGATATTGAAATTTTTATAAGTAACAGGCGTAGTACTTTGAGTAGTGAATTGAACTTTAATGGGATGATCGCCCAGAATCTTAACTGGAGCTATCATTCGAAAGTTCTCAACATTGTAAATGCCTTCTTCAAGTTGGACCTTTCCATCTTCGGAGGTCTTTCCTTGGAAATGCACTAAGCCGTTATTTTGATCTACAGGTACGAATACTTCATGGCATCCTTCCTTGGAAAAATGACAATAGTGCTCATCATCCTTTGTTTCAAAGAAGATTGGAACCTTATTTTTCCCAGCATGGAGTACTTGGTTTTTGTAGTCTATAACAATATTTAATTGTCTCAAGACATTATTTCCAAGTATTCCATCATATTGATCATGGAATTGACAGATGAATAATTCGATCATTTTCGTCGGATCTCCTAATTCTTTAAAAAGAGGGATTTTAACCTTTTCGCGAATATCTATAGTATGCTGCAATGTTTTTAATGTTATGTTTGGTACGTTGATTTTCTATTTCGGGTGGCAGATGCCAGGATTTATAATAGAATGGGTGGCACCGGTATCGATAATTTATTAACTTTAGTAGCTTTGAGTTTGTTTTTATGATTATATGCGGTAAGTGTCTTCCGAGGCATTTAACGGAAAATTTTCAATTGTTTCGTTTTTGTTGACGTCCATAGGTTCTGGAGGTGGCTGATTACTAAATGGTTGAGAGTTGTTATTTGGGAAACGGTTATAATTGTTAGGATGAAAATTGTTGGGAGAGTTGTTATTTGGAAAACGGTTGTAATTGTTAGGGTGAAAATTGTTGGGAGAGTTGTTATTTCGAAAACCATTCTGTCCGTGTCTATGTAAATGTCTGTCCTGCTGATAATTTGGGTTACTGTTATGTCTATTATTCTGATTGTTACTAGGTCGGTTGCTATTATTACTAGGATATCGATTACCATTTTGATATTGATTACCATTTTAATATTGATTACCATTTTGGTATTGATTACCATTTTGGTATTGATTCCCAGGCCTATTCTGTCTATTGTCACGGTTGTTTTGGTAGTCGTTGTGCTGTCTATTAGTCGATTTGTGTCTATTTGAACCGTTATTTTGATTAGAATGACTGAAATGTGCGTAACCTGCTGTATAAAGGATGTCCATAGCTGACTCAAGAGTATCAGGGTTTCTGCAAAATAAAACCGTTTTCATCGGTTCTGGAATTTTATTTTTAAAAATATTGAGGGCGGTTCTCATGTTGTTTCGTGCACGTTCGTTTGTTGCTTCACCTGCACCTAATACAACTAGTGTTTTGTTGTTAAGTCTTCGCAATTTGCTTTTAATGTCATTATAAAATTCAATGGTGGTTGTTTTAAATGTGGCTGCACGCAAATTGTCATAAAGTTCGTCTATGGTAAGGCAATCTCCGAAATTATTTTGAAGGACTCGTTTGACGTCCTCCCACGAAGTAGCGTGGCAATTAATTTCGATGCCTTGCCTAGCTCTACCTTTTAGTTTGCTTTTAATGATATCACTGAATAACAATTGTGAAACATCGTTAAAGGCTTCGAGCATTGGGCTAACTCTGTCTGTCAGAGAAATAAGGGGGAGACTGTTTAAATATTAAAGAGGGTTTATTTGGATAGCTTGAGCTGCTTCTGGGAGTGCCATTTTAGAAGGAGTATGTAGGAATAATATTCCCAACCATCCTTGTAAAAATTTCAAGAGAAATATTGAGTATAAATTGTTATACTTGCTTTGAAAACGAGATGGTGTCCTTCTGGAAAGCACGAAAAACTCTGGAACATGCAGGAACTACGAGCCAGTGTTATTTCCAAAAGTCTGGAGCGCACAGGAACTCGGGCCAGAATTATTTTATGATCAGGAATGAGTGTCGTACTTGCGGGATATTATCTGCAGCAACTGGAGCAGGTTATCTTCTTGCAGGAACTAGTATTAGTGTTGTTTCCGGGAACAGGAATTGTATTCGTAGAAATAACTATCGTTTGCGGCGACGGGATCAAGTATCGTATCCGTAAAAATTACTATCACTTTCAGGAACAGGTGGTATTACGTTTGCAGGAACTTTCAGGAACAGATGATATAATATTCACTTTCAGGAACAGGTGGTATTACGTTTGTAGGAACTTTCAGGAACAGATGATATAATATTCACTTTCAGGAACAGGTGTATTACGTTTGCAGGAACTTCCAGGAACAGATGATATAATATTCACTTTCAGGAACAGAAGTACAATTAATACGTTGTTCAGGACCGGCAATTCGATCAAACGAGTGCAAATTTGTGATAAAGTCACGATACGATCTTTCGTATACTCGCGATTCACTTGTGTAAAAATAACTAACAACTATCTTCTTCTTAGAGATAGCGTTTGAGGATGGTGATTGTCCGAATATTAAACAATTATCTCCTTCTACGGGATAATATTAAGGATTGCGTCACAAAGATTTGAAAATCACGTTACTTAACTTGACGCATCCTACACCAAGTTTAAAAAATAATAATATTTTTATTGATTCACAAGTTTTATTTCACAATTGTACTACTGAACATAAGAATTGCTAATTTCTAAGTGAGCCGCCGGAGTCATGTTCGCAATTTATATGTAAGCAGATTTAGCTGACATGTTCCAATAATTAGTTCACGCTAATTGTTGGAACAGCATTCTTTTTCATGGAAATTTGTGGGAAATGCAGTTAAAGTAAAAGTTGAATGCGCGTGCCGGAAATATAATGAAATACGAGAATCAGAATAAGAATTACCGAAGTTCAAAGGTGTGTGGCGGGTGAATGCCCATCAGTGTAGCAGGCGGGTGAATGGCCGTCAGTGTAACATCTAACCACGTACGTGCCATTGCTCTTCAATTGCAACTAGTGACGCTCGCGCTTCATTCGCTCTAACCCACACATGTCCACGTGGTTAACTCGAAATTTTCGTAGATATCATTTCATAAACGCATCGACGCATTCACAAGCAGACCTGGAAGTCTCCAGACGCACATACCGTCAACCAAATTGACCACGTCCTCATTTGCAGGAGATGGGCGTCTAGTGTCATGGATGTCCGCTCCTATCGAGGAGCAAACTGCGACTCAGATCATCACTTGGTGAAGACGACCTACAGATGTAGAATTTCCTCAGTGCACCAAGCAAGAATCAGCCCTCCCAAAATCTTTGCGGTTGATAAGCTTTTGAGTGATGCTACAGCGGTGGCGTATACTACCGCCCTTGAGGAGAAACTATCACCTATGCTACACAACATCAGCAACACAGGCGTCCATGGATTCTGGGAAGAACTCAAGGGTACCATCAAGGATGTCGCAGAGAAGGTCGTGGGATATAAAGCCCGGCGAGCGCGAAATGACTGGTTCGACGAAGAATGCAAAAACTCACTTGACGCGAAAAACGAGGCCTACAGACAATGGATTCAACGAGGAACCAGAGCCAGAAGAGAAAAATATGACGAGCTACGGCGAATATCGAATAGAATAATTAGACGTAAGAAACGTAAATACTTTGACGAGCAGTTGCTGAACATAAACGAAAACTTAGCTAATAGGAACACCAGACAAGCGTACAAACTAGTAAATACAATTAAGAACGGCTACCAACCCAGGACTAGCCTTTGTAAGGACAAGGATGGAAACATCATCAGCGACACCGATGGTATTAACAAGCGATGGGCCTCTTATTTTGAAGAGCTTCTAAACCGACCATCTAACATCTCCACACAGGAAGCTCTCGACGATATTGTTGATCTAGGCCCACCCATTCAACCCCCGACAGTAGAGGAAGTTGATCTCGCCTTGCGGTCACTAAAACGAAATAAAGCGCCGGGCGCTGACGAGATTCCAGCTGAACTGCTAAAGTTCGGTGGAACGAGTCTAGTTGATGCCATACATCAATTACTCCTGCGAGTATGGGAGAACGAGGAGATTCCAGACGATTGGCGCAGAAGCATCATCTGTCCAATTCATAAAAAGGGAGATAAACTGCGGTGTGAGAACTACAGGAGCATCTCACTAGTTTGTACATCCTATAAAATTTTGACGAAAATTCTGGAAAATAGAATAAAACCGTACGCAGAACGAGTCATTGGCGAATATCAAAGCGGTTTCAGACCTGGGCGCTCCACAACCGATCAGCTCTTCTCAGTCAAACTGATACTCCAGAGGTGCTGGGAATACAACGTAAACGTATACCAAATCTTTGTCGACTTCAAGCAGGCATACGACAGTATCGATCGTGGAGTACTGTACAACATCATGCTGCAATTTGGTATACCGGCAAAATTAGTGCAACTGACAAAGATGAAGATGACCAACTCCGTCTCACAAGTCAGGATACATAATAGACTTACTGATCTATTTGAAACACGCACTGGTTTGAAACAGGGCGATGGACTGGCACCGACGCTCTTCAACCTAGCACTGGAATACGTTATTCGGGCCATGAATATGGACAACAGCAAGACGCTACTCATCAAGTCGACACAATTAGCAGCGTACGCCGACGACATCAACATCATGTCCCGAAGATTGGCTGACGCAGAAGAACTTCTGCATACCCTCGATACCGCTGCAAAGGAAGTTGGATTACGTATTAATGAGGGTAAAACTAAAATAATGATGCAATCGGTGACAAGGACACCTGTACAACCAAGCATCAATGTGGGGGACCTCAACATCGAGTTCGTGAACAACTTCATTTACCTGGGTTGCAACTTGTCAAGGGACGCCAACGAAACTGACGAAATCAAGCGACGGATACAGTTAGCTAATAAGATTTTTTTCTCGGTTCTCCCCATAATGAAATCGAAGCATGTGCACAGAAACACGAAGCTCCGCGTGTACAAAACCATTATACGACCAGTGCTATGCTATGGCTGCGAAGCATGGACCCTAACTCAAGCCTCCGAAAACATGCTAGACACTTTTGAACGTAAGGTTCTACGGCGAATTTTCGGGGCTGCTTGCGATCGAGATGGATGGCGCATCCGGTACAACCATGAGTTGTATGAAATGCACGATGAGCTGCAAGTCTCGAAAATCGTCAAACTACAACGACTTCAATGGGCAGGGCATGTACAAAGAATGGACGATGATCGCATGCCTAAGAGAGCAATGAATGCAGAACGAGTCGACGGAGCGAGACTGCGAGGACGACCGAGATCTCGTTGGGAGAGCTCAGTAGGTGTGGACGCCGCGCAGCTGCTGGGCTCTCAAAATTGGAGGACGCGGTCACGTGACCGAGATAATTGGAGGACAATGATCCAGGCGGCCAAGGTCCGACGTCGGGCTGTTGCGCCACGATGATGATGATGATTTCATAAACGCGGTATTTTGTTCCAGAATAGACATCTATATAGTCTGTTTATGGAAAGCGAATTGAGTACTGACTGCAATTTGAGACAGTCAACGGTGGAAGACACAGAAAGGTAACACTTAGGTCATCAGCGAAGAGCAAACTGGCACATTCAAGTAAAATGGGGAGGTCATTATTAAATATTGCGAAGAGCAGCGGTCCAAGAATAGACCCTTGAGGTGAGGCGTGCGGGATACCTGAAGTGGGAGTGAAAGGAGAGGACTTCGAGTTATTATAAATGACCTCACAAAGACGGTCACAGATAAGAATCAAGCCACTTAACCAATAGAATAGGAATACCAAAGGCAACAAGTTTGGCGAGAAGCTTGTAAAAGCTGACAGAGTCAAATGCCTTACAAAAATCCGTATAGATGATGTGAACGTCCTGGTGGAGTTCAAACATTTCAGTAATGAACTGCGTGATCTACAGTAAGTTCGTTGTGGTTGAGCGATGTTTTTGGAAGCCATGTTGACACGGAGATATTAAGTGGCCAAAGTTGTCAATCAAAAAACCGTTCACAATTTTTTACAAAACTTTAGCGGAAGAGGGAAGAAGGGAAAGGGGTCCATAGTTACTTCATTTCTCTCGCTCTTTTTCATTTCCTTCTCTCTTCTATAGCCGCCGATAGCTATGGGCATCACTTGGCCGTCGCGAAAGCTGTTTGGGATGCCGCAATTTTCTGTTACTATCTGTGGTAGCGTCAGCCAGGCCACATACACTCGAAATCAGAACACAAACACTGTCTCAGTGTGTGATTTGTGTGAAGTTTCCTTAACTATTCGATTGAGGATAACTTTTACTCAGGCGATGCTTTCAAATTTCCTCTAAATGATTCAAGATACTTCACATGAATTCCTAGTTCGTGTTAGACATTATGTTGCCCGGCTTATAATATATAATGTGAATTGAAACGCCGATAGGTAGGAGGAGCTTAAATCACGTGGCCTCCGGCGTCATTTGAACGCGCATGAGCACCGGGGCTTTTGATGATCATGTGGACCCGTTTTGCTAGGCGGGATCATGATTGGGCACGGCGTTTGCGATTTTGGGTGAGCAATGTAGTGTATTGGAGCGATGATGATTCCGATTCTGTTTCAGCAATATGTGGCTTTGAAATTGCCTAGAGAATGATTCAGCACGGCAGCAACTGGTGTAGAAAAAGTACCTTTTTTCGAAAATGTATCTTTTGTTGGCGTTTGCGATTTGTGTAGCTGCCAAATTGGGAATTTTGTATAAAAATGGTAGTTGCACAGGTTGTAGCCATGATACAAGGAATACAAGATATGGAATTGCGCATGCCGGCTCTCTGAATACCTACGTAATTGGCGGAATTGAGAAAACATGTCAAGCAGAGCCAGCATTGCAATCCTCACGACAGTATCGCTTCGTTGGGTGAGGGTGCAGCACGCACACGATGCAGCGGTCTCTTGTGTGGGCTCTGCTTGGTGTGTATGTTTTTTGAGAAGCCAATTTGATTCCTTTTGCATGCCCATCGTTAATACTACCCAAACGAAACCAATATCGGCTATACCACAGAGACAATTTCGTGGATCAATACAGCAGTCTAGATAAAATACATCAACTGCGGCAGGGCATTCTTTTTACATTGCGCCAAAAAGTCTAGCTTTTGTGATCTATTTATTTTTCATTATTTGAATTGTAAATCAAAATGCAATGCAAATGCAAAACGTTGAATGCTTGTCCACCCTGTATCTTTTAAATTAATGGTCCTACGACAACAGCTAATAGAACCTATTTTTGAGAAATTTTGTCTACCATATTTTGATCCTACAACATTTATTGCTATTAGTGATAGTTTTCGCGATATAAACAAAAAAAAGGAAACAAATTCGTTTCTCAAATAACATATCAAGCAGAGCCCACACAAGAGACCGCTACACCATGTGCGTCCTTCACCATACGCGTACTGCTTCTTCAACAAGCGAAGCGATACTGTCGCGAGGATTACAATGCTGAGAGTTATGAACGGAAGAACGCATGCCCGCGCAAGCTGGCTCTCTGAATACCTACGTCATTGGCGTGATGTGGGCGTGATGCGCAGAAAAATACGAAAATGAAACACGGGAATACTACTTTGCCTTAACCCCTAGCGGGGCATAGCGCGTCAACTACTCCAAGCCCGCCATCGTACTCTGTTCTGGGCAATAGAGCAACTCCCCAAAAGACTTACCCAGTGCCTGACACTCCTTTGCCACAGATCGACGCCATGTGATTCGAGGACCCCCTTTTGGTCGGCCTTGGTTGAAAATGGGGTTCCACTTCATGGCATGCAGAGCAATGCAGTTATCACTCTTCCGCAATGTGTGACCTATTCACTGCCATTTACGCCTGCGTATCAATTCGTCGATTGGCATCTGACCCGTACGCCGACTTAGTTCTTCATTTGATATTGTTTCGGGCCAGAAAATTCTTAAAATTCGACGAAGACATGAATTGACGAAAACTTGCAGGTAACTCCTACGGAAACTTTCCATGTACTGCTCCCATACAAAGCACTGATAGTACCAGGGAGCGAAACAGGCCCAGCTTGGTCCTGATGCTGAGATAACTGCTCTGCCAAATTTTGGACAGCATGCCATATGCGCGTTTAGCCTGGATAATACGACGAGCGATGTCCTGCTCCGTACCATCATTTTCGGCAACAATGCTACCCAGGAAGACGAAGTTGTCCACCTTCTCCACAGGCTGCCCATTAATATTGATGGCAATAGGTGTCGGATTTCTTTTTCGCAACAGCGGGCTAAGAACCTTGGTCTTGTTGGTATTAATCTTTAGTCCAACCTTGCTTGCCTGCCTCTCTAGATCTAACGCCATTGCGGACAGATCCATGATTTTGTGGGAGAGTAGGCATATGTCGTCAGCGTAGTCAAGATGTTGTAGATAAGATGTCAAAGTCCATTGAATTTCTCTGTCCGGTCCGGATAGGGCTGCATGCAACACATCGCCGATCACAATGAGGAATAGGATCGGTGAGACGATACACCCCTGCCGAACTCCACTGCGAATCTCAAAGTCCCCCGACACCTTACCTTTATGCAGAACGCGACATTTTCCGCCGTCATAGGTTGCCTTAATAATAGCCACAAGCTTCTCAGGGATGCTTCTCCTGCGCAAGGCCGCCCATATAGAATCCCGGTTCACACTTTCGAAAGCCTTTTCAAAATCGATGAAAAGCAAGTGCAGCGGAGAATCGTATTCAGCGCATTGCTCGATAATGATTCGCAAGGTGTTAATGTGATCGACACAGGAGAATCAGGATCAAAAACCAGCCTGCTCTTCATCAATTGTGCTTTCTAAGTGGGCCTTTAGTCTTTCCAGGACGATTTTAGCTATTATCTTGGCAACGGCAGGAAGCACACAAATGCCTCTCCAATTATTACAATCTGTAAGGCTACCCTTTTTTGGAAGTTTGATGATCAAACCTTCCTTCCACTCAGTGGGAAAGGTCTCTGTATTCCACGCTTTACCAACAAGTGGGTGCAGCAAATCGGAAGTTATGCTTGGCGCTGCTTGATAAAGTTCAGCAGGGATACCGTCGAGTCCGGCGGCCATTCCTCTTTTTAGTGCAATAATTGCAGTGACTATTTCCTCTTTAGTCGGGGCAGTGGACCGTATACGCACATTTTGATGGTTAGCTAAATTATCTATATGAGGGGGAACTTCACCAGAGGTTACACGGTTCAAGACCGCGGCGAAGTGTTCGTTCCACCGCCTCATTTGATCTTCTTCCAAGATAAGTAGCTTTCCATCTCCATCCTTCACCGGATGTTGGCAGGAGTTACGACCACCTGTAAACTCCTTGATGACACTGTATACGGCGTTTAAGTTGTTACTTCTTGCGGCTTCTTCTGCTGAGGCTAAAAGAGAATTCGCATAAACTCTTTTATCGCGTCGCACACTACGCTGGACTTCTCGAGCTTTCTGACGGTAAAGGAGTTCGATGCTGCTTCGATTGTCGTCTGATGCTGCAGCCGAACGAACTTTCAGCTCCTTTCTTTCAACAATCTTAATATTCACTGGCGGCTTGACGTTGGTTGGCAATGGTCAGTGACCACCGCCGTTCCAGGGGGCGCCCACGCGGAGGACTATGGAAGAGGAGTTTTTGCTCCCCTTGTATTATATCTTGTATTCCTTTTATCATGGGTTGTAGCTATCCATTGAAAGATTTTTATATGTATCAGGCGAATGTATGAAAAGTGGAGAATGAACTAGATAATGACACTTCGAGTCCTATGATGAGGAAAAAACAATCTCGGCAATGAATTGTAATGATTCGCTTGAGTTGAGGTGGGCCTCAACTGAGGACAAAGATTGAGGCTGGTCGTTCAGACCCGCCGTGACACCTAAGTGCCAATATCTTCTCAGACTTCACTCAGTTTGATGCGTGCTCGACGTTAGCTCAGCTGTCGGTAGTGTGGGCCGGGTTGTGTGAGTGAGTCTGCTTCTTTTCGCTACAAAAAAAAATCACGCGTCTACCCGATTGCCTAACCAATACGGATTCCCTCAAAGGATATTAGATAAAAAAAAAGTTGGCCGCGAAAAATCCCTAAGTCCCTGCCTCTAGCACGGGAGTCCCCTGATGGCGATGGGGCTCCGCGCTCCCACCCCGAACCTTGGGTTGGGCCGCGCAAAATTGCCCAACCCCCATAGCGAAACCGATGAAAAAAACTACCGGAGAGAGTGGAGTGGAGGGGAAGCCTTCATGGGTTCAGGAAGCAAAATCGCGATTTAGCCTATGATTTTCATTTCTTAAATGGTTTTTTTTTATTGTTCTAATTCAAATTTCTTTTCTGCATACTATTGGTGTTTATCGTTCATAAACAAAAAAAAAAACAATCTCGTCGCCAAGTGATCGCTTCCCTTTTACCGGCCGGCAGGAACGTCGTCCGCCGTGGAGGTTAGGTTGTGGTGGCGCTGACTTTTAGCGGACGACGTTCCTGGCGGCAAGATGAGTGCACTGATTCTAGAATTAAAATCATCATCAGTAAGGGCGGAATAATGGGAGCACAAAAAAAAAAAGAGGGCCACTTACCTATATACGTGTTCGAACTCTGCTCCAGTTTGATTCTATGGCGGGTGCCGGCTCCACGTCGGATTGTTGAATGTCGTTTGACAGTTCAACCTTCCAACTTTCCAATGGAATTCCGAAGGTTGAATTGTCAAGGTCATGGCGAAATCCAATATGGAGCCGCAACTCACTCACAGATGGCAGTTCCGTCAATGGCTGCGTTCAGAATACCTCAGCACTGAGTGAGCACGGAGCGGTGTTTTAGTGAACTCCGAGAATTGGGTCGAATCGCGCTGGTACCATCAGTTGCAAGTGTTCCGGCGAGTATTTTCGCATGTACACTTGCAACTGTGTGTACCACGACCGGCACCAATTCTCGTAGCACTCATTACAGAGCAGATGTCTTTTTGTTTCGGCTTGCAGACAAAAAGAGATCTGAGGAGTATAGTGTTGTTTGGGGACATAAAACCGGGAAAGACGTCAGCGCCGCATGTCTTTTGCATGATAAATGCCCATCTCTTTGCCTTTTTCGTCGGACAGCAGGTACCGGTTGTTACCGACTTTCTTGACAACCTTGCTTTGACAAATTTGAAGTCCAGCTTCGAGTTGTAGTGGGCGGCGGCATTGCTCTGGGCAAAGTTCCGCCTGAACACTTCTTCCCCAGGCTGAAATTCAATTTGTCGCGAGCGGAGGTTGTAGTGTTTTGAATACTTGCTGAAAGCCGATTTCAAATTGTTTTGTACCTGCTGTCGGAGGATAAGCATTTTATCATGCGGGGTCAGAACCTCGGTGTCCTCTCCGAGAAGGTGGAGTTTTCGGAGGAGCTCGAATGTGTGACCATGTTTTGCCCGAATACAACAAAGTAAGGCGACGCTTTAATAGATGCGTGATGGGACGATCGGAGTGCACAATTTATTTGGGATATCCGTCCATCCCAGTCCCGCTGGGATGGATGAATATACGCCCGTATGGCAGCCACAATAGAGCGATTCACGCGCTCTGAAGCGTTAGCTTGAGGCGAGTATACCGCCGTGTATAAATGCTGCACTCCGTATTGTTCCAACATCGAGTTAAAGACGTTCGCCTTAAATTGTTGCCCATTGTCCGTCACAATTGACTCTGGGACCCCGAAAACATGGAACACTCTGGTCTCGAGCCAACTGGTCAGAATCTCTGCGGTAAACTTCCGGATTGGCTCAACAAAAGTAAACTTAGACAGATGGGCGACTAGCACGACGGCTCCTATGTTGCCTGACTTAGATCGAGGAAACGGGCCCAATAGATCCATGTACAGACGTTGAAAGACTCGATCGGAAACGAAGTGGTTTTGGATGGGCGGTCGGAGACTTTGGTTGGGAGCTTTCGTCTGCTTGCACAAGCTACAGGAGGAGACAAACTCGCTGACGTCTTTGGCCATGTTGGGCCAAAAGAATAAAACCCTGAGACGTTGCAGCGTGTTTGATACTCCTCCGTGCGCACATAGCGGGTGCTCGTGTGCGCGCTTGATTAGGTCAGCCGTAAGCTCTTCTGGAACCCATAGTTTCCAAGCCTGCTGCTCTTGTACTTCGTTTCCGCTCGCGCACTCACTACGTCTGTACACGAATCCATCTACCGTTTTCAGATCCGGCACTTTACGGTGCAGGATGGTGAAGCGGAAGCCCTGCAGCTTCAACGCCCACCTGGCCAACTTGCCCTGCAGATCTGACTGACTCATCAGCCACTTCAGCGAAGCATGGTCAGTTATGATGGAGAATTCTTGGCCTTCCACGTAGGCCCGGAACTTCTTGGCCACTGTCACCGCTGCTAGACATTCTTGTTCGGTCACCGTATAGTTTCGTTGGGCCGAATTAAGCTTCCTGGACATATATGCAATAGGCACTTCCGAACCGTCGTCGGTTGTCTGTGTTAGCACAGCGCCGATGCCATGTTGACTTGCGTCACATTGGATGGCAAACGGGCGCGCGAAGTCAGGGCTGTGTAACACAGGTGCCCTTGTCAAGCAGTCTTTCAGTGCTTTAAATGCCAGGGGTCCTTCTTCGGTCCAGACGAAACCACGGCCTTTCCGTAGCATGTCTGTCAGCGGGGACGAAACGGAAGCGTAGTTGGGTACAAACCTATGGTACCAGCCGCACATTCCTAAGAAGCGGCGAAGTTGTTTGGTAGTCGATGGTCGAGGGAAGTCGGCTATTGCTTCCACTTTGCTGGAATCGGTCCTGATGGTGCCGTTACCGATTATATGTCCCAAGTATCGAACGTGGGTCATGACAAAGTTGCTCTTCTCAACATTTATCGTTAATCCTGCCTTGCGAAGGCACAGTGCAACTTCCTGCAGCAGCAACAAATGTCCATCGAAAGTTGACGAGATCAGCAACAGATCATCTAAGTAGACAAACATCTGGTTCTTCAAGTGCGCTGTCCATTAGGCGTTGCATCGTTTGTGGCGCATTACAAAGGCCAAAAGGCATGGTCACAAACTGATACAACGGCCTGCCGGGGACGGTGAAGGCTGTCTTATCCCTGGACGCTTCATCGAGGGCAATTTGCCAAAACGCATCCTTCAAGTCTAAGCTCGTGATGAACTCAGCCTTGGGGAGGCGGCTCAAAATCCCATCGATGAGCGGCAAGGGGTAAGCATCCTTCAAAGTCACCGCATTGACCTTACGGGCGTCCAGGCACATGCGAACCTTATTGGGTTTGACCACTAAGGTGACTGGTGATGACCACGCACTCTGCGACTCCTCAATAACCCCCATTTCAAGCATCCGATCAACCTCCTTATAGAGGAGCTTTTCGACGGCGGGAGAGACAGGAAAATGTCTCTGCTTGATCGGTTTGTTGTTTCCGACGTCGATGGCGTGCGAGATGACATTCGTACGCCCTAAGCCCTCCTTGGCGAAAGACGGAAACATTGAAATGGTGGTATTGAGTCGCATTTGTTGAGCAGCTGTCAGTGAATGTTGACTGACTGTCGCCGCAGGGTCATCGGACAATAATTCCGATATCTGTTGAGCGGGAGCAAATAGATCAGGAGCCAAGTCGAAACTCCGGACAAAATCGCCCCGTAGGTATAAGTTTTGACTGAGAGTTGGCATTAACAAAAACTCGAGAGTTTTTGTTCGTCCACGAAACGTGACGTTGGCCAAGATTTTACCTTTGACTGTATGGCATGTGCCATCAGCGGTTGTAACTCCCAGTCTAAACTTGTCCCAGGGATAACGGCTATCCTTCAGAACCGCTTCCGCAAAGCTGGAAGCAATCACACTACAGGATGCACCTGTATCGACCAACCCACTCACTGTTTGGCCGAGGAGCGTGACGGCGGCATAAGGCCGAATATCGTCTTTCGGACAGTCTGGCAGGATCACTTCGCAGTATCGACGACGATTTACCAGCACCTTGTTCCAGAATCGCCGACAACGCAACGTCGAGCGTTTTGGTCGGCGAGGCTGGATTTCTTCGGCGCCGAAAATTCGTTGTCGAGCTGCCAAGTAATCCTTCTGTCGCTCATGTAGTGGCCTGAAGCTGTAGTGAGTTGTGTCTGACTTCGGTACCAATAGGTTTGTGGGTCTTGTTATGGTTGTGGAAAGGCAAGATTTCAGAATCCTAACTGCCGTGTTCTCAGCAGCTGATGGATCGGTAGATCCGCATGACAGCAGCTTGCTCGGGACGCCAGTCTGTGTCTCCGCTTCAGCAGTCAAGGGATTAAGTACGTCCGGTGAAAAAGGAAAAGACAAATCCGTGGTAAGAGACGCAGGAAAAGGAGGCGTGTCGGAGGGTTCCGACGCAGACTGTGCAGGAGGCTCGAAGCCGTTCCACTTTGGAGCGGAACTCTGCGGGTGCGGTTGCAACTTTAACGCAGCATCTCGGGGGAGGTCGATTCGGTCTGGACCTCTTTGGAAGACCTCTGATGGTTTTGAGGTTTCCTGCGCACGCAGTTTTTTGTGAGTGCGCACTGTTCGCATTGCGGTTTAACCACACCCGGGGCTCCGCATCCAAAACAGAACACCTTCAGCTCCTCCCGACAGTCCGCGTAGGAATGTCCGGGCCATCGGCAATTCCAGCAGGTGGAATTGGCATTCAGTGCTGCTATGTCGGCCTGCACGTCTCTTGGACCAGGGGAAATATCTCGGTCTAGCTCCGCTACCCTAGGACGCGAGACTTGACGAGGGTAGTGAGAAGAGCGTCGGGAAGCCATGCGCTCGTTATAATTCTCTAAGTCGCGTACAAATTCTCGCAACTCCAGCAAGTTGGCGAATTTGACATGAAGAGCTGCTCGGCCTACGTCTTCCCGTAGGTTCCTCTTCACTATCCTCGTCAACTCCCGGTCCGAAAGGGGGTCCCGCATGCGGTTATTCAACTGCCGAACCTCTTTCAAGAATTGGTCGAAGGACTGTCCCTCTCTCTGCAGACGATGACGCATCATCTCCATGATGTCGTCGTTGTCATACGGGTCCTTATATTGGTCACGGAGGGCGGCTCGCAATGACTCCCATGTGTACCTGTTGCGCGAGCTGCCAGCAAAGTGTCGAAACCACTCGGCTGTATCCCCATCGAAGAAGAGGTGGGCATATAGGCACACCCTGTCGAAGTCCCCTCCAAGGGTGCGGTCGGTGAACAACTCCACCTGACGAATGAATTCGTCGGCCGCGGTCCCTTGGAACTTCAGTCCCCATTCCCGTATTGTTCGGTGGACGTGGTGTGCCGGAATGGTCGATGAGGAGACAGCCGACGGGTGTCGGCGCTCCGCTGGGTCAGCTCGTGCAATTGATACATGGGGAGTGTCGTCCAGGCCCATGGCCGAGATGCGCCGAGCGCATTCTACGTCAATCAGCTTCTGCACGGATTCGTCGAATCCTTGCGGAAACTGACCGCCAAAAGATTGCGCCGACGTCCTAGCCGGGTCACTGTCAGAGACGGGTCTACTGATGGCTCCCTGGTCTGAGCGAGGCGACCTTGGAGGACATGGCTGGATTGGCGGAGCCTGTGCTGCGGGGGAAGGCCTGCTTTGAACCCACCAGACCGGAGGCTGAGCGTACCACCAAGCCGGTGGTTTCTGACCCCACCAAGGTGGCGGTGGTTGGTCCCACCAAGGGGGTCTCGTCTGTGGCTGTGGGGCGGCTGTTGTTGTGCCCACGCCTGTTGTGGCAACTCCCACCCCGGGTAAGAGACCTGCCCTTCCTTAGCCGTATTATACGGCTGTTCGGACGGCTGTGTGACCGACTGCTGTGGTGGCTGGTCAGGAGGCGGTTGCGGGACCCATCCCTCTCTCGTCAAGTCCCATCCGGGGTAAGACAGACGCCCCTGCGTCGTCGCGTTCGGCGGATGTGGCTGCGCTGGTGGACCGTGGTCCTGAGGCGCTGGTGGCTCTACTATTTGGGCCCCGTTTGGCGATAACGCCGACGAAAATTCGCTGGCGTGTGGGTTGAGCTGTGCCTGTGATCGTGCACGGGTCACAGCTCCCCTACCCTGCCCGACTCGTGGGGGTGTATAGTCAAGCGGCATTTTACTATATGTGTCAGTCGATGTCGGTTTGAGATAATATCTATGTAATTTGTATGCAGTATAATGCTAATAATTATAATAAACAGGCGAAAAAAACAAAATGCTAACGCGATACGAGAAGTCAGTTTTATGACAATAATAATATGTATACGATAGCGAAGTTAAGTATCGGTATTAATCAATTTTTGCTTCCTGACCCTCCTTCGGACTCCCTCCCTTCCACTCTCAGTACCTTCATACTCATCATAAAAAAACACGTGCTAGACGCAGAAACGCAAGGAAATTCCGGCGGCCAAAAGAAAATATGTGTAACAGCAAAAATGTGGGAATAAGTTCGGGGTCATTTCCCGTCGATACGCTACCCATTCTGTTCCTAGGTTTCAGGAAGTTGGAGTCATTTTACAGGCGTAAACGCCTGTAAAATGCAGTTCCCCTACTCCGTTGACCGTCGAAACGGAATAAGCAGAGCAAAGACGAGTCACGACCTCCGACTTGCCGTAGAAAAAGAGCTATAGAAGGTCAGTGCCTACACACATAGGTGGGAAGACGAACGAGTGACCCGGATGGGAGATCAGGAGTAAACTCCCGATTCCGGTAGTTCCAAAGAGTCCCTTTTGTCGAACGTCTTGCCCACGATGCAAAAGCATCTTTTGACAACACAACGTAGGCACTGCCTGTTGGGGGATAGGTGGGGATAGGGTATCCTACTCTACATGAATTGGGTACTCTACATGGATGGGATAAGGATTTAAGAGAAAAAAGCAAAAAAAATATAGCCGGAGTTTGGAAGTCCCTGTATGCGTGCAGCACTAAAGTGAGGATGAAACCTCAAAAGCTGTCAAACCCCGGCAGTGGGACCGCTGATGGGACCTCAAGGTGGAATGAGGTCCTAGGGTGATCGAAACCACCCTAACGGTAAATTATTGGGCCCCACGTTGGGCGCCATTTGTAATGATTCGCTTGAGTTGAGGTGGGCCTCAACTGAGGACGAAGATTGAGGCTGGTCGTTCAGACCCGCCGTGACACCTAAGTGCCAATATCTTCTCAGACTTCACTCAGTTTGACGCGTGCTCGACGTTAGCTCAGCTGTCGGTAGTGTGGGCGGGGTTGTGTGAGTGAGTCTGCCTCTTTTCGCTACAACAAAAAAAAATCACGCGTCTACCCGATTGCCTAACCAATACGGATTCCCTCAAAGGATATTAGATAAAAAAAAGTTGGCCGCGAAAAATCCCTAAGTCCCTGCCTCTAGCACGGGAGCCCCCTGATGGCGATGGGGCTCCGCGCTCCCTCCCCGAACCTTGGGTTGGGCCGCGCAAAATTGCCCAACCCCCATAGCGAAACCGATGAAAAAAACTACCGGAGAGAGTGGAGTGGAGGGGAAGCCTTCATGGGTTCAGGAAGCAAAATCGCGATTTAGCCTATGATTTTCATTTCTTAATGGTTTTTTTTTTATTGTTCTAATTCAAATTTCTTTTCTGCATACTATTGGTGTTTATCGTTCATAAACAAAAAAAAACAATCTCGTATTATATATACAACCTTATTAACTTATAAATATAGCACAATAAATGCGATCCGTTTCATTCAATTACTTAATTGCAACATAGATCTAACGACTCTTCTAACTAAAAATTATCTTATAATTTCTTTGAAAAGAATTTGGCGTTTCTGTATATGAGTATCATTTAATGGTTAAGTATTTTGCCCCATCTCAATTCCTTCTTTTTTCTCGCTTTTTTTTCTTATATTTACGACAGAAATGTATTTCAGTATGACAGGCAGTCAACTCAATATTTGTTCATCCTAGTATAGTGTCATACCCTGCATGTTACATAAATATTCTATTGAAATTTCAATTGAAAGTTGTGTTAAGTACCATGCTTCATGAGTCACAATAATATAGCAAGGTCGTTCGAATGCTAACAATGTCCACAAAATATTCCCTTTTTTTTTCTTTTTATGAGAAGGATTTCATCAGTTATAGTTCAAGTCGTTTTAAGCTTTCTTATATAAGCAATTTTACATATAATACGAGTATATCTGACCTGTTTGTATAACTACGATTTGATATTGCCTTTTATACGCATATTTTTTTTTTCAATATTTTGTTAAATTATTTGCTTTGTCTTTGTTTAGAATTAAGTAAATTCAACAAAATATGTATTCAACCAGAGTATCATAATCAATGTAACAATGCTGCACGTTGGCTCAAAGTGCTTACTTGCACTTGCATTCAACATTTTCAGTGCGTGCAGTTCAATAATCTTCGATTGCTCAATCATTCTTTTACTATCAAGCAACAAGCCTTGTATTTTAGTGTTTAGGGTGAGGCTGCCCTAAACGCTTGTGGTAAAAGTTTACAGTTGGTCCGTCGAGCCGGATCAAGTATCTGGTGAAATCCACTCTTTGGCGCAACCTAGGTGCTATATCTCCACTACCACAAATTGTAACATACGATTTGGTGCAGATTAGCAAATAGATTCCGGTGAGATAAAGAGTGTGAAATTAATCAATACTTGATCAAGTAACATTCCGTGGAGTACAAGGCGTAGCAAAGATGCCGGGATCCGCGAAGATAACGCAGCACAACTACTTCCAGAATATCATCCGACTGGCCAGAAATTTCGGAAAGGACAGCAAGGAGAGGCATTCTCTTGGATATTTCGAGGCCAGAATACAACGATTAGACGAGCTTTGGAAAGCATGCACCCAACTACATGGCACGCTGTTGCACGAAACGGCGCATAGTTCAGAACTAAATACACAATATCTTGCTGAGTTCGAGGAGGCCGAAAATGTGTATCTGGATCTACTCACTAAGTTCAAGACGGGTATAAGCGACTTTCGACGCGTCGGTGTTGATGATGCCAGGCAGCCGACTTTGAGACCAAGCAATACGGTTCAACTAGAACGCATTACCATTCCCACATTCAACGGCAGTTATGGGAAATGGCGAATGTTCAATGATCTATTTACATCGATGGTGGACAAGAACAAAGGACTTTCATCAGCAGAGAAAATGCAGTACCTGAAGACCCATCTCACTGGAGAAGCCGCTAGAGTGATACAACATATGGATATAAGTAACGACAACTACGTTGCAGCTTGGGAGCTTTTACGGAAACGTTTCGACAACAAGAGGGCGATTGCATGGAGTTTTCTGCAAAAGTTTCATAATCTTCCAAAGGCAAGGGAAGAATGCGACACCTCTATCAAGAATCTCATGGACTCTACAGCTGAATTTGGAGCCAATATGAGGAGCATTGGCATGAACACGGAACATTGGGACTTACTGATTATATATTCAATAAGTCAGAAACTGGACCATCAATCACGACGATTATGGGAGACTTCACTAGGAGCATCTGCGGATATACCTAACTTGGAGCAATTTTTGGAATTTCTGACGAGTCGCTTCAGGACTCTGGAAGCTTTGGGCACCCCAAAGAAAGGACACAAAATCGAGGCATTTGCTGTTCGTGAAACAACCGTGTGTAATGTGTGCACCAAGAATCATTACATCGGTCAGTGCGATACGTTCAAAATCATGAACACACAACAACGCAAAGAAGTGGTTACGAAAAAACGTCTTTGTTTCAATTGCCTAAGACAAGGGCATGCAATCAAACAATGCTCATCCAAATCCAGATGCCGCACGTGTTCGAAGAAACATCATACATTACTACACGCTGGAGACAATAATGTTCAACATACAGAGCTGTCAGCAAATGCAAAGCCATTCACCTCAACAGCCAATTCATTGTTAGCCGAGGAAACAGCAAATTGGGAAACAGTATTATTGGCCACAGCGCTAATAAAAATGAAAACTGGAACAGAGGAATTTGTCACGTTGAGGGCACTAATCGATTCTGGTTCACAACGTACCTTTGTTACCGAGTCAGCCGCTCAACTCCTGAACATGAAGCGCCAATACAGCAAATTTCAAGTATATGGGCTTGGAGCGACTTCGAAGATCCAAACAAAAGGCAGCATTTCATTGACAATCAAACCGAAATACGGAGAATCTGCAATTAATGTATCAGCATTAGTTATACCCAATATAACCAACATATGCCCGGCGGTCGAGACACAGTTTAATACTCCAAAAACGTTATCGAGTGGTGACTTAGCAGATCCGATGTGTGGAACGCCTGGACGCATTGACATCTTGCTCGGTGCAGATGTCTATAATTCTATAATCTTGCCTGGTTTTAAAGAGGGATCTCCGTGTGCAATAAAAACTAGATTCGGTTGGATTTTGCTTGGACCAACGCAAGCAGCACGCATCCACTCAGGAATTGTGTCGCTGATAAGCGCAGAAGACAGAACGGATGAATTGATCCAAAGATTTTGGGAGATAACGGAGTCACCACCCAAAACCTTATTAACAGCTACGGAGAAAGCTGCAGCTGACTGGTATGACAGAACGACTTCTCGGGACGCAAATGGAAGATATGTCGTTAGGTTACCGTTTCGACTAGATGCTGACCCTGGCGCAGAGCTACACAACTCTCAGCAAAAGGCGCGCATTCGGTTCTCTCAACTAGAGAAACGATTGGCCGGTGATGCAAACTTAAAAAACCAGTACCTTGCATTTATGGAAGAATACTTAACCCTGGGGCACATGTTGGAAGTACCATCCCAGGACAGAGATTCCGGCTTCAACTATTATTTACCACATCATGCTGCGCTCAAAGAGGACAGTACAAGTACAAAACTACGAGTCGTATTCAATGCGTCTCAATCTACGCCATCAGGTAAATCATTAAATGATATACTGTTGGTTGGCCCGAGCATCCAGAACAATATCATCCATATACTGATGAGGTGGAGAACACACAAATACGTCATAGCAGCTGATATTGAAAAGATGTATCCACATATAGCCATGCATCCGCAAGATCAAGATTTCCAGCGAATACTCTGGCGAAATCATCCTGCAGAGCCCATCAAACACTATAAATTGACAACTGTGACGTACGGAACTGCCAGTGCACCTTATCTCGCTATCCGGACGTTACACCAGCTAGCAGAAGACGAACAGCTAACGTATTCCCAAGCATGTCAATCGATAAAACGTGACTTCTATGTGGATGATGTGTTGACTGGTGGAGACGACATCGAGGAAGTAAAGACGCTTCAACAAGATTTAGTGTCAGTGCTAAATAGAGGAGGGTTTAAGCTGCGGAAGTGGACGGCGAACGATGATTACTTATTGTCTTCAATTCCCATAAGCGACAGGGAAACTAAAATACCATTAGATATTGAGATGACTGACCACATCAAAACGTTAGGACTACGATGGCATCCAGCCAGAGACTCGTTCTTCTTCAAGGTCAATCTGAAACCAACAACATACGAACATATAACGAAACGACAACTTCTCTCTGAAGTAGCACAACTTTTTGACCCGCTAGGATGGTTGCAGCCCTGCATTGTTGTAGGAAAAATAATAATTCAGCGATTATGGCTCGAAAAGACAGGTTGGGACGATGCAATATCAAAGGAACTTGAAAAAGAATGGCGAACATTTAACGCCCAGTTACCAGTTTTGGAAAAAATTTCAATTCCGAGATGGTTACAGTACACCACCTCTGAATCAATTCAAATACATGGATTCTGCGATGCATCTGAATCTGCATATGCTGCCGTCATCTATATACGTGTTCAAGGAAGCGACGAAACAACATCTGTTAAACTCCTTACATCGAAATCGAAGGTTGCTCCGGTGAAAATACAATCCATCCCACGTCTGGAGCTGTGTGGAGCAGAACTATTGTGCAGCTTAATGAAAACAACAATAGAAGCTCATAGTTGGTCTCATATCAAACCTTTTTACTGGACCGACTCCATGATTGTATTACAATGGCTTCAAAGTCCGCCAGCTAAATGGAAGGTATTCGTTGCTAACAGAGTTAGCCAAATACAATGCAATTCGGACATCAAGCGATGGGAGCATGTAAGCAGTAAATTGAACCCAGCAGATATCGCCTCTCGCGGAACGCTACCTCAGGATCTCGTCAACAACAAGTTACGGTGGAATGGACCATGTTGGTTGAGTGAACAGCGAAATAAATGGCCAAAACCACACAAATCGGTTAACATCGCCATGGTCAATGAAGACGCACGTCCCAAAGCTTCCTGTTTAGTGAGCACAAAAGTAGAAGATCGAGAGGATATATTTCAACGCTTTTCTTCGTTCTCAAGACTAATTAGAGTTATCGCCTACTGTCGCAGATGGATTACGAGATCCAAGAATTCGTTTTTAACAACTGAAGAGTTAAGGGAAGCTGAAAAGGCTTGTGTACGTCTGGTACAACAAGATGCTTTTTCCAATGAGATCAGCCTTCTCGAATCCAAAAAACCGTTGCCTAAGACAAGTTCGTTAATACGGTTAGCACCATCATTAGATTCAGAGCATATGCTCAGGGTCGGTGGAAGGATACAGCAGAGTGCAGTGAATCAGGACATGAAACACCCAATACTATTACCACGAGGACACTTAGCGAACTTGGTCATAAAACATTATCACCATCCCATACTGCATGGAGGATGTCAGTTAGTTCATGCAACAATTCGTACTAAATATTGGATTATAAACGGTTTAACAGCAGTGAAGACAATCACACGGAAATGTGTAACGTGCTTTAGAGTTAATGCAAACCCAAGTAAACAGCTAATGGGTGAGTTACCACACGAACGACTTCAACCAGGAAAACCTTTTGCTCGAACTGGTATCGACTACGCCGGACCCATTATTATCAAATGGAATGGTGGCAGAGGAACAAAGACCACGAAAGCGTATATAGCTGTTTTTGTATGCCTATCTACAAAGGCTGTGCATTTGGAACTTGCCAGCGATCTAACATCAAAAACTTGTATTGCCGCCATAAGGAGATTTATTGCAAGAAGGGGCATGTGTCATACTTTAATAAGTGACAACGGAACTAATTTTGTGGGAGCAGATAAGATATTACGGAAAGCTGCAACGGAAATGATGAAAGATTCTCAAATGACATTGGCAGCCAATAATATTAATTGGAAATTCATTCCACCGGGAAGCCCACACTTCGGCGGAATCTGGGAGGCAGCTGTAAAGTCTATGAAACGACACTTGATAAAAATCATCGGTTCTCATTTGCTAAATGTGGAGGAAATGTTTACTTTACTTGCTCAGGTCGAAGCTTGCCTAAACTCCAGGCCGCTAAAACCACTCAGTACTGACCCGAGCGACCTTACCGCCTTAACTCCAGGACACTTTCTTACTGGAGAAAGTCTATTCGAGCTACCAGATGAGACTACAGAAGACAACATAACCCGGAAGTGGCAACTAGTACAAAGGCTGAAATGGCAATTCTGGCAGCGATGGAGCCTTGAATACTTAACAACATTACAGCAGCGAGCGAAATGGTTCAGTGAAAATAGAAAAATAGAACTAGGCGACCTCGTGCTTATAAAATACGAAAATTGCTCCTCTACCCAATGGCCGCTAGGAAGAATTCAAGCCCTTCATCCTGGAAAGGATGGTCTGATTCGAGTTGTGACAATAAAAACGAAGGATGCTATAATAAAACGTCCCATCACTAAGGTTTGTCCATTACCAAGTAACGAAAGAAACGGAGCCATCGGCAAACAAATATCCGAGGAACCCTCATTAACAAGACGTCCTAGCAAACAATCGCAAGAAGTTAATAACTCCAAGGGCACATCCAAATTATCAAAAATGATGATCACATTACTCACTGTGTTAGTGTGCATAGTCCCTGTGAGAGCCAACTATACTATTAAACAATCAGAGACGGGCATATACGTAGAGCATGTTGGTCAAGTACAGCTGGTTGGAGGACAGTTGCGAATGTGTATAAACGTCTCATCTGAAGAAATCGCTACAGACATGGCTAATGTTCGGCAATTATATCAAAACATTTCTCGAATCTGCGAAGAAGGACGTAAACTACATAAGGACAGCCGTTGCAGAGAATTAGTTCAACAATTGAATCAAGGCGTAACCAAGACAATTGACACGATAACACCATGGATCAGAATCAGAACGCGCCGTGGAATCTTGGGAAACATTCTACAAGGAATATTTGGTGTAAACGACGAAGTGTATGCAGACATCGACAAATTGGATGAAAATCAGAAACATCTCATAGCAGCAATGAAGCACCAAGGTAATCTATTACTAACTACAACGCTGTTAGCAAATGATACGCGGCATACCCTGACGACAAAACTAAATCTCATCATAGAAAAACTCAATCACGTATCTAATACATTGAATGATATGTCCTTATGGTACAGAGCTGTAGACCAGAACCGCGTCAATCTTCAATTTCTCATCGCATATCAGCTAGCTCTAGGATGGTTGGAGCAGGTTCAGCATCGGTACGAGCTATTTTATAAGTTCAAATCAGGTATCGGAAGTATCATTGAAGCATGTTCACCGAGAGATATGCAGAATGCGTTGGCACGTACACAATCGAAATTAGGTAGTACGGTATTTGTTGGACCAAAACAGATAGGCGATACGCAAATCATTACATCAGAAAACGGGATAACTATTTTGGGATTCTTTCCGATTATCGAGAGAAGAGAATTCGAGCTTATATACTGCACTGGAATTCCACACGACTCAGGCAATGGCAGCTACTCAGTTCTGGAAACTCCCACGACCTATATAGGTGTCAACTATGACGATCAAGTTTATTTTGAAGTAACCTCTGAACAACTCGGGCAGTGTGAAACGGTGCCTCCCTCCAGACGTTATTGCGAGATCCATATCATGCACAGTATTAAGGATCATCCGAACTGCATCGTGGATGAAATATATAACCGAATCAACAAGAAGGCTTGTCCGCAACACAAGTTCCAAGTCAAAACCATGCTATGGAAACAACTAGCCCGTGCTAATACCTGGCTATTCTTGTCTACCAATACCAGTTCTATTGCGATTAATTGCAATGGTCGCCGACAGGATGTTCAGGTGAAGGGAGTAGGCATACTCGAGGTCGCTCCGCATTGTAGTGTCATGAGCTCAACAGCTATTATTCGAGCTAACCCGCAAGTTACAAACCGCGTATCTATACAATCAACATACATTAAACCGATTCGCTTAATACCCAACAATACCACTGATATGCCATATCAGTACATACCCTCAGAACCAATCATCAAACAAATCGACAGTTTTATCCCGGGATCTGAACATCAAGAAGCGCTACTACGAGCAGATGTGCGGCTCACTTCCTGGCATCAACTGAAGCATCATACCGTTATCCTAGGATCTAGTTTTGGACTTGGTTTCATAGCTACCGGAATTATAGTGGGCTTCTTGTGCTGGAAAATGCACGTCTCTAAATCACTCACTGTGACAAGTCCCGGTTCAACACGATGGTATGAATAATAGCGACGCAAAATCTTGCCTTCATCAGCAAAGAACCAGTGTTTCTTGGCGCGCAGAATGTTTAGAATTAAGTAAATTCAACCAAATATGTATTCAACCAGAGTATCATAATCAATGTAACAATGCTGCACGTTGGCTCAAAGTGCAAGTAAGCACTTTGACCCAAGCATTCAACATTTTCAGTGCGTTCAGTTCAATAATCTTCGATTGCTGACAAAGTATTTTGTTAGTATATAAGTTTTGTTTATCGTAATAATAAATCATTCTTTTACTATCAAGCAACAAGCCTTGTATTTTAGTGTTTAGGGTGAGGCTGCCCTAAACGCTTGTGGTAAAAGTTTACAGTCTTGCTTTGTTTCCCTTACATATCATGTTGACACCTTTGTGTAATATCTATAGCATAAAATGAGTAGTTACGTAGATACTTAGAAAACATCAACAAAACTCCTCTTCTTTTCCTTTCGGTTCTTCGTCAAAACGATTGAACACGCAAAACTAACCTACACGGACAATTTTCCCTGTGCTTGTCCCCAGTCTTTTGTAAATTTTCCGTTGAAAATATGGAAAATGTTGCGGAAACACAAAGCACTCAGAGCAGACTTCCCGTTTCACAACCACGACGAGGATCTCCTCCACCACGACGAACTTCTTACCTCGCTTCTCGCAATCGACCTCTTGTAATGTTGGTTCATCGGGAACGCCCCTGCCAATTCGATGGCACTCGTGCTGGTGACGGCTAAGTGGCTGAAGTTGGTGGCGGCTCGTGGGCCGAATTTGGTGGCGCTCCGTGCCCGTGCTGGTGGCGGCTAAGTGGCCGAATTTGTTGCGGCTCGTTGGCCGAATTTGGTGGCGCTCCGTGCCCGTGCTGGTGGCGGCTAAGTGGCCGAATTTGTTGCGGCTCGTTGGCCGAATTTGGTGGCGCTCCGTGCCTGTGCTGGTGGCGGCTAAGTGGCCGAATTTGTTGTCGCTCCGTGCCCGTGCTGGTGGCGGCTAAGTGGCCGAATTTGTTGCGGCTCGTTGGCCGAATTTGGTGGCGAATCGTCCGAATTTGGTGGCGAATCGTCCGAATTTGGTGGCGCTTTTGAAGCTTGTGGCGGCTTGCTGCCGAATTTAGTGGCGGCTGCGGCCGAATGTTGGCTGTCGCCAAGTGATCGCTTCCCTTTTACCGGCCGGCAGGAACGTCGTCCGCCGTGGAGGTTAGGTTGTGGTGGCGCTCACTTTTAGCGGCCACGTTCCAGGCGGCAAGATGAGTGCACTGATTTTAGAATTAAAATCATCATCAGTAAGGGCGGAATAATGGGAGCACACAAAAACAAAAAAAAAAGAGGGCCACTTACCTATATACGTGTTCGAACTCTGCTCCAGTTTGATTCTATGGCGGGTGCCGGCTCCACGTCGGATTGTTGAATGTCGTTTGACAGTTCAACCTTCCAACTTTCCAATGGAATTCCGAAGGTTGAATTGTCAAGGTCATGGCGAAATCCAATATGGATCCGCCACTCACTCACAGATGGCAGTTCCGTCAATGGCTGCGTTCAGAATACCTCAGCACTGAGTGAGCACGGAGCGGTGTTTTAGTGAACTCCGAGAATTGGGTCGAATCGCGCTGGTACCATCAGTTGCAAGTGTTCCGGCGAGTATTTTCGCATGTACACTTGCAACTGTGTGTACCACGACCGGCACCAATTCTCGTAGCACTCATTACAGAATTCGAATATGGGCAAGATGAGTGTCATATGAATCAGGGTGATGAGGCGAAGGCGGTGGAGGGGAGAGTGAGAGAAATCAATATTGGTAGCGCTCGGTGTATGGACGGAATTGTAGTTTGTGATAGTGATATGGGGTTAGGGTTCTGTGTTGGTCCCTATAGTGGACTACGGTTCTGTACTGAACCTTAAAAAATGTTTCTGGAATTTTTTTTGGCGTTTTATACTTAACAGGACGTGTTATTTTGTTGAGTAAAATTTTAGGGTTCTGTGTTGAACCGAAGTAGCTTTTATGATTTTGTGCTGCTGTACGGGGTACAGTATAAGACCCTAGTACACCAAGAGTCATCACAGAACCCAAACACAAAAAAAATATATCGCTATCATTCAAGGGAGGGAAATCAAAAAATTTGCATATATTTTGATTTGAGCCCACTACAGAGCCGTAAGGCCCCAAGTGGTTGCAATAGGGCCAAAAATTACAGCTTCAATGAATTACTCTGTGCTTCAAATTTGCATAAATTGCATTTTGAAGCACTACAAACCCCTAAAAACGAGTTGGGTTCAACCCAAAACCATAACCTTTCACTCAACAAAGTAACTCGTCCTGTTAAGTATAAAAAGCAAAAAATGAAAAAAATCACAGGGTACAGCACAGAACCCTAGTACACTGGGGCCTAACGCAGAACCCTTAACAACGTATCACTTACTTTAACCCAGGGCACACACTGAGCATTACCAATCTATTTTGCTGATTTACTCACACCCCCGCACACTCCCCTTCTCCCTCACCATCACCTTTCCCTACCATTGCCTCCCCCAACACCACCACCCTACGACCCCTGACGTAGGATGACATTATTTTGTAGCTACTACTCATTGCTTCCTCACATCAACGGTGATAAAAACTAAACTATCTAGTCCGCCGTGTGCGCAGTCATATCTGAATGTAGTTACTCGTACATTTATTAGTCTCTAAGTTAGCTCACTTCATTTATTATTCTTGTGATATATGTAATTTGTTCTGACAACGTTCTATTTCTCATCAACAATTTAGTTCAGCCGAATAGGACGAGTTCGATATTTTTGCCGAATAAACAATTTAGTCTGCTGTGTGCACGGTCTCATACTCCGCAGTATGTCGTATTTTTCAGACTAAACTATTTAGTTTGATCATGAACTGAAAAGTTTCCCGTGTGCGCACACAGAGCAGAGCGAACTTAAAGCCTCGTATACATATGAGCAATCGTGCGCGCACGAACGCTGTGCACGCACGAATACTCATATGTGTACGGTAGGAGCATGCGTGCGCGCACAATTTCATCCGCACGAACACGGTCCATCGCTAGTGGATCTCCGTGCGCGCACAACTTTGTGCGTGCAATATGGTCTGGTCGAGATTCTCATATGGTTCAAATGTAAGTTAACACCCCACACAGCCCTAAAGCAAATACACGGAACCCTAACAACAACCTCAACACGCGCCTCACGTTACACGCCAGACATTCGCACCAAATCCACAATTCTGGAATTCAGTGCCAGACACCGCGTCAGCATCTTCCAACGACAATAGAACATGTAATCCGACCTTATCGCAACGTTCCCAGGAAAGTCACGTTGCGCTCCACGAACACCGAGGTTACCTGTATTGCGATCACCATAACACTAGCCAGAGTTCGAGATACCATCAATCAACCGACACTCTCGCGTTAAGGATATAAATTGTAAAATTTAGAGAAACAATAAAAATTATATTTTTTTTCCTAAATCCGGGTTATAATTCTTAACTGGCGCCCGAGCAGGGACCCACGAATTTCCTAAAACCGAAAGTAAATCGCGTCCGAAAACGAAAGGTCGAACCGAAAGTTGACCATAAAACGAAAGGCCGAACCGAAAGTGAGCCGGTCGCGAAAACGAAAGGTCAGGATACCGCCGCGGGTTAGAACGTGAAGAAAAGACGCGCCCTAGTAGCCGAAAGATCGGAGGAACGGGAACCAGCAAGCACTGGTAGCAGCTTCGCGATGCTCTCAGGAGCGATAACATTAGTGTAAGAATCCAATTAAGTGCCAAATTAAAAAAAAGGAAAAAAATCAGATTATTATCAATACAGTTTATGTTAATCATAATATCAATCAATACCCAAAAATGAGTGAAAAGAAAAATTTAGTGTAAAGTTCCTAAGAATATTGTGATAGGAAAATTATAGAACCGTAAGTACAGTTGTGATCCGGATAACCGCGTTAGCACCGAGGTCATCCCTAATCCCCTATCCCAATGGCTATAGGTACGAGAACCTGATAAGGCCCCCCATCCTTCGCCTCGATCAAGCAGTCGCAGGCCAACATGTTCTTGAAAATGTGGCCGAGAACCCAGTAGAAGGTGGTGGAGAGGGCGACGCTCGAGACCAAGTCGAAGCCCTGGTGGCTGACATACTGAGCCGAGAGTGTCCTAGAATTTTCCAACAAATGCTCAATCCCAACTCTAGATTAGATAGATAGAACACGACGTTGATCAAAGGATTAACGACGATCAACTGGGTAGACTGTCCGATATGGACAGAACACCAGACGTTGTGAAGAGCTTGAGGGAATTCTCCGGACAACCGGGAAAGTTTAGCTCTTGGAAAAAGAGTGTCGAACGCATTCTTCGAATCTACAGTCACCTGAAGGGTCAACCCAAATATTATGGTATCCTTAACGTGATACGTAATAAAATTACGGGTCAAGCGGACACGGCCTTGGAGTCATATAATACTCCCCTAAGCTGGGAGGCCATTGCACGCTGTTTAACTTTACATTGCACTATGCCGATAAGAGGGATATCGGTACCCTGGAGTATCAGATGACTTGCCTTGTGCAAGGAAATGATACTATTCAAGGTTTCTACCAATCAGTTTACCATCACCTCTCTCTAATCTTGAACAAAATCGCAAGCATGGAGATGAGTAATGAAGCCATGTCCATAATGGTCCACTCTTACAGAGATAAAGCCCTCGACACGTTTATCAGGGGACTCAAGGGTGACCTTCCCAGGCTCTTGAGCATGAAAGAACCGGCGGACCTGCCGCAGGCCCTCCATTTATGTCTCAAACTCGAGAACATAAATTACCGAACGCATTATGCTAATAGCAATTATAACATGGCACGTCGACTAAATAACAACGGACCACCTCCAGTACCTCCAAGGCAAAGACCCCAACCAACTCCTATTCCCGCACCGAGACATATATTTTACCCCCAACTCATGAACCAACAGCAGCACTTCCGAAATTCAAATTCTGCACATAATCCCAACATTCCAAATTTAGCACAACCAAGACCTTTCCCTTTTAACCAAGCACAACCGCAACGTCCTCATTACCCACAAGTCCGAAATTCACAATTTCCACCCTACCTACCACCTAGACCTGCCCCCAGACCAGAACCATGGAGGTCGACCAATCCATCCGGTCCCAACTAGTAAACTACCAAAATCGTCCCCCACATAGGCCAATGATTGCTCCAAAGCGACCGACTTCCGCGTAAGTACACCATCCTCAAAAACAACAACGCACGTACCACACTGTAGACGATACCGTGGACCAAGAACTCACTGACTACTACGAAATGACATCCCAGGACGAACAATACGGACAGACACTCATAGATTACACAGGAACAGACGAAATGCATACCGATACCACATCAAGTACCTCGTACCAAGAACCCGATACCTACTCACAAGAAAATGAAGAAATAGACGAAAACCTTCAGGATATTCATTTTTTAGATTTATGAGCTCATCGTTGCCATTTTCATCAAACGAAGGGCGGAAAAATCCTCAGATTCCTCATCGACACAGGGTGGAACAAAAATTATCTACAAGCCCAATTCATAAAAACACCAATCCCAAATGAGCGTCCATTTCTTGCGAGCTCAGTGGGAGGAACCATCGAAATTACACACCATGCCTATATTGACATTATTGGACCTTCCTTTCCTAAATTAAAATTCTTTATTTTACCAAATTTAAAATCCTTTCACGGGATTCTCGGAAATGACAGTTTGAAACAGTTAGATGCCATTATCTATACCGCGAAAAATTGCATGACCATTCAAGACCAATTATGTATCCCAATCAAACAATTCGTTTCCCATTCTGTGAACAAAATCAACGTCAGGGCCAACCACTTAACTCAGGACCAAACAGAAAAATTGCACGCCGTACTCAGAAATCATCCTAAACTCTTTGTCGACCCCGACGAGAGCCTTACTTTTACCACCATAGTAAGAGGAGAGATCCGAACACGTGACAATAACCCCGTATATTCAAAAGCGTACCCATATCCCATGGCACTGAAATCGGTCGTGGAAGAAGAAATCGGAAAACTATTAAGGGACGGGATAATCAGACCATCAAGATCCCCATACAACGCACCAGTTTGGATCGTACCCAAGAAACTGGATGCGTCAGGCGAGAGGAAATACAGGGTAGTCATTGACTACAGAAAACTGAACTCAGTAACTATCCCTGACAGGTACCCGATGCCTGAAATCAACGAAATCCTTTCGAATTTGGGTGAAAACAAACTCTTCACAGTCATCGACTTGAAAAGCGGGTTTCACCAAATTCCCTTAAAACCTTCAGATATGGAGAAGACCGCCTTTTCCATTAATAATGGAAAATACGAATTTACTCGACTTCCTTTCGGACTAATGAATGCCCCTGCAATCTTCCAGAGAGCTCTTGACGATATACTAAGGGAACACATAGGTGTTCGCTGCCTAGTGTATATCGATGATATAATCATCTACGGGAAAACCTTAGAAGAACATCTCCAAAACATCGATATCGTATTCAAGACTCTCGAGAAAGCAAATCTTAAAGTCCAAGTCGACAAATGTGAATTCCTGAAGAGCTCAGTCGAATTCTTAGGGTTTGTGGTAAGTGAAAACGGCATCACTACCAATTCAAAAAAGGTCGAAGCAATAGTAAAATAAAATATCCTCCCCCAACGACCATCAAAGAACTCAGGTCATTCCTAGGACTAGCGGGTTATTATCGTCGATTCATCCTCGACTACGCCAAGTTGGCGAACCCACTAACGTCGCTCCTAAGAGGGAAGGAGGGACGAATTTCTACAAACGCATCTAGTAAACGTAACGAAAAGAAAATGTTGGCCATAATTTGGGCCTTAAGGTACGAAACTTCCTTTACGGGTCGCTCAAGGTCAAAATATTCACGGACCACCAACCGCTCACCTATGCGTTGAGTAATAAGAACTCCAACGTGAAGATGAAGCGGTGGAAAGCCATCCTGGAGGAGTATAACCACGAGCTCCAATACAAACCAGGAAAGGCAAACGTCGTTGCGGATGCGCTATCGAGACCACCACAAACACCCAACGTAAACTCTATATCTGCCAGCTCCCACAGTGATGACAGCTCGTCTCATAATTTAATACCATCCGTCGAGACGCCCATTAACGCTTTCCGTAATCAACTCATCCTTAATATCGGTCAAGAATCTATCAGTTTTTGAGACCCTTTCCAAATTACTACAAACACGTATTCACCGAACCCACTTACACTAGGGAAAACCTGATAGGGATATTTAAAAGGTACCTTAACCCCAGCGTGATTAACGGTATTATGACCAAGGAAGAGGTAATGGGAATCGTCCAGGAGCTTTATCCAACGAGAAACACGAAACGTCAGTAGCGAATCAGAACAGGAGGAAATAATACTCCAAGTCCATAAGAGGGCACATAGCAATCCTGACGAAAATAAACAACAAATCCTCGAGTCATTCTACTTTCCCAAAATGGCAAATAAAATCAAACGGATTGTCAAGCAATGCACCGTGTGCAAGCAGAGCAAGTATGAAAGGCACTCATCCAACCCGGTCCTTAAGCCGACGCCAATTCCGGAATTCCCCGGTCATACTCTGCACATTGACATATACTCCACAGAAGGCCACCTCATATTAACTGCCATAGATAAATTTAGCAAGCTCGCTCAGGCTAAGGTCCTTAGATCCAGAGCAATAGAGGACGTAAGGGGCCCGCTAAGGGATGTTCTACTTTTCGTAGGCGTACAAAATTCCGTTGTCATAAATGGAGAAAGGTCACTCAACTCCTCTTCGATTCTTTTCATGATGCAGAACCAACTCAATATCAACGTTTACAAAACGCCAGCATATAAAAGCGAAGTAAACGGCCAGGTCGAGAGATTCCATTCTACCCTCTCAGAAATCATGAGATGCCTAAAGACAGACGGAACTCACAGATCTTTCGCAGAACTCTTAGAGAGATCCGTGTATGAGTACAATCTAACCATCCATTCCGCCACGGGCAAGAAACCTATCGAGGTATTTTACGGAAGGATTGTCTCAACAAGTCCAGAACAGCTCGAAAAGTCTAGGCGAGATAACGTAGAAGTCCTGAAAAAGAAGCAAGAAAAGATTTAAACTTTCACAACAAGAATAGATATCCGTTAAAAACATTTGAGATAGGTCAGGAAATTTTTGTAAAGAATAACAAGCGTTTAGGCTCGAAATTAACCCCCCGATACAAAAAGGAAACAGTAAAAGAAAACAAGGAAACTTTAGTTATCACCGAATCTGGAAGAGTAATTCACAAAAGTGATATCCGAAATTAACATCATTTCAGGCTCCTCCCCATCATCGTGAATTCTGAAATTCACATAACTAACTTCAATGGCTCTGGACTCGTCGCTATGAAAGCCGGCATGGCAAAAATACAAGAAGGAAACCTGAGGCTTATTCACGTTTTCCAAACAAAACAAATAACGCAATTCCTTACCGAAACCACATCTCTAATTAACGAACACTTACCGAAGACACATCCTTTCCACCCATTATTATCACACGAACTTTCTCAAATCCAAGACCTTCTAAATAACATCCAAATTACGAAACATAAGGCGTGTTTTTTTGTACTGCGGTGCAGGTTAATTGGGGGCTATCCGGGTTAACTTGCACACATTACACAAACAACTAGGGTATGTTGTTTCAATACAGGTAACCTCGGTGCCTGTATTGCGATCACCATAACACCAGGCAGAGTTCGAGATACCATCAATCAACCAACACTCTCGCGTTAAGGATATAAATTGTAAAATTTAGAGAAACAATAAAAATTATATTTTTTTTTCCTAAATCCGGGTTATAATTCTTAACTTGTATACGAAGCTTTGCGCATGCGCATAATAGCAAAATAAGCTTTTTGCTGCGTGTCTGCCAGTTTGTAATGTAGTGTGAGAAATGATTCACACGCGCTCTCCATGCAAAGTAAACTCTATTTAGTTAGCCGTGTGCGGAGTTACATATGAATACATGCGTTCGATTTCTACCATAAACAGTTAAGTTCAGTTCAGTTCAAAGTGGAATAGGATAAGTTTGATGTATTTTGCCAACCAAACAATTTAGTCTGCTGTGTGCGCAGTCTCATACCCCGCAGTATGTTCTGTTTTGCGGACTAAACTATTTAGTTTAATAACAAACTGAAAAGTTTTCCGTGTGCGCGAGCGCTAACAGGTCTCGTGTACATATGAAATCAGTGGATAAGTTCCGACGGCGCACACTGGTGCAGAACCATGCAATGAATGCTTCTGATCATTATACACTTGCGAGCAAAAATACTGAATCAAACCGAAAGCACGTGTATTTGTATGCATATTTTGAAAAGTATTGTACATTATCTATCCCTACAAATCGTATATCATTAGAAAACTTGAAATCTTAGCTTTACATTAATACCATTTTTAACAATATTTGAAGATAGATTTTAAAAGAGTGGGGCTTGAAATCAAAAAGTAGGAAAAATGGGGATTCTAGAAAATGGAGTGTGGTCAGGTTTTTGTTAAATAAAACAAAATTTTTTTAAAAATAACAAAATTCTTTATTTATTAATATCCGGTATTACCACCTCTTGCTCTCATCACAGCTTGTACTCGATTTTTAATTGAAATTATTAATTTTTTAATGGTATCTTGAGGAATTTCGCTCCATTCCTCTATTAAGGACTCCTTCAATTCGTCGATAGTCGAAAGCGCGGAATCTGTGTGTCGGACTCTTCTTTTGAGCTCGTCCCATAAGTGCTCAATGGGATTTAAATCTGGACTGCGTGCAGGCCAGTCAATTGTCGCAATATTAGCTTCGTTCAGGAACTGCTGTGCTTGACGCGATGTGTGACATCGTGCATTGTCGTGCATTAAAGTAAAGTTGTCGCCAATAGATGCTGCGTAGGGAACAACATGGCCACGTCGAATCATCATCATCGTGGCGCGACAGCCCGACGTCGGGCCTTGGCCGCCTGGATCATTGTCCTCCAATTATCTCGGTCACGTGACCACGTCCTCCAATTTTGAGAGCCCAGCAGCTGCGCGGCGTCCACACCTACTGAGCTCTCCCAACGGGATCTCGGTCGTCCTCGCAATCTCGCTCCGTCGACTCGTTCTGCATTCATTACTCTCTTAGGCATGCGATCATCGTCCATTCTTTGTACATGCCCTGCCCATTGAAGTCGTTGTAGTTTGAGGATTTTCGAGACTGGCAGCTCATCGTACATTTCATACAACTCATGGTTGTAACGGATGCGCCATCCATCTCGATCGCAAACAGCCTCGAAAATTCGCCGTAGAACCTTACGTTCAAAAGTGTCTAGCATGTTTTCGGAGGCTTGAGTTAGGGTCCATGCTTCGCAGCCATAGCATAGCACTAGTCGTATAATGGTTTTGTACACGCGGAGCTTCGTGTTTCTGTGCACATGCTTCGATTTCATTATGGGGAGAACCGAGAAAAAAGTCTTATTAGCTAACTGTATCCGTCGCTTGATTTCGTCAGTTTCGTTGGCGTCCCTTGACAAGTTGCAACCCAGGTAAATCAAGTTGTTCACGAACTCGATGTTAGGGTCCCCCACATTGATGCTCGGTTGTGCAGGTTTCCTTGTCACCGATTGCATCATTATCTAGGGACGCGGGAGCGTCCCGCCCGCCAAAGAAAAAGGAAAAAATAAAAATAAAATAAAATTTAAAAGTGACCAAGACTATGTTTACGCGACACAACAAGTACGGGGTTTCGGACCTCTGTAGCTCCGGCCCCGGATGCTTGTTCGGGCTCAAATTTGGTATGGTCATTGTCTCCGGTCATCTTACGAAGTGCTGCAAATTTGATTCCGATGCAAAGAAAAACACCCGAGATATGATAATTTGAAAATGGCTATTTTTCAAATTTTTCTTGTTCTTGTTGTTCTCGTTGTTCTTTGACAGGGCTACAGCCTCGTAGGGAGCGTATCCAGGTCTGCTTTCTTTTCTCGCGGATTGGCTGTATCCCAAGGGTGTGTATAGGCTATCAGTTGCTCTGATCCGTGCAGTAGATAAAAAGATACATCCAAAAATGTGAAATTTTATAGTAGAGTTTCTGGCTTAAGTCTTTTTGATAATTTGAATGCGACACAGGAAATCACTCACAGAGATCGCATGCCGACGGGGAGAGACGCAAACACCTGATTATGTGAGTAGTGACGACGACGGATGCAAAAGTCCGTGCGCTCGTCGGGTGAGGAGAACCATACGAGGTAATGGCTGTGGGCGAGGCTTGTGGCAAGTGCATGAATGAAAAGTGTGTGATGAAAAAATTGAAACTGAATGTTTATAGCTGCATCTTAGGATGTCCGGAAAGAAAAAAAAACATGCTGTGTGGTCTTTGAAGAGCGAATCAGAGGAAATGAAAAAGAGCGAGAGAAACCAAGCAATTCGGCACAAGTGAGGAAGTAGGAAGGGCGGTGGAAATTTGACATCTCTTTTGCTTCTATATGATCGGGCGGGTGTTCCGCGGCAGAGATACAGACTGGAATGTTATTGTTCCAATAGGAGAAGTAGGAGAGGGGATGACATTTCATTTGCTTTATGTGCTTCTATATAGACTACGCGGGTGTTGCGCAGTGGAGGGCGTGTGTCTCTGTGTTTACTTTTTACTAGTTTGTATGTGGTGGAATTACGTCCAGAATTTTGTGCACAGTAAATGGGGGTTTCATCTCCTTCTATATGTCTCTGTGTGTGTGGTATATGATTTAGGTAGTTTCATTTATGGCATATGAGATATGAATTATGATGTAAGATGATTTTTTCCAATGTGTGGAAGATGGGAAGCGATGTTTAGGCAAGATGGGTATCACATGACTGGAGGTGATGAGGCGAATGCAGTAGACTGTTAAAGGTATTTCGAGTCCTTTGGGCAGGCGAAAGAATGTTCTTGGCAAGGAAGCGATTTCTAGGCAAGATGAGTATTATACGATTGGGGGTGATGAGGCGAATGCACTAAACTACTGTTAAAGGCACTTTGAGTCCTTTGAACTAGAAAAATGATATTCTTGGCAAGAAAACTATTTACCCCAAATGGGTAACCTGAGTGGACTCATAGTCCGGCACGTAAATCCCCTTTTTATCGAAGACTACCGCATTCAGTAGGAACCAAACCGGAGCCCAATGTATAGAAGGCGAACGTGCTTACCGTTGCGCCATCTGTATTACTACTACTATGCAAAAAGTTATGATATCTCACAAAAACAACTCTGTTGTAAAAAAAATCCACGCCAAAAAAACCTCTCAACCGCAAAAAGGATTGGTTTGAATACAATACCGACAAAGTACTCGTAGCTTCGCGCCCCACTCTAGGGTTGGCATATTGAACGCTGATTGAATTAGTAAATTTCTTTCAAAGCTGATTGGCGGAGCTTCATAGCCATAGACAAAATGACAATGATAATGACAACGATGTCGTTCTGATAAAATGATGGTTATGTAGTTGCGTGCGGATCATGCTGTAGGCTCTTATGCTAAGTATTATTGGCTTCTCGCCCGGATCTCGTTATAAAGCTTCCGCCTTACAAAAGACTAAAAATGCACTTCAGGCCAGAAATGATTAATAGACCATTTTCTACCCCATTTTTCTTCAGATTGTTCAACTTATTTTGTTTAATGGAAGCTCCCCGCCAATCAGCTTTCAAAGAAATTTACTAATTCAATCAGCGTTCAATATGCCAACCCTAGAGTGGGGCGCGAAGCTACGAGTACTTTGGCGGTATTGTATTCATATTAATCCTTTTTGCGGTTGAGAGGTTTTTCTTGGCGAGGAATTTTTTACAACAGAGTTGTTTTTGTGAGATTTTAGTTTTACCCTCGTTAATACTAGACCAAGAGGCGACTGTCGTAAAAGTGTGGTGTCCGAACTGTCGGGATTTGGTATTATAAAAAGAAGCACATAATAATGTTGAATTAGAAATTGAAAGTACCGATTTTTGTGGTCTAGCACCGGTGTCCGAACTCTAGGATCAAAACTTTTCTATTAGAAAGATAAACTTGTTCTCATGCCAAAAAACCCCGTCGGCTGAGCCGCATCCTGTCGGAAGTGCTCGGCCGACCACTTTGAAAGTACCGATTTTTGTGGTCTAGCACCGGTGTCCGAACTGTCGGATCGAACCTTTTCTATTCGAAAGACAAACTTCTTCTCATGTCAAAAACCCCGGTCGGCCGAGCCGCATCCTGTCGGAAGTGCTCGGCCGACCACTTTGAAAGTACCGATTTTTGTGGTCTAGCACCGGTGTCCGAACTGTCGGATCGAACCTTTTTTATTCGAAAGACAAACTTGTTCTTATGTCAAAAACCCCCGTCGGCCGAGCCGCATCCTGTCGGAAGTGCTCGGCCAACCACTTTGAAAGTACCGATTTTTGCGGTCCAGCACCGGTGGTGTCCCCACTGTCAGATGAAACCTTTTCTATTCGAAAGACAAACTTGTTCTCATGTCAAAAACCCCGGTCGGCCGAGCCTCACCCTGGCACAAGTGCTCGGCCGACCAATTTGAAAGTACCGACTTTTGAGGGCTAGCACCGGTATCCAGCTTATTTACGGAGGTATTTTGCACTAAATCAGTTTCGTACGATAATTCGTCCAAAAACGTTTTCTTACTTTTTTTAACTAATGGGACTATAGGATTTGTACTTACATATGTATATGGCCACGTTTATATCGTGGAATTAAAAGGCGATTTAACTAAATCGTGTGTTTATACCAACCATACGGAGAGGTGCTAAATATGAAAAATGTCGGTTATTGGTTTGTGGCTTTGGTTTGGTCAAATCAAATGTCAAGATGCAGTGGCCTCCTAATAAGCACGTTTATACCGCTACCATCAAAGGATGAAACTAATGCAGAGTTTCGGGAAAGTATGAGATATTTATATGTATAACATAACAAATAGAATTATCACCAACAACAACATTAACGAAGACAGCAACACCATCTAGTAACGATTTTTCAGTCTAGCTCTGCATCATAAGTGGAGCTAAAAGCTATTACGAGTAACAGAACTAACTAACTCGATTTCTTTACTTCGTCGTGATTTAGATCGATTTAGTTAGAGCTCAAAGATAGTCTCGCGATTTAAACGCAGTGACTATTATTCCAACATAATTGAATAAACCAGTGATCTACAATCAACTTATCAGTAGTGTATAAAGTCAAAGATAATAAAATTTACTATCAACTCATTTCTGATTACTTTCTTCAAGGAATGAATATTTTTTCCACATTAGCAAAAACCATCACTAAAACGAACATTTTACATGTCAGTTCATGATATTGGCCAAAAAAGGGTTCCTTTGCCGAAATTTTCGTTGGCAAAGCTCATTATCTTAAAGGTCGCCACCCATGGACGAGCACAACCACGACCAAACTTCCTTCGAACAATCAAATATCATAGAACGGTGGAAACGAGATTTTTTGTGTATAGAGTTTGACGTGGTTCGATGCATATTCGCGACCAAAATGCTTGCCGTGGATGGCGACCTTAACAATAAAACTAGTTACCTTAAGTGTTACCATACACTGTCGAACTCGAACACGAACCTAGTACAAGTGGACCGGTTTTCTTCACACCTATGTGAAGTGGATGTGTGTGTCAGAAGACATTTGTACCAGGTTCGTGTTCGAGTTCGACAGTGTATGCTGACACTAAAATAACCGCCTAAAGTTAGCAAAAAAAGTTAATAGTTATAAGTTTCCCAAACCGCGCGGTTTGTCAAAAAAAAATCGGTAAAAATTCAGCACCTCAAAATAAATGTAAGTGCACAAAAAAACAAAAGAACTGCAAAGCTTTGTAATGATTGCATTGCCGAAGGAATTTTAATATCCTTAACTTATTTTTTTTTTGCAATGTTTATCTTGCTCCCGCACCATCGCAAACAATTGCACTCAACGCCAACGAACTTAAATGTTCACGCAGCATCTACCCTTTTGCACGGCAATGGCAACTTAAGAGAAAAAAATTCGCCCGGTTCAACTTCTTTTCTCTTACCTTCGGATAACAACAGCTGTTTAGTACCGTGAGTTGTTATCGCTGCAAAAAAATCGGCTGCTTGAATATAGCTGCGAATATCAGCTGTGATCCATACTGGACCGTCGGTGCCTGTGATGCTGCACAACATTCCAATTGGATACAAATGTATGTAGCTGCGTGCGTTCGTCAGAATCGATGACGACGGCGACGACGGGTAAAGGTCGATTCACACACATCAGTCACGTCACGTCACAGTTCCGTCAGAACCGTCCGGTATCAGTCACAAAAAATATCGTTTCTTGAAAGTCAAGTGGCGCTGTCTACACTGAGCCGGCGCAGTCACGAGTCCGAACCGTCAGTCGCGCTTCCGTCACCGAACAGTCAAATTCACATTTATTCCCAACGATATTTTTTGTGTTTGACGGACGTCAGTTTAGAAAGTGAACATGGGCGACGACGAAAAATTAATCGAGTTGGTTCGAAATTACCCCGTTCTGTACGGTTTATCGCATAATAAATATATGGATATAGCATATAAAAACAGGATATGGAAGCAAATTGGAAATGAAATAAAAATAGATGGTAAACAAAAAACAAGATTATTATTATAAATAAAATACAATCAATTCGTTTTGAAAATTGAAACACCAATGCTTAAATGTATTTTTAAATTCTTGCATGTTGCCACGGTACACTCCCTTCCTTTGAGTTGAAATACAATAGTTTAATATTTAAGTCGAGGTACACTCGAGAGTACACGCAAAAAATGACTGACTACTGACGGCTACGGATATATGTGAATACAGCCGCAATTTTGACTGTGACTTGACGGCGACGATTAGGATTCGGAAGGTTGACTGAACTGACGGCATTATAATATACATTAAAAATTCAATCGAATATACATACCATGAAATTTCGAATGAAATTTTAACGGGTATCAAAGTAGATATAAAGATAAAAGACAATTCTAGCTTGTCTCTAACTGGAATATTTAGATCCCCATCCCTCGATTTAGCCAACTTCATCAATAACTTACCCAATATAATTCCAGAAAAATCAAATAACTGTACCGATTTCATAGTAGGTGACATCAATATAAATATCTTGGACGACTCTACATCAACTAATGACTACCTTAACTGTTTAGCTGGACTCGGACTTACATCTCTAATTAACAAACCAACGCGAACGGGCGCAACTTCATCGACCTGTATTGATCATTTCTTCATACGACAAAGACAATACAAACACTGTACTCCGATTATTTTAAAAAACTCCATAACTGACCATAATACCCTTATATTAACAGTCCCTCTAATTCCGAGGAGCTCCAATAAAGACAATAATAAAATCGTTAAAACTAAAACAAATCCAACTATTCTAAAGCAAAAACTACATCATGTCGACTGGCAAAATATACTAACCAATGACGATAATGCTGAAACTATTACCAGGAAATTCTATGACAAACTGAAAGAACTTATTGTAGAAAGCCAATACACTCTCACAACCCAACGTAGGTTTAGGCCGCTAAAACCCTGGATGACAGAAGGAATTGTCCGTTCAATAAGAACTAGAGACAGATTAAAAAACAAGTTGGATAAACAACCGTTTAACACGAAGTTTAGGAATTATTACAGAATATATCGGAACAAACTTAACGAAATAATGGTATCGGCAAAAAGAGACTACATCCTTACGACAATAAACAACAGTAAAAATTGCTCTCAAAAATTATGGCAAACAGTAAACGAGATGACTGGAAGACGTAGCACTAATGAAATTGACTGGTCAAAGATCATCAATCCAAACACAAACTCCGCGAGTAATACAATGGAGTCAGCCGCCAACACTCCCAATGTAACGTTCACCAATATTGGTAAAAACTATTACAGGGCTGCGGTGCCTATTCAACAACTGGGGCAAATAGATATTCCAACACAACCGAATTTCCACTTAAACAGAATAAGCACAGAAGAAATTGCAGTAAAAATTGAAAATCTGGGTAAATCAGCCTCTGGCATCGACGACATAAATTCAGAGCTACTCAAAGCTATAAAGAATGAAATAAAAGAGCCGCTAGCTTTAATATTCAATAAATGTATTACAGAAGGATCCTTCCCATCCTTATTCAAAGAAGCTATTGTCATCCCCATATACAAAAATGGCGATTTGTGGCAGACCCTTACAATTATTTACCAGCTATCTATCATGTCGAAAGCAATGTGTGAAAATTGGTGTTACACTCAGTAACTGGGGACGCAATCATGCATATGGACTACCCCAAGGAACAGTCCTATCCCCAATGCTTTATCTTATATACGTCAATGACCTATGCAACATGAATATAATAAATAGCAAGATCGTCGCTTTTGCTGACGACACGGTTCTACTCACCTCTACCAAGACGTGGCCAGAAACTTTCTCCAATGCAGAAGTAAACCTCCAAACAATAAAAAGCTGGCTCGACTGTAACGCTCTCCGTCTAAACATTGCCAAAACTCATGCAATGACATTTTCACTTAATAACTCTGGACAACCAACGCAAAATAGAATTAAATTACATCATAATAACTGTATATCACCAGCTCAGCACCTATGCGGCGGCCCATGCAGCTGCTCTGAAATATCCTGTCAAGATAACGTCAAATACCTTGGCATTATCATTGACAAATTCCTAAAATGGAACGCCCATATAGCTCAGCTGGTTCAAAAATTAAGGAAAACGGTATTTATCTTTAAAATTATACGTTCCACGCTGACAAGAGATCAGATAAAACTTGTTTATTTTGCACTTGTCCAATCCGTTTTACAATATGGAATAATAGCTTGGGGGAATGCATACGAAACTCACTTAAAAAATTTAAAAACTACCCAAAAAATTATATTAAAAACTGCTTTCCATCTTCTTTTAACATTTCCTTCGGAAGAATTGTTCAATATACTCAATGTGCTCCACATAAGGAAACTTTATGTGAAAAGCACGCTTTGTTACCTAGTGAAACATCTAAACATAAATTTCATTTCGCACTCTGCTTACACACGCCACAACAATGTAAGACTTATAGTTCCACGCATGAAAAAACACTCATCCCAACGATACCGAACCTATACCGGTCCATACTTCTTTAACATCCTTCCAACTGACATCAGAAGAAATATTTATGATTTACATTTATTCAAAGTAAAACTAAAATTTTGGCTACTTAACCTATCCCTTTGCGACTTCCACAGCACATACGTATACTATAATGTACAGTTAATCATGTTTTCACTCTATTATACGTTTGTAACCTGAGTTCACTCTGAGGAGAGAAGCATTAAATACTCAGTATTCTAACGAATGTATGAATTATAAATTGCAATAAAAAATTGAATTGAATTGAACTGTGACGTGACTGATGTGTCTGAATCGACCTTAATGCATACAGCGTTGTATTGTACATTGAATTGCCATGCTAAGCAAGTACTATTGCAAGTATGTATGTGCAATTGCAATTGCAATAAATAGGCATTTTATAGCGACGGCGAATTAACATTTTTTTTTGATGGTGTTAGCAATTAAATATAGAACAAAGCCTATATGATTGTGGTGGGATGAACGGCTTGTTTTGGCGGGAAAATTCATTATATTTTCAGAGGGTGGGGATTTTTTTATGGGATTGAAAAATTAAAAAAAAAACGGACCCTGGACAGTCCCGAAAAATCTTTCCATGAGGAACATCGAAAAAAAAAAGAAATTTAAATAAATTCCAATAAGTTTGTATGGAATTTTTCTTGGTCCAAAGGACTTAATAAAAATTTGAAGTTCGACTCCTGAAATCTAATTTACTTGTGAAGTGTTCTGTAAATCAGAAATTTCTTTGTGAAAGTGCTTATATATAAAACCAAGTGAGTATCCGAATAATGTAACTTCATTGGTTTTAAATTTTGTGAAGTGCAGTACTTAAGGCGGCGTTTCGCTTCTTTTTTTGTTCTCTTTGCTATTCGGAGAATACCATAGAAAATTGTTGCGAAACGGCCGTTCCGGCCGGTCAGTGCGGGGCTAAAATCAAGGTACCGCTTCCTTAGAAAAGCAGCTGTGGATCACAAAGGATTGATTGCTGGACCACGAAATTTAAACATCGGCAAAAAATTTTTTTTGTTCTTTCACTCTCTCCGCACATAGCGAGAACGGTGGTTAAATCCTAGCGAAACTGGAATTTTTACACTGCAGAAAAACCCATCATCGATAATAAGGGACCGACTTTTGACCATATTTTTCTCATTTGCTTGTAAATTACGTACAACGGCATTCTATTTTTGAATTTGCGAACGCGCGTTAAATTGCCTAAAGTCTTTAATCTTTGTGTGTGTATTTTTCTTTTGTATCAATTTTGCTTCTTTTTGATTGCCAACTTTTGTTACGAAAAAAAAGGAAAAAAAAAAAGAAATCACGCTAAAATCGATGAAAAGAAATCTTGGTCAAGGAAAACAACAACAAGTCCTTTGTTTTAGCTAAAAACGAGTAACCACGAACGTACACAACGGCCGTTCCGGACGACAAAGTGGGTGAGTTTGGTTTTTTTTTATAATATGTAATTATATTTTGGAAATTCGCGTTTTCCTCGACCGTACTCTCGTCGTATATATAATTATAATTTTCAAGTAAATCCGGTAGTGACATTTAGTTTTCGTATTCTTGTAACTTTAATTTGATTCATTTTGAATATGAATATGAATTTTGGTATATTTTGAAGTTAAATTTGTTTTTGTAATAAAAACATGGCGTAATTAATTACCATTTTTTTTCCGATGGAATACCCCTCTCCCTCCACAATGCATAAGTAGAGCACCGACAAAGACAACGTCGGTTATGGGAGGTCTTTACTGTAGGCCATGGGACCTGTAGGATAGTGGATGGGTGTTTTCGGCCTCAGTCCATAAAACCCGGACTAAAAAAATGCATGAGCCAGCTCCGTTGTGCTTCGATTATTAAATTAATTTTTTTTTTTTTTTGGTTGATAATTTTTAATTTTCTTTGCTTGTTTGTTCGTTTTTTTATGGCATGTGAACTATGAATTGTAATGGATTTTGGAGTACTAAAAAGGCAAGAACCCTGCCCATCAGCTACGCTACGCGTACAGCTCCGTCAAGCACATGCCGTCGCCTTATCTTTATACTCCAGAAGATCGGAATCACTCCGGACTCAGTCGTTCATTACAGCTTTCACATTGGCCGCTTATATGAACCAGCAATCTTGGCCTATTTTCATTTTCCTATATTGATCGCAGCTAACCATAGCCCATCGACAATACACTAAAAGGTGTGTTTTGCTAGGCACACTATCGTCGCATATTGTATGCGAATAGCAATCAACCCATAGAGCACGGAGCAATATTTGTGTGTAAATTTTACACCGTCCGGTGCATAGCAAAACTCACATTTATCATATTTGCACAATTATCAGGTTGTTGATTTCATGCCAGCCTCGAACACGACTTTTTTTCAGCGCGTTCATCTTGATGGCCGAAACGGAAAAAGGTATCCCTATCTTCCATAGCAATGGGTGGGTTCAGGTCTCGCAACGTTTTAAACAAAACTGCAAACAGTTTGACTGATTTTTCTTGTGGACGCTCCGTTTCAGTTTGCGTTTGCTCAACCAGACATGGGGGAAATTAACCAGAAATTTTTCCTGGTTGATGTACGGTCAATGAAGGGTAAGGGGTATTAGCGTATTTGACAGTTGTTAGTTGACGTATTGCGTGTGACTGTCAGATGGTGTGGATTTTCGTTTTCGGTTTCTTGATTTTTACATGGCGTCTTGTGTGCTTATTTACACCGGAGCAACACAAATTTATGGCGATTTTGCAGTGTTTTTCATTTTTCCTGAAACCGTCGCAAATTTAATTGAAGTTTTGTTTGAAATTCAATAGCGAATCGGCTGTCAGCTGTTTGATACATGACAACTGCAAAACAAGTCGTTCGGGTCAAGAGTTTATGGTTGGGTGGAGGGAAAATCCTTACCGCAATTACAACGTTGCGGAACGTGAACGCAGGCAATGTCAACTGCGAAAAGTCGGATGACCCCAACTCAAAGCAATGCTATAGGAACAGAAAGCACGGGAATAATGTATTTATCAGTATTTCCCGCGCTTCCTTTGCTTTTGCTCTCGAATCACATATTTGAGTTGAGAACTATGCGACTTTTCGACATTGCTGTGAAAACCAGTTCTGAATATGGTGTTTTGTAGAAATAAAATCAATCAGGGAACCGAAACAATAGGCGCGTTCTTTTGCGTATCTATCCAGTCCAGTCCAGGGTAGGGTAACCAACTCGTATTACATAAGCAACAAGTCGCTTGTTGCTTGTGTAATAGCCCCCATATACGATGCAATCCGTCGTCAGATCGATCTGACGATGGATCGCCACAAAATATCTGACGATCTCCGCTGCACATACACTGTACGATTTTCGTGCAATGCGATAACGAATGACAATTCAAAAAATATAGGTTATGATTCACTCCCAATATAACCAAAATTGATTTTCGTTAACTATTTGGATTTGTGAGGCATTTTCGTATACTACATATTTTACATTTGCATTACAGATCCATTAAAATCACCAGAATCGGTCAAATTTCACAACTGAACAATTTGATAATTTGCCATTTACTTGCGATAATCACATACACCGTCCAAACGATCGTCAGACCGACGGATTGCAGTAAAATCGCACCAAAAAATCAGCAGATAAAATTTGATCGTCAGATCGGTGAAATCGTCAACGATAGTCACATACACGGTGCAATCGATCTGACGATCAAAATATCGTCAGATCGATCTGACGATGGATTGGATCGTATATGGGGGCTATAATGCGTGTTTGCTACTCTACACTAGACCTGAAAAATACGCAAAACAAGGCGCCTAATGTATCTATGAGAAGATACCTTTTTGCGTTGCGGCCAAGCGAGCATGTTGAGAATGATACTTGCGGCCACTGCTTTTAATTTTTCACAATTGCATTTTCTGGGTCTACCCGAGGAAAAATAGGCACGAAAACAGCAAATGGGGGAAATAATTTATAAAGTTTTGAAACTTTGGGGAAGCGTTCATAGATGTGTAGTAATAGTAAGAAACAGAAAAGTTGCCGAAGGTATGATACCCTTCACGCGAAGGTGCATTTGCCACTTTGAGATTAGTAATAAAACTTGTTCCGATTTCACTGTTCCTATGAGAGGTATATGAAATAGTGGGCCGATTCCAACCAAATTTAGGAACGTGGTTTGACAGTCGATATGATTGAATAATATGAAATTCGATAAACATATCTTCAGAAATAAAAAAGTTTTTCTAATGAAAACTTGCTTTTTGAACTGTCGTTCCTATGACAGCTATATGATAGAGTATTCCGATTTCAACCAAATTCGGGAATGACTAAAAATACTATTGATTAGTGTGAAATTTGAAAAAAGATATCTTCAGAAATAAAAAAGTTTTTCTCACAAAGATTAATTTTTGGACCGGTTGTTCCTATGGCAGCTATATATGACGTAGTGGTCCCATTCCATTGGTTCTGGCATATTTACAGCGTGCAATAGAAAGAAGGCTTTGTACAAAATTTCAGTTCGATAGCTTTAAAACTGAGGTACTAGTTTGCATAGAACCAGACGGGCAGATGGACAGACAGACAGACGGACAGACGGACAAAACTTAATCGACTCGTCTCATCATACTGACCAAGAATATATGTAGTTTCTATAGTCGGAGATGCTTCCTTCTGTGCGTTGCACACTTCATGACAAAGTTAGTATACCCTATCACATCCGTGAAGGGTATAATGATCCAACCTGTAATGAACACCTTTTTTTTAATCTTCGCGCGCACCCATCACTTGGCGTCAACTTCATGTTGGCTCAGTGATGAGTGACGCGCGTTGACAGCCGTCAAATGGAGAGTTGCAAATCACCCGCCAACGACATCGGCCAGGGTTTGTGCGCGCCGCCGCAAAAATAGGAAAAAATCGGGAGTTGCGAATCACCCGCCAACGACATCGGCCAGGGTTTGTGCGCGCCGCCGCTAAAATATAAAAAAATCGGGAGTTGTTTGGCACCGTTGAACGCCATCAGCCGTGTATTACGGATTCGGGAATTCGGCCGCCATTGTCTCCATTGCGAGGGTTAGCGGATTGCTGGAGGATGCATTCGTGATTGTAGCGACGGCGCGGTTGGGTTCGTTTTCGCGTCAAACGTGGAGATTCAATCTCACGACCAGTAGGCTGTGCCTTCCGATTGTTTGGAAATAATCTCGTGGTGGCCCATATCAAGCAGGGCGGAACGCCGCGTAACTTCGGTCTGGCTGTGAAGAGCCGCTGATTTGTATCGCCCCGATTTGATGACCCCAATTATTTTGCAACGAGTCACTTTGTTGTAGTGCTGGGAGCCGCTAATGCTGTACATACATTTATTTATTGAAGGAAATTACCGAACAGGACATAGTCCCAAAAATACAGTAATATTTTGTGAGTAAGAAAAATTAACAAAGAGAAAATTAATTGTAATACATAAGAATCCAAAATTAAAATAATAACAAGAAAAAAAAGAAATACAGTAAAGAGAAAATTAATTGTAATACATAAGATTCCAAAATTAAAATAATAACAAGAAAAAAAAGAAATACAGTAAAGTGAAGGATCAAAATTGAAATTCAATTTAAAAATAAAAAGAGAAAAGACAAAAAAAACAAAATAAGATAAAATAGTACAGAATCAAATAATAAGGTTACAAGGTAATAAGAGAAAGGAAAAAAAAAATAAATTAAGAAATTTAAAGATCCGCCGAAGCTACTTTATGAAGTAATTTTTTTTTGAAGGCAAGAAATGAGATGGATAAAGGACCAAGCTCCAGTTTGTCATAATAAGTCATAATTCGAGGTAGTGGCGAATTCTTGTAGACAGACAGTGAGGCCGTGGGAGGATCGAAAACGGCGGTAGTGCGGGTATTATAGGAAGGATGTCTAAGAGCAATGTCACGGGAAAACGGTGAGCGTAATGAACCACTACATATTTTGTAGAGGAAACATTCATCAAGAAAGATTCGTCTGCTCAGAAGGGACATCAACTTGAGGAAAGTAAGACGTTCAGCATAAGGAGTATAGGGAATGTTGAATTTAAAAAACAAGGAACGGGTAAATTTACGTTGGACGGACTCTAATGCTTCACAGGAGACAGTTGTAGAAGGTGACCATACCACGGATGCGTACTCCATAATACTCCGAACAAGTGAAATGTACAAGTTTACTGCAGTACTTATGTAACGGAAATCTTGGGAACAGCGCAAAACAAAACCCGCTAGTTTAGCGGCCCTGCTAATGATGACAGCATAATGATCATTAAATTTAAGTTTGGAATCAAAGACTACACCAAGGTCTTTGGTAGAGGGGACATACTCAAGCGGATAGCCATTAATTTTATATGGAAAAAAGACATGAGATAATTTTAGGGAATAAACCATAGCAGAGCATTTAGATACGTTGAGAGCAAGGTCATTAGAGCAACACCAGGAATGTAATACATTAATATCCGATTGCAAGGCAAAACATTCAGATGGACCTGATATGGAGGAGACAAGCTTATAATCGTCAGCATATAGCAAGCAGAGGCAGTCAAATAGAACAGGAAGATCGTTTATAAAAAAGGCAAACAGCAAGGGACCAAGAATAGAGCCTTGTGGAACACCTGAGCATGGACAGAAAGACGAGGAGACAGAATTTTGAAATATAACATTGGAGGTACGGTCAAGAATATAAGAAGAAAGCCAGGAAACTAGATAAGGAGGGAAGTTGAAATTTTTCAATTTGTCAAGTAGAATTTTGTGGTTAACTGAGTCAAATGCTTTTGAGAAGTCAGTGTAAATTACATGAACGTCCAGGTGGTTTTCAAACGATTTGGCAACATAATTGACAAACTCAACTAAATTGGTCACAGTAGATTTGCTTTTGCAGAAGCCGTGTTGGTTGGGACTGATTAGATGGCCAAACGAATCATAAATATAGTTATAGAGAATTCGTTCCAAGATTTTGGAGCAACAGCAAAGGAGTGAGATAGGTCGGTAGTTGGAAGTAAGTGTTGGGTCACCATTCTTTGGAATGGGAACAATGAAGGATGTTTTCCACTGATATGGGAAAACTCCTTCTTGTGCGCTTTTATTAAAAAGAATAGCAAGAGGAAGTGAGATGGAGCTGTGCGTATGTTTTAAAAAGTAGTTCGGAATACCATCTGGGCCGGGGGAAGAGTTAGCTTTAAGGGTGGAAATGATGAGATCTACATACGTCGGTGAAATAAGTGGCAGAGAGGAAAGAAAATCAACCTGCTGGGAAAAATTGTAGGTGGTAAGATGCGTGGAGGGCTGTCGAAATGTGCTTGAAAAGTAGAAAGCGAAGAGCTGACAAATTTCCTGAGGAGTTTGCGCGGTAGTGTTTTCGTGGACAAGGAAAGACGGGCGAGATGAAGAAGAAGAACGCATATTATTGACAAAGGACCAGAAAAGTTTTGACTCGTTCTTATTGACGCTGTTCTCGATGTTAAGCAGATAGGTAGCGCGTGCGGATTTAATTAGTCGTTTGGTGTGAGATCTAAGTTTTTTTTAAAGAGACCAGATCAGAGAAAGATTTAGAGCGCTTATATCGAGAGCGAGCCCGATTTTTTCTCTTAATCATTTTGTAAATTTGTGGAGTGAACCACACCGGGCCCTTGCGGTGGTTCGGTTTATAAAAAGGAACGAAAGCATAGACGATATTGTAGAGAACCGTATAGAATTTTTCGACTGATGATTCGCAGCTAAGGTTTTCAAAGGTATGATACCAGTTAATTTCACACAGTCTCTGGTTAATGGCTTCGTAATTGGCTTTTCGGAAATTTAACCGGCTAACATTGACATTCCTCCAAGAAGGGGGAAGACTGATGTTGAGCTCGTGCAGTAGCGCAGGATGGTATGGATCACACGGGACATAGGCCAAGGTAGCACAAGAGGTGGAGAGGGAGGACAAAGGTAGGTTGCTAAGGATAAGGTCAAGGACACGATCCATAAAATTGCGAACTAAATTAAACTGTAAAAGATTACAGTAGTTCATGAAAGATGTGAAAGATAAAAGAATTGACGGAGACGAGGCTGTAACTGGAAGACCCGGGGAGTCAGGCCAACTAAGGCTTGGAGTGTTAAAGTCTCCGCAAACGATTATGAAAGATTCAGGGTACAAGATATTGCAGATGTCCGACAGATGCGAAAACAGACTGTCGTAGGTATGTAGCTATAACGGAACCACATGGAACGTAAACACAGGAAATTAGTAGAAATGTTGAAGAAGAAGTGGCAATTTTAACAGTGACACAGTCGTATGGTTGATTGTCAGTCTTGGATAGTAAAGAACATTCTATGTGGTTCCGTGTGGCAATTAGGGCACCACCGCCGATCGATTTCCCAAGAAGGTCAAAATTTCGATCACACCCTCGAGGATCTCACCACTGTTAAAGGAAGAGTTCAGCCATGTTTCGGTAAGGCAGATGACATCATGTAGAGAAGATAAGGCAGAATTGTTTAAAGTATGAAGCTTTGTCCTTAATCCACGAACATTTTGATAATATAAAGAGAGACTACAGCTTATTTTGGAACTTTGGTGTATCTTTGGCGATGAAAATCCTCTTTGCGTGTGAATTCTTTTATTAGAATCCCAGGGGGCCAAAAGGATTCGTTGAAAGGTAGCAGTAAGTCGTGCGGAATAGTTAGCTTGAAGGAAGCTACCACCTTGTTAGGAATATTATCCTTAGTTAGCTTCCTACAAGTAAGAACTGACGGTTCATAACCCAGTTTGCAGATGATGTATTGCCTAATTTCGTTTTCCGTGGTATTGTAGGCAAGTCTAGATAGGAACAGCTGCTTTGGAGGTGTGCAAACTTGTAGTTGCTCCTGATGGTCTTGCGAATGTTGAGTCTGCGGTATGCCTGGTAGTGGTAATGGTTGTTGCCTCTGCAGACCAGGTGAGAAGCTTTGTGGAAGAAGCAGACTTGGTGTTAATTGAAGTTGAGACAGCGACGAACTGTTTGCAGGTAAGGATGATGGTTGAGGGGCGAGATGAGTGGAAGTAGCGTCCAGGTTAGCCACCTCCAAAGGCGCCATGACAGACGTCCGGTCAAGAGACAGATCGGATTGCGATTTAGCTCTTGAGCGAGAGCGAGTCACAATACCGTCACTTGTAACGTCCTCTGTAAGGTCTCCAGTAGCCTGGGAAGCAGCTCCCGTATTGTCTGAAGTCGGGCAAAGTTGTTTTGTTAGGGCTGCAAACTTGACTTGAAGTTGGTTGAGTTCGCGATGTAACTCGTTGAGGCTAGGGGCGTCAGGTTGATAAGGCAACAATTGTGGTTCCTGGTGTTGCTGTTGTTCAGTCTGGTGAATACGCTGTCGTTGAGGTCGTTTTTGTTGTGGAAGATATTGTTAGTTATCAGCTCGACCAGGGTCGCCAGGAGTTAATAGCGGTGCCAGTTCGTTAATGGCTGAGCCAAGCTTCGATTGAATGGTGGCTATTTCAGTCGAAGTCGCCTTTAGGACCTGGTTGGCAGTTTTCAGCTTACTGACGTATATAGCCATAGAAGATGATCGGCATTTAACGCAGAACCAGTAAATACCTGTGTTAGCTTGGCGAATAACATCTCCAATCGTACCGGATAAACTGACGCATTTGCTGTGGTAAAGACAGCCGCAGAAACCGGCACATACGATGGCTGGTGTTTTGTCAGCCTTATCCAGGCATGTTGTAGCTGAGCACTCCACCATGTTGAGAGTAGAAAAAGTAAGTTAACGCGCACAGTATAACGAAAAAAGTTTATATTATTGGGTCGATACTTTCAATGTGATGTGAGACCCTGCTTGGGAGCTTTCACAAATTTTTTTAAATCACGATTTGGAAAAGCTTACAATTTTGAAAAGTTCACTGAGTGTCAAAGCTGCAAGCTGGTCACAAAGCTTTTGTGAATGTTGTAGATGTAGAGCACTCACACGCGTGCAAAACCGTGTACGGCGTATTCACTTAAGTCACACCGGTCGAAGATTTTAAAGAAAAGCGGGCAAGGGAAATGATATAAAGTATCTACACTGCATGCAGATACATCGGAACATGGATATGTCTTTGGCTACCGACTGCATGGAACCTGTTGTGTTAAAGATATCGACGTAAGTTTTATAAAGATCCCAGTATAGTTATACTGGATGAATTCATTCGACAAAACACGTCCCACGCTTTCGGTAGGCATAAGATGTACCGATGTATCTGCATGCAGTGTAGATACTTTGTATCATTTTCAAGACATACCGTCCCGCATAGTGTACAGGAGAATACAAATTAGCCCAACCGTTGCCCCGTGTGTGGATCAAGCGATCATACACTCTACATATTTATATGCGCCTGTGCTTCGTTAGTACGTCAATCCGCGATCGATCGCGTCAAGCCGCGGTCTAGCTAAACACACATTAGATACTTAGATAGTACTCGTCTAAGTCTAAAGACGGTAAGCGCGACAACACAATTTTATTGCATTAACGTTTACGTTATCCGCGCTGCACAACTGCAAGTGCAGATGATGCACTATTCTGCTCACTAAATCAGAATTGTGCACTGTTAGTTGATATATCATCGATCGTGATAGTACGCGGAATGCGCGATACAAGTACGGTCGTAAGTTCCTTACATCCACGGGAAAAACACGTTGGTGACCTTGGTGACACTGATTTCAGTCGGCTGGATGGGATTGGCCATCACAAGAAAGGGGTGGATCCGCCGCCGAAGTGTAGTCCAAGGTCCGTGGAGCAAGCATCTCTTTCGCACTGTCGCCGATGACGAAGCAACGCCCATCCATTGAACTTCTTCGACTCAACCGTCTCTCCATTGCGTGCATACGAGTGTGTGTGTATGTGTGTTTGTGAAGTTGAAGCTATTTCCCGACCGACCCCAACGATTTTCTTATTGAGTCAGGTTAGTGACTAATTGATGAAAACAAAAAGATTGCTGTGAAGGAGGAGCCATAGCGCTGTGCACGAGTGAGGGAGACAGGTTGTCTGGATGTGGCTGGTGTTGTGAGCAGATTTGAATCACGAGGGGATGGCAGTTGAATGATGTTGACTTGTTTTATGAGTGCCTGGTTGTTTAGTCAGTTCATGATGGGAAGTTTTTCGATTTTCGTGAGTTCCCTTTGATGACTGACTCGGATTGACTGCGGATCGGCCACTACATTCATAGAACTCGGAAAAATTTTCAATGGGCTTGTTTCCTCTTCTGACCCCCGAGTAGAAAAACAGACATTTCGTGTGACGGACAGATTTTTAGGATGACCCCCAGCTATAAGAAATATCCATGTCAAAAAGATAAAAAGAGATCACAAGTATGCGCACACCAAGTACTCTATAACTTGAGCCGGTTAAGAACTAGCGATGAAGCGAGAAGATTAGGCAACAGCTTGAAAATTAGAAAAGTATCGAGATCGAATGGAAGCACAGCTACGACGTTTGACGTTTGATGCAACAATAACTTTCGATAGAATGACACTAGCGAATTGAAAATTTGGTAGAATGTTGGCAGTAAGGTCTTATTAGTTGGTATTGAAAATGGGCAAGATCCGACCCAAGGAACCCCTACCTCCCCTACAAATGAAACTTCAAATAAGCGATAACTTTTGATAGAATGAAGCCAGCAACTTGAAATCTTGGTCAAATGTTTGAAATGAGATTGAGTTAGTTGGCATTAAAGATGGGTTAAATCCGACCTAAGGAACCCCTACCTCCCCCAGAAACGACACTTAAAATAAGCGATAACTTACGTCAAAATTATCGTAGCGACTTGAAATTTTAAACAAATGTTTGTAGTAGGATCCAGTCGGCTAATATTGAAAATACGTAAAATGCGACTAACGAAACCCCTACTTCCCCTACAAATGAAACTTCAAATAAGCCATAACTTTTGATAGAGTGAAGCTAGAGACTTAAAATTTTGTTTGTATGTTTGTAGGGTGATCTAATTGGTTGGTGGCAATGATGGGCAAGATCCGACTCAAGGAACCCCTACCTCCCCTACAAGTGAGACTTCAAACAAGCAATAATTTTCGATGGAATGAAGCTAGCGACTTGAAAAATTCGACAAATATTTGTAGAATGGGTTAGTTAATTGATTTTGAGAATGGTCAAGATCTCCCTGAATGAGTGCCAACCTCCCCTATAAACTGGTTATATAGGAAACTCACTTTTAATGCATATGGTCGTTGCCAATTATTACTTTTGGTGTCACCACTGGGTCTGTACAAGTCTAGGGTATTTACGCTTCGGACTGGACTGGTTTTCACTTGATTTGTTGTTGGATTTAGCAAATTTTGTTGGGATACTTTCCTTTTTTTGTGGTTTTTTTGCGGAACTTCATTGGTTTTATTATTCCCTTAAAATTTTTGTAGTAGACTTAAATAAGACATTTACATTTTACATATTACAATGTTTTGAATTTTAAAACCCAGGCTTTTCCTTAACGGAACCTCACCCCCAAACCCCTTTCAGGTTGTTGACGAGATGAGGTGAAGGCCTCGTCTCTTGTTCCGCTTTGGGAGATCCCAACATTTTTGCGGCCATGGGACCTCATTGCTTGGGTTTATTATATATTGGGTAAAGAGGCCAAGGGTCCGCAACACCAGGGCCCGAAGCGTGTAGCATGAGCCGGTCGACGGCCATTGCCTGCACTTTTTTTCACTAGTTTTCCTGAGTCGCGGGACTCAGTTTTATCCTTTGTTGTTTCGTCTACCCCCAAGGCACATGATATATGTATGTTATCATTGTAATGGCTGGGGCAACGAGCGGGCAAAAACCCCGCCCACATCTCCCGAACTGAGCTGGAACAAGCCTGTGCCGCCGCTCAGCTCGTTGAGGAGCATTCGCTTATAGCGCCGCCGGACCTTCACGGTCAACTTCGGCAAACTTCCGGCTCCATAACCAAAACACCATCTGGTGAACCAGCTTGCTCATTACAAACCATTTTGCCCTTGAGTTTTCAAGACAATCTCATTTGAAAATATCTTTTGTGAATTGCTCGTTTGTTCCCACGAGGTGGTAAAATCACCGCTTTTGTGATGTATTTCATCAAATAACGAGTAGAATACTAACCCCACGAGGAAAATGTAATAGCCCCCATATACGATGCAATCCGTCGTCAGATCCCTTTTTGGCCAATATCATTCTCAACAGGCTCATTTGGCCGAAACGCAAAAAGGTATCTTCTCATAGATACATTAGGCGCCTTTTTTTTGCGTATTTTTCAGGTCTAGTGTAGAGTAGCAAACACGCATTACACAAGCAACAAGCGACTTGTTGCTTATGTAATACGAGTTGGTTACCCTACCCTGGACTGGACTGGATAGATACGCAAAAGAACGCGCCTATTGTTTCGGTTCCCTGATTGATTTTATTTCTACAAAACACCATACTCAGAACTGGCTTTCACAGCAATGTCGAAAAGTCGCATAGTCCTCAACTCAAATATGTGATTCGAGAGCAAAAGCAAAGAAAGCGCGGGAAATACTGACAAATATTGCATTGCTTTGAGTTGGGGTCATCCGACTTTTCGCAGTTGACATTGCTATGGAAGATAGGGATACCTTTTTCCGTTTCGGCCATCAAGATGAACGCGCTGAAAAAAGTCGTGTTCGAGGCTGGCATGAAATTAACAACCCGAAAATTGTGCAAATATGATAAATGTGAGTTTTGCTAGGCACCGGACGGTGTAAAATTTACACACAAATATTGCTCCGTGCTTTATGGGTTGATTGCTATTCGCATACAATATGCGACGATCGTGTGCCTAGCCAAACACACCTTTTAATGTATTGTCGATGGGCTATGGTTAGCTGCGATCAATATAGGAAAATGAAAATAGGCCAAGATTGCTGGTTCATATAAGCGGCCAACGTGAAAGCTTTGCAGTTCTTCTGTTTTTTCTGCACTTACATTTATTTTGAGGTGTTGAATTTTTACCGATTTTTTTTTTGACAAACCGCGCGGTTTGGGAAACTTATAACTATTAACTTTTTTTGCTAACTTTAGGTGTTCGAGTTCGACAGTGTATGGTGACACTTAAGGTAACTAGTTTCACTTTTAAGATAATGAGCTTTGCCAACGAAAATTTCGGCAAAGGAACCCTTTTTTGGCCAATATCATGAACTGACATGTAAAATGTTCGTTTTAGTGATGGTTTTTGCTAATGTGGAAAAAATATTCATTCCTTGAAGAAAGTAATCAGAAATGAGTTGATAGTAAATTTTATTATCTTTGACTTTATACACTACTGATAAGTTGATTGTAGATCACTGGTTTATTCAATTATGTTGGAATAATAGTCACTGCGTTTATATCGCGAGACTATCTTCGAGCTCTAACTAAATCGATCTAAATCACGACGAAGTAAAGAAATCGAGTTAGTTAGTTCTGTTACTCGTAATAGCTTTTAGCTCCACTTATGATGCAGAGCTAGACTGAAAAATCGTTACTAGATGGTGTTGCTGTCTTCGTTAATGTTGTTTTTGGTGATAATTCTATTTGTTATGTTATACATATAAATATCTCATACTTTCCTGAAACTCTGCATTAGTTTCATCCTTTGATGGTAGCGGTATAAAGCCACTGCATCTTGACATTTGATTTGACCAAACCAAAGCCACAAACCAATAACCGACATTTTTCATATTTAGCACCTCTCCGTATGGTTGGTATAAACACACGATTTAGTTAAATCGCCTTTTAATTCCACGATATAAACGTGGCCATATACATATGTAAGTACAAATCCTATAGTCCCATTAGTTAAAAAAAAAGTAAGAAAACGTTTTTGGACGAATTATCGTACGAAACTGACTTAGTGCAAAATATCTCCGTAAATAAGCCGGGCACAGGAGTTATTTTTCAACACTTGGTTTAGGTCGAAAAAAAAAAACAATTTTTATTTTAAAACAATAATATCAGTACAAAATTACAACTTGATTAATCACTACTACTACAGAGTTTCAACTTAACTTGAACTCTACGAGTACTATACTTGAACTTGAACTGCAACTTCAACTACAACTGCTAACTACTGCTGAACTTAACTTCAACTGAACACACACTGATTACTAACCACTACTGAATACTATTGAATACTAACCATTATTGAATACTATTGAATACTGAACTTAACATCTAGATCGAAGGGCTTTTATACTGTTCTTTTGTTTACATTTAAGATTTCATGGAACGATATCTGCATTGTTTCATCATATTGGCTAATTCATTTCTTCACATTAGTCTCTGCTGATCTAAGCGAATTTACTTATTAGTCTCGAATGTTCGAATTGACTTTGGGATTGATCGATATGTGGATCGATGAGTCATAATTGATGATTAATGAAGTTGGATTTTCAATCAAATGGTTATATGGTGAAATACATATGTTATTATAATTGTATGTATGTATGTATGTATGTATGAAGTATATTTGTATGTATATATGTATGTAATGCATGTCCAAAGTATATTTGATTCAAAGGGTCCTCTAGATTTATTCTATAAGGATATTAAGGATGTTATTCTGATTTTTTATATGTTGAGAGTGTTTGCACTCGTAACTCGACCCTCCTTTGACTATTGTTGTCCTCGACAATAAAGTCAAGAGAAAAAATTTAAACAAAGGTAGTGGATATGTAGTTGGGTGAAGAGTCTAATGGACTCGTAACTCGACCCTCCTTTTGACACTTGTCGTCCTCGACAATGTTATCCTTTTGAATAGGTTTCATATTTACGTTAATTGAAGATTTACGATTTTTAAAGTATAAATATAAAATTAATATTGTGGTAAGTACAATTATTATGGTTAAAATTGATCCAGCAGTAACTATGTTTCTATTATGTATATAATGTACTTCTGTTATTTTATCTAAATTTTTAATATTTTCGAGATGTAATTGTTCCATGTTAATTTTTGGTTTATAATTTGATATGTTTTGAATGGGTTCTAATATTAATATTTGTTCAAATTCTTTAACATCATTTGTGAATGTAGTCTGATTAATTTCAATTTTACAATTACTGAATCTGATTACATATGATCCGTTTAATTGATAATTTTTCTCATTACAATTATGTTTTAATTTATTAAATGAATTTACAATCAATAGTAGGCCCTTTTCAATTTCTTCAACATAATTATTTTTTGCTTTTTTTACAATACATTTTATGTTTTTACATGATAGAGTATTTTTAAGTTGTTTTATATGTTTAGTATATTTAAAGTATTGATGATTATAGTATATAACTTGTTTAATATTTATGTCTAATGTTTCTGAATTTTTATTTGGAATTTGTCTTACATGGTACGATAATAATGGTTTGGTTAAAATAGGTATACTAATCACAAATATAATTGTTTTTCCTTTAGTTAATACATTAATTTGGATTTCTTTAAGTTCATCAAATGAGAGGTTATATGCATCTATTTCATCATGATTCAATATTGACCTAGACATTATACCAGTTTTTGCCGAATTTACGTTATCAATTATTTTTTCTAGTTCTTCTTTAATTAATTCAAGATTACGATTTAAATGAATATCCATTAGAATTCTATTCAAGTAATTGGTAAGATTAGTTATATCATTATTAAGTGTATTATAAGCATCATTAAATTTATTGATATTGTTTAATATTTTGTTTATATTATCTTGAAATACATTATTGATTTTAATTTGGTTATTCATAGATTCGATTATTGCATGGTTGTTAGTATCAATTATTTTTAAATGTTGCATTATTTTCTCATAATCATCATTATCCATAACTCCAAACAACCATTTATATAAAGTTCCGACAGGATTAATTAAACCTCGTTTTGATCTTTTAGCGTTTTTCAAATTTCCTCTTTCAAATTTATTCATTATATGATTATATAATATTGGATTACTATTATTAAAGTTTATTATTTCCAAGTTGTCAGTTAAATTGGTTTGGTCAAAATGCAATAATTTTAATTCAGATTTAATGGTTTTTATTACCTCAATAGTGTATGGATTCAAATCAATTTGTTTTATTATGTTAGGTAGGTTAGATACCGCTATTTCATATTGGGTTAGATTAATTTTATAATATATTCGTTTATAATTTTGTATTAATCGGATATGGTCTTTTTTAATTAATATTATTCCAGAGTTAGGTTGGATTTGTTCTATTGCCATTTCACTTCGTACGATTCCCATTAACATTAGAAGGATGATTAGTATTTTTGAAAATTTGAAACAATATTGGTTTGTAGAATTTGTCTGTAATGACAAATTTAAAATATATGAATGTTTTGGTTATTTTGGAAAATTGTAATGTTGGTAGGATTTATGGAAAACAGTTAGTAGGATTTAATGAAAAATAGTCGATAGGATTTAAGAAAGTAATTTTCCTTGAAGAATCTCTAAAATGATTTGTTGTCTAAATAATGGTATATCAGATTGTGTGAAATTAATAATTTTATTCTCTGTTAAATATTTAGCTATTTCACAAACAAATACTCCACAATCACTTTGATTTGTTTGTTGTAGTGTTTCCTTTACTCTTTTTATCTCATAGGTTGATATGTTTAGAAGTTTCTGTTTTTTATCGCAAGATTCTTTTATTAGATAATCTTCAAGTTTTTGAAGAATATTTTCGGATTCATGATCATTTGTTTTATAAAGTGAATCATAATATTTAATAGAATAATCTCTGAAATCTATGACTGCTAAACACCAATGATTTGTGTTTACATGGACTGGGATTAGAATTTTATCGAATGAAAATATATCGATTTTACGTGTCCATCGACTAACTGATTCGTATCCTTGACTTAAAAGTTTAACTGAGAAAAAGGTATTCATTGCATATACTTTTGGTAAATTGGGATTTTGTTGATTTCGTTCAGCTATGAGATTCATGTAGAAATTTATAATTTGATCATTTAACCAATTATTTTCTTTTAATGTTTCAATATCGTTTCTAGTAATATGCAGATTAAATTTTCAAATTAGTATTTTATTATCTTGTTTTTCACTTAATGCAGTTTCAATAATTAGTTTTTGTTCATCAGTAATTTTATTTATAGTAGTTCTATAACTTACATCTGAAGATGAGTTTATTTTGGAAATATCGGAAGTGTTCTCCGATTCTGGATATTCTATTTCTGATTTTGAATCTATAGATTGTTCGATTATGTTATGACATTTTTTTAGGACGTTTGATTCTTACTGGATGAATTTTGTTAAGTTGTTTTCCACGTTTTACTTGTATTATTTCATTGTTTTTATTTTTGATTATGTTGATTTCACGGTATCTAGATTTTTCTTTATGTCTTTCAGAACTGTAATTTTTAATAAATATTTTATTAGCTGGTATTTTTGGTAATTCCTCACGGTTTTTATTATGATACTCTATCCATTTTAATTTTTAATTTTTTAATTGTTTAAAAATTTTATTTTTGTCACATATTCCATATTGAATATCTATTGGTTTGCAATTTGTACTCGAATGAATTGTATTATTATAATATTCTGTTGCTTTTAAAAATTTTGCTGTTATATTTAATTCAGGATGTTTAAGTGTTAAGATTCTAATTTGTTCAATTAAGGTATTATGACATCTATTCATATCCGAATTTCCAGTATGGGATTTTGGTGACGAAAAATGAATTTCTATATTTTCATTTCGAAGATATTCTTTTATGTTAATTACATTGAATTCATTATCAGCAATAATTTTATCAGGTTTCCCTATTATGGCGTTTCTCTCACGAATTAAATTTATAAAGGTTATAGCATTTCTATCTGGGGTTTCTTTTGTATTTTATATAAATGTTTAGAGAATTTATCAATAGTTGTGAAATATAGTCTTTTACCAATATGTAATATATCTATATGCATTATTTGGTTGATATTTGATGGGGTTTCTGTGATTTTAAATTTTGGTTTTAATGGATTACGATCGTATTTTGCACGGTTACAGATGTCACAATTGTTTATAATTTTATAAATCTCAAACTTTTACTATATAAACTTGATATTACCATTTGTAATTTATTCCATTCATGATCGTTCAATTCACAATATATACCAACTGTCCCATTTTCTGGCATGTTTCTCCTTAAAATATCTAGTAGTATATTCCTATTATTTATGTCGTTTTCGTCAAGAAATATTTTACGATTTTTATTAATTACTTTAAATTCTCGTTGTTTCCTCCTTTTAACTATAATCTGTGTTTCGTAATTATTCACAATTCCATCTTTTAATGGTATTAAAATAAATCATTCACATTTTCTCTACAAGAATGTATAGTCGCAATATCACTTTCTACTTCCATATTTACGTTTACTTCCTCATTATCATTAAATTCAATTGTTTTATGTTTTTTATTTTTACGTTTTTTATTTAATTTCGCATTAATTCTCTCGCAAGCGGAATCAAGTTTTAGATCCCCTGAAAGAATATCAACGAAACTTAAATTTTTATTTTTAGTTACTTTATTAGTAGTTCTCTCGCAAGCGGAATTTTCGTTTGAATTCCCTGAAAGAACGTTTGTTGTTTTATTAGTTTTATTTTTATTATTTTTATTATTTTTATTATTTTTATTATTTTTATAACCGAGTTGAGACAATCTCGATCCTATTGATCGGATTTCACCTGCAAAGTTGCTAGGCTCGGACGATTTATAATTTGTATTTTGTTTAACATTACTTTCCTCACAATTTACATTTATCTCGTGTTTATCAACGTCGATTCTACTCAAAAAATCTGCAACTTTATTTTCTTTCCCTTTAACATATTCAATATTATAATTATATTCAATCAACTTTATTTTCCATCTTTGTAACTTACTATTTGGCTCTTTAAGGTTGTTTAACCATACGAGAGGTCTATGATCAGTTCTGATAGTAAAATTTACTCCAAACAAATAAGGTCTGAAATATTGTGTTGCCCACACAATTGATAATAATTCCTTCTCAATTGTTGAGTAGTTTCTCTCATGTTCGTTGAGTGTTCTACTGGCAAATGAGATAGGATGTCCTTCTTGAGATAATACTTCACCTATTGCTTTATCTGAAGCATCAGTTGTAAGTGTAAATTTTAATTTGAAATTTGGATAACGAAGTATTGGATGATTTGTTATTAGCTCTTTGAGTTTCTCAAAAGCTGCAATATATTTTGGATCATCTACGTTAATTTTATTGGATTTTTTTAATGCATCAGTTAGTGGTAATGCAATTTTAGCATAGTTGTTTATAAATTTACGGTAATATCCTGTTATTCCCAAAAAAGATTTTATCCTTTTTACTGTATTAGGAATTTTAAGATTTTTAATTACTTCAATTTTATCAGGATTTGGTTTGATACCATCCGTTGTTAAAATGTGTCCAAGGTAGTCTGTTTCTTTCGCGAAAAACTTACATTTATCTACTTGTATTTTTAGATTGGCTTTTCTAAGAGCAGATAGATTTTTTTTTGTATTGAGTTCCATTTCTTGGAGTAAAGTTCCGAATATTAGAATGTCATCTAAATAGACAACACAAATTTTGTTTATATAGTCCCTTAATACTTCATTCATCATCCTTTGGAGTGTAGCCGGGGCGTTTATCAATCCAAAAGGCATACGATTGAACTCATAATGTCCCTGTGGTGTTGAAAATGCAGTTTTATATTTGTCGTTTTCATCTACTTCGATTTGATGAAAACCTTTGGCAAGATCCAAAGTTGTGAAATATTTGGCTTTCCCTAATTTATCGAAAATGGACTCAATGTTTGGAATGGGAAACTTATTATCAATTGTTTCCTGGTTTAGTAATCTGTAATCGACTACTATTCTCCACTTTGTTTTTCCAGAGTTATCCATTTTTTTAGGCACGACCCATATTGGTGCGTTGTATGGTGAATTAGAAGGACGAATTATACCCTGTTTAAGCATATCATCAATTTGAGATGCGACTTCCTGGTCATGTACTTGTGGAAATCTATACGTTTTTGTATAGAGTGGTTTGTTTGACTTGGTCAAAATTTTGTGATTTATGCTAGTAGTACAAGTGAGATTTTGACCCTCTTTGAAAAATAAGTCCTCATATTCCCTGAGTATATTTTTAAGTACAGAGGTTTCCTCACTATTCAAATGTTCAAACAGTTTTTCACTGAATGTGTTTGAATTACTACTAAGGATTTCACATTGAAGATTTATTTCTTCAGGTACGGCGTAATTGAAAAATAATTTTTCATTATTTAATTCAAAATAACCTTCACCAGAAGAAATTTTCACATTTATAGGATATAGTAGGTTTTGCCCTATTACAGCCTTAAATGAGTGGTTATTTTTGAAGTTCATTACATTCCACAGTATTGTGTGATTATCAGGTAATTTGAATTCAACCGGCATGTTTGTTTTTAATTTTTGAGTTACATAAAATATGCCACCTAATCCAGAGATCGGAATGGGGTTTGTTAACTGTGTTCTAGGGAGGTGTTTTAGACAATTTTTTTTCAATGCTAGAAGTAGAGGCTCCTGTGTCAAACAGAGCAAGAATTGTTTCACCATTTATGGTTAAATTTATTATTGGTAATTTATTTCCGAGGCAGGTGTTTGAAAATTTATGTCCATTGGCTCTGGATTTCTACTTTGATTAGATCTACTAGTTTCTATTTGTTGAGGTCTATAATTATTATAATTGTTTCGATTTTGGTTATTAGAGTCATAATTATTACGATTTTGATTTTGGTTTCGATTGTAATTTTGATTATGGTTATTTCGGTTATAGTTATGATGATTATTGTTGTTTCTATTTTGACTATTTTGATTTCGATTATTTTGATTGAAATTTGAATATTTATTATTATTTCTGGAATGATAATTTTTATTTGAATTGCATTCATGATGGTTATCTGTATTTTGTTGTAATTATCTCAAAAGTATGAATGAATGGTCTAATGTTTCACAATTTTTTGATTCTAGCAAAAACATTTTGTACTCAGGAATTAAACTTTTAAATTTATTTAATACTAAACTCTCATTGCGAGCTGGACTGAATTCTATGTGTAAATGTTTATTTGGATCTTGTATGTATTTTGTATTCAATTTGTTGAGGAGATAGTTTAATTTATGATATATACTATCCATAGGACCTACACTCACCTTATGTATTTGATTTACCAAATTACTGTAAGTTTCGGTGATTCCAAATGTTGAGATGAGAATATGTTGTATGTTTTGCCACGTTGGTTCGGTGATTTTCTGGATAACTTGTCTAGCATGTCCCTGGATGCGGTTGAGGATGAGTCTGAATATGTAGACTGAATGATTACCTAATGGTGCTAATGATAAAATGATGCTGGCCTCATTTATCCATGAGTTCAATGAGTATTCGTGGTTGTTTCCTGTGTATACCGGTAGTCTCCTGGCTTCCTTTAGAAGTTCCTCGAAGGGAAGATCAATCGGTACTTGTGGTTGATCTGCAGCTGCCATTTTCGTTGGCTTGTTGGTTCAAGATGAGTTGTAATTATTGCACTATATTTTACTGTTTTTATTATTGGTTTGTATTATGTTTTACGTCTTAAGTATTGACACTTAGACGGGTATCGAATTTTGTGACAATTCGATGTATTATTTGAAGATTATTACGAATTAACTCGTATAATTTCAAATAATTGTGTTTTAGTTTTAATATTTTTTTATTATTATTTGTATTATTTTTATAGGTTGACCGTATAGCACAGTATCACGATTTTCGCTCGCGACTTTCACACTGTATTTACGATTTTCGCTCGTAGTTTATACGGATCAAAAGTTTTGTTAACGGTTTAATTATTAATGTTCACTTTGTACATTACTTTGTACTTAGTAGTGATATGACCGTTTAGTAGATTCGGATTTGATCTAATGGGTTTGCTCACAAAAGATCCGGACGACTGCGCCAGTTATTTTTCAACACTTGGTTTAGGTCGAAAAAAAAAACAATTTTTATTTTAAAACAATACTACCAGTACAAAATTACAACTTGATTAATCACTACTACTATAGAGTTTCAACTTAACTTGAACTCTACGAGTACTATACTTGAACTTGAACTGCAACTTCAACTACTAACTACTGCTGAACTTAACTGAACACACACTGATTACTAACCATTATTGAATACTATTGAATACTGAACTTAACATCTAGATCGAAGGGCTTTTATACTGTTCTTTTGTTTACATTTAAGATTTCATGGAACGATATCTGCATTGTTTCATCATATTGGCTAATTCATTTCTTCACATTAGTTTCTGCTGATCTAAGCGAATTTACTTATTAGTCTCGAATGTTCGAATTGGCTTTGGGATTGATCGATATGTGGATCGATGAGTCATAATTGATGATTAATGAAGTTGGATTTGCAATCAAATGGTTATATGGTGAAATACATATGTTATTATAATTGTATGTATGTATGTATGAAGTATATTTGTATGTATATATGTATGTAATGCATGTCCAAAGTATATTTGATTCAAAGGGTCCTCTAGATTTATTCTATAAGGATATTAAGGATGTTATCCTGATTTTTTATATGTTGAGAGTGTTTGCACTCGTAACTCAGGTGCTAGCCCTCAAAAGTCGGTACTTTCAAATTGGTCGGCCGAGCACTTGTGCCGGGGTGAGGCTTGGCCGACCGGGGTTTTTGACATGAGAACAAGTTTATCTTTCGAATAGAAAAGGTTCGATCCGACAGTGGGGACACTGGTGCTAGACAACAAAAATTGGTACTTTCAAAGTGGTCGGCCGAGCACTTCCGACAGGATGCGGCTCGGCCGACGGGGGTTTTGACATTAATCTCGCTGCCAAGCCAATTTGTTTCCTGGACTATAGTAATGCTCAGTTTGTACTTTTCGACCTGTTGAAGGGGGCCTTCTCGGCCCGTACATTCCAGGATCCGAAAGAATAATCCTTTAGTCGTTTGCGTTGTCGTCGTTGTTGATCCGTCCAATCCGAGGCTTTTGTTCCAGGTTTCTTGACATGGAGTGGTTTTTGCAAGGACGAGTTGTCAGCACGTCGCTTAACCCCATTCAGGGAATGGCCTCGGAGATAGCTGCTTCAGATGGTTTAATAAACGTGCTGGAGCTCACACAACTATGTTGCAGGTCCAACTACGCAAGTCATTCCATCCTACTAAACCTGAGACGCTTAGGTGTTCGTCAGCCATTCAGGCTTCAGCTATCTGCCTTTTCCAAACTGTCTTATCGCTAAGACATTGGCCGTCAGCGATTTGATACATTGCCTTTACCAGGGGACTATGGAAAAGGTCTTTGCACCCCACGTCGAATACCGGTATTATAACGTTCGGCTGTCAGTCCTCCTCCTCGGCCTCCAGAGGGCATGAATACAATTTCCGTTTTTGAATCCACAGAGATACCGGCCCACACCATACAAGTACCACCCCCGTATGCTACCGTTTCTGTGATACAGCATTGCGCAAATCGATCACCTGGACGCCTGTATACCCGACCTCTTCTGTCACTGCCAAGTAGACACACTCTGGTCTCGTCGGTGAACAATACGGACCGCCATTGCTCGAGGGTCCAATTTAAGTGATTCCTGACAAACGTGAGTCGCGCTTGTCGGTGATGTGGGGTCAATTTTGGGCCTGTGGCGGGCCGTCTTGGAGTCAAATTCGCTTCCTTTAGTCGTCTCCTCACTGTCCACTCGCTTACAGCTACTCCGCGAACGTCCCTCTGATTCTGCTGCACGTCGACTCCCGTGAGGTGCCGATTTCGTAGCATACTTGTCACAATAAAATGATCGGCTCTATGGGAAGTGCACCTAGAGCGGCCGGGTCGGGGTCTCTGATTGTAACTACCTTCCCCCCGAAACACTCTTGACACAGCGACGAGCGACTGTTCTCTGAGTAAGCCCTTTCGAAAATAGGGCGACAACTTGAGCCGCCTGCTGAGGCGTGGTACTCATGAATGACAAAATTGTGACTTTTATGGCTTTAAACTTATTCAATCGACCTTCCAGATTCAACTGACCATTGAAAACTCTTTGCGGATGCACTTATAGCGTTAGTTTGCCTTGTAATAACCCATTCATAAATGTTCAATTTCCCGACTTTTTAGCTCCAGGTAGCGTTCATTCATAAAACGCTCATTAAATGGTGATAAAAAAGGTATCATTGTAAAGCTAAGATCTCAAACTTTCAAATGACATACAATTTGTAGGGATACATAACGTACTTTTAAAAATATACATACAAATACACGTGCTTTCGGTTTGATTCAGTATTTTTGCTCGCAAGTGTAGTTCGCATACTTACCCGTGTACTGTCAACATGAGGTTTTATTACACCATCTTTCACTAAGTCGAGAACGTGAATGAATGGCATAATTTGGCCATTAAATGCGATTTCGGATACTCGAGAAATTACAGTTTTATTATGGGGATACCAATGACGCCGCTCCGTTTCGCGGTATCCATGGATAGCCTGGAATAAAAATAAATGACACGGTCAATCGATAAAAAGCAAACGCCCATTCCCACAAATCTACAAACCAACATTATGGATGTGTTCACAAGTTACCGAGCAACTTCTGCTCAGGTGGTCATGATCACCGAGCAAGAAATATTTTTGCTCACGCTCTTCTTCTTTCTCCTTAACTTTTATATAAAGTTGTGTGACAACGAGAGTGGCGTTTTACAGGTACAGACTGAATAACTGAGCAATTGTGGAACCGCTCGCGTATGTGTGATTTTGGGTAACTTTGAACCCACCCATTATGTGAAAAACTTGTACGTACGTTATCCCAATGATCATACTCGTATCGCATCTTTTTCAAATAAGGCTCGATTTCTTCTAACAGACGTGCTTCTTCTACAGGTGTCAGAAAGTCAGGTATAATTCGCATGTCCTGAACAAATGCTTGCTTCTCACCCGAAGTCCAATCATGATGAAAATCAATATATTCTGATAAAAAATTGAACAGTTATGAAAAAATATAAATATTTTATTAGGTTGTAAAACAATTATTTGTCTGAAAAATTAAACAATTCGCATATTAAGCAAATACTAATAGGCCAGTCAAATTAAGCCAATTTTGGGGCTTTTTATTAATAATGAGGGAAATATCTGGAAATAATTTAAATCCCTTCTATAGATACTGAGTACATAAAAACTGAGTTTGCACAGTCATAGAAGGTGAGCTTAACTTTTGGAGGGCGAAAATCCGAGAAATTTGAGCCCTTTTTCTGATTTCTACAGGCTATTTTCTGTTTTTAGGGTAAGATATTACTTGCGATTCACTCTTTACTAGAATATGCTAGTGGATATAGTTTTTGAGAAATTGTGCTTTTATTTAAAAAAAAAGTCGGTGATTCTACAAAGGTTAAAATACTTTGGTCAGTCAAAATGTTATAGCACTGGTTGCTTTAATTAGAGTAGTTTCGATTTTTGATATATTGTTCGAGTTGGTACATTGTTTAAAAATTCGAGTTTTCTATTTCCCCCCTAACACCACGGACCCCGCCACCATGTTGAAAATGTGCCTAATTGTTTGGCTTGTCCTATTTCTTTTCAGTATCTCCTAAATTGGTCTTACAAGAAATATTGTGAAACTTTATTTAACTGGAGTAATTTATCTAGAATTTGAGACTAAAATAAAACTTCTAGCTGTTATAAAATACTTACCGAGATAGAGCTTTTAAGGCATAAATCGATGAGCATTCATTTTTGAATTTTTGCTCATAGCTACTCTAAAAATGGCCCGAATTGAAAAATATTGGCCACGTTAGGCTCACAATCAAATTGTCCCCAACCTTTACAGACAAGTTTTTCCATTTGGAGGATCCGTTGCAAAGATCGGTGAACTTGAAAAGTGAAAAAGTGTGATTTTCTCAGGAGCCTCGAAAATTGTCATTTTTTGACTATCGATTTTGACTACGCTACTTAACCGAATTTCAACTTTGAGCAGTGCATTGAACGCAGAATTCAACGGCCTTTAATTTACTCCTGCAAGGTTTTTCGACCCGAGGCACCGTTTAGGATTTATAACGATAATATTAAAAAAAGGGCTCAAATTTCTCGGATTTTCACCCTTCAAAAGTTAAGCTCACCTTCTATGACTGTGCAAACTCAGTTTTTATGTACTCAGTATCTATAGAAGGGATTAAAATTATTTTCAGATCTTTCCCTAATTATTATTAATAATATTTAATTTGACTGGCCTATAAATCCAATAGAATAATGAATGTTATTCTGCAAGGAGTTCTAAAAGTTAGAGAATGCTAACGAGATCTTAACCTTCTATATATGCAAGGTCGTCGAGAAGAGGGGGGAGGGAGGATGATTGAAACACTTCGAGCCCGTGATTTCCAAGGAGCCCGGAAATTTTAAACACTAAAAGAGATGACACAAAGAGAGCGATGATGTTCATCAGCACTTTAGGCCCATCCCATGCAAGCACATTTTAGTTTTAGTCCATTTGCTTTAAAGTTGTCTATGATTTGCGCATCCGGTACAACCATGAGTTGTAGGAACTGTACGCTGAGCTGCAAGTTTCGAAAATCGTCAGACTACAACGACTTCAATGGACAGGGCATGTACAAAGAATGGACGATGATCGCATGCCTAAGAGAGTAATGAATGCAGAACGAGTCGACGGAGCGAGAGTGCGAGGACGACCGAGATCTCGTTGAGAGAACTCAGTAGGTGTGGACGCTGCGCAGCTACTGGGCTTCCAAAATTGAAGGACGCGGTCACGTGACCGACGTCGGGCTGTCGCGCCACGATGATGATGATGATGATTTGCTTTGAAAAATGATTCAGGAGAAACCCATATCTACCAGGCGGTACAAGAATGTACTCATTTTCTGTTCTATGGACTCAGAATGCCATCAATAGTAGTCTACTACATACTCATGTGAAGTTAGCTCCTCCACTTCAACAAAAATCGAATCCGATTGTTCAAATCGTTTGTCGGTGATTGTCGGTAACTTAAAAAGATTTGTCGGTCCCTAATAACTTAATTATAGCAAAATCAAATTTTACGTGTGAAGGAATAGAAAAATCACTGAAAAATGATATAATCGAAGTGAACATTGCCAAATTATTGCTTAGATCGTTTGTCGGTGATTGTCGGTCACTTCAAAACATTTGTCGGTCTCTAGTTATTTAATTATAGCCAAATTTTTAAAAAAAGTGTGAAGTTAGCCCCTCCTAGCAACCAAATCGCTGGGGAAAGGTATTATCCAAAAGAACTTATTAAATTCCGAAAGAGAATCGTTTGTCGGTCACGATTTTGCGTTTGTCGGTTTCTAAAAATCAATATTTATATGTTTAATTAGCATTTAAAAATAGCTTCATAACAATGAACATAACACCGTGTCTACTTCATCATAGATGGCGTTATCGATTTTCGATGTTTTAGCTTATACACGTTAGTTCATAGAATAAATAAAACATCAACTCTAAAGGTCACCACCCATGGACGAGCACAACCACGACCAAACTTCCATCGAACCATCAAATATCATAGAACGGTGGAAACGAGGAGATTTTTTTCTATAGAGTTTGATGTGGTTCGATTCAAGCTTGCCGTGGGTGACGACCTTTATTCAACAGATGGCGCGAAGTTCGTTACGAATTGTCTTTGTTACAAACTTCATCAATATTATTCTTATTAAACAATTATTTAAAAACTAAATTTTTGCTTTTTCTTTCTATTGGTTAAACTAAGCTTCCTGACCGCTTAGAATATTTATTGCTCATTACAGTTTTTGGTTTATATGTTTTTTGTTTGCCAGGTTAGATGCAAGGATCCGAATTATCATCAAGCCTCTGTTCATAAATGGCTAGAAATTATGAGTCTGTCATTATACCCTAGACCATACCAGTTTTTTTTCACCCATAGATAGATAGATATAAAAATTCGAGCTACTTTCCTAGCAGGAAGGCACTGCGACCATAAAGATCTATTGTGCCGTAGCTCATTAATCCAAAAGACCGTCCACCCTTCTAATAAAGGGCAGTAAGTCTTTAGCAGGAATCAACCTGAATTCTGCAGTGCTGATAGTAGCCTGCCCGAGGAGTGACATCCTAAAACGCGCGATGGCGGGACATTCGCACAAGATGTGCTTGGTCGTTTCCACGTCTTCCAGACAAAGACGGCATTCAGTCTCGCTTGACAGACCCATCTTGTTCAGGTGATATCTGACCAGGTGATGGCCAGATAAGTACCCCACTAGGAGTCTTAGGTGGGTTTTACTCATTTGAGTAGTACCCTTGTGACTGAAGGGCATTATCAGCTCCTTTGATTGACGAAGCCCTGGAAGGTTATCCCAGTACTGTTGACGCAATCGTGCAAACCAATCTGTGATCCGCAGTTTGGCCGAGGCCAGTCCAAAGCCACAGTAAGGCTCAGGTCCATGAAAACGACTGGATGATCATTGTCTAGCAAGTTCATCCGCAAGCTCGTTCCCCTCAATGCCCTGGTCGCCTGGCACCCAACACAAGAAGACTCGGTTTTTGGTTGCCAACAGTTGAAGGAGATTGTAACATTCCTTCACCAGTTTTTAAGAGACCTTAAATGAGGAGAGCGCTTTTATAGCTGCTTGGCTGTCTGAGTAGATAGCAATGTGAGCGCCGCGAAGTCCAGTTTCCAAGATTACCCTGGCGCAGACCTCAATGGCGTGGATCTCAGCTTGAAAAACGCTGGGCGAGACTCCCATTGCGATCGAAATCCTGGTGTTGGGTCCAAAGACACCTGTACCAACACCCTGTTCTGTTTTAGACCCATCGGTGAACCACTTGATACATCTAGGGTCTGGACAGGGTGTGCCATTTACCCATTCAGAGCGGTTAGGGATGAGGGCTGAATATTTTCTGCCGAAGCAAACCTCCGTGATCATGTAATCTGATCTCAAGCAGATCTGCACGTCAGGAATTTGATTCAGAATGCTCAGTGACCGCTTTCTTCACTACGCACATCGGAAGTTAAACGAAGTCTGAGAGCATTTAGAGCTGCTGATTCTTGAATGAATATATGCAACGGAGTAAGTCCAATAATCGCCTCCAGGGCTGGCGTAGGACAAGTGCGCATAGCTCCAGTGACGTCAAGGCAGGCAAGGCGTTGAAGCTTATTGCACTTCAGTAAGACAGAAGATTGCTGAGTTTTCGGCCACCACACAAGCGCTGCGTAGGTCACCATAGGCCGCACCAACATGGCGTATAACCACTCAATTATCTTTGGGGTGAGCCCCCATGTCCGTCCAAAGAAACTTCTGCAAGCCCACATTGTGCGTGTGGCTTTGCCAAGTACATTATCTATGTGAGTATTCCAGGTGAGTTTCGAGTCTAGAGTTACCCCGAGACATTTAACTTCAGTGGAATAATCTAAGGTCGTGCCGCCTAACGAAATTGGATCCAATGTTATGTTTCGTTTTCGTGTGAACGGCACAACGACAGTTTTCTGTGGGTTTACATGTAAGCCCACAGCCACACACCAGTGTAGAACTATGTTAAGGGCCGACCTCATCACCTCAGTGATGGTAGATTCGAATTTGCCCCTGACTATGATAGTTAAATCATCCGTGTATCCGATAGTCTTTAGGGGGGCAAAGACCTTTTCCATAGTCCTCCACGTGGGCGCCCCCTGGTAACGGCAGTGTATCAATTCGCTGACGGCCAATGTCTTAGCGATAAGACAGTTTGGAAAAGGCAGATAGCTGTAGCCTGAATGGCTGACAAACACCTAAGCGTCTCAGGTCTAGTAGGATGGAATGACTTGCGTAGTTGGACCTGCTACATAGTTGTGTGGGCTCCAGCACGTTTATTAAACCATCTGAAGCAGCTATCTCCGAGGCCATCCCCCGAATGGGGTTAAGCGACGTGCTGACAACTCGTCCTTGTAAAAACCACTCCATGTCAAGAAACCTGGAACAAAAGCCTCGGATTGGACGGATCAACAACGACGACCACGCAAACGAATAAAGGATTATTCTTTCGGATCCTGGAATGTACGCTCCCTGAACAAACCGGGGGCCGAGAAGGCCCTCCTTCAACAGGTCGAAAAGTACAAACTGAGCATTACTGCAGTCCAGGAAACAAATTGGCTTGGCAGCGAGATTAATGACAAGAAATCGCACACAATTTTTACAAGTGGCAAACCATCGGGCCGCAAGGAGTTTGGAGTAGCATTTATAGTGGACAATCACCTCAAACCGCATATTACTGACTTCAAACCCATAAATGAACGGCTGTGTGCGATTCGCATCAAGACTCGATTCTTCAATCTCTGGCTCATCAATGTGCATGCCCCCACTGAAGTTAAAGAAGACGCAGTAAAAGACGAGTTCTACGCCCGCCTTGAAACTCTCTTCGACTCACTTCCAACAAACGACGTCAAATTGCTGCTGGGAGACTTTAACGCGAAAGTCGGGAATGAAAGTTGGCATCGGGGGACCTCTGGAGGCCACAGCCTCCATGAAGAATGTAACGATAACGGCCAGCGACTTATCGACTTCGCCTGCAGCAGGAATCTAGTCGTAAGCTCTACGTGTTTCCCGCATCGACGCATTCACAAGCAGACCTGGAAGTCTCCAGACGCACATACCGTCAACCAAATTGACCACGTCCTCATTTGCAGGAGATGGGCGTCTAGTGTCATGGATGTCCGCTCCTATCGAGGAGCAAACTGCGACTCAGATCATCACTTGGTGAAGACGACCTACAGATGTAGAATTTCCTCAGTGCACCAGTCAAGAATCAGCCCTCCCAAAATCTTTGCGGTTGATAAGCTCTTGAGTGATGCTACAGCGGTGGCGTATACTACCGCCCTTGAGGAAAAACTATCACCTATGCTACACAACATCAGCAACACAGGCGTCCATGGGTTCTGGGAAGAACTCAAGGGTACCATCAAGGATGTCGCAGAGAAGGTCGTGGGATATAAAGCCCGGCGAGCGCGAAATGACTGGTTCGACGAAGAATGCAAAAATTCACTTGACGCGAAAAACGAGGCCTACAGACAATGGATTCAACGAGGAACCAGAGCCAGAAGAGAAAAATATGACGAGCTACGGCGAATATCGAATAGAATAATTAGACGTAAGAAACGTAAATACTTTGACGAGCAGTTGCTGAACATAAACGAAAACTTAGCTAATAGGAACAGCAGACAAGCGTACAAACTAGTAAATACAATTAAGAACGGCTACCAACCCAGGACTAGCCTTTGTAAGGACAAGGATGGAAACATCATCAGCGACACCGATGGTATTAACAAACGATGGGCCTCTTATTTTGAAGAGCTTCTAAACCGACCATCTAACATCCCCACACAGGAAGCTCTCGATGATATTGTTGATCTAGGCCCACCCATTCAACCCCCGACGGTAGAGGAAGTTGATCTCGCGTTGCGGTCACTAAAACGAAATAAAGCGCCGGGCGCTGACGAGATTCCAGCTGAACTGCTAAGATTCGGTGGAACAAGTCTAGTTGATGCCATACATCAATTACTCCTGCGAGTATGGGAGAACGAGGAGATCCCAGACGATTGGCGCAGAAGCATCATCTGTCCAATCCATAAAAAGGGAGATAAATTGCGGTGTGAGAATTACAGGGGCATCTCACTAGTTTGTACGTCCTATAAAATTTTGACGAAAATTCTGGAAAATAGAATAAAACCGTACGCAGAACGAGCCATTGGCGAATATCAAAGCGGTTTCAGACCTGGTCGCTCCACAACCGATCAGCTCTTCTCAGTCAAACTGATACTCCAGAGGTGCTGGGAATATAACGTAAACGTATACCAAATCTTTGTCGATTTCAAGCAGGCATACGACAGTATCGATCGTGGAGTACTGTACAACATCATGCTGCAATTTGGTATACCAGCAAAATTAGTGCGACTGACAAAGATGACGATGACCAACTCCGTCTCACAAGTCAGGATCCAGAATAGACTTACTGATCTATTTGAAACACGCACTGGTTTGAAACAGGGCGATGGACTGGCACCGACGCTCTTCAACCTAGCACTGGAATACGTTATTCGGGCCATGAATATGGACAACAGCAAGACGCTGCTCATCAAGTCGACACAATTAGCAGCGTACGCCGACGACATCAACATCATGTCCCGAAGATTGGCTGACGCAGAAGAACTTCTGCATACGCTCGATACCGCTGCAAAGGAAGTTGGATTACGTATTAACGAGGGTAAAACTAAAATAATGATGCAATCGGTGACAAGGACACCTGCACAACCGAGCATCAACGTGGGGGACCTCAACATCGAGTTCGTGAACAACTTCATCTACCTGGGTTGCAACCTGTCAAGAGACGCCAACGAAACTGACGAAATCAAGCGACGGATACAGTTAGCTAATAAGACTTTTTTCTCGGTTCTCCCCATAATGAAATCGAAACATGTGCACAGAAACACGAAGCTCCGCGTGTACAAAACCATTATACGACCAGTGCTATGCTATGGCTGCGAAGCATGGACCCTAACTCAGGCCTCCGAAAGCATGCTAGACACTTTCGAACGTAAGGTTCTACGGCGAATTTTCGGGGCTGTTTGCGATCGAGATGGATGGCGCATCCGGTACAACCATGAGTTGTATGAAATGTACGATGAGCTGCAAGTCTCGAAAATCGTCAAACTACAACGACTTCAATGGGCAGGGCATGTACAAAGAATAGACGATGATCGCATGCCTAAGAGAGTAATGAATGCAGAACGAGTCGACGGAGCGAGACTGCGAGGACGACCGAGATCTCGTTGGGAGAGCTCAGTAGGTGTGGACGCCGCGCAGCTGCTGGGCTCCCAAAATTGGAGGACGCGGTCACGTGACCGAGATAATTGGAGGACAATGATCCAGGCGGCCAAGGCCCGACGTCGGGCTGTCGCGCCACGATGATGATGATCCGATAGTAAGATAACCGCGCTCATTAAGCATGGAAATCAGCTCGTCCACGACAAGGGACCACAAAAGGGGTGACAGAACGCCACCTTGTGGACAACCCTTTACGGCATTCACGCAAATGGATGTACTGCCTAGAGTTGAGTGAATATCCCGTCCTCGGAGCATGGCATCTATCCATGCAATGGTAGCGGGCGGGATGTCCCTGAGTTCCAGTGCTCTGGAAATGCACTCGTAGCCGGTATTATCGAAAGCCCCCTCAATTTCAAGAAACGCGCACAGCGCGATTTCCTTTTCACTGAGGGACTTTTCGATTGTACTGACAAGGCTATGCAAGGCGGTTACTGTTGACTTACCCTTCGTGTACGCGAATTGCATACGATGTAGGGGGCTCGACAGTTCCATCTTGTGCCTGATATGCAAATCAAGCAACTTTTCCATGGTTTTAAGGAAGAAGGAAGTAAGGCTAATCGGTCTATAGGATTTGGGCATATGTTCCGGCTTATTGCCCGCTTTGGGTATGAAGACCACATTAACTTTCCTCCAAGGTTGTGGTATGTACCCTAGGGTGTAACTTGCCCTAAAAAGTTCGATTAGCGGAGTTATTATGATCTCCAAGCTGTTTTGTAACAGAGCGGGGAAAATGCCGTCTACTCCGGGACCTTTAAATGGCTCAAAGGATTCTATCGCCCATTTTACTTTGTCCATGTCAAAGATGACCGCCGATAAACTGCGAGCCAGGCTTAAGGGAACCCGTTGGGGCCTTGCAGTTGGGCAGGGGTCACCATCAGACAGTACGGACCATGGGAAATGGGTCTGAAGAAGCAACTTTAATGTTTCTTCTGGACCTTCAGTATACGAACCGTCTGATCTCAATAGAAGGCCGACCCCGTTTGCTGAGTCTTTGGAAAGGGCTTTGTGGAGGCGCGCCGCTTCCGGTAGCGACTGAATGCTATCACAATGTCTTTTCCAGCATTCTCGTTTGGAATGCCTAATGAGTTTGTTGTACTCGGTGAGAGCAGTTTTGTACTCATCCCACCTATTGAAGCGCTTGGCTTTGTTGAACATCCTCCTAACTTTAGCTCGCTTGCGGGCCAATTCCTCGTTCCACCAGGGTACTTTACGCCCGACTCCACCGAACGTGAAACGATACTATCTCTGTAGGAGGAAGTTAAAATTTAATTGAGCTCCTCAGCTGCAATCTCAATTTCCCCTGTAGTGCTTATGGGGCTGACCAGTAGTTCCGCTTTGGAGCTAACTAGTTCACGGAATTTAATCCAGTTAGTTTTCCTTGGACAAAAAGTATCCGAGCGAATGTCAGATTGTCCTAGGATGTCAAATCTGATGTGTCTATGATCTGAAAGAGACACTTCGTCCGACACGTGCCAGTTCGCAATGAACCTGGAGAAGAAACCGCTAGCAAGGGTAATGTCGAGTACCTCTGCCCTTGCCGCAGCGACAAAGGTAGGTTTGCACCCCCTGTTCAGGACATTCACATGTTTACACATAAGATAGTCAAGAAGGCAGACTGTTGGCAAAAGACCTATCTTTGCCATCAGCGCTGACTAAACTTGGTCGGGCAGGGAGCGGTATCTCCTTTATAAACATACCCTCAATCCAAGGTGGAACAGCGTACGCCGAGGGATGCATGGTCAAAAGGGTGCTTGGCCGCTAGTATGCGAACTCTGGATACCAGTCGACCTCCAGTTTTAAACCAGACTTCTGACGGCAGACCGGGTGAAGTCGTCGGCGACTGTCCTTCCCGGATATTCGTGGGATTCTATGGATACCAAAAAAACAAAAACAAACAGAGTGTGATGCAGCTCCAAATGCATCAAACACAGTTTCCTCTGACCTGCCTACTAGCTCACTGCTCGACGGAGCCTCCAGGCCCGTTGTTGAGACTGTCGATGGACTGGCCGTTAAGCGATACAGTCCCTCTGAGTCGTCCTTGGACTTCTTTAGTCCTTTAGCCCTTACGTTCTGACATGGATTCTGATCCCGACGAATCGTATTCGGAGAAATCCGGATTAACGGTCGTAGGTGAAGAAGTCAGCCGCATGGGTTTGAACCCAAGTAGCGGCTATACAAAATTAACGACGGCGCAAAGGCACACATATAGGAGGGCTATGGCTGAGGGCCACTCTAGGGAAAAGGCCCGGGAGATAGCCCTCATATGTTCCCGGCCTAACTCGTCAGTGAAGCGGGTACGCTCTGAGGAGCAACCACCACAGGCTAACTTGGCGAAAAAAGCCAGGCCTCACGAAGAGTCCGGTAAGCCGTTGTATAGTCAGGTAACAGCGGGTGTTAAGCTGGGGTTCTGCTCAGCTGATGCATCCGCTACCTCCCTTACAACCGAGCTCCTCTGGTACAGGAGGCTATTATCGACGTCACGATCAAGAACAGGCCCGATGATCAGGACATTGATTTTGAGGCCTGTGTTCCACGTACGGGTTGGCTCTTGCTGTTCTGTACTAACGCCGTGACAGCTGAATGCGTGCGAAGGAGCTTTGGATTTATTAAATCTAAATGCGCGTACCCCATTTTACTTGTGGAGGAAAAGGACTTCCCTCGTCCACACGTTATACGTGGCTATTTTCCCCGCAGCTCTACGTTCTCCAATGAAAGAGTCATTGGATCAATTGGAGCTCAAAATCGCCTTCCTACCGAAAATTGGAGGGTCATAAATAGGGGGCACATGAGGACTCCCTTCACCTCGTCTTGGCAGTGGACGACGCCTCGATGGAGCGGTTGCTGGAGCGCAGGGGTAAAATTGCCTATCGCTTCATGCACGTCACGCTCAATCTGGGCAAGTGCAAGCATCCTAATGTGGACAATGCACCTTCCTCCAGTAAACAAGTTGCGCGCAAATTTGTGCCACCCGCCGCAGGCGAACCTGATCCTAAGGTTGCGGTGGACCCAATTTCAACCAACGTGGGGCCTGCCGACACCGACGGCAACTCGACATTCACCATAGATGCGATTACACCATCTACCAGTAGCGCATCTAGTACTCATCGCGCAACGTTAAGTGCCGCAAAACCTGTGCCGCCAGCGGTCAAGGTCCGTCAAGGCGCACCATCGATACGGGGCAGTAACCCGTTTGGTCCTCGTGCTGCTAATAGCCCAAGGAACCTCAGCGGCTCTCACCGAAGGGAGCGTCAAGGAAAGGGGGACCGAGGAAACAGGTCCCGACAAGCCAAGCAAAAGTGCCTTGTCCAACGCTCGCTATCCTCGCAGGACCATGAGCGCCATTAAAGTGCTTCAAGCGAACCTGCACCACGCAATAGGAGCATCGGCTACTGTGTGCAGGTTATTCGCCGATAAACAAGCCACCACTGCGCTTATTCAAGAGCCATGGGTGGCCCGTGGCCGAATTTGCGGTCTAAACACAACAACTGGTACATAAGTTAATATATGACAGGTTAGCGGGTTGTCCGCGTGCGGCGCTTCTGATCGACAAATGCGTCAACTATTTGCCACTAACCAATTTTATTTCTAGAGATCTAGCTGCAGCATTGGTGGAGGTATCCACGCTCTACGGTTGTCAGAAAGTGGTAGTTGCGTCTGCCTACTTCCCATCTGACTATGTTGAGATTCCACCACTCGAGGTCCAGCAGCTCGTTGACTTCTGTCGACGTACAAACCGGCATTATGTGATCGGTTGCGATGCAAACGCACACCACACGCTGTGGGGTAGCAGCGACATCAACGATAGAGGTAAGCGCCTTCTTGACTATCTTATGTGTAAACATGTGAATGTCCTGAACAGGGGGTGCAAACCTACCTTTGTCGCTTCGGCAAGGGCAGAGGTACTCGACATTACCCTTGCTAGCGGTTTCTTCTCCAGGTTCATTGCGAACTGGCACGTGTCGGACGAAGTGTCTCTTTCAGATCATAGACACATCAGATTTGACATCCTAGGGCAATCTGACATTCGCTCGGATACTTTTTGTCCAAGGAAAACTAACTTGATTAAATTGCGTGAACTAGTTAGCTCCAAAGCGGAACTACTGGTCAGCCCCATAAGCACTACAGGGGAAATTGAGATTGCAGCTGAGGAGCTCAATGAAATTTTAACTTCCTCCTACAGAGATAGTACCGTTTCACGTTCGGTGGAGTCGGGGCGTAAAGTACCCTGGTGGAACGAGGAATTGGCCCGCAAGCGAGCTAAAGTTAGGAGGATGTTCAACAAAGCCAAGCGCTTCAATAGGTGGGATGAGTACAAAACTGCTCTCACCGAGTACAACAAACACATTAGGCATTCCAAACGAGAATGCTGGAAAAGACATTGTGATAGCATTCAGTCGCTACCGGAAGCGGCGCGCCTTCACAAAGCCCTTTCCAAAGACTCAGCAAACGGGGTCGGCCTTCTATTGAGACCAGACGGTTCGTATACTGAAGGTCCAGAAGAAACATTAAAGTTGCTTCTTCAGACCCATTTCGCAGGGTCCGTACTGTCTGATGGTGACCCCTGCCCAACTGCGAGGCCACAACGGGTTCCCGTAAGCCGAGCTCGCAGTTTATCGGGGGTCATCTTTGACATGGACAAAGTAAAATGGGCGATAGAATCCTTTGAGCCATTTAAAGGTCCCGGAGTAGACGGCATTTTCCCCGCTCTGTTACAAAACAGCTTGGAGATCATAATAACTCCGCTAATCGAACTTTTTAGGGCAAGTTACACCCTAGGGTACATACCACAACCTTGGAGGAAAGTTAATGTGGTCTTCATACCCAAAGCGGGCAATAAGCCGGAACATATGCCCAAATCCTATAGACCGATTAGCCTTACTTCCTTCTTCCTTAAAACCATGGAAAAGTTGCTTGATTTGCATATCAGGCACAAGATGGAACTGTCGAGCCCCCTACATCGTATGCAATTCGCGTACACGAAGGGTAAGTCAACAGTAACCGCCTTGCATAGCCTTGTCAGTACAATCGAAAAGTCCCTCAGTGAAAAGGAAATCGCGCTGTGCGCGTTTCTTGACATTGAGGGGGCTTTCGATAATACCGGCTACGAGTGCATTTCCAGAGCACTGGAACTCAGGGACATCCCGCCCGTTACCATCGCATGGATAGATGCCATGCTCCGGGGACGGGATATTCACTCAACTCTAGGCAGTACATCCATTTGCGTGGATGCCGTAAAGGGTTGTCCACAAGGTGGCGTTCTGTCACCCCTTTTGTGGTCCCTTGTCGTGGACGAGCTGATTTCCATGCTTAATGAGCGCGGTTATCTTACTATCGAATACGCGGATGATTTAATTATCATAGTCAGGGGCAAATTCGAATCTACCATCACTGAGGTGATGAGGTCGGCCCTTGACATAGTTCTACACTGGTGTGTGGCTGTGGGCTTATATGTAAACCCACAGAAAACTGTCGTTGTGCCGTTCACACGAAAACGAAATATAACATTGGATCCAATTTCGTTAGGCGGCACGATCTTAGATTATTCCACTGAAGTTAAATGTCTCGGGGTAACTCTAGACTCGAAACTCACCTGGAATACTCTGTTACGGCCAGGCCTTTATTATTCACAAAAAATAGGTATGTGACTAAATGAAGAAACATTCATAATTTTAGGGTTAACATGCAAAAAAAAAAATACGTGTCACACATTTTGGGTTAACATCTCCTTCGCATGACATCATTCATACACATGAATGTGTTTTGTTTTCTTCTGGTTATGTGCGAAGACGATATGCACGCCATTTCAAAACAATAATAATTGAAAAACCATAAACACGGTGTGTATGTTAACACGAAAACAAGCCACATACCTGGAATACAACACTCCACGACAAATGCACCGACATAGCGTCAGCAGTTTCCAGCATTCTAAATTCTCACGCTGACCAACACCTGGATCAGCAATTATCAAGTATAAATAAGATGTTTGTAATATGTTAAAGTTAGTTCGTAGGTGAAGGATAATCCTCCACCACCAGCAAACCTCAGAGTAGAGGGTAATAATGCCCCAGAACCCGCAAATAGAAATCAGGCGGAGTTAATAGCACTCATTTCTCGTGTTGTGTCGGAAACCTTACAAAGAGAAGGACGACAAATATTCAATTCTTTTATGAATCCGGCTGCAGACGTCAGCAATGAAGTAGACGTGCCGATTAATATCGACAACGATAGGAATCTGTCCGACATGGACAAAATTCCTGATGTCGTTAAAGCACTTCGAACATTTTCCGGTGACCCTAGTGAGTACAACTCCTGGGGGAAAAGTGTTGAACGAATACTTAATATTTACGAACACTTAAAAGGAACCCCGAAATATTACGGGATCCTCTCAGTGATTCGAAATAAAATAGTAGGTCAAGCGGATATAGCCCTTGAATCCTACAACACTCCCCTAAATTGGCCTAAAATAGCAAAGTGCCTAACACTTCACTACGCGGATAAACGCGACCTAGGCACTCTTGAGTATCAACTCACAGCACTGATACAAGGCAACCAAACGATAAACGAATTCTATCAAAGTGTTTACCGGCATCTTTCATTGATCCTGAATAAACTTTCTTCCATGGATCAAAGCCAAGATGCTCTAAATAGTTTAACACAGTGCTATCGCGAAAAGGCTCTGGACACTTTTGTCAGACGCCTTCGAAGAGACTTGCCTCGGTTATTAAGTATCCGAGAGCCTGTTGATCTCCCGCAGGCACTATCCTTGTGTCTCAAATTAGAAAACGTAAATTACCGCACACAATATGCGAATAATTCTACACGAAGGCCAAATCCTCATACATCCAACATTTTGCCTCCTTTACCTCCAAGAAACGGGCAACGTTTCAATAATAATCCTGGCAAACAAAATTTCCATCCCGAACTTTTCAACAATCCTAGAGTCCCACAAAGACCTCTATTCAGCAAACCAAATCTACATAAATTACCATTCCTTACCAGCAAAGCCAAGACAATACGAATCAATGGATGTTGATCCTTCAGTTAGGACGCATGCGGTAAACTACCAAAATCGACCACCAGTGGGAAAACCACAACCTCCTAATAAAAGGCCACTGCAATGGCCACCATCTCAGCAATTCGGGGCACCAAACAAACAACAGCGTGTCCATCATACAGAAAACTTCAATATAGAACCCGAAACACTCAATGAATGTTTACATCATAATTCTCTTGAAGACGAACAAGGATTATTTGAGTATCTCTCACTAGAGGATACCATGCCTTTCCCTTCCCAGGAGGAGACAGAAACAGCAGATCTTGAGGAGCAAACTGAGGAAAACAATACCGTGAATTTTTTAGAGCTGTGAGCTCTTCGCTCCCTTATTTTGAATATACAGCGAAGAGCGGGCAAAATTTTAAATTCCTTGTTGACACTGGTTCAAATAAAAATTATATACAGCCACATTTTATTACAAATCCTATCCCTAATGAAAATCTTTTTCAGTAAACTCTGTCGGTGGCACAGTTGACGTGACACACCATGCATTTATCAACCTATTCGGCCCATACACAGAAAAAATCAAATTCTTCATTTTACCAAAACTTCAAACTTTTGCAGGCATTATCGGAAACGATACTTTAAAATCTTTATAAGCTATCATACACACCAATAATAATCATATGGTGCTAAAAATGGATCTTTGCATTCCTTTGAAACAGCAATCCTCTCAATCAGTCAATCATATGAATATCAGAACTGAACATATGACTAGAGCACAAGCAGGTCGCATCAATAACATCCTTAGAAATTGTTCTACTGTCCTTTCTGATCCAAACCTGAAACAAACATACTCGACGGCTGTTCGAGGAGAAATCCGTACGACTTCAAACGAACCAGTTTACTCGAAATCGTATCCATACCCTCAGGCATTAAAGGATGTAGTTGAGGCTGAGATACAGAAACTTCTTAATGATGGAATTATAAGGCCGTCCAGGTCTCCCTATAACGCTCCTGTCTGGATTGTCCCCAAGAAGGAAGACGCATCTGGCGAGAAAAAGTTTCGACTTGTTTTTGACTATAGAAAACTAAATTCTATTACTATCACGGACGCTTACCCAATTCCAGAAATTAATGAAGTTCTCTCCAATTCAGGGAACAACAAATTTTTGTCTATAATCGACCTCAAGAGTGGGTTTCATCAGATACCCCTCAGAGAACGAGATGTCGAAAAGACTGCGTTTTCTATCAACAACGGCAAATACGAATTTGTCCGCCTGCCTTTTGGGCTAAAAAATGGTCCACCTATATTTCAAAGAGCCCTTGATGATATATTAAGGGAACACATCGGTATAAGATGTTACATTTACATTGACGACATTATTATCCTTGGTAGAAATGAGGAAGAGCACTTTCAAAACTTTGAGGCAATCTTAAAAACACTAGAAAAAGCGAACATGAGAATAAATCTAGATAAATGTGAATTCCTTCAGCAAGAAGTTGAATTCTTGGGATTTATAATCAGTACCGACGGAATTAAAGGTAATCCAAAAAAGGTACAAGCCATCGACTCATTCCCGCCTCCAACTACGCTTAAGGAACTACGATCATTCCTTGGCTTATCCGGCTATTATAGGCGCTTCATTAGAGACTACGCTCGACTCGCGAAGCCTCTGACATCGCTCTTAAGGGGTGAGGATGGATTTATATCCAAACACATATCTAAAAACAAGGCTATTGTACTCAATAAAGAAGCATTGACTACATTTGAAAAGTTGAAAAGAACTCTTACTTCCAAGGAAGTTATCCTTTCATACCCTGACTTTTCGAAGCCATTCGAGTTAACCACAGACGCTTCTAATTTTGCTATTGGCGCGGTACTTTCGCAGGAAGATAAACCTATCTCCTTCCTGTCGCGTACTCTTACCAAAACGGAAGAGAACTACGCAGCTAATGAAAAAGAAATGTTAGCAATAATTTGGTCACTCAACTCTTTGAGGAATTACCTATACGGTTCCAAAAAGGTGAAAATCTTTACCGATCACCAGCCCTTAACTTACGCGCTAAGCAACAAAAATGCTAATTCCAAGATGAAACGCTGGAGAGCAATTTTAGAAGAGTACAATCATGAAATCAAATACAAACCAGGAAAAGCTAACGTCGTCGCCGATTCACTTTCTAGAAAACCTGATCCAACCCAGGTAAATTCAATGACTCCTACGGAACACAGTGCTGAAAGTTCTACTCATGACTTAATTCCTTTTGTAGACGCACCAATAAATGTTTTTCGTAACCAAATTATTATTAAGGTAGGTGATGAGAACAGCTATCAGTTGCAAAACCCCTTCGACAACCATACACGACATACCATCATACAAGAACATTTTAGCGAAGACCAACTTATTCAAATCCTCAAAAGATACCTAAACCCAGCTATTGTAAACGGATTACATACAGATGAAAGTACACTCGGCACAATTCAATCATTCTATCCAAACCATTTCCGAAACTATAGAGTGAAATTTGCCCGCAAAATTGTAGAGGATGTTCCCAACGAAATAGAACAAGAGGAACGGATTCTGCAAGTGCACAAAAGAGCGCACCGAAATGCGGATGAAAATCGCCTCCAACTAATAGAACACTTTTATTTTCAGAAAATGGCAGCCAAAATTAAACGACTGGTGAGCAGATGTACTGTATGTAAAGAATGCAAGTACGATCGCAAACCCAAAAAACCAATCCTTAATGCAACCCCAATCCCCAGATATTCAGGCCATACAATACATATTGATCTATTTGCTACCGAGAAGCAGCGCGTTCCCACTGCAATAGACAAATTTTCCAAATTTGCAGTAGCCAGAAAAATTTCCTCAAAGTCAGTAGAAGATTTGAAGGAACCGCTTCGTGAGATCCTCTTCTATTTTTGCATACCAGAGAATGTCGTGATTGACAACGAGGGTGCACTCAGATCCCCTACGTTGATGTCAATGATGGAGGATGAGCTTCAAATCAGAACCTTTCGAACTCCACCTTATAAAAGTGAAGTTAATGGCCAGGTTGAACGGTGGCACTCAACATTAGCTGAAACGATGCGGTGTCTGAAGAAAGAAGATCCTTCACTATCATTCGACCGTCTCTTAGAGAAGGCAACTAAAGAATACAATCACTCTATTCATTCCGTTACGGGAAAAAAACCTGTTGATCTATTTCTCGGCCGATTTCCTAACGCAACTCCTGAAGAACTTGAAGTTATTCGAGAGAAAAACATTGAAAAACTTAGAGCCAAGCAAGAAAAGGACTTAAACTTCCACAACAAATCTAGACATCCTACTAAAAATTACGAAATAGGTGAAATCATATACGCGAAGCAAAATAGGCGTAAAGGTTCAAAGTTTACACCTCGTTACCGACAAGAACAGGTTCGGGAAAACAACCATACTACTATACTAACAGAATCAGGCAAAATTATTCACAAAGATAAAATTCGGAATTAAATTGCTTATTTCAGATTGGCACTCAGTTTGGCAAACACAAAGGTGCAAATTCTCGATTTTACAAACTCGTTAGTAGTCACTCTTCATTTGGGTCAAACCAGAATCCAGAACGGTAATTTCAAATTACACAAAATCAACCTGAATCAATATGAGAAATTTATATTAAACACTGAAAAAATTTTAAATTTTTCCACAATACAACATCATCCTTTGGCACGGTATTTATCACATGACTTGAAACATATTGAGACTTTCGTAAGAAACATAAAACCTCACAAAACGAAAAGGTCGCTTGATTTTCTAGGAACAGCCTGGAAATGGCTCGCGGGAAGTCCTGATCACGAGGATTTCACTCTTATTAAAGAAACTATGAATGACGTCCTAAAGAACTCGAATAAACAAGTAGTTTTCAATCAATTGAATAATGAAAGAATAAACAACATAACTAAAATCAATAATGAGCTTCTTGATATCTTAAAAAGGGACAATTTGCAAAGTTTCGACATTATCCTTGAGATTCAATACAAAATTAAACTTATAAAAGAAGAACTTAGTAATATAAATTTCGCAATTCATTGGGCCAAAGTTGAAATTATAAATTCTTTAATATTATCAAAAAATGAAATTAAATCAGCTACTGACACACTTATGAGAAACAACTTAATATTTTCCACAATTGAAGAAGCTCTTGATTACGCCGAAATAAAAGTAATAACCAACGGCTCATCTATTTTGTACATAATCAATATTCCAATATCCACAGAGGACGTCTATGAAATGTTACTACTTAAACCAGTCAAGAAAAATAAAATTGTATTCAAAATTCCCTTTTCGAAAATCATCCGAAACAAAAGTAAAATTTTTGGTATCATTAACGAATGTAAATCATTTAATAACCTATCGATTTGTAAGGAAAAAGATTTGTTAGATATAGGCAACACCACCTGCATTCCAAACTTGCTGAACAGTCTGAAGGTAACCTGCAACGTCACCAATGATGCTAACATACCAACTGTCGATAACATTTCCTCTGGCATTCTGCTCCTGAACGATTTCAACGGTGATCTTACCACGGAAGAATTCTCCCATACACTTAATGGCACTTACCTCGTCAAATACCATAATACGACCATCAAGGCAAACGAAAAAACATACTTCGAGAAGGAAGAATCTTCGATACAAGTTCTACCCGCTATACTACAACCAAGCAACCAGTACTTGAGCAACATAACATCGCTAGAAGGTTTACCCGAACTTCAACTGGACAACATTAAGGAAATATCCTTACTACGATCCGAGCGCAACTTTCATCAATTTACCAACTATGGGCTCATCGGCATTCTGGCATCGCTCCTTCTTACGATCGCAATAATGAAAACCTGCAAAAGGCAAAACCACATCAAAATCTATCATTCCAGACAAAAACAACAGTCTCCTCAAAGCCAAGAACGTCCAAATGTAGTCAACAGTCCAACGGACTCCGGGTCACCCACCATGGTCAGCACTCTACCACCATCAAGGCCATCCAGCACTACCAACTTCCTATCCGCCCCAAGGTCACCTAACAAGCCAGCACCTTGCCACACCCCAACGCTGAAATTCAACACCATACCATACTTCTAACAATCGAGGACGATCGTTTTTAGAGGGTGGCGTGTTAACACGAAAACAAGCCACATACCTGGAATACAACACTCCACGACAAATGCACCGACATAGCGTCAGCAGTTTCCAGCATTCTAAATTCTCACGCTGACCAACATCTGGATCAGCAATTATCAAGTATAAATAAGATGTTTGTAATATGTTAAAGTTAGTTCGTAGGTGAAATTAGTAAATAAATGAAGCAAGACTTTGCTCTTGCAGTTTTTTTTAATTGTTAAAGTAATAACTTTTATTAACTTGTATGGAGTCGGATATCTAACGGATGTTTATGCGAAGCGGGGCATGGTGTGATCGTCCTGATCGTCAACACACGATGGTGGTTCTTTTATTATATTGCTGAAATTGGAACTTTTTTTCTTTGAGTGCTAAAAGTATTGAACCATTGTCGATAGTTTGGGAATTCGCATGAAAAGATTGGCAAAACTGATTGCGTATCGTCTTTTTTGTCGTGCTTGCATATTTACGGGATAGAAATCGTTGGGTGGTCTGGATAGAGATCGTGGGAGTCTTTGGGTGAACGAGGTGGTGAGAAGTCGTGAGCTGCTAGAAAGGGATACCTCCGAAAAAAAAAAGAAAAAGAGGGTCCTCCGGTGGTGCACGGCTAGTGAGTGGGAGGTTGGCGAGTTGGAGTGTCGCGGGACTCGAGATGACCGGACGTTGTCGGGAGTGACTTGTTGTAGTAGAGTCCTGTAGAACGCAAACAGATTGCGAACTTATTGCCGTTGTCGGGAGTGACTTGTTGTAGTAGAGTCCTGTAGAACGCAAACAGATTGCGGACTTATTGACGTTGTCGGGAGTGACTTGTTGTAGTAGAGTCCTGTAGGGCGCAAGCAGATTGCGGACTTATTGCGGGAATGTGGTGACGTGAGTTTTGTAATCCTTGCCCGGTGTCAAGCACAAGCTAGTGAGACGTTTAAAAAAAGAAAACCTTTTTTAATCCGTGAGAAACACTGATCGAGGTGGATTTAACGGTTTGACTTCAACGGGGACCAAGTCATCGAAGTGGGCTCATATAAGATGCCGCTGATGGATCAATTGACTGTTCTGGTTCTTTGCCTGTGCATGGTCTGTGTAGAAGGCCCCCTATTGGATCCTGTTCGGGAGTGACGTAAAAGCGTATTGCGGTGAGATTTGCCCGTGACCTAGTGACTTGGACCATTTTTTTTTTGTTGACATAGCGCGACTATGTAAGATTCGGATCATTTCGCTACTTGTGCTAGTCAATTGAAGTGTCCCTACATCACGTGCACGTCCTTTTGTCTATATTGTTTGTCTGCTTCATGCCGAATTGTTTGTTGTTCAATGTGGTGGGCAAAAACTCCTCTTCCATAGTCCTCCGCGTGGGCGCCCCCTGGAACGGCAGTGGTCACTGACCATTGCCAACCAACGTCAAGCCGCCAGTGATGGCGGTGCGATGATTTGGTTGAGGTACCCCTGTGGTGTGGGGTGTGAAAAAAATACCACGGCCTTTCCCTTTGAGGGCCTGTCGTTAAAACCGACAATCAAAGGACAGGATGTGTATGCCAGCAACTTGCACTATCCGAAATCTTTATATGCTAACGAAACGTCAACTATGCCTCGGATAAGGACTGACTCAACGGTTACGACTTTTAGCTATCGTACAATGACAAAGATTGGATTGTGGAATGTGCGTACTCTCCTGGACAATGGATCAGAAGGTCCCCAGAACGCACGATTTCTTCAATTAGAGAGTGAATTTCTGAGGTACAAATTAAATATCTTAGGAGTTAGTGAGATAAGATGGTGGAACAGCGGAGAATTCATATCTCCAACGGGCAGCACTGTAATGTTGTACTCCGGTAAAGCTACCGGTAGTCGTCGTGAGTCAGGTGTGGGGCTCCTTTTAACCATAGCCGCGCGAAACTGTCTTTTATCCTGGGAACCGGTCTCTGACAGGGTCTTGACCGCCAGGCTCCGGACCAAAATGAGGAATATCTCAATAATACAATGTTATGCCCCTACCGAACCCGACAATGTCTTGGCAAAAGACTCCTTCTACGAAGAACTAAACGCCGTTCAGAGCAGAACACCTAAAGGTGACATTATAATGGTTATGGGTGATTTGAATGCGAAAGTTGGCGCTGATAACTATGGGCTCAGACATGTGATGGGGAGACACGGTCTTGGTGATCGTAATGACAACGGTGAAAGATTTGTAGAGTTCTGCAACTTTCACAGTCTCTTCATCGGTGGTACTATGTTTGAGCATAAGGACCACCACAAAATCAGTTGGTCCTCTGTTGATCGGCGCAGAACACAAAATCAGATCGACCATTTTGCCATTAGTAAAAGATTCAAGAGTTGCCTCCTGGACGTGCGAAACAAGAAGGGTGCCGATATTGGGATGGGAAGAGACCATTATCTTATGATCGCTAATGTTCGATTGCGTATTGCAGCTGTGCGCCGCCCCAGCGACGAAAGATCCAGGCCCCGCAAATTCAACACCGCTCGACTAAAAAATCCAGCTGTCTTACAACAATATAATGACCATCTTGCGCAAAAAGCGGCTGAGATAACTAGTCACCCAGATAGTGACATAAACGAAAACTGGGATGCCATAAAAAATGCGTACATTGATAGCGCAAATACCATCCTTGGCCCAAACCCGGATTGCCGGAATAAGCCCTGGATGTCCGACGCTTCATGGCAGCGGATTGTTGAAAGAAAGGAGCTGAAAGTTCGTTTGGCTGCAGCATCAGACGACAATCGAAGCAGCATCGAACTCCTTTACCGTCAGAAAGCTCGAGAAGTTCAGCGTAGTGTGCGACGCGATAAAAGAGTTTATGCGAATTCTCTTTTAGCGTCAGCAGAAGAAGCCGCTAGAAGTAACAACTTAAACGCCGTATACGGTGTCATCAAGGAGTTTACAGGTGGTCGTAACTCCTGCCAACATCCGGTGAAAGATAGTGATGGAAAGCTACTTATCTTGGAAGAAGATCAAATGAGGCGGTGGAAAGAACACTTCGCCGCGGTCTTGAACCGTGTAACCTCTGGTGAAGTTCCCCCTCATATAAATAATTTAGCTAACCATCAAAATGTGCGTATACGGTCCACTGCCCCGACTAAAGAGGAAATAGTTACTGCAATTATTGCACTAAAACGAGGAAAGGCCGCCGGACTTGACGGCATCCCTGCGGAACTTTATCAAGCAGCGCCAGGCGTAACTGCCGATTTGCTGCACCCACTTGTTGATAAAGCGTGGAATACAGAGACCTTTCCCACTGAGTGGAAGGAAGGTTTGATCATCAAACTTCCAAAGAAGGGTAGCCTCGCAGACTGTAATAATTGGAGAGGCATTTGTGTGCTTCCTGCCGTTGCCAAGATAATAGCTAAAATCGTCCTGGAAAGACTAAAGGCCCACTTAGACAGCACAATTGATGAAGAGCAGGCTGGCTTTCGATCCGGATTCTCCTGTGTCGATCACATTAACACCTTGCGAATCATCATCGAGCAATGCGCTGAATACGATTCTCCGCTTCACTTGCTTTTCATCGATTTCGAAAAAGCTTTCGATAGTGTGAGCCGGGATTCTATATGGGCGGCCTTGCGCAGGAGAGGCATCCCTGAGAAGCTTGTGGCTATTATTAAAGCAACCTATGACGGCGCGAAATGTCGCGTTCTGCATAAAGGTAAGGTGTGGGGGGACTTTGAGATTCGCAGTGGAGTTCGGCAGGGGTGCATCCTCTCACCGATCCTATTCCTTATTGTGATCGGCGATGTGTTGCATGCAGCCCTATCCGGACTCGACAGAGGAATTCAATGGACTTTGACATCTTATCTACAACATCTTGACTACGCTGACGACATATGCCTACTCTGCCACAAAATCATGGATCTGTCCGCAATGGCGTTAGATCTCGAGAGGGAGGCAAGCAAGGTTGTGCTAAAGATTAATACCAACAAGACCAAGGTTCTTAGCCCGCCGTTGCGAAAAAGAAATCCGACACCTATTGCCATCAATATTAATGGGCAGCCTGTGGAGAAGGTGGACAACTTCGTCTACCTGGGTAGCATTGTTGCCGAAAATGGTGGTACGGAGCAGGACATCGCTCGTCGTATCAACCAGGCTAAACGCGCATACGGCATGCTGTCCAAAATATGGCAGAGCAGTTATCTCAGCATCAAAACCAAGCTGGGCCTGTTTCGCTCCCTGGTACTAACAGTGCTTTTGTATGGGAGCAGTACATGGAAAGTTTCCGTAGGAGTTACCAGAAAGCTGCAAGTTTTCGTCAACTCATGTCTTCGTCGAATTTTCTGGCCCGAAACAATATCAAATGAAGAGCTAAGTCGGCGTACGGGTCAGATGCCAATCGGCGAATTGATACGCAGGCGAAAATGGCAGTGGATAGGTCACACATTGCGGAAGAGTGATAACTGCATTGCTATGCATGCCATGAAATGGAACCCCATTTCCAACCAAGGCCGACCAAGAGGGGGTCCTCGAATCACATGGCGTCGATCTGTGGCAAAGGAGTGTCAGGTACTGGGTAAGTCTTTTGGGGAGTTGCGCCCCATTGCCCAGAACAGAGTACGATGGCGCGCAGGAGTAGTTGACGCGCTATGCCCCGCTAGGGGTTAAGGCAAAGTAGTAGTAGTAGTACACGTAATTTTTGGAAGCCAATCACTTGTAAGTGCAAGTGCAGGACATTGGGGCAATTTTGGAGGAGTCGTCTGAGTGTTAGTTCTTTTGCATCAAGTAAAGCACGTTGGCGAAATTTTAAAAGAAAAAAAAAATTTAAATAAACAAGCACTATGCTTGCAACCTCCATTTTTTATAAAAAAATCAAGCGCAAGATAGGCTTGCCACATAAAGCATAATTTTTTTGAAATTGTATTGTATTGCGAGTATCAGTTTTTTTTCTAAAAATAATCAAAAATAATAAATAATTAACATGTCAATTGAGTAAGATTTTGTTTGTGTGTGACAGGGAGGGGACGAGGGTGAAGACGACATTGGTTTGCAGGATGTGTACGTGATGATTCGAGGATGTAGTTTTTTTTTTTTTATACCCTAGACTTATAGTATAGGGTATATTGTTTTTGTCACGACGAAAATAAAATATGTAACACCTTAAAGGAGGCTCCGGAGGTATAGCAATGTATATATATAAATGATCAGGGTCACCTCTTGATTCGGTTTAGCCATATCTGTCTGTCTGTCTGTCTGTCTGTCTGTCCGTCTGTCTGTCTGTCTGTCTGTCCGTCTGTCTGTCCGTTCGCACGATAACTTTCGACAAACTGAAGCTAGAGCATTGAAATTTTGGTCAAATGTTGGCAGTGTGATCTAGTTGGATGGTATTGAAAATGGGTATGATCAGGCCAAGAGAACGCCTACCTCCCCTACATATGTAATATACATAAATGTACCTATAACTCCCGATTAAAAAAACGTGAAAAGCTCTAGCTTTAGTAGATTACACATGAGGGTAATCTTATACTCTCCTGGGAAAATGAAATTGATCAGTTGAAATCTAACGGTAATTTTCTCACAAATAACCCCGGACTACCCTACTTTTAACGTTTTTATACCCTAGACTTTTAGTATAGTTATACCCTAGACTTTTAGTATAGGGTATATTGTTTTTGTCACGACGAAAATATGTAACACCTTAAAGGAGGCTCCGGAGGTATAGCAATGTATATATAAATGATCAGGATCACCTCCTGATTCGATTCAGCCATGTCTGTCTGTCTGTCTGTCTGTCTGTCCGTCTGTCCGTCTGTCTGTCTGTCTGTCCGTTCGCACGATAACTTTCGATAGAATGAAGCTAGAGACTTGAAATTTTGGTAAAATGTTGGAACTATAATCTACTTGGTTGGTATTGAAAATGGGCATGATCAGGCCAAGAGAACGCCTACCTCCCCTATATATGCAAAATAATTAAATGTATCTATAACTCCCGATTAAATAAACATGAAAAGCTCTAGCTCTGGCAGATTGCTCGTGAGGATAATCTTCTACTCCCATAAAAAAATTAAATCGATCAGCTGAAAACTAACGGTAATTTTCTTACAAAGAGCCCCGTACTACCCTACTTTTCGGGTTTTTTGTCTATAACTCTTGAACCAATTGACGTAGACACCTGATTTTTGGCATGTAACCCTGGAGTAAGAAGATGCTTAAGTTCTAGTAAGTTGGGCATAATCAGATTAAGGGAACGCCTACCTCCCCTACAAATTTCAAAAAATTCAATATTCTTTTAATTACGATAACTTTCGACGAAATGACACTACCGAGTTGAAAATTTGACAAAATGTTATTAGTAGGATCTACTTGGTTAGTATTGAAAATGGGTAAGATCCGACCCAAGCAACCCCTACCTCCCCTGCAAATGCAACTTCAATAAGCGATAACTTTTGACAGAATCAAGCCAGCGACTTGAAGTTTTGGTCAAATGTTTGAAGTGAGATCGGGTTAGTTGGTACTTAAGATGGGTTAGATCAAACCTAAGGAACCCCTACCTCCCCTACAAATGAAATATCAAATAAGCGATAACTTTCGATGGAGTGAAGCTAGAGACTTGCAATTTTGTATAAATGTTTGTAGCATGATTTTATTTGTTTGTAGCAATGATGAGCAAGATCCGACCCAAGGAACCCCTACCTCCCCTACAAGTGAAACTTCAAATAAGCGATAACTTCCGATAGAGTGAAGCTGTGAAATTTTGTTTAAATGTTTGAAACATGATCTTATTTGTTGGTGGCAATAATGAGCAAGATCCGACCCAAGGAACCCCTACCTCCTCTACAAGTGAGACTTCAAATAAGCAATAACTTTCGATAGAATTAAGCTAGCGACTTGAAATATTCGACAAATATTTGTAGAATGGGTTAGTTAATTGATTTTGAGAATGGTCAAGATCCTACTGAGTCATTGCCAACCTCCCCTATAAACTGGCCGTATAGGAAACTCACTTTTAATGCATATGGTCGTTACGAATTGGTACTTTTGGTATCACCACTAGGTCTGTACAAGTCTAGGGTATATACGCTTCGGACTCCGGGCCGAAGCGAAGCTTCGGCCTGGTTTATCTATAACTCCTGAACCAATTGACGTAGACACCTGATTTTTTACATGTGACCTTGAAGTGAGAACCTGCTTAAGGTTTTGTAAGTTGGGCATAATCAGATCAAAGGAACGCCTACCTCCCCTACAAATTTCAAAAAATTAAATATTCCTTTAATTACGATAACTTTCGAAAAAATGATACTAGCAAGTTGAAAATTTGATAGAACAGTAACACCTACTTTGTCGATATTGAAAATGGGCAAGATCCGACTTAAGGAACCCCCACCTCCCCTACAAATGAAACTTCAAATAAGCGATAACTTTTTATAGAATGAAGGCAGCGACTTGAAATTCTGGTCAAATGTTTGAAGTGAGATTGAGTTAGTTGGCGTCAAAGATAGGTAAGATGCGACCTAAGGAACCCCTACTTCCCCTAGAAATGAAACTTAAAATAAGCGATAACTTACGACAAAGTAAAGCTAGTGACTTCAAATTTTGGTCAAATGTTTGTAGTATGATCCAGTTGGCTAATATTGAAAATATGCAAAATCCGACCAACGAAACCCCTACTTCCCCTACAAATGAAACTTCCAATAAGCGATAACTTTCGATAGAGTGAAGCTAGAGACTTGAAATTTTGTTTAAATGTTTGTAGGGGAATCTTATTGGTTGGTGGCAATTGTGGGCAAGATCCGACCCAAGGAACCCCTATCTCCCCTACAAGTGAAACTTCAAATAAGCGTTTACTTTCGATAGAATTAAGCTAGCGACGTGAAAAATTCGACAAATATTTGTAGAATGGGTTAATTAATTGATTTTGCGACTGGTCAAGATCCCACTGAATGAGTGCCAACCTCCATTATGCACTGGCCATATAGGAGACCCACTTTTAATGCATAAGGTCGTTGCCAATTGGGACTTTTGGTATCACCACTAGGTCTGTACAAGTCTAGGGTATATACGGTTCGGACCTGGTTTTGTATTCGAACTGCCCTTTCAGCAGCTGTCCTAGCCGGGACTAATAAATCCAGTATTAGTATTAATTCGATGGTCATCATGCTATCATTGTTGCATCGAGGCTTAATTTTGCCTCTGTTGCTGCGGCAGCACTTTTAGATGATTTAATTCTCTTTTTTCATATTTATACCCTAGACTTTTAGTATAGGGTATATTGTTTTTGTCACGACGGAAATATGTAACACCTTAAAGGAGGCTCCGGAGGTATAGCAATGTATATGTATATAAATGATCAGGGTCACCTCCTGATTCGATTTAGCCATGCCTGTCTGTCTGTCTGTCTGTCCGTCTGTTCGTCTGTCTGTCTGTCTGTCCGTTCGCACGATAACTTTCGATAGAATGAAGCTAGAGCCTTGAAATTTTGGTCAAATGTTGGAAGTATGATCTAGTTGGTTGGTATTGAAAATGGGTATGATCAGGCCAAAAGAACGCCTACCTCCCCTACATATGTAAAATAATTGAATGTATCTAAAACTCCCGATTAAATAAACATGAAAAGCTCTAGCTTTGGTAGACTGCTCGTCATGGTAATCTTATACTCCCCTGGAAAAATAAAATCGATCAGTTGAAAACTAACGGTAATTTTCTTACAAAGAGCCCCGTACTACCCTACTTTTCAGGTTTTTTATCCATAACTCTTGAACCAATATACGTAGACATCTAATTTTTGGCATGTAACTCTGAAGTGAGAAGCTGCTTAGGTTTTGGTAAGTTGGGCATAATCAGATCAAAGGAACGCCTACCTCCCCTACAAAGTTCAAAAAATTAAATAACTTTCGATAGAATGATACTAGCGAATTGAAAATTTGGTAGAATGTTGGTAGTAAGGTCTTATTAGTTGGTATTGAAATGGGCAAGATCCGACCCAAGGAACCCCTACCTCCCCTACAAATGAAACTTCAAATAAGCGATGACTTTTGATAGAATGAAGCCAGCAACTTGAAATTTTGGTCAAATGTTTGAAGTGAGATTGAGTTAGTTGGCATTAAATATGGGTTAGATCCAACCTAAGGAACCCCTACCTCCCCTAGAGATGACACTTAAAATAAGCGATCACTTACGTCAAAATAAAGCTAGCGACTTAAAATTTTGGCCAAATGTTTGTAGTAGGATCTAGTTGGCTAATATTAAAAATACGTAAAATCCGACCAGCGAAACCCCTACTTCCCCTACAAATGAAACTTCAAATAAGCGATAACTTTCGATAGAGTGAAGCTAGAGACTTAAAATTTTGTTTGGATGTTTGCAGGGTGATCTAATTGGTTGGTAGCAATGATGGGCAAGATCCGACCCAAGGAACCCCTACCTCCCCTACAAGTGAGACTTCAAATAAGCAATAATTTTGGATGGAATGAAGCTAGCGACTTGAAAAATTCAACAAGTATTTGCAGAATGGGTTAGTTAATTGATTTTGAGAATGGTCAAGATCTCCCTGAATGAGTGCCAACCTCCCCTATAAACTGGCTATATAGGAAACTCACTTTTAATGCAACGACCATATGTTGCCAATTATTACTTTTGGTGTCACCAAATATCGCCGAAGCGAAGCTTAGGCCTGGTTTTTAACTGATTTTTGAAGAAAAAATCAGTTATTCGACCCTCCTTCGATAACGAGTTTCGACCCCGGAGTTGGTTTTCTTTACGTTTCATGACCCCAGGAATCGATTGGCATCATTAGATTTTTTTAGTGTCCTTTAAATATATATATATATATATATATATATATATATATATATATATCCGCAAAATGTTGTGGACACGATAACAGTCGAACGGAAGTTGTTAGCGAAGTGAAACTTTTCCAGTTGATAGATGTCAGTGTAGAGCCGGCTGCTATTGAAATCCAGCTGTATCGATAAAGCGGTTAAAAAGTTACAGCTATGTAACCGCAAAAGTATCTAAGCCTAATAACTCCATAACGGAAAAAGCTATCTGAACCAAACTTGTCCAGTAGGTAAATGTCTATAAGTACTAGCCTATTATTGAGTTTTAGCAAACTTCCATCAAGCAGTTAAAAAGTTTTAACTATATAACGGCGTAATTTTATAAACCAAATAACTTTATAACGGAAACAGCTAGCTCATCGAAACTTCTTCAGCTGGTAGAAACTAATGTGGACTACTTTTCAACCGAATTCCAGCAAAATCCGCCAAATGGTTAAAAAATATACAGCTATAAAACTGCAAAATTTTGATGACAAAATTACTCTATAACGGAAACGGTAAACTAAACGAAATTGGAATGGAAGTAAATGAGGAAGAGGTATTTTACCGATTTTAAAGAAATCCATCAAATTGTTTCAATGTTAGAGTATTTATCAGCAAAAATATGTAAGCAATGCAACACTCGTAACTAAAAAGCTTGCCAGGCGAAACTTATCGATAGTGGAAAAAAAAGTCCCCATTTACGTACAATTTCAAGAAAATTTTTCGATCATTTAGAAAGTTACAGCTTTTAAAATTTTTATAACTCAATTATCGGCATAAGTCCATATCATTTTATTATTGTCGGTTATTTCACCCAAACAAGCTATCGGTGAGTTGGTGACCCTGACAATTTAAATGTTGTATATACATTGCTATACCTCCGGAGCCTCCTTTAAGGTGTTACATATTTCCGTCGTGACAAAAACAATATACCCTATACTAAAAGTCTAGGGTATAATAACTGGCGGAACAATCCAATTTGAAATATGTCCTGGAGATGAGTTAGCATGATCTCATTTTCTAGATCGTGACGGTCTTATTTACCCCATAAATGGGTACTCATTCAACAGCTGAGTAGGCTCATAGTCCGGCACATAAGTCTCCTTTTTTTTATCGAAAACTACCGCATTCAGTAGGAGTCGAACCGGGGCCCATTGCGTAGAAGGCGAACGTGTTAACCGTTACGTCATCCGGACTACTAATCAGTTGAAAACTAACGGTAATTTTCTTACAAAGAGCTCCGCACTACCCTACTTTTCACGTTTTTTGTCTACAACTCTTCAACCAATAGACGTAGACATCTGATTTTTGGCATGTAATCCTGAGGCAAAAAGCTGTTTGAGTTTAAATAAGTTGGGCATAATCAGATCAAAGGAACGCCTACCTCCCCTACAAATTAAAAAAAAAATATTCATTTAACTACGATAACTTTCGATAGAATGACACTAGCGAGTTGAAAATTTGACGGAATGTTGATAGTAAGATCTGGTTAGTCGGTATTGAAAATGGGCAAGATCCAACCCAAGAAACCCCTACCTCCCCTACAAATTAAACTTAAAACAAGAAATAACTTTCGATAAAATGAAACTAGAGACCTGGAATTTTGGTCAAATGTTTGTACTGGGATGTAGTTGGTTGTTGTTGAAAATGCACAAGATCCGACAAAGGAAATCTCTACCTCCCCTACATGTGAGACTTCAAATAATCGATAACTTTCGATAAAATGAAGCTAGCAACTTGAAAAATTCGACAAATATTTGAAGTGTGGGTTAGTTAGTCGATTTTGAGAATGGTCAAGATCCTTCTGAAGGATCGCCAACCTCCCCTATAAACTGGGCATATAGGAAACTCACTTTAAATGCATATGGTCGTTGCCAATTGGTACTTTTAGTATCACCACTAGGTCTGTACAAGTCTAGGGTATGTACGCTTCGGTCTGGTTTCATTTTATGATTGTATATTTTATGAAGAAGAGTGACATTAAAAAGGCATCCGCGCCCAGCTCACTGACAAATATCAGAAGCCAAAATGGAATCCCTCCACAATTGAATCCTTGACTTGTACCTGCTGAACGTGTGCTCTGTTGTCGTGCTCACCACCGAGGAGCGATTCCTCGTGAGGAAAGCGCTGCCCTAGCACAAGACAAAGCTTTGAACATATTCGAGACGCTTTCACTCACCCGTACCGTACCCATCGCTCAACAGCTGACCGCCTTGAACCTGTTCAACTTGGTCACATCGAACACAAAATCGCCACCAGGTATTCACACTCTCCAGCCCCTGTCGTCATCCGTACGACTGGATCCAATTCTATTGACAGGTTCTCTGAGCATTATTAATGTAAGCGTGCGTTTACACGTGAACATCTCGCCGAATTTGAACATTACCGCGGTAATGTTCTTGAACATTAGGACTAATATACCAACAACTACCAAGTAAATTTCGTTGCCGACACACACGGAAGGCATGAAGAATGATGGGTTGCTAGAAAGATACATATTTGCCCATGGACCCGTAAACAGAAAATTACCCTTCGTCTGTTTGTTGTCATTTGGTAATAATATGCGTATTGTTGATTCGTAGTGTTGTTGTTTTAGTTATGAGACCTTTTTTTGAAAGCATTGTCTTTATTGAAGAGATCAGTAGATATCGGGTGTGCATTTTTCTACCGCAAGTACATATTACTGGGTTATGGTTTTTGACTTGTTATTGTTTTGCATTGGGAAATAAATTTGATGATGAAATTTATGGATGAAAGCAATGATCACACGAAAGCGAAGTTTAATTTAGATTGTTTGGAACTCTATCTAAATGCTGTAATCAATTACGTATGTCACGTACATTGTATGGATTTTTTTTTATTTTAGTTTAAGTGAATAAAGTACAAGTAATATGCAAATATGTACCAACATGGAATTGTGGTTTTGTGAAGGAATACATTATATGCAGCCTAGAATTATAGGTACGTCCATACATCCACATTTTTGTGTAGTGGGGAAAATTTCTTGTTTATGGCCCGTCGCATATAAAATTAGATTAGACGGGAATAAAGTGCGATGCATGTTGTTTGTTCAGTGTAGAGACAAATGAAATGGACTATTGCTGAAGGCCTTTTGAGTCTCTGTATCTACCTGTTTCTCAGTAGATACTTTATCTGTTGCTCAATAGGGGCTGTATCTTTTGGTCAATAGATAATGAGTCTGTTGCTCAGCATATACTGTGTCTGTTAGCCAATATATATTGCATCTGTCGCTCAGTAGATACTGTATCTGTTGGTCAGTTGGTACTGTATCTGTTCTTTGTAGATACTGTATCTGTTAATCAGTAGATAGAAAAGGAGAGACCAGTTTTCATCCAGGTCTTGTATGGGATCACATCTGGATCAGAGTTGAAAATGAATTAGCTGAAATAAACTTCTTTCTCCGCCATCCGCCTCTACACCTTTCTATACTGAGCCCGTAATTCGGCCCCATGCGGCGAAATGTCTGTATGATGGCTGTAATATACGTACATCTTTATACTAATATATCTATCTAATATACCTACATAACTCAAACAGTTACATTTTAATCAATCAGACTTACATCTGATTGCATTTCGATCTAACACCTCACAAAAAAATATCCATTTGTCCTTATTTCATTATTTTCTGACCTGGTGTCATAAAATCGAAAACAAACCAAAAAAACCTAAACAAACAACAACTCAACTCAAATTACCCATCGTCTACCTGCTGGCAATTTGTGTGAAACGCAAGACGATTGAAATAGATTCGTAGCATATACATTTTCTCTCAATGGTTGACCCTCGTTTGAAAACCTCCATATGAAAAGGTACATTTCCATTAAATTCGGCGAACATTTTCGCCCGTTCCCATTCCTCATGGGAACAGCTCTGAACATATTCGCCGAATGCACCTTTTGTCGTCTTAATGCTTTTTCCATAAGACGCGCAGCAATATTCGGCGAAAAAGTTCTCGGGAAATGGATAGATGGGAACATTGCCTGTTCCGTTTGGCGAATATAATGCTATTGTTGCTTGTTATTGTATTCACATTCAAATTCGGCGAGATGTTCACGTGTAAACGCACGCTAACATTGATCACCACGCAAACTGAAAAATTGTCAATCCTTTTTTATTTTCTAGTACGTAATTTCATGATAAAGACATGAACGCATTTTCTACTAAAACAAGAGGCTCGTCCGAAGCATATATAGCCTAGACTTGTGCAGATTTAGTGATGACAACAAAACTTCAAATAGGCAACATATAATGCATTAAAAGTCTGTTTCCTATATATAGTCAGTTTGAGCAGAGGTTAATGGATGAAGCTACGATGAAGGAACGCCATTTGAGACGAGAGAGCTCTTTTTACCACAACTTTATAGGGGAGAAAGGATATTGCCTATTCCTAAAATCGACTAATTAAAGCATTTGGCCAAAATTTCAGGGCGCTACCTTCATTCTTTCGAAAGTTATCGCATATTTAAGGTAGGGTTTTCTTTGGTTGGATCTTGCCCATTTTCAATACCAACAACTAGATCTTACTACTAACATCGGACTAAATTTTCAACTCGCTAGCTTCATTCTGTCGTAAGTTATCGTAGTTAATAATAACCAGGAGTCCGAAGCGTATATACCCTAGACTTGTACAGACCTAGTGGTGATACCAAAAGTACCAATTGGCAACGACCATTTGCATTAAAAGTGAGTTTCCTATATGACCAGTTTATAGGGGAGGTTGGCACTCATGCAGGGGGATGTTGACCATTCTCAAAATCAATTATCTAACCCATTCTGCACATATTTGTCGAATTTTTCAAGTCGCGAGCTTCATTCAGACTTGACCGTCATACAGAGAAGATCGTCTCTCTATCTCTCTGCGATTTCGAATAGTTCGAAAAATAGTGTGCGCAAAGTGCCGGTCGGTAACTGCTTATCATCGATGCTGAATAATGACCGTGTGTTCAGAATGCAGTAAGCGAATCTCACGTCAGGCTGATTCCATCCCGTGTTCAGCTTGTAAAAAATTATTGCATGTGAATCTCACTTGTTCAAAAACAACATCCCACGACCTGGCATATCTGAGAAAAGAGCAAAAACTAAAAGTTTGGAGATGCCCAGAGTGTGTGAAACAAAGGCGAGAAAGCATTGTTCAACAACCAAACAACATTGTGACTGAAAGTAGAAGTGAATCAGTGGAAGAGGAGGAGACGGTAAATCAGCCTAACGAAAAAAATGATGACCAGCTATCTTCCAATCAACTGTTAAGAGAATTAGCCAAACAATTTGAAAAAACTTTGGATGTTAAAGTGGATAGAATAGTGATGCAAATGAGGGAGGAGGTCCAGCAATCCCTAACCCAAGTCCGAGAGGATAGTGCTGTCATAAAAGAAGAAAATCGAAAATTAAAACAAGATATGGAAAAACTACAAAATTATATGAGACGAGACAATTTGATTTTGGGTGGAGTCCCAGAAACGAAGAATGAGTCTACCATACAAATTGTAACCGAAATATCCAAGTTCATAGGGCTCGAAATGGATGAAAGTGTAATTAGTATTTCCCATCGTATGTCTTCACATAACAAAAGCCTGCCAAGACCTATTGTCGTTCGTTTTAGCAGAAGAATGACTATGGAAAGTTTTTTACAAAATTTCAAGCATAAAGCTAATCGTGATCCATCTGCTATTGGTGTAGCCGTCTCAGATGTATTTCGGAACTTGCCTGAAGGAAGAATTAGTTGTCACAAACATTTCTGTGCCGAAACTATCAAATGGTATAAGGAAGTACGACAAGTGGCAACTAGCAATGGACATAAATTTATCTGGCTTGGGGGGAAGGAAATGTTATGATTAGAAAAGACGATACAAGTTAAGCAAAAGTTGTCCCATCGGGCACGGATTTAAAATATTTTTTTTTTATAAAATAGTTAATGAGTAATTAGCTTATTTGTTTTTGCTCTTTCGTTCTTTTTATTTCTTTCATCTAATTTAGTTATACATATATCCATATACTAGAAACTTTATTCCAAAAATGGAAATAATTAATAATTTAGATAACTTTGAATATTATTTAGCCAATAGAACGGAAAATCATAATTTCAGAAGTATATTTGATTTACCAGAAACCTATATAAGCTGTTTCTATCAAAATATTAGAAGTATTAACCGAAATTTTGACGAACTGGAGGTTGTGCTGAGTTCGATGGAGCGAGATTTTGACATGATTGTGCTCGGGGAATGTTGGCTGGGTTCTAGGGATAGCTCATTGGCGGGCCTATTTTCCTTGAAAAACTACAAATTATATCACACAGAAAATAACTATAATCAAAACAGTGGATTGGTAATTTAATTTAATTAATTTAATTTAAAAGACGGTCTAGTACAGCATACCAAGGTCCGTGAACATATACTTGAAAATTGTAGCTGCTTGCTTATAAGTATAGAAAATATGAATATCAAATATAATTTTTTAACAGTGTATAGATCACCAGCTGGGGACTGCCAAACATTTTTAGACCAGACCGTTTTTGTTAAGTAATACAATTGTTATTGGGGATATTAATATTGAACTTCTTGAGGGCAAAAAAAAACGGATATATTTGATAAATATATGGGGCTTATGACTAGATGCGGTTTTCTTCCAAGGGTTACTATTGCTACAAGGTTTGACCCAAGCACGGAGGAGGGCTCCTGCCTCGATCACATATTCTCTAATATAGTAAACCAAGATCAGCTTAAACCAATAGTACTAGATTATAAAATTACCGATCATATTGCAGTCGCATTAGCCATTCGCTGCTCCTTCAACGCGGAGAAGATATTCGATCAAAAAGTAATTAATATTAAAAAATTTGAAATGACGAATTTATCTGAATTTATACAAAACGTGGATTGGACGGAGACTTGTTCTAGTAGGGAGCCAAATACGTGCGCTTATAAAATAATCCAAATTCGGCGTGAGGCGATAGATCTGGCGTCGTCCACAAAAACTGTTATTATTAGACATAAATTTAAAAATTTAAAACCATGGATGACGCCAGGCCTGATGGTCTCGCTTAAGAAAAAAGACGAATTGCATAAAAAATTAAGCAAGCAACCGTTTAATATTAAATTGAAGGCGTATTTAACAAAATACAAAAATAGGTTTCGGAACTTAATTAGGAATGCCAAGGATGAGTACTATAAAATAAAAATTACTAATGCGAAAAATGATACAAAGAAAGTTTGGCAAGTAATAACCACAGCAATTGGGAATACGAATAACAAGTTGAGAATTAAGGAAATTAAAATCGATTCTTTGTTGGTCGATGTAGATACAAAGCCTATTAAATGTGCCGATGCATTCAATTGTCATTTTGGCACTGTTGGCCAGAAAATGGCAGATTCCTTGCCCGAAGTAGATCGGAGGACGAACCTGGGAACAGAGACCAACCTGAGGGGAGTATTTAATTTCGAAGTGGTGAGTGAGGAGAGTGTCTCATAGGTGATAACAGAGTTGCGTGGGGGCTCAGGTCCTGGCTGGAATGGGGTCACAGTACAAATGATAAAAACAGTAGAACAACATATTGTAAAGCCCTTGACCCACCTAGTAAACCTTAGTCTCCGAACAGGAATATTCCCAGCTTGCCTTAAAAAAAACAATAATAACTCCTATTTATAAAAATAATGATCCTACTCTACTCACGAATTACAGACCAATATCAATGATTTCAAACATTGCTAAAATAGTAGAAAAAATAGTTAAAAAACAAATTACGAAATATTTAGAAAACAACAAATTAATAACACATAGGCAATTTGGATTCCGTTCGGGGTTGGGTACCCACGACGCTATAGACGCGGTCGCTTCAGAGATATACTCCTCACTTTACAATCATATGAAGCCAATTTCAATATTTCTGGACTTAGCCAAAGCATTTGACTCGGTGTCTCATGAAATACTATTGAATAGGCTAGAGTTGATGGGGGTACGGAGGACAAAATTGGACTGGTTTAAAAGCTTATTTGCACCAGAGGGTACAGCAAGTCAAAATAAATAATAATATAAGTTCTGCTTTTACTGGCACCCAATTTGGTATCCCTCAGGGTACTGTTCTTGGTCCGGTGCTGTTCCTTGTCTTCATCAATGATTTAGCCTCACTTGAACATTTAATTGGTGGAAAATGCATTATGTTTGCTGATGACACGGTGATACTTTTCTCTTCTGTAAACTGGTCCTTAAGTTATAGTATAGCTGAAAAAGGCCTTAATATAGTTAAAAAATGGTTTGATAAGATACAACTAAATATATAGCCTATTCAATATATATAAATGGCCAGCCAACAAATGAAATAAGGATCCATAATGCCCAATGCAGCTTAGCAGATTGTGGTTGTATTGACAGAATAAATAGAGTTAGTTCAATTAAATATCTCGGCGTACAATTCGATCAGTACATTAAATGGCAGGATAACTCAAGAATGTTAGCAAAACGGTTGAATAAATTAACATATATTTTCGCTCGCTTACGCCGAATACTGGATGTGAAAACTATCAGATCTGTGTACTTTGCTCATGCCCAGTCGATCTTAACATATGGGTTATTGTCCTGGGGTGGGGCATATCAGGCTTCAATTCAACCTGTAATAATAGCTCAGAATAATATTCTAAGGGCAATACTTAAAAGACAAAGGGACGACTCGGCGACTGCACTGTACACGGAATTATCCCTATTTAATCTTTCGAATCTCTACAAATTAAGAGTTCTGGTCCGAATATGCAAGATACAAGACCAGCTCAGACTGATTGACCATGGGCACGGAATCAGGGGGGAGGAGAGTGGTACCCTGGTAGTGCCAAGGAGAAACACCACGCATGGCATGGGACACTGGTCATATGCTGGTCCAAAGATGTACAATGAGTTGCCCTCGCAAGTAAGAACAGCACTAACCATCACCTCATTTGAGAGAGAATTGAGGAAACATATCTCCTCCTGGACAACCCGCACACCTCCAAACGGCAAAACCATCATTGAAATAAAAAAGCAAAAACTTTAATTTTATAAAAAATAATTAAATAACAACAAAAACAACTTAAATAAATTGAAACATGAAAGCCTTTTATACTATTTTGTTTTCCATTTATAAAAATAAACAAGAATTCTGGTGAAAAAATCTACTATCTGAATTAAAAATTGTATATTAGTTTATAATGAGACTTCTACAAATTTTGCTATTATGTATTTATAATATAAGTAATTTCTCAATGCATAACTATTTAATAATAGTATAAGTAAAAAAGTCAAGGAACTCCTCCGCACGCTCTGGATTTACCATTGTGGGGCAGTAGTTTACTGTTATAATTAATTATCTACACTATGTACTTATTACCGTGAAGTAAATAAATGTATTATTATTTATTATATACGGATATGGATGCCTTGGGCAGGTGTTATGCCGGCATCCTGGTAACTACAATAATATAAAATAAATTAGTGGAGGTCTCCAAGCACTTTCCGCACTATTGCACAAGTATGCAAAATGACGTATTTTTGCATAACGTCAATGAGATTGTGCGGCAGGTCTAATTGGGTGAGGGAAGTCAGAAGGTCTTTGGGTATTATACCGGTAGCCGACAATATTACAGGCACTATTCGTACACTGCCAAGATGCCAAAGTTGTTTGATTTCTTGGGCCAGTGCACTATAGTTTGCCCTTTTCTCCGCATGCTTTCTCTCGATGTTGCTATTATGGGGGATAGCAACATCGATTATGTATGCAGAGCGACTCGTCTTGTCGACTAAGAGTACATCGGGTTTGTTGTGGGCGACAGGGTCATCAGTGTTTACCTGGCGATCCCAGTACATCGTGAAGCGAGTGCTGTCAAACACTGCTTGTGGAGTGTACTGGTAGATCGGTACGGTTTCACTGATCAGCCCGTGCTTGTACGAGTATGCAAGGTGTTGGTGGATTACCTTGCATACAGCATTGTGTCTGTCCGTGTACTCTACCGGCGCCATTACAGAACAACCAGAAATGAGATGGTCAAGTGTTTCCAACACCCAACCACACATTCTGCACCGGTCGTCATCCACCCTTTGTTTGCACATATGCTTAAGATAAGCACGGGTGGGGACCACGCCGTCCTGAATGGCAACCATCGAACCTTCTGTTTCGGCAAAGAGGTACCCTGCACGAAGCCATTTGTTAGACAGGTGAAGATCGACAAATGGCTGCCAAAGGCAACTCGCATGTTTACCATGCATTGCCTTTGACTTCCATTTGTCGATCTTCTCTTGGTCTGACTTCATCAGACTCAAAGGAGCAAATGATTGATCCTTTAAGTTCAATGGAGTCAAACCATCATTTGCCTTGCAGACAGCATCATGCAGAGCACTCGATGTTGCTTTGCCTCGGAAATAAGTGCGAAGTGAGTTGACTTGCTGATGATGTAAGTTCGCAATGTCAACTAAACCTCTATCTTCGATGTCACGAGGTAGACACATTCGCTCCACTGACGATTTTGGATGTAGCATTCGGAATTTGGACATCAAAACGAGTACCCCCCGTTCAATATCCGCCAAAGATGTGACAGACCACGGGACTATTCCGAATGAGTAGGTCAGTGAAGGAATGGCATATAAGTTCATCGCACTTATTTTATTCCTTCCCGATAAGTTGGACTTTAGCACCAATTTCAACCTGCGCCAGAACTCAACCAGCAGTCCTTCTCTCAAGTCATCAATGCTGGGGTGTTCACCTTGCAGAATTCCTAGGTATTTGTAAAAGTCTGCCTCCGACATTGCACCTATATGGATATCATCCAAGGTGAAGCCGGGGTGCGGTGCGTGAACGCCTTTGCGGATGGCACGGATTCGACACTTGTCTAACCCGAAGTCCATCCGAATATCACGGCTGAAATTTTCGGTGACCCGCAGCAGACTTTTAAGATGGGCGTCGCTTCACGAGTATAGTTTGATGTCATCTAAGTACATCAAGTGAGTCAGCTCGAATTTGGAAAACATTCCAAGAAGACCATGCTTGATTGTATAGCCGCACTGTCTAGCCGAATTCAAAAGTGATGAAAGGGGGTTCAGCGCCAAGCAGAACCAGAGAGGACCCAAAGAGTCCCCTTGGAATATCCCTCTTCGGATATGTACCGGTTGAGAGAGCATATTACCTTCGGTTGATGGCACTGATAGTGTTGTGCGCCATCCTTCCATCACTTTTGTTAGGAAATTGATTAGGGCAGGATCTACGCAGTACATGTGGAGGACCTCGATTAGCCAGCTATGGGGGATGCTGTCAAACGCTTTGGCGTAATCGATGTAGCAACAATACTGTGATTGCGCGTAGCTTGTCCTACCACAACCGAGTCGATCGTTAGTTGTTCCTTGCAACCTCTAGATCCGACTCGGCAGCCCTTTTGCTCCTCGGCAAGAATATTGTTCTGCTCAAGGTGCGTATAGATCCTGCCACTAATAATGGCTGTAATGTATTTGTACAATGTCGGCAAGCATGTTATAGGCCTCGTTTCAGCAGGGCTCTCCACTGTTTCCCGTTTGGGTAACAAGTAGGTAACACCTGCTGTGAGAAAAGGTGGAAAATCCTCAGGCCTATTTATCAACAGATTTATCTGTTGTGCGAGCTGACCACATAGTTATACTCGGGAATCGCTTATACCAGAAATTCTGCAATTTGTCAGGACTAGGCCCCTTCCAATTTTTGGACCGCTTAATAACTTCGCGGACATCGGATTCAGTGACCTCAGCGAAAATCATGCCAGGCAAGCTGGCATGGCGGGTGGTTTCGGCAGTGATCCACTCAGTATGTTGGGTGTGTTGAGCGGGAGTTTCCCAAAGTCCACCCCAGTATTGTTCCGCGTCAGTCACTGAGAAGTTAATAGTGGGGCTGGCTTGTTGGTCCTCATTGATGGTCTTGTAGAAGTTCCGCTGGCTTTTAGTGAAAGCAGCGTTCTGAACACGTCTGGAGAGGCTCAGCGTGTATCGTCGGAGACGATTTGTAATGACTGCGAGCTTCTGTCCAGTACTTCCACTAAAGGAGTTCTGGAAGGAGTGGAATATTTACGGAGGATCTTTTCCACATTTTTGTTCAACCGCCTACAGGTATTGCCAGCGACGTATTGAGTCAATGGGCCAATGTCCTGTCGTAAGGATTCTCTCTTCCGATCAAGACGAATCTTCCAAGCTCGTTCTTGTTTTTTGTCTCACGCCGACAACGTTATCACGGATCCTCCGACCATGTAATCTGATAGCCGCCACTGCACCATAATACACAAGGGATTGCAGTTCCAGTAACGTCGTATCAGAGTTGAGTCTGGATGCGATTTCGATGTCGATTTGAGACAGAATATCAGGTGTTGCAGCAGATGTATGTAACCTGGGAATGCCAGGCCTATGCAGAGGATCTATTTCCTGATATTCCAAGCAGGCTCTTTCATATTCGTCGTGAACTTCAGAAGAGACTTCCACTTAGCGGTGAAGTAGTGTACTTCGTCTGCTTTTATAGGTACTCCTGTGCGGGACAGAGTGATGGTGGTGGGGATGCCACATCCTGTCCCGCCGACTCTTGGTTTCGAGTTGCCTCCAAAACCTCAAGCCGAATTCTTTCCCTCGTCGTCTGCGGTATTGCACTCCTTCGCCCAATGAAGCGGTACTGGTCTGAAACCCGCTGTATTGACACATGTGCAAATTGTGGAAATTGCTCGACGAACCTCTGGTGGAGCAAGGGACGATATGATGTTGTCCCTTGCGAGAGTTCAATCTCGTAGTAGGCACGGATGATAAAAATGTTCATTTGTTCTGTCCATTTCATTCGTTACCTACGCCAGCCTGCAGCTGTGGTCGCCTGGATGCCAGGCGAAACATCAACCACAGGTGAAGGAGGGCTCCTCGATGGTGCTGGAGCAGTGCGCGTCCTACCGTTTCGTGCGGGTGCACTTGCGGAAGTTCGGCTCCTTAGATTTGTTTAGATTTACCGCTGCCGACTGCCCCTCTTGTACAGAGGGGAAGCCGTCGCCGAAGGCCGCGGTTTCCTCCGACACTTGGACAGATATCCCTGCCCTTCTTCTTCTGGACATGTTTCGTGTTTCCATGAAGTTTTATCTCCCATACGGGGTACCACTTTATACCTATGGCAGGTTTGAATGGAGCCGCTTCTAACACGAAGAACAGACGCTCACCTTCATGCTTTCTGGTTACCAGTTTAGGATGAAGGATTTTATGTGTTGTTTGGTCCACGAGTGGTATTTTATTTCCCACCTTCCCGATATATCTATCGGGCATTCCTCTATCCGCCACCTGAGGACGCGCCCTCTAGGGATACAGCAACAATATTATTATTATTATTATTCTATCCAAAGTAATTGCTTATTTAAAGAAAGGTAGAGGTTTCTTGTGCGGACTCTTACGCATTTTTAGTAACAACCAACTAGATCCCAGTACAAACATTTGACCAAAATTTCAAGTCATTAGCTTCATTTTATCGAAATTTATCGTTTATTTGAAGTTTCATTCGTAGGGGAAGTAGGGGTTTGGTTGGTCAGATTTTACGTATTTTCAATATCAGCCAGCTGAATCCTACTACAAACATGTAACCAAAATTTCACGTCGCTAGATTTATTTCTTCGTAAGTTATCGCTTATTATACCCTAGACTTATGGTATAGGGCATATTGTTTTTGTAATGACGAAAATATGCAACACCAGGCTCCGAAGGTTTAGCAATGTATATATATGTATATAAATGATCAGGGTCACCTCCTAATTCGATTTAGCAATGTCCGTCTGTCTGTCTGTCCGTCTGTCTGTCTGTCTGTCTGTCTGTCCGTCTGTCTGTCTGCCTGTCTGTCTGTCCGTTCGCACGATAACTTTCGATAGAATGAAGCTAGAGCCTTGAAATTTTGGTGAAATGTTGAAAGTATGATCTAGTTAGTTGGTATTGAAAATGGGCATGATCAGGCCAAGAGAACGCCTACCTCCCCTACATATGTAAAATAATTAAATGTATCTATAACTCCCGATTAAATAAACATGAAAAGTTTTAGCTTTGGCAGATTGCTAGTAAGGGTAATCTTATACTCCCCTGGAAAAATAAAATCGATCAGTTGAAAACTAACGGTACTTTTCTTACAAAGAGCCCCGTACTACCCTATTTTTCAGGTTTTTTGTCCATAACTCTTGAACCAATTGACGCAGACCTCTGATTTTTGGCATGTAACCCTGAGGTGAGAAGCTGCTTGAGTTTTAGTAAGTAAAGCATAATCAGATCAAAGGAACGCCTACCTCCCCTACAAATTTAAAGAAATTAAATATTCCTTTAACACTCGCATACATACCATCTCAATACCACGTCGTTACATATGGGAGTACCCGGGTACTCACATAGACTTTGTATGGAAATTCCGTAGAATTTGGTGTTGAAAAGAGGCAAATCAAGCGAATTTGGAATAAAAACAGGCATGAAACCGTTCACGCGAAGCGTGAAGGGTTTTATACCTGTTATCATACTCTCAATGCCTGTTATCATAGCCTCATTTTGATCTGCAGTGCATTTACCACTGTGAAATTAGTAGTAAAATTTGTTCGAATTTCACTGTTCCTATGAGAGGCATATGAAATAGTACGCCGATTTCAACCAAATTTCGGAATGTGGTTTGGTGATAAATATAATTTAATGGTGTGAAATTTTGTAAAGATATGTTTAGAACGAAAAAGTTTTTCTAACAAAAACTTGTTTTTATTGTAGAACGGTCGTTCCTATGACAGCTATACGATAGAGTAGTCCAATTTCAACATAATTCGAGGATGTGATTTAGCGGCAAAAATTATTGAATAACATGAAATTTCAAAACGATAGCTTTACAAATAAAAAGGTTTTTCTCACAAAGACTGACTTTTGGACCGGTCGTTCCTATGGTAGCTATATGACGTAGTGATCCGATTCCGTTGGTTCCGACATATATACTGCTTGCATATATATATACTGCGTGCATATATATATATATACTGCGTGCATATATACCTATATACTTCTTGCAAAATTTCAGCTGGGTAGCTTGAAAATTGAGAGACTAGTTTGCATAGAACCAGGCGTTTTTCGGGAATCAATTCCTCGTCCGAACTACCGAGGAAGTCGCCAGAATCGCCGAAATCGACAAGACTTCCTATGTAATCGTGACGTTCTTCGTCCGTCATACGTTGCCAACGAGCATGGCTAATATCATCCATTTCCAATTCTTTACAGTCTCACTCTCAATGATCAAGTCGAAATTGAATGGAAACCCTCGAATTCAAAAAATTTATGCGACAGGATTTGACCTAATCCTGACACAGCATACGTAAGAGTCATAAACCTATTATTTGAAGTATACCCTTTTTTTATTGCAACTGCTAAATTTATAAATGAATAATTTTTCTGGGTAAAGCCCCATATACCTATAATATGAATGTGAGTACCCGGGTACTCATAAATGTATCCGAGGGGTAACCAACAAAAAGTGAAAAAAAAATGTATAAACAAAAATTCAAAATTGCTTGTGGATATGTTTTTCCAGGTAAAACATAATAGCGATAGCTCATTAGGAAGATGGGGACAATAAAAATTACAATAAGTGAAAAACTAGCTTTTTATAGCTCATGAGTACCCGGGTACTCAAATATGTATGCGAGTGTTAATTACGATAACTTTCGATAGAATGACACTAGCAAGTTAAAGATTTGGTTGAATGTTGCTAGTAAAATCTAGTTAGTTGATATTGAAAATGGGTAAGATCTTACCGAAGGAACCCCTACCTCCCCTACAAATGAAACTTCAATTAGCGATAACTTTTGATAGAATGAAGCCAGCAACTTGAAATTTTAGTCAAATGTTTAAAGTAAGGTTGAATTAGTTGGTATTAAAGATAGGGCAGATTCAAGGAACTCCTACCTCCCCTACAAATGAAACTTAAAATAATCGATAACTTACGGTAAAATAAAAATAAAGCTAGCAACTTGGTTTGGTTTGGTTACATGTTTGTAGTAGGATTCAGCTGGCTGATATTGAGAATACGTAAAATCCAACCAACCAAACCAGTACTTCCCCTACAAATGAAACTTCAAATAAGCGATAATTTCGACAGAATAAAGCTAGAGATTTGAAATTTTGCTTAAATGTTCATAGCATGATCTAATTGGTTGGTGGCAATGATGGGGAAGATCTGACCCAAGGAACTCCAACCTCCCTTAAAAATGAAACTTCAAATAAGCGATAACTTTCAATAAAATGAAGCTAATGACTTGAAAAACTCGACAAATATTTGTTGAATGGGCTAGTTAATTGATTTGAGAATGGTCAACATCCTCCTAAATGAGTGCCAACCTCCCCTATAAACTGGTCATATAGGAAAGTCACTTTTAATGCAAATGGTCGTTGCCAATTGGTACTTTTGCCATCACCACTAGGTTTGTACAAGTCTAGGGTATATACGTTTCGGACTCCGGGCCGAAGCGAAGCTTCGGATGGTTTTAAGTTCCATTTGTAGGGGAGGTATGGGTTCCTTGAGTTGGATCTTGCCCATTTTCAATACCAACCACGCAGATCTTACTATCAACATTCTGTCAAACTTTCAACTCGCTAGTGTCATTCTATCGAAAGTTATCGTAATTAAAAGAATATTTAATTTTTTGTAATTTGTAGGGGAGGTAGGCGTTCCTTTGATCTGATTATGCCCAACTTATTTAAACTCAAACAGCTTTTTGCCTCAGGATTACATGCCAAAAATCAGGTGTCTACGTCTATTGGTTCAAGAGTTGTGGACAAAAAACATGCAAAGTAGGGTAGTACGGGGCCTTTGTTTATTTAATCGGGAGTTATAGATACATTTAATTATTTTAAATTTGTAGGGGAGGTATGCGTTCTCTTGGCCTGATCATGCCCAATTTCAATATCAACGAACTAGATCAGACGGCCAACATTTGACCAAAATTTCAAAGCTCTAGTCTCATTCTATCGAAAGTTATCGTGTGAACCGACGGACAGACATGGCTAAGTCGAATCAGGAGGTGACCCTGATGGTAGAATAAATAAGGGCAGGCTAAGATACCCATCTGGTAGCCACTGCGTCAAGAAAGACTAACAACACACCATGAGGACTGCGACCACGGGATCTATTGTGCCATAGCCTTCACTAATCCAAAAGACCCTCAATTAACCCGATGGAGGCTGTATCGTTCCCTTGATGGGTTCGGACCTGTTCTTGCGATATACAATAAAGCGATTGTTATAGTGTAACGCGCGCCTTAAGAAAGACCCGCTTGGGACGATGTAGGGAAAACTCTTATCTTCTCCGTATCGTGGTTCAGGCAGTGTATGAGCGGTTGATCGTCTGGAATGCTAATTATAAATTGCAGGGGTTCTCAACCTATGGGTCGCGACCCCACGTGGGGTCGCGAGCCATCATTTTGGGGTCGCAAAAAAAAATTTTAAATTCCCAACTTTATACAAACAAATCCCTGTGGGAACTATGAATATTGTACATTACATAATTTTTACCGGTCAATTCCGAAAAAGCGGAACTCATTCCAAATTGATTGGTACCGCATGTAACATACACAATAAAAATTAGCTTCACCGTTCCATACCATTCCAAAATATACGTATTACTTTTCGATGCTTAACATTTTGTCAAATTTCTAAAATAAAACGACACATTTGCCATCAAAATAACGCAACGTGTGAATTATTGTCTCAAATGTACATAGTGCGCAGCAGAATTCAGTCCAGAACACGTACGAGAGTACCGTAGTGGTGAAAATATTAGTGATTCGTTTTACTATTTACTGTTTTGCTGTAAATTCATTAGTTTCGGTATGTATACCTATACAAATATCACATTCCATAAGATATCAATCTTAATGGTCAACTATTAAATAACTGTATACAGTTGCTAATATAAAGAGCCAATTTCATATCTATACATTGACGGCGCTATGAACTAGCCCCCAATGAACTAATATGCCAAAAAAAAATTAATAATTCATCCAAAAGAATTGTATGGGATTCCAGTGTACTATCACCCCATAATTGGGAACGTAATTCTTCAAATTACCTCGCGGGAATATCCACATGACCCTAGTCCCCAAAATTTATATAATTAGAAAACGAACTATCCCACATTAAATTTGAGGGGATAGTTCATTTTTAGGGTTTTGTGTAATGGTATTGGACGGAGTTTCTCAGTATGTACCGCTGGTTGCTCATAACGGGGAAGCTGCCTAATTGCAAAAGCGAAGCAAGAGTCTATTTTTCTCCACCTATTAGGGTTTTCATCTTACAAGCGCGGAGCATTTAGGAACATTTATTGAAAGTTCTATATTTCTCGCATTGAACTCTGTTTTTAGTATTTTTGTGATCAGTCCCTTTGCGTGGGCTTGGCGCGCTCCGTACTTAAAGGATAACAACGTGCACAATAAATAAATAGTTCACAATTTAATTTGTGGTCTTTGTTTATTCGTTTTTAAGGGAATAGTTTATTTTTTAGGGGAAAGTTCATAGCGCCTTTAAAATAATGAATTAAGAACTCAATAAAATATTAAGTTGTATATTGGTAGCCTTTCGATCAATTGATTGATTTTTGCTAACTGGTTTTATGAAATTTAACAATTATCAATTCTAATACTGGCAATTTGTGATAAAGATACCGCATGACGTATATTTTTAATAATATAATATGTATGTGTGTATGTATTTCAGGAGTATTATTTAATCATGGATAGATGGTTAAATGAAACCGGAATATAGAGGGCAACGCCCGCAATCCGAGGGTTTTGTTGCAAGTGCTTATTTTGGTATATAAATATCGGCTCCTTGCTCTTCTTGATACCACTCATCATCATCATCGTGGCGCGACAGCCCGACGTCGGGCCACTCAGATGGATAAAAAAAACATAATTAAAATGTCTTATCCACTTACATTTTACATGCCAATTCATATTACGTGATTGTAACGACACTTATAGTAGAACATATTATTGCCTTAGGTGTTGGTTATCGTTGGCCATCAGTACTTTTGACCTCGAACGTGTTTAAGGCTTGCAGGGGTGTGCTGACTGTAACTATAGAAATAAACTATTATTGGCCAATTCTGAGAAGATATACAGATTCCATTATTTTCCATTTTATATGCTATTCGGAACCCACCTTCCTGTAAGTTTTCATAATTCTAAGTACATATAACAGTCTCGACATGCCAGGGGGGACAAATTACGAACTAATATTTTCTCCTCCCCCACTGCTCCCCATTCTACAAATTGCAAGAAAATGCGAAAAAATGGGATGTACTCAACATTACCTTTCTCACGACACCTCACTTGCCTATCAGTCGATAAAAAAAATTGACTCTAATTTCGCCTCTGTGTGGACCGCCCCTCCCCCTCCTTCCACCCAGTAAAGTTGGCCAATTAAGACGCAGCGCCCCCAACCAATCTTTACCCTTTCAAAAATGATTAATCAAATGAATGTAATTCGCACTACGATTAACAACATGAAAGTAGTACTCACACAACACAACTAATGCCGGTAGGTGTATTTTTTGTGTGGATAGTGTCAAAATGCCTAACTTTAAATTAATGTACTATTATTAAATATTATATGATTATAATGAAACTTAGAAATGTTATTGCCTATGATGTTGGTTATCACTGGCCATCAATATTTTTGACCTCGGGTATGCTTATGGGATGCAGGGGTGTGCTAACTGCAACTATAGAAATGTACTATTATTAACCTTTTTTGATAAGATATCAAAATTCTACGATTTTTGGTTTTCTATGCTAGTGAAATGCCGTTTTTCTGCAAATTTTCATGTTTCTAAGTATAACGGTCTCGAAATGCAAGGGAGGGAGGGACAAACTCGGATCACATATTTTCCCCTCTACCTTTTTTCCCCTCCTTTAAAATTTGGTAAAAATACCAAAAATGGAATGTACTCGGTGTTACCTTTCTTATGATACCCCACTTGCCTATACCAGATGAAAAAAAAAATTGATCATCCCTTAAAGTCAGCCTATTACAACGAATCGCTTTCTCCGGCGAACTATAATAATTCTACATATTCCCACAAAATTTCATATATGTAGCTTCAGCCGTTCGTGAGATATTTCATGGACAGGCGGACAGACAGACGGACAGACGGACGCATGACCGATTTCATCAGGGTTTTGTTTTTACTACAAAACCCTAAAAAGACAAATAAAGACAATGTCACAGTAGAAGACCAAGCAGGACCCAGCAAAGAAAACTTCTGTCCTACGAAAACGAAAATATGACGACGCATTTCTTGAATTTGGTTTTACTTCGAAAACTGTTGATGGTATTGAGCAACCTATTTGTTTAATTTGTAATCATGTTTTGGCACCGGAAAGTATGAAGCCCTCAAAATTACGAAGACATCTTGAAACCAACCATCTTCCCCTTGCTAATAAATCGAAGGAGTATTTCGAACGATAGGCGAAGTCTTCAGAAAAAGAAAAAGATGGTTTCGAAAAAATTTTGACTTCCAATGAAAAACAACTACGTGCATCTTACGAAGTATCCTACCTTATCGCAAAAGACAAAACAAAAAACCGTTCACCATTGAGGAAGATTTAGTTCTACCAGCAGCAGTTAAGATGGTAGAAATACTGCATGGAAAAAAATATTCTGACGAAATTAAACAAATACCATTATCAAACAACACTGTAACCCGCCGAATTTCGGATATTAGTACTGACCAATTTGAGCAATTAATTATTAGGCTTAAGGAAAGTGGAAAATTTGCCATCCAATTGTGTACTGCCCTAATTAACATTTGATCTGTCAGTTTTCTTAGCTACTACAACTCGACCGGGTTTTTTGAATTAATCGTCCCGATTAATATGTAACAAATTCTAAGCGCAAACATAATACAATATAAACGGAATACAACAAACAAAACAGTAAATTAACAAATTCTGAACATATGCACAATTTAACTTCTACCATTGAAAACTACTTTAATCTGAACTTAAAACATACAGAATAGCCTAATCCAAAACCATTTACTAATTGTTATTCCCAATAAATGCAACCAATACCCCACCGGGTCATTTGGAATTGAGCGCGTCTCGATCAATTTAAACAGTCATATTGATAACGGAATGAAATAACAAACAAGAAAATGAACATACCCACTCACATTCTTTACTTTTACTTTAAACTAATAACTAACGTTAGACTTACCTTGAAGCGTCAAACTTCCTCGAGTGTCACTTCCCAAAATCAAGAGTCCCCAGAATCGTGCCAATCCTTATAACTACGAATGCGTGATGCTTCAATAATACCATCATAAGGCAATTGTGTAATCTGACAATTTTCAATATCTCTGATGAGATGACAAATCGATCATTTGGAAGTACTTTATGTACACAATAAGGACCACGATACTTCGGAATAAATTTTTCATTGGTGCCAATAACTGTATCAATATTCCTAATCATCACATAATCACCTTCTTTCAACTGAACATGTGGCTTCCTATTCCTATTATTCAAATCAAAATTTCGTTTTTGTGACTTCTTAATTTGTTCAGAAGCCTTTAATCTTAATTCAGCAATATTAACAGGTAAATTAGGATCTGTTTCTCTTCCAAATACTCAGTTAATACGTCAAGTTCTTTACCTCTCTGATCCACACCAAATAACAATTTACTAGGAGTCTCAGGTGTACTGGAATGAACGGAGTTATTCAATGCATATTCCACTTTTCTTAATAACCTAAACCAATCAGAATGCTGAATAGGTTCCGAAATCTTCGCTAACATAGACTTAAGAATCTAGGGACGCGGGAGCGTCCCGCCCCGCCAAAGAAAAACGAAAAAATCGAAAAAAGAAAAAATTTAAAAGTGACCAATACTATGTTTACGCGACACAACAAGTACGGGTTTTCGGACCTCTGTAGCTCCGGCCCCGGATGCTTGCTCGGGCTCAAATTTGGTATGGTCATTGTCTCCGGTCATCTTACGAAGTGCTGCAAATTTGAATCCGATACAAGGAAAAACACCCGAGATATGATAATTTGAAAATGGCTATTTTTCAAATTTTTCTTGTTCTTGTTGTTCTCGTTGTTCTTTGACAGGGCTACAGCCTCGTAGGGAGCGTATCCAGGTCTGCTTTCTTTTCTCACGGATTGGCTGTATCCCAAGGGTGTGCATAGGCTATCAGTTGCTCTGATCCGTGCAGTAGATAAAAAGATACATCCAAAAATGTGTAATTTTATAGTAGAGTTTCTGGCTTAAGTCTTTTTGATAATTTGAATGCGACACAGGAAATCACTCACAGAGATCGCATGCCGACGGGGAGAGACACAAACACTTGATTATGTGAGTAGTGACGACGACGGATGCAAAAGTCCGTGCGCTCGTCGGGTGAGGAGAACCATACGAGGTAATAGCTGTGGGCGTGGCTTGTGGCAAGTGCATGAATGAAAAGTGTGTGATGAAAAAATTGAAACTGAATGTTTATAGCTGCATCTTAGGATGTCCGGAAAGAAAAAAAACAATATACCCTATACTATAAGTCTAGGGTATAAAAAAACATGCTGTGTGGTCTTTGAAGAGAGAATCAGAGGAAATGAAAAAGAGCGAGAGAAACCAAGCAATTCGGCACAAGTGAGGAAGTAGGAAGGGCGATGGAAATTTGACATCTCTTTTGCTTCTATATGATCGGGCGGGTGTTCCGCGGCAGAGAGACAGACTGGAATGTTATTGTTCCAATAGGAGAAGTAGGAGAGGGGATGACATTTCATTTGCTTTATGTGCTTCTATATAGACTGCGCGGGTGTTGCGCAGTGGAGGGCGTGCGTCTCTCTGTTTACTTTTTACTAGTTTGTATGTGGTGGAATTACGTCCAGAATTTTGTACACAGTAAATGGGAGTTTCATCTCCTTCTATATGTCTCTGTGTGTGTGGTATATGATTTAGGTAGTTTCATTTATGGCATATGAGATATGAATTATGATGTAAGATGATTTTTTCCAATGTGTGGAAGATGGGAAGCGATGTTTAGGCAAGATGGGTATCACATGACTGGAGGTGATGAGGCAAATGCAGTAGACTGTTAAAGGTATTTTGAGTCCTTTGGGCAGGCGAAAGAATGTTCTTGGCAAGGAAGCGATTTCTAGGCAAGATGAGTATTATACGATTGGGAGTGATGAGGCGAATGCACTAAACTACTGTTAAAGGCACTTTGAGTCCTTTGAACTAGAAAAATGATATTCTTGGCAAGAAAACTATTTACCCCAAATGGGTAACCTGAGTGGACTCATAGTCCGGCACGTAAATCCCCTTTTTATCGAAGACTACCGCATTCAGTAGGAATCAAACCGGAGCCCAATGTATAGAAGGCGAACGTGCTTACCGTTGCGCCATCTGTATTACTACTAGTACTATGCAAAAAGTTATGATATCTCACAAAAACAACTCTGTTGTAAAAAATTCCCCGCCAAGAAAAACCTCTCAACCGCAAAAAGGATTGATATGAATACAATACCGCCAAAGTACTCGTAGCTTCGCGCCCCACTCTAGGGTTGGCATATTGAACGCTGATTGAATTAGTAAATTTCTTTCAAAGCTGATTGGCGGGGAGCTTCATAGCCATAGACAAAATGACAGTGATAATGACAACGATGTCGTTCTGATAAAATGATGGTTATGTAGTTGCGTGCGGATCATGCTGTAGGCTCTTATGCTAAGTATTATTGGCTTCTCGCCCGGATCTCGTTATAAAGCTTCCGCCTTACAAAAGACTAAAAATGCACTTCAGGCCAGAAATGATTAATAGACCATTTTCTACTCCATTTTTCTTCAGATTGTTCAACTTATTTTGTTTAATGGAATCAATCAGCCAATCAGCTTTGAAAGAAATTTACTAATTCAATATGCCAACCCTAGAGTGGGGCGCGAAGCTACGAGTACTTTGGCGGTATTGTATTCATATCAATCCTTTTTGCGGTTGAGAGGTTTTTCTTGGCGGGGAATTTTTTTACAACAGAGTTGTTTTTGTGAGATCCTATTTACACGTTCCACCTGACCATTCGCTTGATGCGATGCAGTAGCAATTTTAACATATTCAATATTATTCTCAGCCAAATAGTTTTCGAACTCAGAAGAAGTAAATGCCGTGCCTCTTTCACTAATTATTCTTCTAGGGCGACTATAATAATTTGAATAGTTTTCCAAACATCTAATCACTTCTCTAGAACTAGTGGAATTAACAGCATACAATTTAACAAATTTCGTAAATGCATCCACGATAACCAGAATATGTTTTTTCTTCGAAATTATTGACGGAAGGGGTCCAAAATGATCAATACGTATAGTATCAAACGGAACGGGTTTTCTCGGAATATTGTGTAATGTTCGATGTGAAGAATGAGGCGGAATTGAATGAACTATACAACGAATGCAATTGCTTACGAAACGTTCCACTTTCTCTTTTAAATTCGGAAACCAATAATGCAATTTAATTTGATCTACACACTTCGTTACGCCCATATGACAAGTTTTCTCATGAGCTTCCCGTATGATGTTACCAAAGAATAGAGATTATTGATGTTACTCTCCATTTCCTTCGGAGCATACAGGAGTGTCTTATCATTATCAAGCTCTCTGTACACTAGTCCATCCTCCAATATAAAATGATCCACATTATTCTTTTCCAAAATTTCTCGCAACTGAACAATATCTTGATCGCGATTCTGAAATACATGCAACTGAAGATCAATATCAGAAGGGTCAATGACAGCTATTTGTTTATCTGAATCAATAACAGTTTCCATCTGAGCTATCGGATATCTGCTTAAAGTGTCTACATGACCCATAAGTTTTCCACTACGATGTTTAATTACAAAATTATACTTCTCTAATTACAAAGCACATCTGGCTATCTTAGGAGTCGATTTCTGTCTGTTTAACGTCTGAACTAAAGCTTCACAATCAGTGACAATAGTAAACGGAATACCTAAATATGTCTCAAATCGTTCAAGAGAATATACTATGGCTAAAGTTTCCAACTCGTAACTATGCAATACTGACTCTGCTGGAGTAGTACTTTTCGAAAAGTACGCAATGGGATGCATTTTTCCATCATCCTGACGTTGAAGCAGAATACCCCTATAACCCTTAGAACAAGCATCACAATGCAACTCCGTCTCACGTGCGGGACTATATTTGGCCAATATTGGGGCAGAAGTCAATTATTTTTTAAGATCTTCAAAAACGGACTGGCATTCTGCCGTTCACTGAAACGGAACACCATTCTTTACCAAATGCCGTATTGAAGCAGAAAACGTAGAGTAAGACTTAATATATCGACGGAAATACGAAAATAAACCTGAAACTTTATGAACATGGTCAACATTCTTTGGTGGTACCATGTTATTCACTGCTTCTAAATGTTTGTCATTAGGGTGAATCCCTTTATTGCCCACTGTAAAACCGTAAACATCAATTTCAGAAAAACAGAATTTACACTTATTTGGTTTAATTTCTAAACGATATTCTGCCAAACGACGCAATACACGTTTCAATAAGTCCAAATGTTCCGAAATTGTTTTACTAACCAATGTCATATCATCCATAAATGTAACAACAAAACCTTCTTTGATAAAATCTGACAAAACCCAATTCATAAATCGCTGAAAAACCCCTGGACCCACTTTAAGCCCAAATGGCATCTTAGTATATTCGTACTGACCCATTGGTACCACGAAAGCTGTATACTGAATATAATTCTCTGCCATATTAATGTGGTGAAATCCATTCCTTAAGTCTATCGATGAAAAATAGTGCATACCCTCCATTCGTTCCAAACAATTCATCGATAAGAGGCAACGGAAAACTATCAAGAGTCATAATTTTGTTCAAAGGTTTATAGTCTACACACATTCGCTTAGTTTGGTCTTTTTTCGGAACAAAAGGAGAACTACTAGGTCTAATAATCCCCTTATCAAGCAATTCATCAATAGTTATATCAACAATTTGTCTGTCAGCATAAGAAAGTCGGCGAGGCCTAAAACTAATCGGAACATCGGAAGTTAAATGAATATTACATTGGTAATTATGTTCGACAGGCGGAATGTTGTCCCAATCCAAATAATCCTTCTCAATTATCTCCTGAATAGCTTTACGATGGAAAATATTCAATGCAGGGTTAATTTCAAAAGACTCCAGAGAAGTCGTACCAATACCAACACGTATCGCGAACACAATTAAATGGCTGTCGCACAGATGCGCCGTTCCGATTTTTAGAAGTTGCGTGCACTAAAGTTGTCGGTTCATCAATTTTAGCGCGAGGTCGATTGCTAAATAAGGAGCACAACAACACGCGGAGGAAACTTATTTTGAGTGGAATTTAATTTTAAACAAGCACAACAGTTACAATTATGCGTCCGAACTTTATTAACCCTCAGTCGGTGTTGTGGGGTACCAGAATACCCCAGCCAAATTTCTTTTGCACAAATCTGCGCCATTTATCATTGTACTCATACGAGACTCTCAGTACCTTTCAGTTAGTCAGTCACGAGTGTTACCACTGAATATTGGCTATTTTGACTTTGTTTGTGTTCTACTAAGTATGTACAATTTGTCGCTTGGGGTATGACAAGACCCCACGACGCATTTTACTATACGATAAAAAATGAGCACAAACTTTTTTCGCATTTCCAGGCGGATTATTATATCAAATAGTCAAAATTTGCTACTCTATTAGAGAAACAGCATGTATTGATAAAATGCTTCTTGGATTCCATGGACGATGCAGATATCTGCTTAATGCTTAAATACTATATACGCTGGAAAAGGTAGTGATGGGATGGGGCTGTCGCCTAAGGAAAGGAAACTGCAGATACCATCACAAAGTGTAATACAACTCGCTAAACCTATTGAAGGTAGTTGCAGAAATATCACAGCTGACAATTATTTCAGTTCAGTACAAGTTGTTGACGAACTAATTAAACTAAAAATTACTTATGTTGGAACAATGAGGAAAAATAAAAGAGAAATACCTTAAGAGCTTTTGTCGCATAAAAACAGTAAAGAGGGATCAACCGAATAGAGGCTCACAAAGGGAAAACCCCTTGTTTCATATAATATTTGACTTTTTGAAAAGCCTGGCCCAACAATTATGTGAGTCGTATTTAAATGAAAAGCTAATCAATACAAGACTGCCAAGAGAGCTTAGAGTGGCTATTGGCCGCATTCTTAACAAACCTGTAAATCCTGAAAATCAGAAGGAAGGTCCTGCAAAAAGGAAAAGATGTGCACTATGTCCTCGTTAATATGACAAAAAGACAGATGTTTGTTGTGTATATTATAGTCGACCTATTTGTGTCAGCTGCAGGCGACCGATTTGCTCCGAATGTGTGGATCACTAAAAATTTTCTTATATTCCGTCGTTGTGAAATCTAATCAATTAAAGATTATCTGATATTTTCATCGTTTTATTGTCTATATTAATATCTCAACCTTTTGCATTTAACGAGTTTTGAACCAGAAAATCAGTTTTTACAATGTTTGTTAACGAAAAATAACTATACTATAAAAAGACGTCCAAAAGAGGAGGACACGTTAATATTCTCATTATCCGACTATTATCTTCAATTTGTAAACATTAATCAGTCATTATCATTTGAATATAATTAATTAAGCTGACCGACTTAATTCAATGATAATACTATTTTACAAAAAACTAATATAGTATAATATTAGTTGGGGTACGTCAATACCCCACAACACCACTTATTTCATAGAAAGTTCACCACACCGACTGAGGGTTAAAATCAATCGGGAGAGTCACCTCGTAATTATACTGTGCGCGAATTACGTCCACAAGTCGCAGTCAACGAAAATCAGCTGTTCAGCCTGTTATAGCACTGCCATCTTTACTCTCAGGCCGGAGTGTCAGCTGATTATCAAAGCACTAACGACATGACAAGCAGTCAACCAAGTGTGAACTCGCGCGGTCGGCCGGTAAATTTTCGCGATATTTGTTCGTAAAAGTGAGTTAAGTGTCGGGATTTTAAGTGAAAATAAAAGAAGTGGCTATCAGTGCCGTGTGAAAGTGAAAAAAACGTGAAGTACCGGGAAATATCGAGTAAAATGGTTTATTGAAAAGTGCGAGGTTAGGAAAGTGCGACACGGGAAATTTCGCATTTTTCTTTAATTTTCCGGCAATTTGGCTAGTGTGAATCGTTCAGCACTATCATGGGACGAATCCTCGGGCCGGTGAGTTCAGTGGAAACTCCCGAAAGTGCCCCAAAAAGTAAATTCAAAGTGGTTGTCAAATGACAACATTACAGGTGAGTTCCAGCCTTTTCATCGGAATTCATAGGGTAATTATATGTTTTTTGTTGCGCTAAAACCTTAGTGGATTGATGCGCCCCAAAATGCGGATTTTGACCACGATATTGACGAACCGGATGAAAGTTTCACCGCCAGGCATCTAGTCCTGTCAGCTGCAGTGAAACTTTCGTCTGGCTCGTCAACAACGCGTGCAAGACCCGTATTTTGGGGCGCATCAATCCACTAAAATTTTAGCACAACAAAAAACGTATACTTACCCTATGAATTCCGATGAAAAGGCCAAAATCACTTGTAATGTTGTCATTTGACAGCCACTTTGAATTCACTTTTTGGAGCACTTCCGGGAGTTTCCGCTGAACCCACCGGCCCAAGGATTCGTCCCATGGTAGTGCTGCACCATTCACACTAGCCAAATTGGCGGAAAATTAACGAAAAATGCGAAATTTTCCGTGTTGCATTTTCATAACCACACTTATGTCTCGCGCACTTTCGAGCAGTTCATTTTGGTCGGAAGTTCGCGGCACCTTGCGTTTTTTTCACTTTTAAATATCAGTGATAAGCACTACTTTCAATTGCACTTAAAATCGCGACACTAAAATCACTTTTTCGCACGAAAATCGCCAGATTTCAAGAGGTCGACTGCACGCGTTCTTCACTTTGTTTACATATGGTTCACTGCTTGTCATGACGTCATTACTTTGACACTCCGGCCTGAGAATAAAGATGGCGGTGGTTATAGTCAAATCTCTTGTTCGCGTTCTTTTGACACATTTGAGCTGTGAGAAACTGGCTTTCTAACTTGAAACACTTTTTTGAATCAAGAATAGAAACATGCACTTCCAAGCGCATAACAGTAACTTACAACAAAACAAATGATCACCCATAGTTTTAAAACACATGCATATTGTGAATTTACACTTCGCGGCTCGTTGATTGCGACAAAGTTGAACTCGTCTCAACTTTTGCGACGTGAGCGACGTGTTGTTCGCGCTACTTATCGCCATTTGAAATACATTGGTTCAACTTTATTTGACAGCAGGAGCCGCGTTGTTCGCGCATACGAGTACTATAATTCAGCCATCAGATACAAAACAACAACTGTTTATGTTGAACTGAACGTCAGAACATGTTCGTTCGAGCAAATTCGATTAGTGTTGTCAGATCGCAATAGCTTCAAGCGCTGTCAATTCGAAGCGGCAAAATGTTGAATTAGCGGCATGTCGCTGTTCCTCGACATAGAGGGTGCTTTCAACAACGTCAGCATCGAATCTATTCACGACGCCTTATCAGATTTGGGAGTAGAGGCAGGGATCGGCAGATGGATAGTGACTCTGCTAAGATCTAGGATTATTCATGCAAACTTGGGGATGCAGCCATCTAACCAGATTTGTATGCAGAGGGACACTTCAGGGAGGCGTCATCTCTCCACTTGTGGCCATACTCACAAGGCTCTTGACAAGGAAGGGATTAAAATAGTCGCGTACGCGGATGATATGGCAATAGTAGTTGCAGGAATGTGCCTCTCCGTGATAAGGGAAAGGAAAGGGCTCTGGATATGGTGAGCGACTGGGCCACAAGCTGCATCGCTTTCTATGCCTGTAAGAAAACCTTCGGGAAAAGATGATCCTCCGAATGTCCGATTTGTATTGTATTTTTCATTATATTGCCAGCAATTTCGTGAATGATGAATGGGACTAACTAATCCTCGGACCAGTGAATTTAACGGAAACCCCGGAAGTGCTCCAAGAAGGTACTAGCTAGCTATACGAGAGCTGCTCAGCGCTGGCGTTTTAGGAACGCTTCTCCCGGGTGATTAATTTTATTTCCTTTTTTCCTCTCTTCTCTGCGCGTACACCCTTGGCACGAACCCAAAATTCTTCTTCCAAGAATTAGCCAAAGAAAACCCAGTATTTAGCACTCAATTTAGTGACATCTGTGAAAATTATCATTTCGGAGTGGTGGTTCCCGTCTTTGACAAAAATTAATTTTTATATTCCTAATAGAAGCTTTGGTTTGCGTCTTAGCTTACGTAGACTTCGTTCGGTTAACTGACTGCAATCATGCGGCGAATGCGTGCATATTCTATTTATCCAAGACACACACACAGTCGATGCCGCTACTGCTTTTACTGCTGCCGGCAATGAAATTCTGGCACTAGCCAAGACACGCAAAAAAACATCGAAAAAGCGTCGACCAGGAATGTACCGTGGGCTTTAAATTAGCCACGTTTATACCGCGGAACTAAAAGAGGTACAAGGTCGCATCTGGGATAGTACTAATTCGTTATGTGTTTATACGACCGGTATGGCAAATGTCAGATGTTGGGTTTAAAGAGAATTTTAGGAATGTAAAAGCGCTTTAATATGACTGACTCCAACAAAACATAAACACCGACGAAAACAACCGTCAACAACGGAAACGCAAACCTAATTATACATCAAACGTTTTAATCAATACGACCAAGTTTTCCACAATTGTTATCGAGTTATTCTGCGGAAATGAAAAATTCAAAATTGGCACCTTTTATCGTTCCCCATCGAATTCTGAAATTGAATTCATTGATCACCTTGATATTCTATATTCTTGATATTCCATTCAAGTTTGATCACTATCGCTGATACAAATATTGATACACTGGCAAAAGACTATTATTCAAATGTTTATATGGAAACTCTTCAATCTAATGATGCCTTCTTGATAAATTATGAATTACCTACCCGTATCAGCCCTACACGGCGATCACTTTTAGATCATAAATAAATAACTGGCGCAACAGTCCAATTTGAACCACGGCCTCGAGATGAGTTAGCATCATCTCATTTTCTAGATCGTGACGGTTTTTTTGTGCAGAGGTATGTGATCAGCAACACGCTCAACCGAGTTATTTACCCCATAATGGGTACTCATTTAACAGCTGAGTGGGCTCATAGTCCGACACGAAAATCCCCGGAATCGAACCGGCCGGCGCCCAGTGCGTTGAAGGCGAACGTGCTAACCGTTGCGCCATCCGGACTACTTTTAGATCATATTGTAACTAATAATTTCGATATCAAAAAAAGAATTCAATTTACATACTCAGATTGGCCTCAATTAGATCACAAAGTGATAAATGTATCGATTGAGAAATGTATCGTGCAAAAGGCTAAGCCCATTAAAGTGAACATCAAGTGCCTTGATCATCATCATCATCGTGGCGCGACAGCCCGACGTCGGGCCTTGGCCGCCTGGATCATTGTCCTCCAATTATCTCGGTCACGTGACCGCGTCCTCCAATTTTGGGAGCCCAGCAGCTGCGCGGCGTCCACACCTACTGAGCTCTCCCAACGAGATCTCGGTCGTCCTCGCAGTCTCGCTCCGTCGACTCGTTCTGCATTCATTACTCTCTTAGGCATGCGATCATCGTCCATTCTTTGTACATGCCCTGCCCATTGAAGTCGTTGTAGTTTGACGATTTTCGAGACTTGCAGCTCATCGTACATTTCATACAACTCATGGTTGTACCGGATGCGCCATCCATCTCGATCGCAAACAGCCCCGAAAATTCGCCGTAGAACCTTACGTTCGAAAGTGTCTAGCATGTTTTCGGAGGCTTGAGTTAGGGTCCATGCTTCGCAGCCATAGCATAGCACTGGTCGTATAATGGTTTTGTACACGCGGAGCTTCGTGTTTCTGTGCACATGTTTTGATTTCATTATGGGGAGAACCGAGAAAAAAGTCTTATTAGCTAACTGTATCCGTCGCTTGATTTCGTCAGTTTCGTTGGCGTCCCTTGACAGGTTGCAACCCAGGTAGATGAAGTTGTTCACGAACTCAATGTTGAGGTCCCCCACGTTGATGCTCGGTTGTGCAGGTGTCCTTGTCACCGATTGCATCATTATTTTAGTTTTACCCTCGTTAATACGTAATCCAACTTCCTTTGCAGCGGTATCGAGCGTGTGCAGAAGTTCTTCTGCGTCAGCCAATCTTCGGGACATGATGTTGATGTTGTCGGCGTACGCTGCTAATTGTGTCGACTTGATGAGTAGCGTCGTGCTGTTGTCCATATTCATGGCCCGAATAACGTATTCCAGTGCTAGGTTGAAGAGCGTCGGTGCCAGTCCATCGCCCTGTTTCAAACCAGTGCGTGTTTCAAATAGATCAGTAAGTCTATTATGGATCCTGACTTGTGAGACGGAGTTGGTCATCGTCATCTTTGTCAGTCGCACTAATTTTGCTGGTATACCAAATTGCAGCATGATGTTGTACAGTAATCCACGATCGATACTGTCGTATGCCTGCTTGAAGTCGACAAAGATTTGGTATACGTTTACGTTGTATTCCCAGCACCTCTGGAGTATCAGTTTAACTGAGAAGAGCTGATCGGTTGTGGAGCGACCAGGTCTGAAACCGCTTTGATATTCGCCAATGACTCGTTCTGGGTACGGTTTTATTCTATTTTCCAGAATTTTCGTCAAAATTTTATAGGACGTACAAACTAGTGCTTCTGCGCCAATCGTCTGGGATCTCCTCGTTCTCCCATTCTCGCAGGAGTAACTGATGTATGGCATCAACTAGACTCGTTCCACCGAATCTTAGCAGTTCAGCTGGAATCTCGTCAGCGCCCGGCGCTTTATTTCGTTTTAGTGACCGCAACGCGAGATCAACTTCCTCTACTTTCGGGGGTTGAATGGGTGGGCCTAGATCAACAATATCGTCGAGAGCTTCCTGTGTGGGGATGTTAGATGGTCGGTTTAGAAGCTCTTCAAAATAAGAGGCCCATCGCTTGTTAATACCATCGGTGTCGCTGATGATGTTTCCATCCTTGTCCTTACAAAGGCTAGTCCTGGCTTGGTAGCCGTTCTTAATTGTATTTACTAGTTTGTACGCTTGTTTGGTGTTCCTATTAGCTAAGTTTTCGTTTATGTTCAGCAACTGCTCGTCAAAGTATTTACGTTTCTTACGTCTAATTATTCTATTCGATATTCGCCGTAGCTCGTCATATTTTTCTCTTCTGGCTCTGGTTCCTCGTTGAATCCATTGTCTGTAGGCCTCGTTTTTCGCGTCAAGTGAATTTTTGCATTCTTCGTCGAACCAGTAATTTCGCGCTCGCCGGGCTTTATATCCCACGACCTTCTCTGCGACATCCTTGATGGTACCCTTGAGTTCTTCCGAGAACCCATGGACGCCTGTGTTGCTGATGTTGTGTAGCATAGGTGATAGTTTTTCCTCAAGGGCGGTAGTATACGCCACCGCTGTAGCATCACTTAAGAGCTTATCAACCGTAAAGATTTTGGGAGGGCTGATTCTTGACTGGTGCACTGAGGAAATTCTACATCTGAAGGTCGTCTTCACCAAGTGATGATCTGAGTCGCAGTTTGCTCCTCGATAGGAGCGGACATCCATGACACTAGACGCCCATCTCCTGCAAATGAGGACGTGGTCAATTTGGTTGACGGTATGTGCGTCTGGAGACTTCCAGGTCTGCTTGTGAATGCGTCGATGCGGGAAACACGTAGAGCTTACCACTAGATTCCTGCTGCAGGCGAAGTCGATAAGTCGCTGGCCGTTATCGTTACATTCTTCATGGAGGCTGTGGCCTCCAGAGGTCCCCCAATGCCAACTTTCATTCCCGACTTTCGCGTTAAAGTCTCCCAGCAGCAATTTGACGTCGTTTGTTGGAAGTGAGTCGAAGAGAGTTTCAAGGCGGGCGTAGAACTCGTCTTTTACTGCGTCTTCTTTAACTTCAGTGGGGGCATGCACATTGATGAGCCAGAGATTGAAGAATCGAGTCTTGATGCGAATCGCACACAGCCGTTCATTTATGGGTTTGAAGTCAGTAATATGCGGTTTGAGGTGATTGTTCACTATAAATGCTACTCCAAACTCCTTGCGGCCCGATGGTTTGCCACTTGTAAAAATTGTGTGCGATTTCTTGTCATTAATCTCGCTGCTAAACCAATTTGTTTCCTGGACTGCAGTAATGCTCAGTTTGTACTTTTCGACCTGTTGAAGGAGGGCCTTCTCGGCCCCCGGTTTGTTCAGGGAGCGTACATTCCAGGATCCGAAAGAATAATCCTTTATTCGTTTGCGTGGTCGTCGTTGTTGATCCGTCCAATCCGAGGCTTTTGTTCCAGGTTTCTTGACATGGAGTGGTTTTTACAAGGACGAGTTGTCAGCACGTCGCTTAACCCCATTCAGGGGATGGCCTCGGAGATAGCTGCTTCAGATGGTTTAATAAACGTGCTGGAGCCCACACAACTATGTAGCAGGTCCAACTACGCAAGTCATTCCATCCTACTAGACCTGAGACGTTTAGGTGTTCGTCAGCCATTCAGGCTACAGCTATCTGCCTTTTCCAAACTGTCTTATCGCTAAGACATTGGCCGTCAGCGAATTGATACACTGCCGTTACCAGGGGGCGCCCACGCGGAGGACTATGGAAAAGGTTTTTGCCCCCCCCCCCCTTGATCAATATGTGTTTAAATGCCTAATTAGTGATTTTCTTGATATCATCATTGAGGCCAAGGAAGCAGCAACAACAGTTAAGGCAATTCGAGTTAGACAAGACACCTGGATAAATAAATCTGTGATTGATGCATCCAAAAACAAGAGAAAGTCTTATAAACTTTATGTGAATAACCCTAACAAGATTGCTTATAAAAACAATTATGTCAGAGCAAAAAATTTATGTAACAAACTCACTAAGGAAGCTAAGGCAAACTACTTCTCCCGGAAGGTAGAACATGCAAACGGTGATTCGCGTAAGCTCTGGCAAATTATAAACAATGCTACATCTAGGAAAAATTCGTCTGCAACAAAACGTATAGTCGAAATAAAAACTGCTGATGCTACAATAAACGATGTTAATAAAATCACGAATACGTCGAACAAATATTTTGCTAACATTGGACGCAACATAGTCGGCAATCTGCCACTTCCCATAGAAGATTCACCAATCCATCACCACCAAGAGTCAACATTACAAGAAATATCAGCGACAAACGAGACAGAAATAATTGAAATAATCGAGAGTTTAAAGCCACACACAGCACCAGGACCCGACAATATTACAGTTGATGACTTAAAAATTATAAAGGATATAATTGCTCGTCCTATGTCCAACTTGATTAATAGATATCTATCTCATGGTACATTTCCGAGCGATCTGAAACGATCAATTATTATACCTGTGCACAAAGGTGGAGATCATAATGACTTAAACAACTACAGGCCAATTGCCTTGATGAACGCTACAAGTAAGATTTTCGAAAAAGTCATATACAGGCGAATATCTAAGTACGTCAACGACAGCAATATTCTAGATTCTAATCAATTTGGGTTTCAAACCAAAAGCAGTACCACTAGCGCCTTGACAGATGCAATCGCCTATATAAATAATGAAATGGATAAAGGTCATTATGTTGCAGCAGTCTTTATTGATTTGCGCAAAGCCTTTGACGCTATGAACCATGACGTTTTATTAGAAAGATTGCGGCATTACGGAATAACTTCGAAAGCTCATAATATTATTCGAACCTACCTTCGCGACAGAATCTTAATCACAAAAAATTTCAACGTGCTGAGCAACCCAGAATCAACTAACATCGGAGTACCCCAGGGTTCTATACTGGGTCCTCTGCTATTTCTTTTACATGTCAACTCAATTAAGGATATTGGACTTAAAGCAAAAACCGTAATGTTCGCAGATGACACTCTACTGCTGTATTTGCACGACAATCCATCGATCCTACAGAATGTAGTGAATGTGGACCTCAACACATATTCAGAATGGTTGCTCAACAGTAAATTAGTGATTAATATTGCAAAGACTAAATATATGCTTTATTATCAAAAAAATAAACCTTCAGTAGACTTGCGAATTTCTATTAGAGACCACCCAATTGACAGAGTCGATCACATGGCATATCTTGGAATGATAATGGACGACAAGCTGAAGTGGGACCTTCATATAAATTCGCTAGCTCAAAAACTAACTCCCATTGTTGGTGTGGTAAATCGATGCAACTTTCTACCACTAAAAACAAAACAACTTATATTCAATGCTTTCCTTCTGTCAAGAATTTATTACGGACTTCTCATATCAGACATCCCAACGTAACATCGATAGAATTAGCCGAATTATGACGAAAGCTATTAAAATTATTCATCATATTCCTGCTCGGACGTCAACACATATAGTATATAGCACAACAAACTCACTATCTATTCGACAATTGATACTAATGGAAAGAGGGAAATTTGCCTATAAAGTTAAGATGGGGCTAATAAAAACTAACGTCACACTACGCAGAGTGAACGAAATTCTCTCTTATCCTGTGAGAACTGCAGACAATTATTCCCTTCCGATCCCAAGAACTGAGCGTTTACGAACGGATCCTGTTATGCAAGCAGTGCACTATTTTAACAGCCTACCAGCGAACATCAAATCATTGGAGAATTTTTCATCTTTCAAATCAATGCTGAAGTCACATATTCAGTCAACTTCAATAACATGATATTGAAATCTACCAACTGATACGTATTAAAGCAACAGATAATATGGACATATAACATCAAAATTGAATTTTTAAAAAGTATCATCCCTTATACCAACTAATAGTTGTCTGGGAGATACTGGAGATACTTAAAGCATAGAATGATAGCACTACGTGAAATGACTATAATTGATATTAAGAAAACGTGAGCAAAAATGGATTAAAGGAGTTTTTTTTTTTTTTGAGCATTGGAATCTTTTTTCTTTTTTTTACCTCAATAGATGCTCATAGGTCAACGATACAATGTTGTTACAAAGTTACAACAGTAGTGCGCCGTGATAAAGTGGAAAGGAGTAGAGAGGAGGATAAAAAAAAATCCCAATTTTTTTAGTCCGGTACCGCATCGCAAGAGCTAGGAGCTAGTCCAATCAACTAATCCGATATGTTTACATCGTGATGAGTCTGCTGGGAATAAGATAAGATAGAATAGTCGAGCTACTATCCAAGCAGGAAGGCACTGCGACCATAAAAGGTCTATTGTGCCGTAGCCCATTAATGCAAAAGATCGTTCACCTTTCTAATAAAGGGCAGTACATAAGTCTTTTGCAGGAATCAACCTGAAGTCTGCAGTGCTAATAGTAGCCTGTCCGAGGAGTGACATCCTAAAACGCGCGATGGTGGGACATTCGCACAAGATGTGTTTGGTTGTTTCCATGTCCTCCAGACAGAGACGGCATTCAGTCTCGCTGGACAGACCCATCTTGTTCAGGTGATATCTGACCAGGTGATGGCCAGATAAGTATCCCGCTAGGAGTCTTAGGTGGGTTCTACTCATTTGAGTGGTACCCTTGTGAATGAAGGGCAATATAAGCTCCTTTGATTGACGTAGCCCTGGAAGGTTATTCCAGTACTGATGACGCAATAGCGCAAACCAATCTGTGATCCGCAGCTTGGTCAAAGCCAGCCCAAAGCCACAGTAAGGCTCAGGTCCATGAAAACGACTGGATGATCCTTGTCTAGCAAGTTCATCCGCAGCCTCGTTCCCCTCAATGCCCTGGTGGCCTGGGCACCAAACACAAGAAGACTCGGTTTTTGGTTGCCAACAGTTGAAAGAGATTGTAACACTCCTTCACCTCTTTCACATTGTTTTTAATCGATTGTGCTTTATTGATAATACTATATTTTCTTGCAGGCTGATAAAGTGCGCACGTTGAAACCATCATCCGGTGCCGATGTCTGGAAACCCAAAGTCGAGAATCTTCTCAAACTGAAGAAGGTACTGACCACAATGACAGGCGTTGCTCCTCCTGCAGCACTAACCGCCGTCGGCAAGGGCAAGAAAAAGTCATGATACAACATCACATTCGTCTCGACCCTCTTCAATTCAAATATTAAATTCAATTGAAACGAAACGGAAAACTATTTATTAAAGACTTCTACTGTCCAGTGGAAAGGATTTTGTACTCTTCATTCTTCTTTTTTTTTTCTAAAAAAAATTGCATTTATTTGAAAAGTCAATGCTTTTGACATTTCCACATTTGCGTTATGTTTTCAGTTTGTTTACAAATGCCGTGACGCACAGCTGTCAATTTCAATAGCCCAGTATACGCGATTTTCTGATGGCCCATCGAAGACAATTGTGTGGACGGACAATATTTGAAAATATTTGAATTGACATTTGGTGTGTGATGGCGGCCATCAAAGTCACCATCGCGATGGGCCACTGTCTGTAGCAGACATTACAGATCTGTTCAATGTATTGTAATGTTTCCTCTGTTGAGCGAAACCAGAACGAAACCAAAGCAGGTTCGTTAGATATTCTTGTGCTGAATAATGAAACACTTCGATTGAAAAACACACACACTTTATTTACAAAACGAACTACACACGCGTACTAACAACAAACGTTAAAACATCAAACTAGCTCGAACTACCTACCTATATATTCGTTAACGACAACCTTTCCGCTTTATAGCGATCTTTGAATATATAGCCATGGAATGAGCTTATCCTGTTAGTCACTGGCTCCAACATTTGGCGAATAAGTCGATAGCCAGCCTACTCGGTTGTTGTTTGATATTGACATATTTTGACTGTTCTCTCGAATTGTGCATAAATAAAGGTCAATTCTTATCAGATTATCGACAGTCAGCCTACTCAGTTGGCGTTCCGGTATTGACATAATGTTGACCGCGATGTCGAATTGTGCATAAGCAAACGTCAATTCTTGTCAATATTTAAATTTCATAATTACTAAACGGTCTACTGAGTTAGCTGACTGTCGACCACATGTCGACTTAGTACCCAGATTTTGGAGCCACTGTTTCTATGGAGACATACAGGACAAGCTCATTCCATGGCTATATATTCAAAGATAGCGATCCAACCGCCACTGAGTGTCGAGTCTGACTACTTCTCTCCTCCTTCGGTGACATCTGCCTTTTATATTTGGGAATCCATGCTTTCGTCAATTAGCGAAGACTCTAGATTTTTCGAGATGTTCGAGTCTCGGGTTTCACTACTCAACGAAGATTCGAGAATCCGCTTCATTATCAACTATAGATGGCTCGAGAATCGGCTAGTTTCCAGTCAGCTGATACTTGTTATCGATCATTCGACACTAAGCTTTACCATAGTCTCGAACCTTCTCCAAACAGAACCATTAGGCGCGTTTTTTCAAGATCCACATAGAGCAGAGCAGGTTAAGACCACACAATTACACTAACAATTTGATCTGAGTTGCTCTCGATAGAACGTTAGTGCAGGATTTCTACTCTGTTAAATAGTTCCACATTTGAAATGCCGGCGGCGCAGGTGTCGAAATTTTAGAACAGTTTACAGTTTGGGAAGCACATAAAGTTCATTTCCTCTCAATAAAATGTCCGTTTTGTGTAATTATTTGGAATAGTAAACAAACAAAATAATTTTACTGCCTAAAGGAAATTTGTCCGATTGTGTATGTACTAAGGATTTAACTACTCTCTTGAAATTTGAGTTGACATTTGAATTCTAACTAAACCAAGATACACTCCTTTAGCAAACACAAAAGCTTACTCCGTTAAATTGCTCTGGATCGTTTTTTTCGTCGCTTAACGTGTTCTGCTCTGCTCTGTACGAAAAAAACGCGCCTATTGATAATGAAGCGGATTCTCGAACCTTCGTTAAGTAGTGGAAACCCGAACATCTCGAAAAATCTAGTCTTCGCTGATTGACGAATGCAACTATAAAAGGCAGATGTCACCGAAGGAGGGAAGAAGTAGTCGGACTCGACACTCAGTGGCGGTTGGATCGCTATAGTGCCGTCGATATATTAAAGCTGGTTTGACGTTTTGACGTTGGTTGTTAGTACGCGTGTGTAGTTAGTTTTGTAAATAAAGTGTGTGTTTTTCAATCGAAGTGTTTTCATTATTCAGCACAAGAATATCTAACGAACCTGGTTTCGTTTTGGTTTCGCTCAGCAGAGGAAACATTACAGTATATCTATGGGTTTGACAGGCATATAACCCCTCCTGTTGTAAGTTCGATACTCAAAGTTTGGTAAACAATGGAATTGCGGAAAGCAGATACAAAACCATCTATATTCAAAGCCTGAAAGCAGACCTGGTCACGCACACAACAATAGCTCAAACGAGTAGGGCTGATTCGATTCAAGTAAATACAAGTAAGATATCGATACTTTGGCTTCCTATCCAAGTACATTTGGTATCGATACATTTAGCTCAAGTACTGAGTAGGTATCGAATAAAAGTACTTGGATCGAATCAAAGTACTTGAATCGGATTAAACTACCTACAAGCTACAAACCACATTTCTACTGCTTCTCCTACTCTATTCTTCCTCATGTTTATTGTAAGTGATTGAGACTACGGGCTACGCCACACCGTTGCCATATCCCATGTCATCCAGCCGCCATCCATTGCATTGTATGATGGGTATGGATATGGCTTGACCGGTTTGACCAGTTTGACACACGTTACACGTATACACTCATCACTTCCTCATTTCCATTGGAATTTGGAAACGAAAACGACATGTGCTCTACGCTATGTATGTAATTAAGGCTCTAAAAAGGACAGTACGCTCGCGGCCATTTTGTTGACATAGAATGGAGATTTGTGCCCATCGAATGGACATATGAGAGAGAGAGAAAGCACTAATGTTGTTAACTGGGAGCTGTCATTTTTACATGCCTGTGACTCTTCATTTGTTGGCAACAAAATGGCGTCGAGTGTACCTTCATTTTCAGTGCTCTAATGTAATGTGACGAGGGTAAGGTGAAAAGTTTTCGGACTGACAAGACGGCGATTTTCAGTTAAAAAAAATGATTTTATTTTTCTATTTTACATAATCTCCCTTGACTTCAATACACTTGGTCCAGCGTTTCTGCAACATCAGTATTCCTTCCCGAAAGTGAGAGTCGGGAAGGCTGTGAAAATATTCATGTACGCTATGGCCCTCTCAACTTCTTATTTGGATGCGAAGCGCTTCCCAGAAACAAATTTCTTGAAGTTTGGGAACAGATGGAAGTCTGAGGGTGCCAAATCAGGAATATAGGGGGGATGGTCGAGCAAATCGTACCCCAAATCCCGTAGTTTTCCCATCGGCAACACACACTTTTGTACAGGTGCGTTCTCCTGGTGAAAGATGATTTTTTTCTTCTTCAAGCCAGGCCTCTTCTCGCGAATTTTGGCATCCAGCTGTTCAAGAAGTTCGGAGTAATATTCGCCTGTTATTGTTCTACATTTTTCCCTTTCGCATCCCAAAACACGCTGGCCATGACCTTTGTGGCAGATGCGATGAGATCGACTTCGCTTTCTGTGGCGCTGAACCATCGGCTTCGACTGCTGTTTCATTTCTGGCGTGTAGTGGATGAGACTTGATCCACGGTGACAAATCTCCGCACAAAATCGGTCGGATCCCGATTGAATTGGTGCAAAGGTTGCTGCGAAAATCGTTTGCGCATTTGCTTTTGATCGGCATTCAGCACATGCGGCACCCATCTTGCGCAGAGCCTTCGCATCTCTAATTCTTTGTGCAAGATGTTTCGCACCCTTCGTTCTTCCGATATCCCCACAGCCTCAGCAATATCACTCACTTTCATTTTTATGACCGCACGATATTCAAGTTTCTCCATTTGAACGAAAAACACGTAAGACGTCTACTGCAAAAATTCGTGTAAACAAACTACTTGAGATAACAAGTTGAAACTTGTCATACGAACTAATGATACGTGCACCTAGGCAGGAAACATAAATTTTTGCTGATTGTAACGGTATGTCTGTGTCAGGCTCAGAACTTTTCATCTTACCCTCGTACGACTGGTTTTTGTTCGCACATAATTTCATTTATCCATTTTCGGCTTTTCTTTTAGTGTTCAGGAATACAAAAACAAAAATATTGAGCTCTTCCAGTTTCATCTGTAGTAACTTTTAAAAAAGGACTCATTCGATTCGAGTAGGTATCGATGCTTTTGATTCAATACCAAGTAGGTACCGATACCTTTTGCCCGAAGTACTTGCAAGTACTTGGTATCGATACCCTGGGGGTATCGAATCAGCACTACAAACGAGGCCGATGTCAGTCGAAAATTTGTATGGCGGTGTATGGACCCAGCGCCATCTAGATATACAAGCCTGCGCTCAGCTGGTTTTTATGGCTAAATTACGCAATTATTTCCTGTGATGACGCCATCGTATCCACAATCCAGTGGTCGGCGACTGATGGCGGCGAGTCCCCGGTATTTGTGCGTTTCGTGTTTAGTTTTCGTTTTCCGCGTTCAGTATTTATTTGTTAGTAAAATTTCATCTAGTGATCCGGGAAAGCAAACACGTGCGTGAGTCGTGCAGTCAAAAGATGTATTTTGTCAAGTGTGAACTGTTCCACGATGCTCTGCGACTGATCCCCGGGGCTGCGGCTTCGACCAAATCGGTGCAAGTGTCCAGAAAGTGTGTTTTTAGAGGACTAAAATGCCGTCTGGCGCAATTCCAATTGTAAACATATGTCGTGCCGAGGACATCGTCGTGTGAAGTCACTGCCTTGGCATTTTGAAAGGAGGCCGACTCACACACTCTCAGCGACCTGCTTCCAGGCATTGTATGCAGATGGTTTTGTACCTATCCAATCGCAACTAATAGCCCCCATATACGATGCAATCCATCGTCAGATCGATCTGACGATACTTTGATCGTCAGATCGATCGCACAGTGTATGTGACTATCGTTGACAATTTCACTAAATCAAAATTTTATCTGCCGATTTTTTGGTGCGATTTTACTGCAATCCGTCGGTCTGACGATCGATTGGACGGTGTATGTGATAATCGTAAGTAAATTTCAAATTATCAAATTACTCAATTTTAATGGATCTGTAATGCAAATATAAAATATGTAGTATACGAAAATGCCTCAGAAATCCACACAGTTAACAAAAATCAATCTTGGTCATATGGGAGTGAATTATAATCTATATTTTTGAATTGTCATTCGTTGTCGCATCGCACGAAAATCGTACAGTGTATGTGCAGCGGAGATCGTCAGATATTTTGTGGCGATCCATCGTCAGATCGATCTGACGACGGATCGCACCGTCGTCGCGGGTCTAAATCAGATTGGACCCAATTTGACTTTCGAGCAGCTGTTCGGAATGCGTTAGACCCACAATACAGTAATATGTTGTACAAAGAAAAAAATAAAAATTTATAAAGAGAGAAAAACAAAAAGAAAATATTTAAAACAGAATAGAACATTAGAATTCAAAATCGAAATATATAAAATAATAAAATATAAGTTGAGTAACGCAAAGAAATCAAGTTAGAAATTCAATAAGAGAGAAAAAATAATAAGAAAATAAAGCATGCAAGAACAAATAATTCAAATAATGATTCAAACACAATACAATGTAATAATGTTAAATATCAGCTATTGATACTTTTAGCAGTAGGGTTTTTTAAAAAGCAGGAAAAGATGTGGTTAAAGGACCAAGCTCCAATCTGTCATAGTTAGTCATGATTCGAGGAAGTGGCGAGTTCTTGTAAACAGACAGCGAGGCCGTGGGAGGATCGAAAACGGAAGAAGTGCGAGTATTGTAGGAGGAATGTCTAAAGATAATATCATGTGAAAGCGATGAGCGTAATAACCCATTACATATTTTGTAGAGGAAACATTCGTCAAGGAAGATACGTCTTCTTTGGAGGGACATCAAGCTGAGAAAAGTAAGACGCTCAGGGTAAGAAATATAGGGAGCATTAAATTTAAATAGTAAGGAACGTGTAAATTGCCGTTGAACAGACTCTATCGCTTCAATAGAAACAGATGTTGACGGAGACCATACAACAGATGCATATTCCAAAATACTACGAACCAGTGAAATATACAGATTCACTGCGGTGCTAACAGATTTAAAATCTACGGAACAGCGAAGTACAAAGCCCGCTAACTTAGAAGCCCTGTTGATAATGGCAGAATAGTGGTCATTAAATCTAAGTTTAGAGTCAAAGACTACCCCAAGGTCCTTGATAGAGGTGACGCTCACAAGCGGAATAAAATTAATTTTGTAAGTAAGAGTAGCAGGAACGGATTTTAGGGAGTACACCATAACGGAGCACTTGGATATATTAAGAGGAAGGTCATTTGCACAGCACCAGGAATATAAAACATCAACGTCCGATTGTAGTGGTCATTAAATCTAAGTTTAGAGTCAAAGACTACCCCAAGGTCCTTGATAGAGGTGACGCTCACAAGCGGAATAAAATTAATTTTGTAAGCAAGAGTAGCAGGAACGGATTTTAGGGAGTACACCATAACGGAGCACTTGGATATATTAAGGTCATTTGCACAGCACCGGGAATATAAAACATCAACGTCCGATTGTAGGGATAATCAATCAATATCTGATGGACCTGATATTGAAGAGATAAGTTTACAATCATCAGCATATAACAAGGAGAGGCAATTAAGTAAAGAAGGCAGATCATTTATGAAAAAAGAAAATAGCAAAGGCCCTAGAACAGAGCCTTGTGGAACACCTGAGTGTGGACAAAAGGATGAGGAGACGGCGTTTTGAAATACAACGTTAGAGGAACGATCGAGAATGTAAGAAGAAAGCCAAGAAATCAGGTAAGGAGGAAAATCTAGATCTATCAGTTTGTCAAGTAAAATTTTATGATTAACTGAGTCAAAAGCTTTGGAAAAATCAGTATAAATAACGTGAACATCAAGGTGATTGTCAAACGATTTGGCGACAAAATTAACCAACTCCACTAAGTTGGTCCCAGTAGATTTAATTTTGCAGAAACCGTGTTGATTCGGACTAATGAGATGACCAAAGGAATCATAAATATAGTTGTAAACAATGCTTTCTAGAAGTTTGGAGCAAGCGGAAAGAAGTGATATAGGCCTGTAGTTGATAGCAAAAGTTGGGTCGCCATGCTTAGGAATGGGAACTGTAAGGGATGATTTCCACTGATATGGAAAAACTCCTTCTTGTATACTTTTATTAAATAAAATAGCAAGGGGAACAGAAATGGAGCTGGGCGTATGTTTTAGGAAAGTGAAAGAACAGTGAAAGATCCGAAGTACGTTTAAAGTGCTTATAGAGCTTAGAGAGCGTGCCCGGTTTTTTCTTCGAATCATTTTATAGATCAATGGAGTAAACCACACCGGACCTTTCCGGTGATTGGATTTACAAAAGGGTCATAAATTATGTTGTAGAGAATCGTGTAAAATCTATCAACAGAAGATTCGCAGTTAAGATGACCAAGGATGCAACTCCAATTGATTACGGACAGTTTCTGATTTATGGCCTCGTAATTGGCTTTACGGAATTTTAGCCGGCTAATATTTGAGTTCCACCGAGAGAGAGGAAGACTTATATTAAGTTCGTGCAATAACGCAGGATGGTACGGATCACACGGGACGTAGGCCAAGGTGGCACAGGAGGAGGCGAGGGAAGACAAAGGTAAGTTAATAAGGACAAGGTCTAGGACACGATTCATAAAGTTGTAAACAGAGTTAAACTGCAAAAGGTTACAGAAGTTCATGAATGAAGTTAAAGACAAAAGGATTGAAGACGACGAGGCAGCAGTTGGAAAGCCCGGGAAGTCAGGCCAGCTTATATTTGGGATATTAAAGTCCCCACAGATAATTATGGAAGATGCAGGCTCCAATATATTGCATATATCGGACAAATGCATAAAAAGACTGTCATAGGTAGCTAGGACAGAATTGCATGGAACATAAATATATGAGATTAGAAGAGATGAAGTAGAAGAGGTAGCAATTTTCACGGTGACACAGTCATATGGCTGATTGTCAGTCGTGGATAATAATGAACATTCAATATGATTTCTTACAGCAATTAGGACACCGACATCGCTCTAAAGGGCCATTTCCTCCTAATTGTAGCCGTCGCTTTCAGCCCAACGGGGCAAGTTTATGTGCGTTGGAGTGCATCCCTGTCTTAAAGTTGTTTGTATTGAGTTCCAATGCTTCTTTATCCCTATTCTTTGGTAGTGGTTCAACCGCCACAGGTGCGATCCGTCGTCAGATCGATCCGACGATGGATCGCCACAAAATATCTGACGATCTCTGCTGCACGTACATTGTACGATTTTCGTGCGATGCGACAACGAATGACAATTAAAACAATATAGATTATAATTCACTCCCAATATAACCAAAATTGATTTTTGTTAACTACATATTTGGATTTGTGAGGCATTTTCGTATACTACATATTTTTGCAGTACAGATCCATTAACACTCGCATACATCCCATCTCAATACCACGTCGTTACATATGGGAGTACCCGGGTACTCACATAGACTTTGTATGGAAATTCCGTAGAATTTGGTGTTGAAAAGAGGCAAATCAAGCGAATTTGGAATAAAAATAGGCGAAGCGTGAAGGGTTTTATACCTGTTATCATACTCTCAATACCTGTTATCATTGCCTCATTTTGATCTGCGGTGCATTTACCACTGTGAAATTAGTAGTAAAATTTGTTCGAATTTCACTGTTCCTATGAGAGGCATATGAAATAGTGGGCCGATTTCAACCAAATTTTAGAATATGGTTTGGTGGTAAATATAATTGAATGGTGTGAAATTTTGTAAAGATATGTTTAGAAAGAAAAAAAATTTTCTAACAAAAACTTGTTTTTGGAACGGTCGTTCCTATGACAGCTATACGATAGAGTAGTCCAATTTCAACAAAATTCGAGGATGTGATTTAGCGGCAAAAATTATTGAATAACATCAAATTTCAAAGTGATAGCTTTACAAATAAAAAAAAATTTTCTCACAAAGACTGACTTTTGGACCGGTCGTTCCGATGGTAGCTATATGACGTAGTGATCCGATTCCGTTGGTTCCGACATATATACTGCGTGCATATATATACTGCTTGCATATATATATACTGTGTCCATATATATATACTGCGTGCATATATACCTATATACTTCTTGCAAAATTTCAGCTGAGTAGCTTGAAAACTGAGAGACTAGTTTGCATAGAACCAGGCGTTTTTCGGAAATCAATTCCTCGTCCGAACTACCGAGGAAGTCGCCAGAATCGCCGGAATCGACGAGACTTCCTATGTAATGGTGACGTTCTTAGTCCGTCATACGTTGCCAACGAGCATGGCTAATATCATCCATTTCCAATTCTTTAGTCTTACACTCTCAATGATCAAGTCGAAATTGCATGGAAACCCTCGAATTAAAAAAATTTATGCGACAGGATTTTACCTAATCCTGACACAGGATGCGTAAGAGTCATAAACCTATTGCTTGAAGTATACCCTTTTTTATTGCAACTGCTAAATTTATAAATAAATAGTTTTTCTGGGTAAAACCCCATATAATATGAATGTGAGTACCCGGGTACTCATAAATATATCCGAGGGGTAACCAACAAAAAGTGAAAAAAAAAATGTATAAACAAAAATGCAAAATTGCTTGTGGATATGTTTCAGGTAAAACATAATAGTGATAGCTCATTAGGAAGATGGGGAGAATAAAAATTACAATAAGTGAAAAAAAACTAGCTTTTTATAGCTCATGAGTACCCGGGGTACTCAAATATGTATGCGAATGTTAAAATCACCAAAATCGGTCAAATTTCACAATTGAATAGTTTGATAATTTGACATTTAGGTACTTGCGATAATCACATACGCCGTCCCATCGATCGTCAGACCGACGGATTGCAGTAAAATCGCACCAATCGTCGTCAGATCGATCTGTGTATGTGCTTATCGTTGACGATTTTTTTGACAGCTCCATATAATTTTGATCAGCTGATATTTTGTGGCGATTCATCGGTCGGTCGATCGGGCGACGAATCTCATAATTTATGGCAGCTATAATGCCGGCACCACATTATGCGGGATTCGCCGAGTCACGAGCAAAAGCTCGCCAAGTGGCGAGCATCTTGTACGATCATTTTCTCGGGATTCGCCGAGTTGCAAGTAGTGTGGTTAGGTACAAGATGCTCGCCAATTGGCGAACTTTTGCTCGTGACTCGGCGAATCCCGCATAATGTGGTGCCGGCATAAGAAGCACATCCGCATACAAATATACTGCTAGTACGATAAAAATATTTATCCAATAAAACGCTCGAGCTAGATAAAATTAACCGAAGACAATTTTTTCTTTGTTTTTGTAATCTGTAGTGGTCGAAGAAAAAACATTGATTGGAAGGGTCACCGCCATTTTAACTAACAGGCCGCAGTGACAGCTGACTGTCAAAGCACCAACGACATGAGAAGCAGTCAACGATTTGTAAACACGTGCGGTCGCCCGGTGAAATTTCGCGATTTTTGTGCGTAAAGTGAGTTTGTTGCTGCGATTTCAAGTGCAAATAAAAGTAGTGGTTATCAGTGCCGTGTGGAAGTGAAAAACAGCTTGAAGTGACATGACCAAAATTGACTGTTGAAAAGTGCGAGGTTATGAAAGTGCGACACGGGAAATTTCGCATTTTTCGTTAGTTTGCCAGCAATTTGGGTAATGTGAATAGTGCGGAACTACTGGGACGAATCCTCGGGCCGGTGAATTCAACGGGAATTCCCGGAAGTGCCCCAAAAAGTGACTATGAAGTGGTTGTCAAATTACAACATTTTAGATAATTTCCGGACTTTTCATGGGAATTCATAGGGTAAGTACAGGTTTTTTTTGTGCTAATATTTTAATGGATTGATGCGCTCGAAAATACGGGTCTGGAACACGGTGTTGACGAGCCAGACGAAAGTTTCCTGCAGCTGACAGGACTAGATGCCTGGCGGTGAAATTTTCGTCTGGTTCGTCAACATCGTGGTCAAAATCCGCATTTCCGGACGTTTCACTTTACTAAAATATTAGCACATCAAAAAATGAAACCGGAATATAGAGGGCTACGCCCGCAATCCGAGGGCTTTGTAGCAAGCGCTTATTTTGGTATATAAATATCGGCTCGTTGCTCTTCTTGATACCACTTAGATGGACAAAAAAAAACATAATTAAAATGTCTTACCCACTTACATTTTACATGCCAATTCATATTACGTGATTGTAACGAAACTTAGAACATATTATTGCCTAAGCCCTAAGGTGTTGGTTATCGTTGGCCATCAGTACTTTTGACCTCAAACGTGTTTAAGGCATGCAGAGGTGTGCTAGCTGTAACTACAGAAATAAACTATTACTTACCTATTCTGAGAAGATGTACAGATTCCATTATTTTCCATTTTATATGCTATTCCGAACCCACCTTCCTGTAAGTTTTCATAATTCTAACAGTCTCGAGATGCCAGGGGGGGGGGGGGGGGCAAATTACGAACTAATATTTTTTCCTCCCCCACTATCCCCCTTTCTACAAATTTCAAGAAAATGCGAAAAAATGGAATGTACTCAACATTACCTTTCTCACGACACCTCACTATACCAGTCGATAAAAAAAAATTTGAGCTTAATTTTGCCTCTATGTGGACCCCTCCCCCCTTCCACTCGGTAAAGTTTGCCAATTACGACGCAGCGCCCCCAACCAATCTTTACCCTTTCAAAAATGATTAATCAAATAAATGTAATTCGCACTACGATTAACAACATGAAAGTAGTACTCACACAACACACCTAATGCCGGTAGGTGTATTTTTTGTGTGGATAGTGTCAAAATGCCTAACTTTAAATTAATGTACTATTATTTAATATTATATGATTATAATGAAACTTAGAAATGTTATTGCCTATGATGTTGGTTATCACTGGCCATCAATATTTTTGACCTCGGGTATGCTTATGGGATGCAGGGGTGTGCTAGCTGCAACTATAGAAATGTACTATTATTAACCTTTTTTGTTGAGATATCAAAATTCTACGATTTTCGGTTTTCTACACTAGTAAAATGCCGCCTTTCTGCAAATTTTCATATTTCTAAGTATAACGGTATCGAAATGCAAGGGGGGGGACAAACTCGGATCACATATTTTCCCCTCTATCTCTTTTCCCCTTTTTTCAAATTTGATGAAAATACCGGAAATGAAATGTACTCGGTGTTACCTTTCTCATGATACCCCACTTGCCTATACCAGATGAAAAAAAATTTTGACCTTAATTTCCCCTCTATGGAGACATCCCCTTAAAGTCAGCCTATTACAACGAATCGCTTTCTCCGGCGAATTATAATAATTCTACATACTCCCACAAAATTTCATGTATGTAGCTTCAGCCGTTCGTGAGATATTTCATGGACAGACGGACAGACGTACAGACGGACACACATTTGACCGATTTCATAAGGGTTTTGTTTTTAATACAAAACCCTAAAAACGTATACTTACCCTATGAATTGCGGTGAAAAGGACGGAAATTACCTGTAATAATGTCATTTGACAACCACTTTGCATTTACTTTTTGGGGCGCTTCCGGGAGTTTCCGCTGAGCTCACTGAGCTCATTTCACGCGATCTGTGTACTACCTTGAGTGAAATGCCAAACTTATGGATTTCACGAGGATGAAATTTTTTCTCGTGCCAAATGTACGAGAAAAATTTTCACTGACAGCTCAGCTGTCTCTGTCGGTGTTATTCAGGTTGTGTTTTCCCGGTGTTATTTATAGTTGGGCAATAGATCAGTTAACAAATTAGTCGTTTTAATGTTTGACATGTATCATTTCCCCGGTACACAGATCGAGTGAAAAGTGAAAAATTGGCATGTTCCACACATTTTTTTCCACGAGCCATTTTCCCGATGAAAAGTGCTGCTGTCAATTTTTTCATTTCACGCGATCTGAATACCAGCCTTAAATGCGAAATTTCCCGGTTCGCTTTTCCATAACCACACTTATGCCTTGCGCACTTTCAAGCAGTTCATTTTGGTCGGCAGTTCACGGCACATTGCGTTTTTTTTTTCAATTTCACATGTCACTGACAAGCACTACTTTTAATTGCACTTAAAATCGCGACAATGGTGCGTTTTCAAAACAAAACCGTGTCGGCACTGTTGCATGTATGACAGAGATGTAAAATGTTGCGCACCCGTAAGTGAGTGAGAGTCGACACTATTTCACTTTGAAAACGCAGCGTCCGAAAAGGACGAAAAAAAAATTTTTGTTTCGACATGTTGGGTGTCATATCACTGCCATCTTTACTCTCAGGCCTGAGTGTCAGCTGATTGCCAAAGCACTAACGACACGGCAAGCAGTCAACCATATGTGAACGCTTGCGGTCGCCCGGTAAAATTTCACGATTTTTATGCGTAAAGGCCGGTACTCAGATCGCGTGGAATGAAAAGTGCCGTGAAATCCCATACAAAATCGCAAAATTTTTCCCCGATGAAAACAGACGTGAAATTGTGTGAAAGTTAAATTTTCATTTCACGCGATCTGTGTACTGCCTTGAGTGAAATGTCAACTTTGTGGATTTCACGAGAATGAAATTTTTTCTCGTGCCAAATGTACGAGAAAAATTTTCACTGTCTCTGTTGGTGTCATTTAGGTTGTATTGTGTTTTCCCAGTGTTATGTATAATTGTGCGGTAGATTCATAGATTTAAATAGAACAGATCGGTAATAGTACTATCCCCACTCTGTGCTTCAGGTTATTTTCGAACCAAGCCGCGCATGCGCACTGCTACCCATTTGCACGCGGTCGCCATACGTTCGGTAAATGTCGTTACGCCATCGGCCACTCAGCCACAATTTTGACATTTACGAAGCATTTGGCCCCTCGCTCCCCGGGCCACTGGGCCAAATATTAATACGTGTAGTGCGCGTTTCACTGCGCAGGCGCGGATATGTCAGCCATAACTCGATATTCAAATTTTTACCCCCACTCTGTGCCTATTTCATATCTGTTTAATATATATCTATGGGTAGATTAGTGAACAAAGTAATCGATGTTAATGTTTCTTGCAGTGCTAATATTTCATTTCATCGGTACACAGATCGGGTGAAAAGTGAAAAAAATGATATGTTCCACGCAATCTTTTCCACGAGCCATTTTGCCGATGAAAAGTACTGCTGTCATTTTTTTCATTTCACGCGATCTGAATACCAGCCTTTAGGTCCTAACTAGATTGAACGCAGAATACAGCAGCAGCGGCAGAAGCAACAACAACAACCGGTAGATCTGTCGCGGTGACACAGCGGCGATGACAGATCTACCTGTTGTTGTTGTTGCTTCTGCCGCTGCTGCTGCATTCTGCGTTCAATCTGGTTGGGGCCTGAGGTCATCGCCGCTGTGTCACCGCGATAGATCTACTTGTTGTTGTTGTCGCTGCTGCTGCATTCTGCGTTCAATCTGGTTTGGCCCTAAAGGCTGGTATTCAGATCGCGTGAAATGAAAAAAAAAAACAGCACCACTTTTCATCGGCGAAATGGCTCATGGAAAAGAATGTGTGGAACATATCATTTTTTCACTTTTCACCCAATCTGTGTACCGCTGAAATGAAATATTATTATATTATAATACAATATGTTTACTATTGTAATTTATCGCTCAACTATAAATAACACCGGCAAAACACAACACAACCTGAATGACACCGACAGAGACAGCTGAGCTGTCAGTGAAAATTTTTCTCGTACATTTGGCACGAGAAAAAAATTCATCCTCGTGAAATCCACAAACTTGACATTTCACTCAAGGTAGTACACAGATCGCGTGAAATTAAATTTTACCTTCCACACAATTTCACGTCTGTTTTCATCGGGGAAGTGAGTTTAGTGTCGGAATTTCAAGTGCAATAGAAGTAGTGGCCACAGTGCCGTGTGGAAGTGAAAAAAAAACGTGAAGTGCCGGGAAATATCGAGCAAAATGGTAAGTTGAAAAAGGCGAGGTTAAGCCTGGTATTCAGATCGCGTGAAATTAAACAAGCTAGCCTTCGTTGTGTTTTGTGGTTCATTTGCCTTTTTGAAATTAGTAGTAAAACTTGTTCCGATTTCATTGTTCCTATAAGAGGTATATGAAATAGTGGGCCATTTCAACCAAATTTAGGAACGTGGCTTAGCAGTCAATACGATTGAATAATATGCAATTTCGTAAAGATACCTTCAGAAATAAAAAAGTTTTTCTGACAAAAACTTGCTTTTGGGACGGTCGTTCCTATGACAACTATATGATCGAGTAGTCCGCTTTCAGCCAAATTCGGAAATATGATTTCGCTTAAGATCCTATTGATTAATGTGAATTTTGAAAACAATACCTTTAGAAATAAAAAAGATGAATTTTGGACCGGTCATTCCTATGGCAGCTATATGACATAGTAGTCCGATTTCAACCAAATTCAGGAATGGTATTTAGCTAAAAATACTATTCATTAGTGTGAAATCTAAAAACGATATCTTAAGAAATAAAAAAGTTTTTCTCACAAAGACGAATTTTTGGACCGGTCGTTCCTATGGCAGCTATATGACGTAGTGGTCCGATTTCAACCAAATTCGTAAATGTGATTAAGCTATAGATACTGTTGATTTCTGTGAAATCTGAAAAAGATATCTTTAGAAATAAAAAAGTTTTTCTCACAAAGACGAATTTTTGGACCGGTCGTTCCTATGGCAGCTATATGACGTAGTGGTCCGATTCCATTGGTTCCGACATATATACTGCCTGCAATAGAAAGACGGCTCTCTACAAAATTTCAGCTCGATAGCTTTAAAACTGAGGGACTATTTTGCATAGAAACAGACGGACAGACAGACAGACGGACAGAGCTTAATCGACTCGACTCATCATACTGACCAAGAATATACAATATATAGTTTATATGGTCGGAGATCTCCCTTATAAACATACCCTAAATCCAAGGTGGAACAGCATACGCCGAGGGATGCATGGTCAAGAGGGTGCTTGGCCGCTAGTATGCGAACTCTAGATACCTGTCGACCTCCAGTTTTAAACCAGACTTCTGACGGCAGACCGGGTGATGTCGTCGGCGACTGTTTTTCCCGGATATTCGTGGGATTCTATGAATAATAAAAAACAAAAACAAAACAAACCAGAGTGTGATGCAGCTCCAAATGCATCAAACACAGTTTCCTCTGACCTGCCTACTAGCTCACTGCTCGACGGAGCCTCCAGGCCCGTTGTTGAGACTGTCGATGGACTGGCCGTTAAGCGATACAGTCCCTCTGAGTCGTCCTTGGACTTCTTTAGTCCTTTAGCCCTTACGTTCTGACATGGATTCTGATCCCGACGAATCGTATTCGGAGGAATCCGGACTGACGGTCGTTGGGGAAGGAGTCAGCCGCATGGGTTTGAACCCAAGTAGCGGCTATACCAAATTAACGACGGCGCAAAGGCGCAAATATAGGAGGGCTATGGCTGAGAGCCACTCTAGGGAAAAGGCCCGGGAGATAGCCCTCATATGTTCAGGGCCTAAGCCGTCGATGAAGCGGGGACGCTCTGAGGAGCAATCACCACAGGCTAACTTGGCGAAAAAATCCAGGACTCGCGAAGAGTCCGGTAAGCCGTTGTATAGCCATGTAGCAGCGGGTGTTAAGCTGGGGTTCTGCTCAGCTGATGCTTCCGCTACCTCCCTAACAACCGAGCAAATGACTCTGGTACAGGAGGCTATTATCGACGTCACGATCGAGAACAGGCCCGATGATCAGGACATTGATTTTGAGGCGTGTGTTCCACGTACGGGTTGGCTCTTGCTGATCTGTACTAACGCCGTGACAGCTGCATGGGTGCGAAGGAGCTTTGGATTTATTAAATCTAAATGCGCGTTCCCCATTTTACTTGTGGAGGAAAAGGACTTCCCTCGTCCACACGTTATACGTGGCTATTTTCCCCGCAGCTCTACGTTCTCCAATGAAAGAGTCATTGGATCAACTGGAGCTCAACCGCCTTCCTACCGAAAATTGGAGGGTCATAAATAGGGGGGCACATGAGGACTCCCTTCACCTCGTCTTGGCAGTGGACGACGCCTCGATGGAGCGGTAGCTGGAGCGCAAGGGTAAAATTGCCTATCGCTTCACGCACATCACGCTCAATCTGGGCAAGTGCAAGCGTCCAAATGCAGACAGTGCGCCTTCCTCCGTTAAACAGGATGCGCGCAAATTGGTCCCACCCGCCGCAGGCGAACCTGATAATAAGGTTGCGGTGGATCCAATTCCAATCAATGTGGGGCCTGTCGACACCGACGGCGACTCCACATTCATCATAGATGCGACTATACCATCTACCAGCAACGCATCAAGTACTCATCGCGCATCATTAAGTGCCGCAAAACCTGTGCCGCCAGCGGTCAATGTCCGTCGAGGCGCACCGTTGATACGGGGCAGAAACCCGTTTGGTCCTCGTGCTGCTAATAGCCCGAGGAACCTCAGCGGCTCTCACCGAAGGGAGCGTCAACGAAAGGGGGACGGAGGCAACAGTTCCCGACAGGGCAAGCAAAAGTGCCTTGTCCAACGCTCGCTATCCTCGCAGGACCATGAACACCATTAAGGTGCTTCAAGCGAACCTGCGCCACGCAATAGGAGCATCGGCCACTGTGTGCAGGTTATTCGCCGATAAACAGGCCACCATTGCGCTTATTCAAGAGCCATGGGTGGCCCGTGGCCGAATTTGCGGTCTAAACACAACAACTGGTAAGTTGATATATGACAGGTTAGCGGGTTGTCCGCGTGCGGCGCTTCTGATTGACAAATGCGTCAACTATTTGCCACTAACCAATTTTATTTCTAGAGATCTAGCTGCAGCATTGGTGGAGGTATCCACGCTCTACGGCTGTCAGAAAGTGGTAGTTGCGTCTGCCTACTTCCCATCTGACAATGTTGAGATTCCACCACTCGAGGTCCAGCAGCTCGTTGACTTCTGTCGACGTACAAACCGGCATTATGTGATCGGTTGCGATGCAAACGCACACCACACGGTGTGGGGTAGCAGCGACATCAACGATAGAGGTAAGCGCCTTCTTGACTATCTTATGTGTAAACATGTGAATGTCCTGAACAGGGGGTGCAAACCTACCTTTGTCACTGCGGCAAGGGCAGAGGTACTCGACATTACCCTTGCTAGCGGTTTCTTCTCCAGGTTCATTGCGAACTGGCACGTGTCGGACGAAGTGTCTCTTTCAGATCATAGACACATCAGATTTGACATCCTAGGGCAATCTGACATTCGCTCGGATACTTTTTGTCCAAGGAAAACTAACTGGATTAAATTCCGTGAACTAATTAGCTCCAAAGCGGAACTACTGGTCAGCCCCATAAGCACTACAGGGGAAATTGAGATTGCAGCTGAGGAGCTCAATGAAATTTTAACTTCCTCCTCCAGAAATAGTACCGTTTCACGTTCGGTGGAGTCGGGGCGTAAAGTACCCTGGTGGAACGAGGAATTGGCCCGCAAGCGAGCTAAAGTTAGGAGGATGTTCAACAAAGCCAAGCGCTTCAATATGTGGGATGAGTACAGAACTGCTCTCACCGAGTACAACAAACTCATTAGGCATTCCAAACGAGAATGCTGGAAAAGACATTGTGAGAGCATTCAGTCGCTGCCGGAAGCGGCGCGCCTTCACAAAGCCCTTTCCAAAGACTCAGCAAACGGGGTCGGCCTTCTATTGAGACCAGACGGTTCGTATACTGAAGGTCCAGAAGAAACATTAAAGTTGCTTCTTCAGACCCTTTTCCCAGGGTCCGTACTGTCTGATGGTGACCCCTGCCCAACTGCGAGGCCCCAACGGGTTCCCGTAAGCCGGGCTCGCAGTTTATCTGGGGTCATTTTTGACATGGACAAAGTAAAATGGGCGATAGAATCCTTTGAGCCATTTAAAGCTCCCGGAGTAGACGGCATCTTCCCCGCTCTGTTACAAAACAGCTTGGAGATCATAATAACTCCGCTAATCGAACTTTTTTAGGGCAAGTTACACAAACTTGGAGGAAATTTAATGCGGTCTTCATACCCAAAGCGGGCAATAAGCCGGAACATATGCCCAAATTCTATAGACCGATTAGCCTTACTTCCTTCTTCCTTAAAACCATGGAAAAGTTACTTGATTTGCATATCAGGCACAAGATGGAACTGTCGAGCCCCCTACATCGTATGCAATTCGCGTACACGAAGGGTAAGTCAACAGTAACCGCCTTGCATAGCCTTGTCAGTACAATCGAAAAGTCCCTCAGTGAAAAGGAAATCGCGCTGTGCGCGTTTCTTGACATTGAGGGGGCTTTCGATAATACCGGCTACGAGTGCATTTCCAGAGCACTGGAACTCAGGGACATCCCGCCAGCTACCATTGCATGGATAGATGCCATGATCCGGGGACGGGATATTCACTCAACTCTAGGCAGTAAAGGGTTGTCCACAAGGTGGCGTTCTGTCACCCCTTTTGTGGTCCCTTGTCGTGGACGAGCTGATTTCCATGCTTAATGAGCGCGGTTATCTTACTATCGGATACGCGGATGATTTAACTATCATAGTCAGGGGCAAATTCGAATCTACCATCACTGAGGTGATGAGGTCGGCCCTTGACATTTATTGAAGTTCTACACTGGTGTGTGGCTGTGGGCTTACATGTAAACCCACAGAAAACTGTCGTTGTGCCGTTCACACGAAAACAAAACATAACATTGGATCCAATTTCGTTAGGCGGCACGACCTTAGATTATTCCACTGAAGTTAAATGTCTCGGGGTAACTCTAGACTCGAAACTCACCTGGAATACTCACATAGATAATGTACTTGGCAAAGCCACACGCACAATGTGGGCTTGCAGAAGTTTCTTTGGACGGACATGGGGGCTCACCCCAAAGATAATTGAGTGGTTATACACCATGCTGGTGCGGCCTATGGTGACCTACGCAGCGCTTGTGTGGCGGCTGAAAACTCAGCAATCTTCTGTCTTACTGAAGTGCGATAAGCTTCAACGCCTTGCCTGCCTTGGCATCACTGGAGCTATGCGCACTTGTCCTACGCCAGCCCTGGAGGGGATTATTGGACTTACTCCGTTGCATATATTCATTCAAGAATCAGGAGCTCTAAATGCTCTTAGACTTCGTTTAACTTCCGATGCGCGTAGTGTAGAAAGCGGTCACATGAGCATTCTGAATCAAATTCCTGACGTGCAGATCTGCTTGAGATCAGATTACATGATCACGGAGGTTTGCTTCGGCAGAAAATATTCAGCCCTCATCCCTAACCGCTCTGAATGGGTAAATGGCGCACCCTGTCCAGACCCTAGATGTATCAAGTGGTTGACCGATGGGTCTAAAACGGAACAGGGTGTTGGTGCAGGTGTCTTTGGACCCAACACCAGGATTTCGATCGCCATGGGAGTCTCGCCCAGCGTTTTTCAAGCTGAGATCCACGCCATTGAGGTCTGCGCCAAGGTAATCTTGGAAACTGGACTTCGCGGCGCTCACATTGCTATCTACTCAGACAGCCAAGCAGCTATAAAAGCGCTCTCCTCATTTAAGGTCTCTTCAAAACTGGTGAAGGAGTGTTACAATCTCCTTCAACTGTTGGCAACCAAAAACCGAGTCTTCTTGTGTTGGGTGCCAGGCCACCAGGGCATTGAGGGGAACGAGGCTGCGGATGAACTTGCTAGACAAGGATCATCCAGTCGTTTTCATGGACCTGAGCCTTACTGTGGCTTTGGACTGGCCTCGGCCTAACTGCGGATCACAGATTGGTTTGCACGATTGCGTCAACAGTACTGGAATAACCTTCCAGGGCTTTGTAACATTTTTGCTTTCCCCGAAGGGTTGGAGGCCGAGGTGGCTTGGTCGTTCAGACCGGCCAGAGTACGCAGTACCTAATTCCTCCTCAGGAGACGGCGAAGTTTGCGCGTCACGGGCCAGCTCAGCTACCGTGAGATGTGGGCGGGGTCTCAAAAGAAAAACCGCTCCTGCTCCGCAAGTTACAAAAAAAAGAGGAAGACACGCGATGCCCTACAATACCTGGTCGGGAAGAGGACAAAAAAAATATATACCCACCCCTCGAGGCTAATCCTCCCTGCCGGTGAGCTCAGACGATATCCCAGATGAATGAGGGACACCACGCCGAACCCTCCCAACCATAGACCGCGCGGCGCATTTGTATTGCGCGATCACCCTTGACGAATAAGGAGGGAAGCAATCCTCAGAAGATCAGGAAGCAAAGAATCGTTTTCTTTCTATCTTTTATCCATGTTTATTCAATACAAATTTTGGTTATATTTCTCTTCCGTTTCGAGAAGATCCTAAATCTAATTTTCATGACTAATATTCATTTTCAGGCTAACATAATTGAAAAAAACAAACCCCAAACAATTCTTTAGTTAATCATACGTCCCTTTTGTCTATTGATCTATGACAAAAAAAAATCTGATTTATGCTATCCTAGAGACTGATTGATTATTAACTACAATATGTATTAAATTAAAAATTAAAGAAGGACAGCGCTCAAACCCGAATTAATAAGCACAACTTAAAAGCAAAAAAAATGTTCTTTTTCATTTGTCTACACACGTATAGTACTTTGTCGGTTTCCAAAAAAAAGTTATTTACTACCAACTGTACGTAACTTGCACTACTCAACTTGAACGCGTGTTCATGCCTTAAAATGGGAGGAGGGTGAGAGGACGTAGGCAAGGAACACATGAATACGGTCGCTAAATTTTTCTTTCTCTTCTGCGTGAATCGGGTGCCTTACTCAATATTTCCCAAAAAAAAACGCTTTCAATTACGAGTTTGGTTCTACGTGTCTCTTGATCTCTTATTTCTATGTCGAATATTCCCTTTTTTTTTCTTTTTTTTTTATACCCTAGACTTTTAGTATAGGGTATATTGTTTTTGTCACGACGGAAATATGTAACACCTTAAAGGAGGCTCCGGAGGTATAGCAATGTATATATATAAATGATCAGGGTCACCTCCTGATTCGATTAAGCCATGTCTGTCTGTCTGTCTGTCTGTCTGTCTGTCTGTCTGTCTGTCTGTCTGTCTGTCTGTCTGTCCGTTCGCACGATAACTTTCGATAGAATGAAGCTAGAGCCTTGAAATTTTGGTCAAATGTTGGTAGTGTAATCTAGTTGGATGGTATTGAAAATGGGCATGATCAGGCCAAGAGAACGCCTACCTCCCCTACATATGTAAAATACTTAAATGTATCTGTAACTCCCGATTAAATAAATATGAAAAGCTCTAGCTTTGGCAGATTACTCGTGAGGGTAATCTTATAAACTCCTGGGAAAATAAAATCGATTAGTTGAAAACTAACGGTAATTTTCTTACAAAGAGCCCCGTACTACCCTACTTTTCAGGTTTTTTGTCTATAACTCTTGAACCAATTGACGTAGACGCCTGATTTTTGGCATGTAACCCTGGGGTAAGAAGATGCTTGAGTTCTAGTAAGTTGGGCATAATCGGATCAAAGGAACGCCTACCTCCCCTACAAATTTAAAAAAATTGAATATTCCTTTAATTACGATAACTTTCGATAGAATGAATGAGAATGAGTTGAAAATTTGACAAAATGTTGTTAGTAGGATTTACTTGGTTGGTAATGAAAATGGGTAAGATCCGACTCAAGCAACCCCTACCTCCCCTACAAATGAAACTTCAAATAAGCGATAACTTTTGATAGAATTATACTACCGAGCTAAAAATTTGGTGGAATGTTGTTAGTAAGACCTACGTAGTTGGTGTTGAATATGGGCAAGATCCAACCCAAGGAACCCCCACCTCCCCTACATATGAAACTTCAAATAAGCGATAACTTTTGATGGAATGAAGCCAGTGACTTGAAATTTTGGTCAAATGTTGGAAGTGAGATTGAGTTAGTTGGCATTAAAGCTGGGTAACATCCGACCAACGAAACCCCTACTTCCCCTACAAACGAAACTTTAAATAAGCTCTCGATAGAGTGAAGTTAGAGACTTGAAATTTTGTTTAAATGGTTGTAGGGTGATCTAATTGGTTGGTGGCAATGATGAGCAAGATCCGACCTAAGGAGCCCTTACCTCCTCTACAAGTGAAACTTCAAATAAGCAATAACTTTCGATAGAATGAAGCTAGCCACTTGAAAAATTCAACAAATATTTGTAGAATGGGTTAGTTCATTGACTTTGAGAATGGTCAAGATCCTAATGAATGAGTGCCAACCTCTCCTATGAACTGGCCATATAGGAGACCCATTCTTAATGCATATGGTCGTTGCCAATTGGTACTTTTGGTATCACCACTAGGTCTGTACAAGTCTAGGGTATATACGCTTCGGACTCCGGGCCGAAGCGAAGCTTCGGCCTGGTTTTATTCTCAAATTACTATCATGATTTTCTCGCTATTGTTTACTTTCCACAGTACCGATACTGCAGAAAAGAGATTTCGTGACGAATAATCAGAAACCACCCGAATGCTTCTTTTAACATTAGATTATTTTTGTTTTGTTTTAGTCTGTTTGAATATTTCCCATCCCGGTTAATACTAATGCAATACGATATTATTTTCTTTTTTTTTTGTTAATACTAATTCAATACGATATTATTTTCTTTTTTTTTGTTTTACCTTGACCGGACTGTTGCACCGGAGATTCGGCATGAGGTGGGCGTTGTGTGGTCGCTCGAGGGCGCGAGGGCCCGTGCTTTGCTGGACTGCACGCTGTCAAGATGTCGTGGCCGGGCGGGCGTTGTGGGGGCGCTCGAAGGCGCGAGGGCCGTGCTTCGCTGGGCTGCACGCTGTAAAGAGGTCGTGGCCAGGCGGGCGGTGTGTGGGCGCTCGAAGGCGCGAGGGCCGTGCTTCGCTGGGCTGCACGCTGTAAAGAGGTCGTGGCCAGGCGGGCGTTGTGGGGGCGCTCGAAGGCGCGAGGGCCGTGCTTCGCTTGGCTGCACGCTGTAAAGAGGTCGTGGCCAGGCGGGCGGTGTGTGGGCGCTCGAAGGCGCGAGGGCCGTGCTTCGCTGGGCTGCACGCTGTAAAGAGGTCGTGGCCAGGCGGGCGGTGTGTGGGCGCTCGAAGGCGCGAGGGCCGTGCTTCGCTGGGCTGCACGCTGTAAAGAGGTCGTGGCCAGGCGGGCGGTGTGTGGGCGCTCGAAGGCGCGAGGGCCGTGCTTCGCTGGGCTGCACGCTGTAAAGAGGTCGTGGCCAGGCGGGCGGTGTGTGGGCGCTCGAGGGCGCGTGCTTCGCTGGGCTGCACGGGGGCTGTAGCCAGGCGGCGGCACCTTTGGAAAATCAGAACTTCATCCGTTGACTGACCACGGCGGCGGCACTTTTGGAAAATCCGAATTTCATCCGTTGACTGACCACGGCGGCGGCACAGAATTCCTCTGTCGACTGACCACGGCGGCGGCACAGAATTCCTCTGTCGACTGACCACGGCGGCGGCACAGAATTCCTCTGTCGACTGACCACGGCGGCGGCACTTTTGGAAATGTTGTACGGAAACGTTACTATTCGTTCTTTTTGTTTGTGTTTTCTTTTTTTTTTTTTTTTACTCACCAGAATTCCTCTGTCGACTGACCACGGCGGCGGCACTTTTGGAAATGGCCGACGTCGAGTCGCACTGCAGAACCGAATTCTGGAACCGGAACACTTGCATGGCCCCGCTCCGAAGACGTAACCGTTGCGGAGCGGTCGTGTGCTCGCACAGCATGCCTTTTGCCTTTTTAGCGTCTGCCACATAGCGAGATCGTTGGCAAGCACTCTCAGCAAATTGCAAAAAATATGTTCGATTCGGTGGAATGTTTTAATCGTGGATTTATATGTCAGCGCAATAAGCTGTCCAACCGCTCCGAATCGATTGCGTCTTCCGGGCGCAGCCAATGTCATGCGTGTTCCGTTTGCAAAATTCCGCACTGTCGCGCGCGCCATCTCTGGGTGGAAATCGGTATCAGTTGACGTTCCGTCGATCGTTCCCAGTGTGAAATTCCATCACAAGTAAACAGAGCGAATATAAATTCGACCGATTCACTTGTGATGGAATTTCACCCAAGGAAACGGCCGGCAGCACCTCAACTGGTACTCGTTACAGGGCAGATATCTTTTCCTGTATGCACGGAAAAGAGATCTGGGTATATGCGGATGGTGGTGCAGTGCCCCGTATACTGCACGGACGTCCGACAAAACCCCCCCACATGTTCTGCTGGAGGGCACTCGTTGTTGTGAGTTCTGCCTACAGTAACTTTGGTTAGCGACGCAGATCCTTGGCGTGGAAGATGCCAATTGTCTTACCTTGTAGGTCCGACAGCAAGTAACGACTGTTGCCAACCTTCTTGACGATCCGGCTCTTGACAAATTTGAAGTCCAGCTTGGAGTTGTAGTGGGCGGCGGCATTACTTTGAGCAAAGTTCCGCCTGAACACTTCATCTCCAGGCTGGAATTCAATTTGTCGAGAGCGTAGATTGTAGTGGCTGGCATGCTTACTGTAGGCGACATGCAGGTTCTGTTGTACCTGCTGCCGGATAAGCGCCAGTTTGTCGCTAGGGTTCAAGGGAGTGTGGTCGTCTCCGAGGAGGTGGAGGTTCCGGAGGAGGGCGTAAGTGCTCCCGTGAGTGACCATGTGTTGGCCAAAGACAACAAAGTAAGGCGACGCTTTAATCGATGTGTGGTGGGACGATCGGAGTGCGGAATTTTTATGGGGAATACATTTGTCCCAGTCCCGCTGAGATGGATGTACGTACGCTCTTATGGCGGCCACGATGGAACGGTTGACTCGCTCGGAGGCGTTAGCCTGGGGCGAATATACGGCTGTATATAAATGCTGCACCCCGTATCGTTCCAACATCGAATTGAAGACGTTCGCCTTAAATTGTTGTCCGTTGTCAGTCATCACCGACTCTGGAACTCTAAATACGAGGAACACTCTATCCTCGAGCCAACTGGTCAGAACCTCTGCGGTAAACTTCCGAATTGGCTCCACAAAAGTAAACTTCGACAGGTGGTCGACGAGCACGATGGCTCCTATATTGCCTGTCTTGGATCTCGGAAACGGTCCCAATAGATCCATGTACAGCCGTTGGAAAACGCGATCGGAGACAAAGCGATTTTCGATAGGCGGTCGGAGGCATTGGTTAGGAGCTTTCGACTGCTTGCATATCTCGCAGGAAGTAACATAGTCGCTGACTTGTTTAGTCATCTTAGGCCAAAAGAATAAGATCCTAAGACGGTGGAGTGTTTTAGCGACTCCTCCGTGCGCGCAAAGCGGATGTTCATGGGCGCGCTTAATCAAGTCAGTCGAAAGCTCGGCCGGAACCCATAACTTCCAAGCCTGCTGCTCCTGTGCTTCGTCACCGCTCGCGTACTCACTACGTCTGTACACGAATCCATTGAGCGTTTTTAGATCAGACATTAGGTGTTGGTTTTTGTCGACTCGATCCACCAAGTCCCTGTATTCGGAAGCGCGGAAGTATGGAGAATTCAGATCGATCTCGACTGAACTCCCAAAAGGATCTTGTACCGACAGGGATTCTACACAGTAGACCCGAGATAGAGTGTCTGGTACCACATGCTGGCTGCCCTTCCGATGAAGGATGTGAAATCGGAAGCCCTGCAGTTTTAAGGCCCATCGAGCCAATCGTCCATGCAAGTCCGACTGGCTCATCAGCCACTTAAGGGAGGCATGGTCCGTAATGATGGTAAATTCTTGCCCTTCCACGTAGGCTCTAAACTTCTTAACCGCTGTCACCGCCGCTAGGCATTCCTGCTCGGTCACCGTATAGTTTCGCTGGGCTGAATTCAGCTTCTTGGACATGTAGGCAATGGGCACTTCGGCACCGGTATCGGTTGTCTGTGTTAGCACTGCGCCGATGCCATGTTGACTTGCGTCACATTGGATGGCAAACGGTCGCGAGAAGTTGGGGCTGTGCAACACATGGGCCCGGGTAAGGCAATCCTTCAATGCCTGAAATGCCAAGAGGCCTTCCTCAGTCCAGACGAAACCACGGCCTTTCCGTAGCATGTCTGTCAGCGGGGTGGAAACGGAAGCGTAGTTGGGTACAAATCTATGGTACCACCCTCACATCTCCAAAAAGCGGCGGAGTTGTTTCGCAGTTGATGGACGCGGGAAATCAACAATCGCTTCAACCTTGCTGGGATCGGTCATGATGGTGCCATGACCGATTATGTGCCCCAAATAATGAACTTGTGTCATCATAAACTTACTCTTCTCGATGTTAATTGTCAGCCCTGCCTCACGAATGCATAGAGCGACCTCATGAAGCAACAACAAGTGCTCTTCGAAAGAGCTCGTGACCAGCAACAAGTCATCCAGGTATACAAACACCCGATCACGTAAGTGCGCCGGAATTACGCGGTCCATCAGGCGTTGCATCGTTTGTGGTGCATTGCACAGACCAAAAGGCATGGTCACAAACTGATACAACGGCCTGCCAGGGACGGTGAAGGCTGTCTTATCCTTTGACGCTTCATCGAGAGGAATTTGCCAGAACGCATCCTTCAAGTCTAAGCTCGTGATGAACTCAGCCTTGGGGAGGCGGCTCAAAATCCCATCGATGAGCGGCAAAGGATAAGCATCCTTCAAGGTCACCTCGTTGACCTTACGTGCATCCAGGCACATACGAACCTTGTTTGGTTTGACCACCAGGGTGACTGGTGATGACCACGAGCTCTGCGACTCCTCAATGACACCCAGTTCGAGCATTCTATCTATTTCTTTGAAGAGGAGCTTCTCGACGGCGGGAGAGACAGGAAAGTGTCTCTGCTTTATCGGCTTGTTGGTACCGACGTCGATGGCGTATGAGATGAGCGTTGTACGCCCTAAGCCCTCTACAGAGAAAGACGGGAACAACGAAATGGCTGTATTGAGTTTCGCTTGTTGGGTCGCTGTCAACTGGTGTTGGTTGACCGCTTTCGCAGGTTCGGTTAACGATAGTTCTGCTGCGTGGAGAGTAGGTTCGAACAAGTCTGAAGCAAGACCAAAGCTGCGAACAAAGTCGATACCCAAGTAGAGATTCTGGCTGAGGCTGGGGATGATTAAGAACTCGATGGTGCGTGTGTTCCCCCTAAATATGACTCTAGCAGACACTTTCCCGATGGCTGTATGGCAGGTACCATCAGCGGTAGTCACCCCGAACCGGAATCTCTCCCATGGATATCGGCTTTCCCGCAAAAAGGTCTCAGCAAAGTTGGAAGCGATTACACTGCACGAAGCCCCAGTGTCTATCAGGCCGCTTACCGTGTGGTCGAAGAGCGTAACCTGCGCGAATGGCCGAAGATCGTTCGGAGGACAGTCTGACAGGACTACTTCGCAATAACGACGTCTGTTCGCGAGGACTTTTTTCCAGAACTTGCGCAATCGCAAGGTGAAACGTTTTGGGCGACGCAGTTGGAGTTCGTTCGCCTCGAATATCTTTTGTCGTATTGCCAAGTAGTCCTCTTGTCGCTCGTGGAGTGGCCGAAAACTGTAATGAGTAGGCTTCGGAGTTGGTACCGCTAGATTTGACAATGGTGCAGAAGCGGTGGAAGGACAAGGCTTCAAAATCGTGACTGAAGGTGCTTGCGTGATCGAAGAGCCAGGGGAATTGCAGTGGACAGACTCGGAAAGAAGACTGGTCTGCGTTGCAACCTCCACATTCACGGGCCTAGTTAAATTAGATGTATGAGGTAAGTCTGGTGGGAAATAGTCCTTTAATGACCGCGAACCAGGAGATTGTGACACGGACTGTGAGAGAGGCCCGAGGGTGCTCTGCTCTGGATGCGAATTCCTGGCGTGTTTAGCACGATTTAGTGCGGCATCTCGGGAGAGGTCATATCCGTTTGAACCTCCTTGGTTGACCTCGCCTGGTAAGGAGGTCTCCGGCGCTGGGAGTTTTTTGGCAGCGCACATCGCTCACACTGTGGCTTAATTGTGCCAGGAGTTCCGCATCCATAGCAGAACAATCTGCGGACCGTATCAAAACAGTCCGCGTAAGAATGCCCTGGCTTGCGGCAGTTCCAACAGATTGAATGGGGACTCAGTTCGGCTATCTCGGCCTCTGTCTCAAATGGCGAATGAGATGAAGGATCATTAGCCTCCAATTCTGCTATGTTCGAACGCGAGAATTGACGAGGATTCTGCAAAGGACGTCGTGATGCCATTCGCTCCTTGTAATTCTCAATCCTACGGACATAATGTCGCAGATCTCCTAAGGATGTGAAATCGGTGACTATTAGGTGATTTCCTATGTCCTCACGGACATTCCACCGCACAATCCTCATCAATTCCCGGTCAGATAGCTTATCGCGCATACGGTCATTGATTTCTTGAACTTCCTCCAAGAAATCATCAAAAAGTTGGCCGGGCCTTTGAATTCGGCGATGTATCTCTCCTACTAGATATTCATCGCTGTAACGGTCCCCGAAGTGTTCTCGAAGAGCGCATCGCAGGAACTCCCAGGTGTATCGGTTCGACGAGCTGGACGTGAAGCGCCGGAACCAGGCAGCTGCTGGACCATCAAACAGAAGGTGGGCGAATAAGCATACACTCTCAAAATTGCCTCCGAGGGTACGGTCTGTGAACAATTCGACTTGACAAATAAATTCGTCAACGGCCGTCCCTTTAAATTTTATTCCCCAGTCTACGATGGTCCTAAGGACTTGACCTGGAGGCGTGTGTGACTGCCTACGTGGCGTCTGAGTCCGGGGCTCCGCAGGAACAGCTCGCGGAATCGACACCTCGTGGTCGTCCCGCAGAAAGAGTGCCGAGAGGCGTTTTGCGCATTCTTCTTCAACCAACTTTTGTATGGAAGCTTCAAATCCCTGTGGGAGTGGTGTCATGTCAAGTGGCGCCTGTGAGCTGGCGGTTTGACCTGGTGTTGTCCTTCCAAAAGTTCCTTGTTCTAAGTGTGGCGGCGGAGGTTGTTGATGTGATGGGTCCCATCCTGTGGTGGAGTGGCGACCCCCAGTCGTCACAGCCTGTAAGTGGTGTGGAGAGGGCATCAGCAGCTGGGGTGGCTGTTGTTGGTGTGACTGACCCCATCCTGTATTGGAGTGCCGACCCTCCATGGTCTCGCTCTGCGTTGCCCCATAATCTGCCCTTGGTGCTGGGAACTCTAATGAGTTGGGGTTTAATGCAGCTTGCGACCGTGCACGGGTCATGATGTGGCTTGATTGAGGTAGTGCTCCATTAGCCTGCCCAAACGCCGGCGGAGTGTGGTTAAGCGGCATTGTGTTAAAAACGAATAGCTTCGAAAACTTGCAATATACGATAGTGCGAAAAAAATACTAATTATTCAAAAAAATTAATTATACAAAAAAAAACAAATTATACGATAATCTATGAGCTTTTAGGTAGTTCTTTGCTTCCTGAATCCCTTCGGACTCCTCCCTCCTTCGTGGCACGATTACTGAGCTATACCGCAGAAAGAAGCATCCTCTTAGGGGTGAGAGAAAAAAAAACCAAACTAAGGGGGCGAAAAGAGCTAGAAATTGTCACCCGTCGTTGCACTTCATGCCTGGTTCTCAGTTATCGGAAGGGTGGAGACGTTTTACAAGAGTAAACTCCTGTAAACGTCATTCTCCCATCTTCTTCAACATCAAAGCCAGACATGGCGAACAATGACAAGCTGCAAAGTCTGCCTTGTTTAAGAAAAAAGTTACTTGGGCGGACAGTGCCTACACAAGAAGGTGAGAACGCCATCCGGAGAGCCTGGATATGTATCGGAAGTAAACTCCCAGTACAAGTAATTCCGAAAGTACTCCGTGCCGAATGGGTTGCTCACTATGCAAAAGCATAAAAAAAACTACACAACGTAGACACTGCCGGTTGCGGGATAGGTGGGGATAGGGAATTCTACTGTACATGGATAGGTACTCTACAAGGATGGGATAAGGATTGAAGAGGAAAAAAACGAGCTAAGAAAAAATATAGCCGGAGTTTGAAAGTCCCTGTGTGCGTGCAGCACCAAAGTGAGGATGAAACCTCAAAAGTTGCCAAACTCCAGCAGTGGGACCGAACACGGGACCTCAAGGTGAACTGAGGTCCTAGGGCGACCTAAATCGACCCTAACGGTAACTTATCGGGCCCCGGGTTGGGCGCCATTTGTAACATTTTTGCTTTCCCCGAAGGGTTGGAGGCCGAGGTGGCTTGGTCGTTCAGACCGGTCAGAGTACGCAGTACCTAATCCCTCCTCAGGAGACGGCGAAGTTCGCGCGTCACGGGCCAGCTCAGCTACCGTGAGATGTGGGCGGGGTCTCAAAAGAAAAACCGCTCCTGCTCCGCAAGTTACAAAAAAAAAGAGGAAGACACGCGATGCCCTACAATACCTGGTCGGGAAGAGGACAAAAAAAATATATACCCACCCCTCGAGGCTAATCCTCCCTGCCGGTGAGCTCAGACGATATCCCAGATGAATGAGGGACACCACGCCGAACCCTCCCAACCATAGACCGCGCGGCGCATTTGTATTGCGCGATCACCCTTGACGAATAAGGAGGGAAGCAATCCTCAGAAGATCAGGAAGCAAAGAATCGTTTTCTTTCTATCTTTTATCCATGTTTATTCAATACAAATTTTGGTTATATTTCTCTTCCGTTTCGAGAAGATCCTAAATCTAATTTTCATGACTAATATTCATTTTCAGGCTAACATAATTGAAAAAAACAAACCCCAAACAATTCTTTAGTTAATCATACGTCCCTTTTGTCTATTGATCTATGACAAAAAAAAATCTGATTTATGCTATCCTAGAGACTGATTGATTATTAACTACAATATGTATTAAATTAAAAATTAAAGAAGGACAGCGCTCAAACCCGAATTAATAAGCACAACTTAAAAGCAAAAAAAAATGTTCTTTTTCATTTGTCTACACACGTATAGTACTTTGTCGGTTTCCAAAAAAAAGTTATTTACTACCAACTGTACGTAACTTGCACTACTCAACTTGAACGCGTGTTCATGCCTTAAAATGGGAGGAGGGTGAGAGGACGTAGGCAAGGAACACATGAATACGGTCGCTAAATTTTTCTTTCTCTTCTGCGTGAATCGGGTGCCTTACTCAATATTTCCCAAAAAAAAACGCTTTCAATTACGAGTTTGGTTCTACGTGTCTCTTGATCTCTTATTTCTATGTCGAATATTCCCTTTTTTTTTTCTTTTTTTTTTTTTCTCAAATTACTATCATGATTTTCTCGCTATTGTTTACTTTCCACAGTACCGATACTGCAGAAAAGAGATTTCGTGACGAATAATCAGAAACCACCCGGATGCTTCTTTTAACATTAGATTATTTTTGTTTTGTTTTAGTCTGTTTGAATATTTCCCATCCCGGTTAATACTAATGCAATACGATATTATTTTCTTTTTTTTTTTGTTAATACTAATTCAATACGATATTATTTTCTTTTTTTTTTGTTTTACCTTGACCGGTCTGTTGCACCGGAGATTCGGCATGAGGTGGGCGTTGTGTGGTCGCTCGAGGGCGCGAGGGCCCGTGCTTTGCTGGGCTGCACGCTGTCAAGATGTCGTGGCCGGGCGGGCGTTGTGGGGGCGCTCGAAGGCGCGAGGGCCGTGCTTCGCTGGGCTGCACGCTGTAAAGAGGACGTGGCCAGGCGGGCGGTGTGTGGGCGCTCGAAGGCGCGAGGGCCGTGCTTCGCTGGGCTGCACGCTGTAAAGAGGTCGTGGCCAGGCGGGCGTTGTGGGGGCGCTCGAAGGCGCGAGGGCCGTGCTTCGCTGGGCTGCACGCTGTAAAGAGGTCGTGGCCAGGCGGGCGGTGTGTGGGCGCTCGAAGGCGCGAGGGCCGTGCTTCGCTGGGCTGCACGCTGTAAAGAGGTCGTGGCCAGGCGGGCGGTGTGTGGGCGCTCGAAGGCGCGAGGGCCGTGCTTCGCTGGGCTGCACGCTGTAAAGAGGTCGTGGCCAGGCGGGCGGTGTGTGGGCGCTCGAAGGCGCGAGGGCCGTGCTTCGCTGGGCTGCACGCTGTAAAGAGGTCGTGGCCAGGCGGGCGGTGTGTGGGCGCTCGAGGGCGCGTGCTTCGCTGGGCTGCACGGGGGCTGTGGCCAGGCGGCGGCACCTTTGGAAAATCAGAACTTCATCCGTTGACTGACCACGGCGGCGGCACTTTTGGAAAATCCGAATTTCATCCGTTGACTGACCACGGCGGCGGCACAGAATTCCTCTGTCGACTGACCACGGCGGCGGCACAGAATTCCTCTGTCGACTGACCACGGCGGCGGCACAGAATTCCTCCGTCGACTGACCACGGCGGCGGCACTTTTGGAAAATCCGAATTTCATTCGTTGACTGACCACGGCGGCGGCACAGTATTCCTCTGTCGACTGACCACGGCGGCACAGAATTCCTCTGTCGACTGACCACGGCGGCGGCACTTTTGGAAATGTTGTACGGAAACGTTACTATTCGTTCTTTTTCTTTGTGTTTTCTTTTTTTTTTTTTTTTTACTCACCAGAATTCCTCTGTCGACTGACCACGGCGGCGGCACTTTTGGAAATGGCCGACGTCGAGTCGCACTGCAGAACGGAATTCTGGAACCGGAACACTTGCATGGCCCCGCTCCGAAGACGTAACCGTTGCGGAGCGGTCGTGTGCTCGCACAGCATGCCTTTTGCCTTTTTAGCGTCTGCCACATAGCGAGATCGTTGGCAAGCACTCTCAGCAAATTGCAAAAAATATGTTCGATTCGGTGGAATGTTTTAATCGTGGATTTATATGTCAGCGCAATAAGCTGTCCAACCGCTCCGAATCGATTGCGTCTTCCGGGCGCAGCCAATGTCATGCGTGTTCCGTTTGCAAAATTCCGCACTGTCGCGCGCGCCATCTCTGGGTGGAAATCGGTATCAGTTGACGTTCCGTCGATCGTTCCCAGTGTGAAATTCCATCACAAGTAAACAGAGCGAATATAAATTCGACCGATTCACTTGTGATGGAATTTCACCCAAGGAAACGGCCGGCAGCACCTCAACTGGTACTCGTTACAGCTTCGTCAATCAAAGGAGCTGATAATGCCCTTCAGTCACAAGGGTACTACTCAAATGAGTAGAACCCACCTAAGACTCCTAGTGGGGTACTTATCTGGCCATCACCTGGTCAGATATCACCTGAACAAGATGGGTCTGTCGAGCGAGACTGAATGCCGTCTTTGTCTGGAAGACGTGGAAACGACCAAGCACATCTTGTGCGAATGTCCTGCCATCGCGCGTTTTAGGATGTCACTCTTCTGGCAGGCTACTATCAGCACTGCAGAATTCAGGTTGATTCCTGCTAAAGACTTACTGCCCTTTATTAGAAGGGTGGACGGTCTTTTGGATTAGAGAGCTACGGCACAATAGATCTTTATGGTCGCAGTGCCTTCCTGCTGGGAAAATAGCTCGAATTTTTATATCTATCTATCTATGGTCGGAGATGCTTCCTTCTGTGCGTTGCAAACTTCATGACAAAGTTAATATACCCTATCACATCCGTGAAGGGTATAAAAATTGACAGCAGCACTTTTCATCAGCGAAATGGCTCGTGGAAAAAGGAACAAAAGATACAAAGTATCTACACTGCATGCAGATACATCGGAACATGGATATGTCTATGACTACCGACTGCGTGGAGCCTGTTGTGTTGAAGATATCGACGTAAGTTCTATAAAGATCCCAGTATAGTTATACTGGATGAAATTATTCGAAAAAACACGTCCCACGCTTTCGGTAGGCATAAGACATATCCATTTACCGATGTATCTGGTGGCAGTGTAGATACTCGTCATAAATTCAGCTTTGCTTGGTCCTGTCCGGTTGGGCTCCTTTCTCTCGCGGGATCGTTTCGTTTTCGTTTGCATCGCGTGTGTGCAATATTCACCTCCTCTCGTGCACCCTGTTACATCTACCCGGTCGGTACAGTTTGCAGACTGCAGCCTATCGACATTTCTCTGAGTACGTTTCTGCTAATCGCAATCACGCTTCCCACCATCTTTTCCCAATCGGACGTGTATTCTGTTTGTGTATCTATTGCAAAATCGCTCCCACACTATCCGCCTCTTCCCGCCCCTTTAATCAACAGTTTGGGTCCGGCACTCACAATCCGTTTCTCAAGTAACGCGTGCGACTCTACGCGATTGTGTCCGGCAAACAGAAAGGGAAACTAACAAAAGTAAACAAAACATTCCAACTCACGGAATTTTTGCAGAAGGGGGGCATTTGATCTTCTGCAGACCTCTGAATGTACATCATGTCACGATGAGCTGCCCGGAACTATAACATCCTGTGACGAATATTTCTCTATTTCGGGGCTTGGGAGATTTTAACTCTCGCAGTACGAATCCGCCATTTTGTTTTATGATATGTTTATTGCATGTGTGGTGGGGCCCACATCGTGGGCCAGTCAGACCTCAAATCGCCGCCATTGCAAATGCACAACCATTTGGATAGAATGAACTTCATCCGCGATGGCTCTCGCTCTCTATCTTCGGGGGGCGGGAACTATGTAATGTACACACTCTCAAATTGCGTCTGCGCACGTCCAAATGTTAGTCGAACTGACTACTTGCTACTTTTTCTGGGACCCTATTGATTCAGATATGAAGTACAACGCGCGCTATTTTATTCGTTTGGATTCCAGCAATTTTGAACATTTTGGAATTTTTGTGGAAGGGGGGCATTTGATCTTCAGCAGACCTCTGAATGTACATCATAACATATAACATCCTGCGACGAATATTTCTTTATTTCGGGACTTGAGAGATTCTAACTTGCCTAGTATAAATCCGCCATTTTGTTCTATTTGTTTATTGCACGTGTGGTGGGGGCCCACATTGTGGACCAGTCAGACCTCAAATCGCCGCCATTGCAAATGCACAAACGCAGTCGCTGGATCACAAGATTTGGCTCGAATGAACTTCATCCGCTCTCGCTCACCTTCGGGGGCGGGAACTATGTACACTCTCTCAAATTGTGTCTGCGCATGTCCAAATGTTAGTCGAACTAACTACTTGCTACCTTTTCTGGGACCCTAGTGGTTCAGATAGTACAACACGGGCTATTTTATTAAATGATGAATGGGAATTGGCGGAAATTGAAGGTCATTAAAAGTCCGCCCGTTCACCCGTACACTATATTATTTCTTGCCGTCCACAACGTCAACCTTTATCGCTATCAAATCAACATCCCAACATGTACACACAGGATCCCCGCAAGCGCACCGCCCGCGCGGATCTACAAGCAACAGCCATGCACAATGACCACTTCACTCAAACGACATGCACAACCAGAAAAGAAAAATTTTCAATGGGCTTATTTCCTCTTCTGACCCCCGAGTAGAAAAACAGACATTTCGTGTGACGGACAGATTTCTAGAATGACCCCCAGCTATAAGACATATCCATGTCAAAAGTGTGTGGAATATGATGTCATTTTTTCACTTTTCACCCGATCTGTGTACCGGGGAAATGAAACATTAAAACGACTATAGTAGAACCCCGCTTAACGGAACTCCGGTCAACAGGAACCCGTTTTAACCGAAAGGGGTGAGTAGATTGTTTTTTTTTTTAATTTCGAACTCATAAAATTTACACACGGTAGCGCGATACAGCTGCTCGTAAGCGTTACAACACAAAGATTTAGACAAAAATACCAGATTACTTTAAAAAATAATTAACATATGTATCGAGACAATCATCTTGTATTAAACTGCTTGTCGTACGAAGTATTTTATTGGCCTTTTCATTGCAGTTAGTTGTTAAGGCTGGTATTCAGATCGCGTGAAATGGAAAAATTGACAGCAGCACTTTTCATCGGCGAAATGGCTCGTGGAAAAAAGTGCATGGAACATATCATTTTTTCACTTTTCACCCGATCTGTGTACCGGTGAAATGAAATATTAGCACCGCAAGAAATATTTACACCGATTACTTTGTTTACTAATCTAGCGCTCAACTATAAATAACACCGGCAAAACACAACACAACCTGAATGACACCGACAGAGACAGCTGAGCTGTCAGTGAAAATTTTTCTCGTACATTTGGCACCAGAAAAAATTTCATCCTCGTGAAATCCACAAACTTGTCTTTTCACTACAAGGTAGTACACAGATCGCGTGGAATGAAATTTAGGTTCCACTCAATTTCACGTCTGTTTTCATCGGGGAAAAATGTTGCGATTTTGTATGGGGTTTCACGGCACTTTTCATTCCACGCGATCTGAGTACCGGCCCTTAGGAAAGTGTGACACGGGAAATTTCGCATTTTTCGTTAGTTTACCGGGAATTTGGCTAATGCGAATGGTGCAGTACCACCCTTGGACGAATTCCCGGGCCGGTGAATTAGCGGAAACTCCCGGAAGTGTCCCAAAAGGTGACTGCAAAGTGGTTGTTAAACGACAACTTTTTAGATATTGTAATTTCCGGACTTTTCATCAGAATTCATAGCGTAACTATGTGTTTTTTTGTGCTAATATTTTAATGGGTTGATTCGCCCGAAAATGCGGGTTTTGAACACGGTGTTGACGAGCCAGATGAAAATATCACTGCAGCTGACAGGACTAGTTGCCTGGCAGTGAAACTCTCGTCCGGTTCGTCAACATCGTGGTCAAAATCCGCATTTTCGGGCGCTTCACTCTACTAAAATATTAAAATAGCACAACAAAAAAACGTACATATACTTACCCTATGAATTCCGATGAAAAGTCCGGAAATTATCTAAAATGTTGTCATTTGACAACCACTTTGCATTCACTTTTTGGGGCACTTCCGGGAGTTTCCACGGAACTCACCGGTTCGGGGATTCGTCCCATGGTAGTGCTGCACCATTCACATTAGCCAAATTGCCGGAAAATTAGCAAAAACTGCGAAATTTCCCGCTTTGCACTTCCATAACAACACTTATGCCTCGCGCACTTTCGAGCAGTTCATTTTGGTCGGTAGTTCGCAGCACCTTGCGTTTTTTTTCAATTTCAAATGTCACTGGCAAGCACTACTTTCAATCGCGACACTAAAAGCACGTTTACGCACGAAAATCGCCAAATTCCAAGAGGTCGACTGCACGCGTTCTTCTCTTTGTTTACATATGGTTCACTGCTTGTCATGACGCCATTGCTTTGACACTCCGGCCTGAGAGTAAAGATGGCGGTGGTCATATCAAAGGGCTCATTCAGAGAACAATGAGCAGCTACGTAGCGACATCTCCCCTCCATGTCAAACGGTGCGACAGCTACCTGTCACAAACTTGTTTTGTGAATACACTGGCTACTTACCGAATTTGTGACATCAGTTGACACGCCAAATGCCTGACAAACGGCTGTCTGTTTAAATTGTTTGGTTTGGCCGGGTTTCAAATCACTCGCAATAAGGACGTGGTAATAAACCCTGCTGGTCACATACAAAGCAGTCGGAAGACCTGTGGTCAACTATGCTGCTACTGTGTGGTCTCAGAACTTATTTGACACCGAGGAGATTGGAACGGAATTAACATGTAACACACATACACACTGCAACTCTGACCATTCGCTACAACAGCAATACATGGTTGCTGCGGCAACCGCGGTTAAATGCCCAATTAGCCAAACATGCACAGCAACGGGAACTCGTAAATGAAGTCGTGCCGGTCCCATTGCTAACAACTGAATACGATGACGCGCATCATTAGTTGTCGCGCTATGCCCCAGGCCGTACTATCCCCACTCTGTGCTTCAGGCTATTTTCGAAACAAGCCGCGCATGCGCACTGCTACCCATTTGCACGCGGTCGCCATACGTTCGGTAAATGTCGTTACGCCATCGGCCACTCAGCCACAATTTTGACATTTGCGAAGCATTTGGCCGCTTGCTCCTCGGGCCCCTGGACCAAATATTAATACGTGTTGTGCACGTTTAGGCGAGCATACACCATCCGGAATTCCTGTCCGGAAAAACTGATCAGGCCCGGCCTTGAGGAATTCCGGGTCGTGTATGGTCGTTTCAGGCCGCCTTCAGGCGGCCGGATGGAAAATCGTTCCCGCCAGCCCTCCACCACACACGTTCCGGAGTTTTTGTCCGGAAAAACTGATCAGGCCTGGCCTTGAGGAATTTCGGATCGTCAATGGTATGTGCAGGCCGCCTTGAGACGTATGGACAATTGGCAATCGATCTTATCATCATAGAATGAAAGTATCTATCTATTGGATTGAATTTTACATACATTCCATATCCATAGCCAAGCTTCAGATACATTCGTCTATTGAAATAAACTCCAGTGAAAATCCATTCTAATCATGCGGCCGGACAGTGCGCCTTGAGGCGGCCTGTCCGGCGGCCTGTCCGGAATTCCTGTCCGGCCGCCTCAAGGCGAACTGTCCGGCCGCGTGACTAGAATGAACTTTCACTGGAGTTTATTTCAATAAACAAATGTATCTGAAGCTTGGCTATGGAAAGTAAAACGTCGTACAATTCAATGCAATCGATAGATACTTTCATTCTATGGCGATAAGATCGATTCCCAATTATCCATCCGGCGGCCCGTCCGAAATTCCTCAAGCAATTCCATCCGGCCGCGTGACTAAAAAAATGGGGGGCAAAAACTCCTCTTCCATAGTCCTCCGCGTGGGCGCCCCCTGGAACGGCAGTGGTCACTGACCATTGCTAACCAACGTCAAGCCAGTGATGGCGGTGCGATGATTTGGTTGAGGTCCCCCTGTGGTGTGGAGTGTTAAAAAAAGAATACCACGGCCTTTCCCTTTGAGGGCCTGTCGTTAAAACCGGCAATCAAAGGACAGGATGTGTATGCCAGCAACTTGTACTATCCGAAATCTTTATATGCTAACGAAACGTCAACTATGCCTCGGAAAAGGACTGACTCAACGGTTACGACTTTTGGCTATTGTACAATGACAAAGATTGGATTCTGGAATGTGCGTACTCTCCTGGACAATGGATCAGAAGGTCCCCAGAACGCACGATTTCTTCAATTAGAGAGTGAATTTCTGAGGCACAAATTAAATATCTTAGGACTTAGTAGATAAGATGGTGGAACAGCGGAGAATATATCTCTCCAACGGGCAGCACTGTAATGTTGTACTCCCGCTAGTCGTCGTGAGTCAGGTGTGGGGCTCCTTTTAACCAGAGCCGCGCGAAACTGTCTCTTATTCTGGGAGCCGATCTCTGACAGAATCTTGACCGCCAGGTTCCGAACCAAAATGAGGAAGATCTCAATAATACAATGTTATGCCCCTACTGAACCCGACAATGTCTTGGCAAAAGACTCCTTCTACGAAGAACTAAACGCCGTTCAGAGCAGAACACCTAAAGGTGACATTATAATGGTTATGGGTGATTTGAATGCGAAAGTTGGCGCCGATAACTATGGGCTCAGACATGTGATGGGGAGGCACGGTCTTGGTGATCGTAATGACAACGGTGAAAGATTTGTAGAGTTCTGCAACTTTCACAGTCTCTTCATCGGTGGTACTATGTTTGAGCATAAGGACCATCACAAAATCAGTTGGTCCTCTGTCGATCGGCGCAGAACACAAAATCAGATCGACCATTTTGCCATTAGTAAAAGATTCAGGAGTTGCCTCCTGGACGTGCGAAACAAGAAGGGTGCCGATATTGGGATGGGAAGAGACCATTATCTTATGATCGCTAATGTTCGATTGCGTATTGCAGCCGTGCGCCGCCCCAGCGACGAAAGGCTCAGGCGCCGCAAATTCAACACCGCTCGATTAAAAAATCCAGCTGTCTTACAACAATATAATGACCATCTTGCGCAAAAAGCAGCTGAGATAACTAGTCACCCAGATAGTGACATAAACGAAAACTGGGATGACATAAAAAATGCGTACATTGATAGCGCAGATACAATCCTTGGCACAAACACGGATTGCCGGAATAAGCCGTGGATGTCCGACGCTTCATGGCAGCGGATTGTTGAAAGAAAGGAGCTGAAAGTTCGTTTGGCTGCATCATCAGGCGACAATCGAAGCTGCATCGAACTCCTTTACCGTCAGAAAGCTCGATAAGTTCAGCGTAGTGTACGACGCGATAAAAGAGTTTATGCGAATTCTCTTTTAGCCTCATCAGAAGAAGCCGCAAGAAGTAACAACTTAAACGCCGTATACAGTGTCATCAAGGAGTTTACAGGTAGTCGTAACTCCTGCCAACATCCAGTGAAGGATAGTGATGGAAAGCTACTTATCTTGTAAGAAGATCAAATGAGGCGGTGGAAAGAACACTTCACCGCGGTCTTGAACCGTGTAACCTCTGGTGAAGTTCCCCCTCATATAGATAATTTAGCTAACCATCAAAATGTACGTATACGGTCCACTGCCCCGACTAAAGAGGAAATAGTCACTGCAATTATTGCACTGAAACGAGGAAAGGCCGCCGGACTCGACGGTGTCCCTGCCAAACTTTATCAAGCAGCGCCAAGCGTAACTGCCGATTTGCTGCACCCACTTGTTGATAAAGCGTGGAATACAGAGACCTTTCCCACTGAGTGGAAGGAAGGTTTGATCATCAAACTTCCAAAGAAGGGTAGCCTCACAGACTGTAATAATTGGAGAGGCATTTGTGTGCTTCCTGCCGTTGCCAAGATAATAGCTAAAATCGTCCTGGAAAGACTAAAGGCCCAATTAGAAAGCACAATTGATGAAGAGCAGGCTGGCTTTCGATCCGGATTCTCCTGTGTCGATCACATTAACACCTTGCGAATCATCATCGAGCAATGCGCCGAATACGATTCACCGCTTCACTTGCTTTTCATCGATTTCGAAAAGGCTTTCGATAGTGTGAACCGGGAATCTATATGGGCGGCCTTGCGCAGGAGAGGCATCCCTGAGAAGCTTGTGGCTATTATTAAGGCAACCTATGACGGCGCGAAATGTCGCGTTCTGCATAAAGGTAAGGTGTCGGGGGACTTTGAGATTCGCAGTGGAGTTCGGCAGGGGTGCATCCTCTCACCGATCCTATTCCTCATTGTGATCGGCAATGTGTTGCATGCAGCCCTATCCGGACTCGACAGAGGAATTCAATGGACTTTGATATCTTATTTACAACATCTTGACTACGCTGACGACATATGCCTACTCTCTCACAAAATCATGGATCTGTCCGCAATGGCGTTAGATCTCGAGAGGGAGGCAAGCAAGGTTGGGCTAAAGATTAATACCAACAAGACCAAGGTTCTTAGCCTGCTGTTGCGAAAAAGAAATCCGACACCTATTGCCATCAATATTAATGGGCAGCCTGTGGAGAAGGTGGACAACTTCGTCTACCTGGGTAGCATTGTTGCCGAAAATGGTGGTACGGAGCAGGACATCGCTCGTCATATCAACCAGGCTAAACGCGCATACGGCATGTTGTCCAAAATCTGGCAGAGCAGTTATCTCAGCATTAAGACCAAGCTGGGCCTGTTTCGCTCCCTGGTACTGTCAGTGCATTTGTATGGGAGCAGTACATGGAAAGTTTCCGTAGGAGTTACCAAAAAACTGCAAGTTTTCGTCAACTCATGTCTTCGTCGAATTTTAAGAATTTTGTAATGTATCCCCTTCGGAAACAACCATCTGCACATCCGCCATATATTTCCGTTCCACATTTGAATTTGTTTACCGCCATCGCCGTCTCGGATTTGACACGGTACTGCTCCGGCCATCTTTCGTCAGGGAAAGAAAACGCCTTCCGGTGGGAGAAAGTTTGGTTTAATTACGAAAATATTACCGCGTTCACGGTAGTGATATTTTTAGTTAATGCACCAAAATGTATCCTACCGGACTGGCTGAAGGAGATCCGAATTGAAATTTTCTTGGCGACCAAAACGGCAAAACTATTCAAAAACAACGCCCCCTAGGTGGGTGGACCGCGAGATTCTACCGCATGTTCGAGAGTTGCTTCCTGACCGCGGTGGAAAGTGGACGTGAAAAAGAAAAGTCGGACATGGTCGTTCCCGCTACGCCCCGGGCCATTTTTTTAGAGGACGATTTCCTCAATCCTATCGAGTCGAACGTCCGCTTTCCGGGGATATTTTTAGTTACCGGGCCCGGGGTGAAAAAATCGTTTTTCACTCCGATTTTTTTTCACTTATCACTCGCGCCAGCCTAATGCTGCGTTTACACGTGAACATCTCGCCGAATTTGAATGTGAATACAATAACAATAGCATTATATTCGCCGAACGGAACAGGCAATGTTCGCATCTATCCATTTCCCGAGAACTTTTTCGCCGAATATTGCTGCGCGTCTTATGGAAAAAGCATTAAGAAGAGAGAAGGTGCATTCGGCGAATATGTTCAGAGCTGTTCCCATGAGGAATGGGAACGGGCGAAAATGTTCGCCGAATTTAATGGAAATGTACCTTTTCATATAGAGGTATGTTTTCAAGCGAGGGTCAACCATTGAGAGAAAATGTATATGCTACGAATCTATTTCAATCGTCTTGCGTTTCACACAAATTGCCAGCAGGTAGACGATGGGTAATTTGAATTGAGTTGTTGTTTGTTTGAGTTTTTTTGGTTTGTTTTCGATTTTATGACACCAGGTCAGAAATAATGAAATAAGGACAAATGGATATTTTCTTGTGAGGTGTTAGATCGAAATGCAATCAGATATAAGTCTGATTGATCAAAATGTAACTGTTTGAGCTATGTAGGTATATTAGATAGATATATTAGTATAAATATGTAGGTATATTATTTAACCCATATTTTCGTATAATTTGCTTATCGATGTATACATTTGGGTAGGCAATTGATTCTAAAACGTAAAATTTTAGTACAAAAAAGATCTTATTAATCTCTGCCGTATGATCAATATTTTCAATGGGTGCGTTCCGTGAAAACCCTAAACGTTCCAAGTTGCTTTGAACTCAGTCCAATTTCAGGTGGAGATGGCATGTAAAATACAAACTAGTGAAATGAATCAGAAAATTGTTCTGGTTGATTTCCTTTTTAGGGTTTTGTATTAAAAACAAAACCCTTATGAAATCGGTCAAATGTCTGCCCGTCTGTCCATGAAATATCTCTCTAACGGCTAAAGCTACATACATGAAATTTTGTGGGAGTATGTAGAATTATTATAATTCGCCGGAGAAAGCGATTCGTTGTAATAGGCTGACTTTAAGGGGATGTCCCCATAGAGGTGAAATGAAGGTCAAAATTTTTTTTTCATCTGGTATAGGCAAATGGGGTATCATGAGAAAGGTAACACCGAGTACATTTCATTTCCGGTATTTTCATCAAATTTGAAAAAAGGGGAAAAGAGATAGAGGGGAAAATATGTGATCCGAGTTTGTCCCCCCCCCCCTTGCATTTCGATACCGTTATACTTAGAAACATAAAAATTTGCAGGAAAGCGGCATTTTACTAGTATAGAAAACCGAAAATCGTAGAATTTTGATATCTCATCAAAAAAGGTTAATAATAGTATGTACATTTCTATAGTTGCAGTTAGCATACCCCTGCAAGCCTTAGGCACACCCGAGGTCAAAAATATTGATGGCCAATGATAACCAACATCATTGGCAATAATATCTCTAAGTTTCATTAGAATCACATAATATTTAATAATAGTACATTGATTTAAATTTAGGCATTTTGACTTTATCCACACAAAAATTACACCTACCGGCCTCATAGGTGTGAGTACTACTTTCATGTTGTTTTTCATAGTGCGAATTGCAGTTACTTAATTAATCATTTTTGAAAGGGTAAAGATTAGTTGGGGGCGCTGCGTCGTAATTGGCAAACTTTACCGGGTGGAAGGGGGGAGGGGTCCATATAGAGGCGAAATTAAGGTCAATTTTTTTCTTATCGACTGGTATAGGCAAGTGAGGGGTCGTGAGAAAGGTAATGTTGAGTACATTCCATTTTTTCGCATTTTCTTGAAATTTGTAGAAAGGGGAATAGTGGGGGAGGAGAAAATATTAGTTCGTAATTTGCCCCCCCCCCCCCCCCCCCCCCCCCCCGGAATAGCATATAAAATGGAAAATAATGGAATCTGTATATCTTCTCAGAATAGGTAAATAATAGCTTATTTCTGTAGTTACAGTTAGCACACCCCTGCATGCCTTAAACACTTTCGAGGTCAAAAGTACTGATGGCCAACGATAACCAACACCTTAGGGCTTAGGCAATAATATGTTCTAAGTTTCGTTACAATCACGTAATATGAATTGGCATGTAAAATGTAAGTGGGTAAGACATTTTAATTAAGTTTTTTTTTTGTCCATCTAAGTGGTATCAAGAAGAGCAAGGAGCCGATATTTATATACCAAAATAAGCGTTTGCTACAAAACCCTCGGATTGCGGGCGTAGCCCTCTATATTCCGGTTTCATTTATCGTTTGACATGCATTTGCTAAATACTTGAAACGTAATTGCAACGTTGAGAATCCTGAACCTAGGCAATGTATGGCATGTACCCGAAACGTACAATTGGTGTAATTATTCATTTTGGAGTCATTTTGATTTCGGTGTCAGATGAAAAAAAACGACACGGATCTGCGACGAGCGAACTGTTCGAACTTGTGATCACCAAGTGATGATCTGAGTGGTAGTTTGCTTCTCAATAAGAGCGGACATCCATCATACTAGACGCCCATCTCCTGCAAATGAGGACTTGATCAATTTGAATGTCGGTATGTGCGTCTAGAAATTTCCAGGTCTGCTTGTGAATGCGTCGATGCGGGAAACACGTAGAGTTTACGACTAAATTCCTGCTGCAGGCGAAGTCGATAAGACGCTGGCCGTTGTCGTTACATTCTTCATGGAGACTGTGGCCTCCTGTGGTTCCCCGGTGCCAACTTTCATTTCCGACATTCGCGTTAAAGTCTCCCAGCAGCAATTTGGCGTCGTTTGTTGAAAGTGAGTCGAAGAGGGTTTCAAGGCGGGCGTAGATTTCATCTTTGACTGCGTCTTCTTTAACTTCAGTGGGGGCGAGCACATTGATGAGCCAGAGATTGAAGAATCGAGTCTTAATGGGAATCGCACATCCGGTCATTTATGGGCTTGAAGTCAATAATCGCTGCCAAGCCAATTTGTTTCCTGGACTGCAGTAATGCTCAGTTTGTACTTTTCGACCTGTTGAAGGGTGGCCTTCTCGGCCCTCGGCTTGTTGAGGGAGCATACATTCCAGGATCCGAAAGAATAATCCTTTAGTCGTTTGCGTGGTGGTCGTTGTTGATCTGTCCAATCCGAGCCTTTTGTTCAAGGTTTCTTAACGTGGAGTGGTTTTTACAAGGATGAGTTGTCAGCACATCGCTTAACCCTACTCAGGGGATGGCCTCGGAAGATAGTTGCTTCAGATTGTTTAATAAACGTGCTGTAGTTCACACAACTATAGTATGTTGCAGGTCCAACTACGCAAGTCACTCCATCCTACTAAACCTGAGACGCTTCATGGCAGCGGATTGTTGAAAGAAAGGAGCTGAAAGTTCGTTTGGCTGCATCATCAGGCGACAATCGAAGCTGCATCGAACTCCTTTACCGTCAGAAAGCTCGATAAGTTCAGCGTAGTGTACGACGCGATAAAAGAGTTTATGCGAATTCTCTTTTAGCCTCATCAGAAGAAGCCGCAAGAAGTAACAACTTAAACGCCGTATACAGTGTCATCAAGGAGTTTACAGGTAGTCGTAACTCCTGCCAACATCCAGTGAAGGATAGTGATGGAAAGCTACTTATCTTGTAAGAAGATCAAATGAGGCGGTGGAAAGAACACTTCACCGCGGTCTTGAACCGTGTAACCTCTGGTGAAGTTCCCCCTCATATAGATAATTTAGCTAACCATCAAAATGTACGTATACGGTCCACTGCCCCGACTAAAGAGGAAATAGTCACTGCAATTATTGCACTGAAACGAGGAAAGGCCGCCGGACTCGACGGTGTCCCTGCCAAACTTTATCAAGCAGCGCCAAGCGTAACTGCCGATTTGCTGCACCCACTTGTTGATAAAGCGTGGAATACAGAGACCTTTCCCACTGAGTGGAAGGAAGGTTTGATCATCAAACTTCCAAAGAAGGGTAGCCTCACAGACTGTAATAATTGGAGAGGCATTTGTGTGCTTCCTGCCGTTGCCAAGATAATAGCTAAAATCGTCCTGGAAAGACTAAAGGCCCAATTAGAAAGCACAATTGATGAAGAGCAGGCTGGCTTTCGATCCGGATTCTCCTGTGTCGATCACATTAACACCTTGCGAATCATCATCGAGCAATGCGCCGAATACGATTCACCGCTTCACTTGCTTTTCATCGATTTCGAAAAGGCTTTCGATAGTGTGAACCGGGAATCTATATGGGCGGCCTTGCGCAGGAGAGGCATCCCTGAGAAGCTTGTGGCTATTATTAAGGCAACCTATGACGGCGCGAAATGTCGCGTTCTGCATAAAGGTAAGGTGTCGGGGGACTTTGAGATTCGCAGTGGAGTTCGGCAGGGGTGCATCCTCTCACCGATCCTATTCCTCATTGTGATCGGCAATGTGTTGCATGCAGCCCTATCCGGACTCGACAGAGGAATTCAATGGACTTTGATATCTTATTTACAACATCTTGACTACGCTGACGACATATGCCTACTCTCTCACAAAATCATGGATCTGTCCGCAATGGCGTTAGATCTCGAGAGGGAGGCAAGCAAGGTTGGGCTAAAGATTAATACCAACAAGACCAAGGTTCTTAGCCTGCTGTTGCGAAAAAGAAATCCGACACCTATTGCCATCAATATTAATGGGCAGCCTGTGGAGAAGGTGGACAACTTCGTCTACCTGGGTAGCATTGTTGCCGAAAATGGTGGTACGGAGCAGGACATCGCTCGTCATATCAACCAGGCTAAACGCGCATACGGCATGTTGTCCAAAATCTGGCAGAGCAGTTATCTCAGCATTAAGACCAAGCTGGGCCTGTTTCGCTCCCTGGTACTGTCAGTGCATTTGTATGGGAGCAGTACATGGAAAGTTTCCGTAGGAGTTACCAAAAAACTGCAAGTTTTCGTCAACTCATGTCTTCGTCGAATTTTAAGAATTTTGTAATGTATCCCCTTCGGAAACAACCATCTGCACATCCGCCATATATTTCCGTTCCACATTTGAATTTGTTTACCGCCATCGCCGTCTCGGATTTGACACGGTACTGCTCCGGCCATCTTTCGTCAGGGAAAGAAAACGCCTTCCGGTGGGAGAAAGTTTGGTTTAATTACGAAAATATTACCGCGTTCACGGTAGTGATATTTTTAGTTAATGCACCAAAATGTATCCTACCGGACTGGCTGAAGGAGATCCGAATTGAAATTTTCTTGGCGACCAAAACGGCAAAACTATTCAAAAACAACGCCCCCTAGGTGGGTGGACCGCGAGATTCTACCGCATGTTCGAGAGTTGCTTCCTGACCGCGGTGGAAAGTGGACGTGAAAAAGAAAAGTCGGACATGGTCGTTCCCGCTACGCCCCGGGCCATTTTTTTAGAGGACGATTTCCTCAATCCTATCGAGTCGAACGTCCGCTTTCCGGGGATATTTTTAGTTACCGGGCCCGGGGTGAAAAAATCGTTTTTCACTCCGATTTTTTGTCACTTATCACTCGCGCCAGCCTAATGCTGCGTTTACACGTGAACATCTCGCCGAATTTGAATGTGAATACAATAACAATAGCATTATATTCGCCGAACGGAACAGGCAATGTTCGCATCTATCCATTTCCCGAGAACTTTTTCGCCGAATATTGCTGCGCGTCTTATGGAAAAAGCATTAAGAAGAGAGAAGGTGCATTCGGCGAATATGTTCAGAGCTGTTCCCATGAGGAATGGGAACGGGCGAAAATGTTCGCCGAATTTAATGGAAATGTACCTTTTCATATAGAGGTATGTTTTCAAGCGAGGGTCAACCATTGAGAGAAAATGTATATGCTACGAATCTATTTCAATCGTCTTGCGTTTCACACAAATTGCCAGCAGGTAGACGATGGGTAATTTGAATTGAGTTGTTGTTTGTTTGAGTTTTTTTGGTTTGTTTTCGATTTTATGACACCAGGTCAGAAATAATGAAATAAGGACAAATGGATATTTTCTTGTGAGGTGTTAGATCGAAATGCAATCAGATATAAGTCTGATTGATCAAAATGTAACTGTTTGAGCTATGTAGGTATATTAGATAGATATATTAGTATAAATATGTAGGTATATTATTTAACCCATATTTTCGTATAATTTGCTTATCGATGTATACATTTGGGTAGGCAATTGATTCTAAAACGTAAAATTTTAGTACAAAAAAGATCTTATTAATCTCTGCCGTATGATCAATATTTTCAATGGGTGCGTTCCGTGAAAACCCTAAACGTTCCAAGTTGCTTTGAACTCAGTCCAATTTCAGGTGGAGATGGCATGTAAAATACAAACTAGTGAAATGAATCAGAAAATTGTTCTGGTTGATTTCCTTTTTAGGGTTTTGTATTAAAAACAAAACCCTTATGAAATCGGTCAAATGTCTGCCCGTCTGTCCATGAAATATCTCTCTAACGGCTAAAGCTACATACATGAAATTTTGTGGGAGTATGTAGAATTATTATAATTCGCCGGAGAAAGCGATTCGTTGTAATAGGCTGACTTTAAGGGGATGTCCCCATAGAGGTGAAATGAAGGTCAAAATTTTTTTTTCATCTGGTATAGGCAAATGGGGTATCATGAGAAAGGTAACACCGAGTACATTTCATTTCCGGTATTTTCATCAAATTTGAAAAAAGGGGAAAAGAGATAGAGGGGAAAATATGTGATCCGAGTTTGTCCCCCCCCCCTTGCATTTCGATACCGTTATACTTAGAAACATAAAAATTTGCAGGAAAGCGGCATTTTACTAGTATAGAAAACCGAAAATCGTAGAATTTTGATATCTCATCAAAAAAGGTTAATAATAGTATGTACATTTCTATAGTTGCAGTTAGCATACCCCTGCAAGCCTTAGGCACACCCGAGGTCAAAAATATTGATGGCCAATGATAACCAACATCATTGGCAATAATATCTCTAAGTTTCATTAGAATCACATAATATTTAATAATAGTACATTGATTTAAATTTAGGCATTTTGACTTTATCCACACAAAAATTACACCTACCGGCCTCATAGGTGTGAGTACTACTTTCATGTTGTTTTTCATAGTGCGAATTGCAGTTACTTAATTAATCATTTTTGAAAGGGTAAAGATTAGTTGGGGGCGCTGCGTCGTAATTGGCAAACTTTACCGGGTGGAAGGGGGGAGGGGTCCATATAGAGGCGAAATTAAGGTCAATTTTTTTCTTATCGACTGGTATAGGCAAGTGAGGGGTCGTGAGAAAGGTAATGTTGAGTACATTCCATTTTTTCGCATTTTCTTGAAATTTGTAGAAAGGGGAATAGTGGGGGAGGAGAAAATATTAGTTCGTAATTTGCCCCCCCCCCCCGGAATAGCATATAAAATGGAAAATAATGGAATCTGTATATCTTCTCAGAATAGGTAAATAATAGCTTATTTCTGTAGTTACAGTTAGCACACCCCTGCATGCCTTAAACACTTTCGAGGTCAAAAGTACTGATGGCCAACGATAACCAACACCTTAGGGCTTAGGCAATAATATGTTCTAAGTTTCGTTACAATCACGTAATATGAATTGGCATGTAAAATGTAAGTGGGTAAGACATTTTAATTAAGTTTTTTTTTTGTCCATCTAAGTGGTATCAAGAAGAGCAAGGAGCCGATATTTATATACCAAAATAAGCGTTTGCTACAAAACCCTCGGATTGCGGGCGTAGCCCTCTATATTCCGGTTTCATTTATCGTTTGACATGCATTTGCTAAATACTTGAAACGTAATTGCAACGTTGAGAATCCTGAACCTAGGCAATGTATGGCATGTACCCGAAACGTACAATTGGTGTAATTATTCATTTTGGAGTCATTTTGATTTCGGTGTCAGATGAAAAAAAACGACACGGATCTGCGACGAGCGAACTGTTCGAACTTGTGATCACCAAGTGATGATCTGAGTGGTAGTTTGCTTCTCAATAAGAGCGGACATCCATCATACTAGACGCCCATCTCCTGCAAATGAGGACTTGATCAATTTGAATGTCGGTATGTGCGTCTAGAAATTTCCAGGTCTGCTTGTGAATGCGTCGATGCGGGAAACACGTAGAGTTTACGACTAAATTCCTGCTGCAGGCGAAGTCGATAAGACGCTGGCCGTTGTCGTTACATTCTTCATGGAGACTGTGGCCTCCTGTGGTCCCCCGGTGCCAACTTTCATTTCCGACATTCGCGTTAAAGTCTCCCAGCAGCAATTTGGCGTCGTTTGTTGAAAGTGAGTCGAAGAGGGTTTCAAGGCGGGCGTAGATTTCATCTTTGACTGCGTCTTCTTTAACTTCAGTGGGGGCGAGCACATTGATGAGCCAGAGATTGAAGAATCGAGTCTTAATGGGAATCGCACATCCGGTCATTTATGGGTTTGAAGTCAATAATCGCTGCCAAGCCAATTTGTTTCCTGGACTGCAGTAATGCTCAGTTTGTACTTTTCGACCTGTTGAAGGGTGGCCTTCTCGGCCCTCGGCTTGTTGAGGGAGCATACATTCCAGGATCCGAAAGAATAATCCTTTAGTCGTTTGCGTGGTGGTCGTTGTTGATCTGTCCAATCCGAGCCTTTTGTTCAAGGTTTCTTAACGTGGAGTGGTTTTTACAAGGATGAGTTGTCAGCACATCGCTTAACCCTACTCAGGGGATGGCCTCGGAAGATAGTTGCTTCAGATTGTTTAATAAACGTGCTGTAGTTCACACAACTATAGTATGTTGCAGGTCCAACTACGCAAGTCACTCCATCCTACTAAACCTGAGACGCTAAGATGTTGGTCAACCATTCAGGCTACAGCTATCTGCCACTTTCAACTCTGATCCAGATGTGATCCCATACAAGACCTGGATCAAAACTGGTCTCTCATTTTCTATCTACTGATTAACAGATACAGTATCTACAAAGAACAGACACAGTACCAACTGACCAACAGATACAGTATCTACTGAGCGACAGATGCAATATATGTTGGCTAACAGACACAGTATATGCTGAGCAACAGACTCATTATCTATTGACCAAAAGATACAGCCCCTATTGAGCAACAGATAATATATCTACTGAGAAACAGGTAGATACAGAGACTCAAAAAGCCTTCAGCAGTAGTCTATTTCATTTGTCTTTACACTGAACAAACAACATGCATCGCACTTTATTCCCGTCTAATCTAATTTTATATGCGACGGGCCATAAACAAGAAATTTTCCCCACTACACAAAAATGTGGATGTATCTACGTACCTATAATTCTAGGCTGCATATAATGTATTCCTTAACAAAACCACAATTCCATGTTGGTACATATTACATATTGCATATTACTTGTACTTTATTCACTTAAACTAAAATAAAAAAAAAATCCATACAATGTACATGACATACGTACAAATTAATTGATTTACAGCATTTAGATAGAGTTCCAAACAATCTAAATTAAATTAATAAAGAATTATATTCACTATCCAGCAATATTAAATTATTTATTTTACGATGAAGACATTTAAAATAAAATAAAATATATATCAATTTTTGTCTATATATTCAACTACCATTATAATAATTATTTTTAATTTTTATGGACAGTTTTTTATTATATATTTTCTCGATAAATGTAAAGACTTGAAAATGCATATATAATGCGAAACGTTGTCTTCATCGTAAAATAAATAATTTAATATTGCTGGATAGTGAATATAATTCTTTATTAATTGTATATACCTATATATACGTGGCCTTGGCCGCCTGGATCATTGTCCTCCAATTATCTCGGTCACGTGACCGCGTCCTCCAATTTTGGGAGCCCAGCAGCTGCGCGGCGTCCACACCTACTGAGCTCTCCCAACGAGATCTCGGTCGTCCTCGCAGTCTCGCTCCGTCGACTCGTTCTGCATTCATTACTCTCTTAGGCATGCGATCATCGTCCATTCTTTGTACATGCCCTGCCCATTGAAGTCGTTGTAGTTTGACGATTTTCGAGACTTGCAGCTCATCGTACATTTCGTACAACTCATGGTTGTACCGGATGCGCCATCCATCTCGATCGCAAACAGCCCCGAAAATTCGCCGTAGAACCTTACGTTCAAAAGTGTCTAGCATGTTTTCGGAGGCTTGAGTTAGGGTCCATGCTTCGCAGCCATAGCATAGCACTGGTCGTATAATGGTTTTGTACACGCGGAGCTTCGTGTTTCTGTGCACATGCTTCGATTTCTTTATGGGGAGAACCGAGAAAAAAGTCTTATTAGCTAACTGTATCCGTCGCTTGATTTCGTCAGTTTCGTTGGCGTCCCTTGACAAGTTGCAACCCAGGTAAATGAAGTTGTTCACGAACTCGATGTTGAGGTCCCCCACATTGATGCTTGGTAGTGCAGGTGTCCTTGTCACCGATTGCATCATTATTTTAGTTTTACTCTCGTTAATACGTAATCCAACTTCCTTTGCAGCGGTATCGAGTGTATGCAGAAGTTCTTCTGCGTCAGCCAATCTTCGGGACATGATGTTGATGTCGTCGGCGTACGCTGCTAATTGTGTCGACTTGATGAGTAGCGTCGTGCTGTTGTCCATATTCATGGCCCGAATAACGTATTCCAGTGCTAGGTTGAAGAGCGTCGGTGCCAGTCCATCGCCCTGTTTCAAACCAGTGCGTGTTTCAAATAGATCAGTAAGTCTATTCTGGATCCTGACTTGTGAGACGGAGTTGGTCATCGTCATCTTTGTCAGTCGCACTAATTTTGCCGGTATACCAAATTGCAGCATGATGTTGTACAGTACTCCACGATCGATACTGTCGTATGCCTGCTTGAAGTCGACAAAGATTTGGTATACGTTTACGTTGTATTCCCAGCACCTCTGGAGTATCAGTTTGACTGAAAAGAGCTGATCGGTTGTGGAGCGACCAGGTCTGAAAGCGCTTTGATATTCGCTAATGACTCGTTCTGCGTACGGTTTTATTCTATTTTCCAGAATTTTCGTCAAAATTTTATAGGACGTACAAACTAGTGAGATGCCCCTGTAGTTCTCACACAGCAGTTTATCTCCCTTTTTATGAATTGGACAGATGATGCTTCTGCGCCAATCGTCTGGAATCTCCTCGTTCTCCCATACTCGCAGGAGTAATTGATGTATGGCATCAACTAGACTCGTTCCACTGAATTTTAGCAGTTCAGCTGGAATCTCGTCAGCGGCCGGCGGTTTATTTCGTTTTAGTGACCGCAAGGTGAGATCAACTTCCTCTACTGTCGGGGGTTGAATGGGTGGGCCTAGATCAACAATATCGTCGAGAGCTTCCTGTGTGGGGATGTTAGATGGTCGGTTTAGAAGCTCTTCAAAATAAGAGGCCCATCGCTTGTTAATACCATCGGTGTCGCTGATGATGTTTCCATCCTTGTCCTTACAAAGGCTAGTCCTGGGTTGGTAGCCGTTCTTAATTGTATTTACTAGTTTGTACGCTTGTCTGGTGTTCCTATTAGCTAAGTTTTCGTTTATGTTCAGCAACTGCTCGTCAAAGTATTTACGTTTCTTACGTCTAATTATTCTATTCGATATTCGCCGTAGCTCGTCATATTTTTCTCTTCTGGCTCTGGTTCCTCGTTGAATCCATTGTCTGTAGGCCTCGTTTTTCGCGTCAAGTGAGTCTTTGCATTCTTCGTCGAACCAGTCATTTCGCGCTCGCCGGGCTTTATATCCCACGACCTTCTCTGCGACATCCTTGATGGTACCCTTGAGTTCTTCCCAGAACCCATGGACGCCTGTGTTGCTGATGTTGTGTTGTTGGGCAAAATAAAAAACTTCATCGGCGGTGCTCCGATTCTTAGGACATTTGATGAGAATAAACTGATTACCATACAGGCAGATGTTTCCAAATTTGGATTGGGAGCATGTATGCTTCAAGACGGTAGGCCAATATATTTTGTTTCGAGAAGCCTATCAGAAACTGAAACGCGCTACTCACAGATAGAAAAGGAACTTTTGGCTATTGTGTTTGCGTGCCAGAAGTTTCACTATTATGTCTATGGTAGGTCATTCAATGTAACAACCGACCATAAGCCACTGTTAGGTATATTTACAAAGGAAATATGTAAAATTCCCAATGCTCGTTTACAAAGAATGTTACTCAGATTAAGCAAATACAATTTGCAAATAAGATTCAGTCCTGGTAAATATATGTATATTGCGGATTTATTGTCTAGGAACTTTGTTGAAGAAGAAACTATACCTGAAATTCCTGACTTAGATCAAATGATTCATTCGATCAATGTAGGAGAAACTAAAAAGCAAAAATTTATCAATGAAACGGAAAATGATGAATCATTAAAACTGCTTAAAAACGTGTTAAAAACGGGTGGCCTACTCACAAGTCGAAATTAGACGAAAAGGTAAAATATTTTTGGAAAATGAGAGACTCACTTACGATTGATAATGGCTTAATGTTCCTAAATGAGAGAGTTATAGTTCCTAAGAAAATGAGGCAGGAAACTCTAGAAGTTTTACATAAGTCACATCAAGGTATAGAAAAAACGAAGAACACAGCTAGATCTTTAGTTTATTGGCCAGGAATTGACCAAGCTATCGAAAATATGATAGCCACATGTCATATTTGTCAAAAATATCGCAACAATAATATTAAAGAGCCTTATATAGCACATGAGATAGCAGAAATTACCTTTGACAAGATTGGATTAGATATATGTGAAATTGGAAAGGAATTGTATTTAATTGTGAATGACTATTTTTCTAAATACCTAGAAATCCTCCCAATTAGAAATAAATCCGTTAAATGTTTGCAAATCACCAAAGACTATCATAGCTGATAATAATAATCCATGCGATTCGTATACATTTAGACAATTTTGTGAAACACATGATATAAAAATAGTAACAACCAGGCCGAAGCTTCGCTTCGGCCCGGAGTCCGATGCGTATATGCCCTAGACTTGTACAGACCTAGTGGAGATACCAAAAGTACCAATTGGCAACGACCATATGCATTAAGAATGGGTCTCCTATATGGCCAGTTCATAGGAGAGGTTGGCACTCATTCATTAGGATCTTGAACATTCTCAAAATCAATTAACTAACTAACCCATACTACAATATTTGTCGAATTTTTCAAGTCGCTAGCTTCATTCTATCGGAAGGTATTGCTTATTTGAAGTTTCACTTGTAGAGGAGGTAAGGGTTCCTTAGGTCGGATCTTGATCATCATTGCCACCAACCAATTAGATCACCCTACAACCATTTAAACAAAATTTCAAGTCTCTAACTTCACTCTATCGAAATTTATCGCTTATTTAAAGTTTCGTTTGTAGGGGAAGTAGGGGTTTCGTTGGTCGGATGTTACCCAGCTTTAATGCCAACTAACCCAATCTCACTTCGAACATTTGACCAAAATTTCAAGTCACTGGCTTCATTCCATCAAAAGTTATCGCTTATTTGAAGTTTCATATGTAGGGGAGGTGGGGGTTCCTTGGGTTGGATCTTGCCCATATTCAACACCAACTACGTAGGTCTTACTAGCAACATTCCACCAAATTTTTAACTCGGTAGTATCATTCTATCAAAAGTTATCGCTTATTTGAAGTTTCATTTGTAGCGGAGGTAGGGGTTGCTTGAGTCGGATCTTACCCATTTTCAATACCAACCAAGTAGATCCTACTAACAGCATTTTGTCAAATTTTCAACTCGCTAGTGTCATTCTATCGAAAGTTATCGTAATTAAAGGAATATTGAATTTTTTTAAATTTGTAGGGGAGGTAGGCGTTCCTTTGATCCGATTATGCCCAACTTACTAGAACTCAAGCATCTTCTCACCCAGGGTTACATGCCAAAAATCAGGCGTCTACGTCAATTGGTTCAAGAGTTATAGACAAAAAACCCGAAAAGTAGGGTAGTACGGGGCTCTTTGTAAGAAAATTACCGTTAGTTTTCAACTGATCGATTTGATTTTCCCAGGAGTTTATAAGATTACCCTCACGAGTAATCTACCAAAGCTAGAGCTTTTCATATTTATTTAGTCGGCAGTTAGAGATACATTTAAGTATTTTACATATGTAGGGGAGGTAGGCGTTCTCTTGGCTTGATCATGCCCATTTTCAATACCATCCAACTAGATTACACTACAAACATTTGACCAAAATTTCAAGGCTCTAGCTTCATTCTATCGAAAGTTATCGTGCGAACGGACAGGAAGACAAACAGACAGACATACAGACAGACATGGCTTAATCGAATCAAGAGGTGACCCTGATCATTTATATATATATATTGCTATACCTCCGGAGCCTCCTTTAAGGTGTTACATATTTCCGTCGTGACAAAAACAATATACCCTATACTAAAAGTCTAGGGTATAACTAGCCCCAATTATCCGAAATCCAATGGATTAGCAGAAAGATCGATTCAGACAGCAAAACATTTAATTAGGAAATCGAAAGATTCGAAAGAAGAGCTTTGGTTATCACTTTTAGAATTTCGCAACGCTCCAATAAAGGGAACCAATATGTCTCCAGCTGAAATGTTAATGGGTAGGAAACAACGAACACTTTTACCAATTAAAACTGAAATTTTGAAGAAGGAAACATATCAGAATTTTCATAAGAGATTGCTAAGCAACAATGCAAACAATGAAAACTACTATAACAAACAAAGTAGACAAAGAAAAAATTTCCAAGAAGGGGAGGAAATATGGGTAAGAAATGGAAAATTTTGAAAAAAAGGTGTAGTTAAGAGTAAACATTCAACTCCAAGATCGTATGTCGTACAACTTGAAGACGGTACTATTTTAAGGCGAAATTCGTATTTTTTACGTTCAGCGAATGAAAATAAAATGTAAAGCTTACACCACATAATCTGCACTCGAACCAAAAGACTGATTGAAATGTAATTGAATTGTATTGATTCTATGTTTGAATAATCCAAATTAATTGTCGTTGCAATGTAAGAGTTATTATGATTTAATTTGAAATGAAATTAATTAGAATTGAATAATACACAAAATTTGAATTGGAAAATAAGATATTAAAATTATCTTCTTTATTAGTAACCCTAAAAGGGGAGATGAAGTATATGTATGTACCAGAATGCACTTGTAAACGTAGTAATTAGTCAGTAGCTAGCCAGCCGTTCCACAATAAACATTGTTACACATTACCAAAACCTGTTCTCAATATATCCCAAATCCCAAGTAACAAAACCCATAAATGAACGGCAGTGTGCGATTCGCATTAAGACACGATTTTTAAATCTCTGGCTCATCAATGTGCCGGCCCCCATTGAAATTAAAGAAGACGCAGTAAAAGACGAGTTCTACGCCAGCAATCTCTTCGACTCACTTCCAGCAAACGACGTCAAAATGCTGCTGGGAGACTTTCACGTGAAAGTCGGAATTGAAAGTTGGCACCGGGGGACCACTGAAGGCCACAGTCTCCATGAAGAATGTAACGACAAAGGCCAGCGACTTATCGACTTCGCCTGCAGTAGGAATCTAGACGTAAGCTCTACGTGCTTCCCGCATCGACGCATTCACAAGCAGACCTGGCAATCTCCAGACGCACATACCGTCAATCAAATTGATCACGTCCCCATGTGCAGGAGATTGGTGTAATGGAAGTTCGCTCCTATCGAGGAGCAAACTGCGACTCAGATCATCACTTAGTGAAGACGACCTATTGATGAGAATTTCCTCAGTGCACCAATCGAGAATCAGCCCTCCCAAAATCTTTGCGGTTGATAAGCTGTAAGGAACCACCTGTAATGAACCATATTATGGTCTGGTAGTGCTGCTCCCACCGGCAGATCGAAACAGCACCGGATGTGTAGTGATCTGTTGGTGGTACGAAACCAGAGGCCGAGGGTCCCATTACACCTGGACCCAGGTGCGACCGCGTGGGCGTTTGATCCGTCTACCAACCATTCTATTTTTTTTATTCTCCATTTTTACCTCCCCTGTTTGTGTTGTCTTCCCCAGGCCTATGAATTTTTGTTAATACGTAAAGGACAGGGGCAACGAGCGGCGAAAACCCCGCCCACATCTCCCGAACTGAGCTACAGCAAGCATAGGCCGCTGCTTAGCTGGTTGAGGGGCCTTTTTCTTCGCCAGATGGAACGGTCTGACCTTCACGGTCATTATGCTACCTAAGGCTCCGTCCCCACAGGCATCTCAAGATGTCCACCGGACCGTCTGTTACAAAGCTTCTGAGTATACTACCGCCCTTGAGGAAAGACTATCGCCTATGCTACACAACATCAGCAACACATACGTCCATGGGTTCTGGGAAGAACTCAAGGTTACCATCAGGGATGTCGCAGAGAAGGTTGTGGGATATAAAGCCCGGTGAGCGCGAAATGACTGGTTCGACAAAGAATGCAAAAATTCACTTGACGCGAAAAACGAGGCCTACAGACAATGGATTCAACGAGGAGCCGGAACCAAAAGAGAAAAATATGACGAGCTACGGCGAATATCGACCAGAACAATTAGACGTAAGAAACGTAAATACTTTGACGAGCAGTTGCTGAACATAAACGAAAACTTAGCTAATAGGAACACCAGACAAGCGTACAAACTAGTAAATACAATTAAGACCGGATATCAATGCAGGACTAGCCTTTGTAAGGACAAGGATGGAAGCATCATCAGCGACATCGACGGCTTAACAAACGGTGGGCCTCTTATTTTGAAGAGCTTCTGAACGTACCATCTAATATCCTCACACAAGAAGCTCTCGACGATATAGTTGATCCAGGCCAACTCATACAACCCCCGACAGTAGAGGAAGTTGATCTCGCGTTGATGAGATTCCAGCTGAACTGCTAAAATTCGGTGGAACGGGTCTAGTTAATGCCATACATCAATTACTCCTGCGAGTATGGGATGACAAAGTGATCCCAGACGATTGGCGCAGAAGCATCATCTGTCCAACTCACAAAAAGGGAGATGAACTGCTGTGTGAGAATTACAGGGGCATACCACTAGTCAATACATTCAATAAAATTTTGATGAAAATTCTGGAAAACAGAATAAAACCGTACGCAGAACGAATCATTGGCGAATATCAAAGCGGTTTCAGGCCTGGTCGCTCCACAACCGAATAGGTTTTTACGGTCAAACTGATAATCCGGAAGTGCTGGGAATGCAACGTAGACGTATACCAAATCTTTGTCGACTTTAAGCAGGCATACGACAGTATCGATCGTGGAGTTCTGTACTGTGATGCAATTTGGTATACCAGCAAAATTAGTGCGACTGACAAAGATGACGATGACCAACACCCTCTCACAAGTTAGGATCTATAATAGACTTCCTGATCTATTTGAAACAGGCACTGGTCTGAAACAGGGTGATGGACCGGCACCGACGCTCTTCAACCTAGCACTGGAATACGCTATTCGGGCTATGAATATGGACAACAGCAAGACGCTACTCATCAAGTCGACACAATTAGCAGCGTACGCCGACGACATCAACATCATGTTCCGAAGATTGGCTGACGCAGAAGAACTTCTGCATACGCTCGATACCGCCGCAAAAGAAGTTGGACTACGTATCAACGAGGGTAAAACTACAATAATGATGCAATCGACGACAAGGATACCTGCACAACCAAGCATCAATGTGGGGGACCTCAACATCGAGTTCGTGAACGACTTCATATACCTGGGTTGCAACTTGTCAAGGGACGCCAACGAAACTGACGAAATCAAGCGACAGATACAGTTAGCTAATAAGACTTTTTTCTCGGTTCTCCCCATAATGAAATCGAAGCATGTGCATAGAAACACGAAGCTCCGCGTGTACAAAACCATTATACGACTAGTGCTACGCTATGGCTACGAAGCATGGACCCTAACTCAAGCCTCCGGAAACATACTAGACACATTTAAACGTAAGGTTCTACGGCGAATTTTCGGGGCTGTTTGCGATCGAGATGGATGGCGCATCCGGTACAACTGTACGATGAGCTGGAAGTTTCGAAAATAGTCAAACTACAACGACTTCAATGGGCAGGACATGTACAACGAATAGACGATGATCGCATGCCAAAGAGAGTAATGAACGCAGAACGAGTCGACGGAACGAGACTGCCTAGACGACCGAGATCTCGTTGGGAGAGCTCAGTATATGCGGATGCCGAGCAGTTGTTACCTATTTTCTTCGACGATTCCTGGGCGGCCGTCCGACTAGCGGAGGAGACGAGTCGTGGGCGCCACGCGCTTATATTACCGACCGCCTGACTATCAATAAAACCGCGGTAAGCGCGAATCCGCGATCGACCGTAGTCTGGAACCGTTCGAACCCAAGCTGGATCACAATATATTGTATAACACGACAATTCAATCGTTATAAAATTAACTATATTCACTTTAATTGAATTCACAAAATGACGACCGGTCGCAACTAAACACTAATCATCCGTTGAACTATTTCTACAGCTAATAACTTAGATCCTACAATACACCTACCTAGGTGGCGGTGCTACTCCCTGCATATAACACTGAATACCGATCCGGTGATACGTCGTCCTGGTACGTCGCCTGTCGTTCCGTTGCTGTACAAATATAGCGTCTTCGCTTAGAGACTTCCAATCTGCGATCTTTGACAATTCCTCTGCTCACGTCTTAGAACTCCACTTCCGTCGTCGTTCGTTGGCTTCTTGCTATGAAGAGAGAGAAAGAAGGAAGGGAAATTTTCCGAGAGAATTGAAGTAATTTTGGAATAAGGCGAAGTGCGAAGGGAATGGCCTGGAATGTACCATTGACGTCGTTGAACTTATGTACAATTTTATTGGGGGCTTGGCGCGAAATTTGAAATTGATAGTTTTGCAAACACATTAATTGTGATTATTGATATGAAAAAATTGTGTAATGTGTTTATCAATCCAATTTAATAACAACGACAAGCAGAAAATATGTATGTAATACACTGAGAAGATAGAAAATAAGGAAAAGAGAGTTGAAGCAATTTTACTCAAGTGAGCCATTAGTATTTATAGGGGGAAGTATAAAGGGAAAGAATTGCTTTCTGCAATTGGCGTCGTTGAAATGTTGAAAAATTATATTGGGGGCAGCATATAAAATTGATTTAGAAAATTTATAAACAACAAATACCAAATGCGTTCAATACTTAAATTTAGAGCTGACGATAAGTATGTTGGGCCTGCACTTAATTATTTACCGTTTCCCACATGTTTTTACCACCCGTTAATATTAAAGTGAATAACTGAACTCTTGTTTCACATCGTCTTATAAAAAATACCAACCGATGAATCATCGGGGAGCTTACAGTAGGTTCGCAAAATAAGTGAAATTGTGAACTAGTCTACGATTTACGACGCCTTTACGATTTGCAACAGCGAACGTGAATCCCCCCATAATTTTCATGGATATTTTCCAAGAAAATATTTCTTCATTTTCACGTTCATGGTGAAGTTTGCAGCACCTTTTATGGTGTACGTACACAGCATCATTTTAGCAAAGATTCAATCCGTTTGACATAAAATACGCGAACGCGGCACGCGAGCGCGAACAACATGCGCTCAGCCTTAATGGAATCTCTGCCGCATGTAAAATTCTTTCTTGCTTAAGGTAGCCACACATGAACACACACAACCACGACCCAACTTCCACCGAACCATCAATCTCATAGAACGGTGGAAAAAGAAGGATTTTTTTTCAGCACGTTCTATGAAATTGATGGTTCGATGTAAGTTCGGTCGTGGTTGTGCTCGTTCATGTGTCGCCACCTTTAGCCATTGCGCATTCAAAATTCAATTTTTCGGAAACCTTTAAAAAAATACAAAAAAAAATTGTCTCCCCTTTTTCCTACGCCTATGGACGACCAAACCGGTTTTCGATATTCATTTGACAGGTTGGCCCACAATGTTTACATATTCAGAATTTCGCTGGTTTTATTCAAATTCCGAATGAAACTGATAGCGGGCCATATACACTGCATCCTAATGCGCGTACGCAACCTTATTTTTTACCTGAAAAACGAACTTCCTTTGAATTTTCGCATGTACACGCTTTTCCAATCACTCTCAAGGCACTTTATTTAAATTGTTAAAGACACTTCACTGTCTTATATGATGAGTGAAACTAGTTCTTATCGATTGTTTTATTATCACTATCATTCACAACTATTGTTTTTATTCACTTTAAAATGATTTTTATACACAATCGTTCGTTTCGCGCGGCGACCATATGTTCAAGGCCATTGTGAGTTTGACACGTTGGCCCAAGTGATATTGGAAGTGATTGGAATATGTGGACCGGGCGGGTGTTCCAGGGTAGAGGGCGTGTGCCTCTCTGTTTAATTTCCACGGGATGGAATGAGGTGGAATTGCTTCAGAGAATTTAGTGTACATAGATTGGGATTATCCTTCCTTCTTTCTCTCTCTTCTCAGGCTTCTTGACATAAGTCGCTCGAGATTCTCGTCTTGCTCCTCGATTTCTTTTCGATTCTTTCCGATTCCTTTTCGATGCCAAGTAAAAATGAACAAAGATCGTTAGTCTTCCATGTAAATTCATTCCCTGGGATAGGGGTATCCACCTTTGCCAAGTAAAAATGAACAAAGAGGGTCCCGTTTTCTATCCCAGGGTTTAAATACAATAGACTGCCGACAACGGAAAAGTCCAATAACAGTTCCAATCGAATTCCATGTAAATACGAGAATCCGACTAACGATCAAAGTGTACTAAATCGAGTACTGTATTTCGTTGCTAACGATGACAGTCGGAACAGTGTTGTTTGTTTACATCCACTTGTTCAGTCTCCGAATTATCATTTCGGTGTGTCCGGACTCGAAGTTCATTGCAAATGAAGCTGGTATTAACTTCTTATTAGTTAAAGGACTAGAGTTAATGAATACGTATGTTGGTGAAAGTAAGCGTGCAGTTCGGCAGTGTTTCCAGAGAGCTCGGAATTCTCAGCCATGTCATATATTTTCGATGAATCTGACTCGCTATGTCCGAAAAGATCAGATGCCACGGATGGTGGATCTGCTACGAGAGTCGTCAATCAATTGCTCACAGAAATGGACGGTGTCGAGGAAAAAAAGAGGTAAGTACTACCACCACCACCTAATTTTCCGCCGAAACTAGCTAATTCCTTTATTTCTTTCTTTACAGGTTCCTATTACCTAGACTTGGATTCGAATAATCGACAATGTTCCGATGAATGGGAGAATGGTCAATCAATTGCTCACAGAAATGGACGGTGTCGAGGAAAAAAAGAGGTAAGTACTACCACCACCACCTAATTTTCCGCCGAAACTAGCTAATTCCTTTATTTCTTTCTTTACAGGTTCCTATTACCTAGACTTGGATTCGAATAATCGACAATGTTCCGATGAATGGGAGTTAATATTAAAACGACAACCGAATAATCCAATTCCAATACAAAGAATATTAAAACTAAATACATACTACAAATTCAAATTGGTTCTTTCCCTATACTGTCCCTAATAACTACCGGTATCTACTTAACCAACAAATTTCTATGTTACGATCGCTGAACGTACAGTTTCAAGTCTTTCGCGTGCCAGACACCCGCTCCCTTCCCATTACCATCTACTAATTCAAAGATCCACGGAGACACCTCTTTGTGAACAGTAAATGGCCCCACAAATTCCGGAGCTAATTTTTCCGAGAAAAACTTGGTGGCATCCGACAGTACCTGGTTCTTGCGCCACACTTGAGTCCCCAAATGAAATGGGACAGCTCGCTTGCGCATGTCGTACCGATTTTTACTAGCCTTGCTAGCCCGTTTTAAACGTTCTGACACCTCCAGTCGAATTTGACTTAATAATCTAGCCCTGCATTGTGGATCTACGGAATCTTCTGAGTCTTCCGGCTTTGACACCTTTTCCCTCGAAGTCGTCATATTCCTACCGAAGTTGAGGAAATACGGCGAGCATTTCATTACTTCGTGGCAAAATGTCCGAAGAGCACAACCGATCTTCGCCAAGTGTTTGTCCCAGAGTCGGTGGTTGTCCTCGACATATGAACGAAGCATACGTTTCACATTCTGATTTGTGCGCTCGGCAGGATTAGCCTGTGGATGGTACAATGCAATAAACTTTGCTTCGGTACCGTATTCTTTGAGGATATCTAGAAATGCCTTTGAGCGGAACTGTACCCCGTTATCACACACAATATTTTTCGGTATTCCAAATAAGAGAAACACATTCTCCTCCAAGGTTTTAGAAATTGATGATGATGTAGCCGATCGAAGAGGGAACAAAAGAGAAAACCTCGAGAAATAATCTACAACGGTCAAAATGTAACAGTTTCCTTTAGTGGAGCGGGGAAGAGGTCCGATTAGGTCCACACATATCGTTTCCCAAGGTTCCTCTCCCTCCCTCGAAACCATTTGGCCGATAGGCTGTTTCCGTTCAACATTTATCGACTGGCAGACCTTACATATCTCTGAATGTCTGCAGACATTTTAGGCCAATAGAAGTCTTGACACACTCTGTCAATAGTTCTTTTCGACCCCATGTGTCCCGTTTTTGGGTCATCGTGACATTTTTGAATAATATTATTTAGTTCCTCTTTAGGAACGACCCTCCTCCAATTATTCCCGTCCAAGTGGGGATAAATTGTGAGAACATTTTTCCACAAGGTTCCGGACTCAATGCGCCAGTCCGGGTATTTGGAAGGATCTTCCGGCACAATCCTTATCATCTTAACAAACCAAGAGTCCTTGACGGACTCACTGTCAACTGAGGCTACCTCTATACGGGGAACAGACCGCGATAAAGCATCAGGCACTAAATGGTCTTTTCTTTACGATGGATGACAACAAAGTCGTATTGTTGCAGCCGAACCGCCCACCTAGCTAAGCGACCGCACGGGTCATTTAGGTTATTCAGCCATACCAAGGAATGGTGATCCGTAATGACTCGAAATTTCGAGCCTTCGACGTATGGTCTGAGCTTCTCTATAGCCCACAAGACAGCTAAGCATTCCTTCTCGGTTGCTGAAAACTTTTGTTCGGCTTTGGACAGTGAACGACTAAGGTAACATATAACCCTTTCTTCATCACCCTCTCCCTGGGAGAGCACCGCACCTAAGCCGAAATCTGATGCATCAGTCTGGATTATAAAATCCTTATCGTAGTCCGGACTGGCTAAGATTGGCGCTGACGATAACGTTACCTTGGCTTGAACAAAAGCTCTCTCACACACGTCATCCCAAATAAACTTCCTACCCTTTTTTAATAGAGAGGTTAATGGTGCCAAAAGCGTAGCGAAATCTGGAATGAACCTTCGGTACCATGATACCATTCCAAGAAACTGGCGGACGCCTTTGACGTTGGTAGGGCGACTGATCTTCAATAGGCACTCCACCTTCTCAGGGTCCACATTTAGCCCATGTTCGTTTACCATGTAGCCTAGATATTTTAGTTCCGGCTTACAAAATTGGCACTTATCTTTCGAAACTCTTAGACCCGCCCCCTGTAGTCTTTGGAAAACTTCTTTTAACACCGTAACATGCTTTTTGAAGTCCTGGGTGACAATAATGATGTCATCCATATATGTAAAAACAGGTTCCAGGTCAGGACCGAGGACTTGGTCGATTAGGCGTTGCCAAGTAGCCGGAGCATTGTGTGACCCAAACGGCATTCTCTTGAACTGAAAGAGTCCACGATTAGGAACCGTGAACGCCGTGAACTTTTTTGAGTCCTCTGCCATCGGAATCTGCCAAAAGGCTGATTTACAATCTATTGATGACAAATACTTAGCGTTGTTAATTTTGTTTAATATCGAGGACATGAAGGGAATAGGATAAGCATCCCGCTCGGAAACTTCATTCACCTTCCTAAAATCAACACAGTAACGGTAAGTGCCATCCTTCTTCTTCACCAGCAAAATCGGAGATGCCCAAGGACTTGTCGACGGCTCGATCACATCATTATCCAACATGTCCTGTAGTTCAGCATCGATATGCCTCTGAACCGCCGGAGATACCGGATAATATCTTTGTTTAATTGGAGGGGAATCAGACTTAATTCTGTGTTCTACTAAATTAGTCCGTCCTAAGCCCTCTCCCATCAGGCTAAATTCCTTTTCCAGGACACTAGAGAGCTCGAACTCTTCATCCCACTGCAATCTTGATCTTCCTCTCAGATGTTCCAACGCTGAGATCTGAATATTATCCGCAAAATCCCATTGCTGCGAGTTCAGATCCATAACGATGCCAAACCGACGAATAAAGTCGGCTCCAAGTATCAGCTGATGAGGAAGAGATGACACGACTAACAACTGGAAAACTATTGTATTTCCATTCAACGTAATTGGGACACATACTTCGCCTACGATGGGAACTCCCACATCATTGGCCATCCTGACTGCTTGGGTTTCGCAAGAGGTTAATTTCAAACCCATATCCGATAATCGACGCCAACCTTGGCAGCCAACAATTGTTTTGGAAGTCCCGAAATCCACCAGTCCCAGAAACATTTGACCAAATATGCCGACCTCCAAATGTGGTCGATTGTCCCCTAACTTTTCCGTTAGGACATAATTGACCGGAATGTCAGCCGCGGCTTCCATCTCGGGTAACATGCTCACTTTGCCACCTAGTGAGCATGTTCCGCGTTTCCCGAACTATCGCTATTATTTGTCAAGCCCGATGGACCAGGCTTGCTACAATTGGGACAGATCTTTTTCGTAACCCCCGACTTACCACAACCAAAACATTTCCGCGGTTCGGGACATTCTCTCCAAAGATGACCATTGCTCTTGTACTTCCAACACTGTTCCAAACGACTGGACGTACTAGGCGAAGGAACAACTACTGACAAGGAAGGTTCTAAGTATACCATTTCTGGTTCTAAAATAGAGTTATTCCCTGACATTGAAGGGGCCTCAAAAGCTTCTATCGACAATCGAGTCGCCTCTAACGATCTAACCAACGAAATCAATGTGTCAACGAAGGGAATATCGACTAAAGACAGTTGAATTTGGTAGCAAGGCAACAAATTCCGTCGCAAAATCTTTAATTTTTCTTTTTCCGCAGGCATCACCGACAACCGACTGAAAAGACACTCCATAATTGCCACAAATACACCTATGGATTCCTGCTTACCCTGCATATGACGCTTGATTTCTTCCCAAAGCCGATCGTCGTAATCGGTAGGAAGGAATTCCGCTTTCAACTCTTCCACCAGATCATCCCATGAATTTGCTTTTTTGCGGTTAGCCCTAAACCACAGCAGTGCTTTACTTTCGAATAACTCGACAGCAGCTCTTAATTGGTCGCTCTTCCGAAGTCCTCTAGAAATGCGAAGTTCTTCCACTCGTTCTAGAAAGGAATTCACCAGTTTACTGTCTCCATTAAAGCGGATATCCCACTTAGAGACATCAACCTTTTTTCCCCCGACAGACTTAGCACTTTGTGGTGTGGATGCTGCTTGGAGTGGAACGGATACCTCAGCCTCGTCACTACTACTCTCTTCGCTGTTACTGACCTTTTCCATAAGAGCACTTAAGACCAACATAAGCTGTGCTCTAATTTCTCTATGCGACGCCACCTGTGTCACCCCCTCGACCGGCATAGCTTCAACACGCCTAAATGCGAAATCTATTTTTAACCTAATTTTCAAAAAATGGCCGCTAGCGGCATCCCCCTCAAAAGTTTCCACTAAATTTCCAACCTCTTTCAATTTAGCTAATAAGGCATCGCGATCTTCATCGTGCGTGAATATATACGAGACGCAGACAAAGGACGTACCTGCTGCCGACTCAGCCTTCAATGCCGAACGGAGATTTTTCCGCATAACATCCACCGTATCCTCCGGCGAGCCACGAACAACCAGCTCATAACTGAGCTCATCTTTGCTGAGACGGTCAATACTTGATCTCTTAATTTTCATTTTCAGAATTACACCAAATTTTAAAACTACAATAATATCTACCATAAACAACAACTCCACAAACGAAAGAAAATTGTCGATGGTCTACCCGATGATACACTAAATTTATCCCGAAACGTTGGGCGCCAATTTGGTTACCTATTTTCTTCGACGATTCCTGGGCGGCCGTCCGACTAGCGGAGGAGACGGGTCGTGGGCGCCACGCGCTTATATTACCGACCGCCTGACTATCAATAAAACCGCGGTAAGCGCGAATCCGCGATTGACCGTAGTCTGGAACCGTTCGAACCCAAGCTGGATCACAATATACCTATATAACACGACAATTCAATCGTTATAAAATTCACTATATTCACTTTAATTGAATTCACAAAATGACGACCGGTCGCAACTAAACACTAATCATCCGTTGAACTATTTCTACAGCTAATAACTTAGATCCTACAATACACCTACCTAGGTGACGGTACTACTCCCTGCATATAACACTGAATACCGATCCGGTGATACGTCGTCCTGGTACGTCGCCTGCCGTTCCGTTGCTGTACAAATATAGCGTCTTCGCTTAGGCGGCTATTACACTATAAAAGTTCTTTTACAAATATATTTGACGAACGATATTTCAAAAGAGCTTTTATGAATGATATTAGCCGCTAAAGGGGGAAGGTGTGCAAGCATATAAGAAAAGTAGTTGAAACAAGCAACGTCCATGTCGCAAATCTTTTCTTAGGCGGCTATTACACTATAAAAGTTCTTTGAAAATAGCTTTCATAAAAGATATTTGTAAAAGAACTTTTATAGTGTAATAGCCGCCTTAGAGACTTCCAATCTGCGATCTTTGACAATTCCTCTGCTCACGTCTTGTAGTCCGGATGGCGCAACGGTTAGCACGTTCGTCTTCAACGCACTGGGCCCCGGTTCGATTCCGGGGATTTACGTGTCGGACTATGAGCCCACTCAGCTGTTAAATGAGTACCCATTATGGGGTAAATAACTCGGTTGAGCGTGTTGCTGATCACATACCTCTGCACAAAAAACCGTCACGATCTAGAAAATGAGATGATGCTAACTCATCTCGAGGCCGTGGTTCAAATTGGACTGTTGCGCCAGTTATTTATTTATTTTTATAACTCCAATTGACGATGTTTCGACATTGTGATAATCCATTTTAATTTGATGGATGAAAGATACTTCTTTGTCTTTATCACTATTTTTATTAGTTCTGACGTGTTTCGCTCTTTCGAGCATCTTCAGAGAAGTTCTCTGAAGATGCTCGAAAATATTTATTTTTATATTTTCAAAGAACTTTTATAGTGTAATAGCCGCCTAAGAAAAGATTTGCGACATGGACGTTGCTTGTTTCAGCTATTTTTCTAATATGCTTGCACACCTTCCCCCTTTAGCGGCTAATATCATTCATAAAAGTTCTTTTGAAATATCGTTCGTCAAATATATGTATTTGCAAAAGAACTTTTATAGTGTAATAGCCGCCTTAAACTCCACTTCCGTCGTCGTACGTTGGCTTCTTGACATAAGTCGCTCGAGATTCTCGTCTTGCTCCTCGATTTCTTTTCAATTCTTTCCGATTCCTTTTCGATGCCAAGTAAAAATGAACAAAGAGCGTTAGTCTTCCATGTAAATTCATTCCCTGGGATAGGGGTACCCACCTTTTCGATGCCAAGTAAAAATGAACAAAGAGGGTCCCGTTTTCTATCCCAAGGTTTAAATAGACTGCCGACAACGGAAAAGTCCAATAACAGTTCCAATGGAATTCCATGTAAATACGAGAATCCGACTAACGATCAAAGGCCTCGTTTATGCCGCGGAACTATCTTCGAGGATTAACTATTTTAATTTGAGCTAACTTACGACGACATAAACATGCCGCATTAGCTAGTTTTGGTACCAATTTTAGCTCAACTTGCTATGCAGAACTGGACTGAAAAATTGGGACTAGATGGTGTTGCTATCTTCGCTAATGGTGTTGTTGGTGAAAATTCCATTTTATTTCTTATATAAATACCTCATCCTTTCCTGAAACTCTGCATTCATTTCGTACTTTGATTGTAGCGGTATAAACGCGTTTTTATTAAAAGGCTACTGGCTCTTGACATTTTCTAAGCCAAAGTCACCGAAGTCATAAACCAGCAGCTGACATCTTTCATGTTTAGTACCTCTCCGTATGGGCGGTATAAACACACCACGAACAAGTACTAGCACTAAAACGATTTAGTTAAATCGCCTTTTAGTTCCACGATATAAACAAGGCCATTGTGTACTAAATCGAGTACTGTATTTCGTTGCTAACGATGACAGTCGGAACAGTGTTGTTTGTTTACATCCACTTGCTCAGTCTCCGAATTGTCATTTCGGTGTGTCCGGACTCGAAGTTCATTGCAAATGAAGCTGGTATTAACTTCTTATCAGTCATAGGACCGGAGTTAATGAATACGTATGTTGGTGAAAGTAAGCGGGCAGTTCGGCAGTGTTTCCAGAGAGCTCGGAATTCTCAGCCATTTGTCATATCTTTTCGATGAATCTGACTCGCTATGTCCGAAAAGATCAGATGCCACGGATGGTGGATCTGCTACGAGAGTGGTCAATCAATTGCTCACAGAAATGGACGGTCCCGAAGAAAAAAAGAGGTAAGTACTACCACCACCACCTAATTTTCCGCCGAAACTAGCTAATTCCTTTATTTCTTTCTTTACAGGTTCCTATTACCAGCTTGGGACCGTGACACAGCTACTGGGCTTCCAAAATTGGAGGACGCGGTCACGTGAACGAGTTAATTGGAGGACAACGATCCAGGCGGCCAAATGGATTACCCTCTGAGCCACGTTTGTTGTGAATGAATAAAAGTCAATTTGTTTCCATTTGAATAGTTCACTTAATTCAAGGCTTTGTGATACACAACATTTTTAGCGTTGTTTTGCGGTGCGTAAACAAATAGAGAATCTGGTTCTCCTACTCGCGAACAGGCGACGTGCAATTGGTCGTGCGAGAAACACGGATTTTTTAAATTAATGCCACACACATTCATCCACTGTCCTTGTGCTTTGTTGACTGTCATCGCAAACGCAAGACGCACCGGGAATTGCAGTCGTTTGAATTCGAATGGCAGATCAATGGTAATCATTGGAATTCGTAGAACCAACACGTGCTCGCCCTGGAATTTTCCTTTGAGAATTGTAATATAATAAGAATAATATAATAATAATAAAAAAAAACTTGTCGGGAAGAAACAAAATAAGCGCGATTAACCTCTATGTCATTCCTTCACTGACCTATTCATTCGGGATTGTGCCATGGTCTGCTATCGAACTGGAGGCAGTCCAACGGCGGGTTCGTGTAACAATGACCAAATTCCGAATGTTACACCCAAAATCGGCAGTGGAGCGAATGTGTTTACCTCGAGACATCGGAGGTAGAGGTTTAGTCGACATTGCAGGTCAACACCATAGGCAGATCGACTCACTTCGTGCTTATTTTTACGGCAAAACAACATCGATTCCTCTGCATGACGCTGTCTGCAAGGCAGACGACGGTTTTACTTCGCTTAACTTGAAGGATCAGTCATTTGCTCCTTTAAGTTTGGTGAAGTCCGACCAAGTGCAAATCGACGAATGGAAGGCAAAGGCAATGCATGGTAAACACGTGTGTTGCCTGTGGCAACCATTTGTCGATCTTCACCTGTCGAACAGATGGCTTCATGCAGGGTATCTCTATGCCGAAACAGAAGGGTCTATGATTGCCATTCAGGACGGCGTGGTCCCTACCCGTGCATATCTTAAACATACATATATGCAAGCAACGGGTGGACGATGACCGATGCAGAATGTGTGGTCCGGTGCTGGAAACACTAGACCATCTCATCTCTGGCTGTTCTGCAGAGTACACGGATAGACACAATGCGGTATGCAAGGTAATCCATCAACATCTTGCATACAAGCATGAGGTGATCGGTGAGACACTTCCGATCTACTAGTACACTCCACAAGCAGTGCTTGACAGCACTCGCTTCACAATGTACTGGGATCGCCAGATTATCACTGATCACTCTGTCGCCCACAACAAACCCGATGTACTCCTAGTCGACAAGACGAGTCGCTCCGCATACATAATCGATATTGCTATCCCCATAATAGAAATATCGAGAGAAAGCATGCGGAGAAGAGGGCAAACTATAGTGCACTGGCTCAAGAAATCAAACTGCTTTGGCATCTTGACCATGTGCAGATAGTGCCTGTAATATTGTCGGCTACCGGTATAGTACCTAAGGCCCTTCTGACTTCCCTTGACAAACTGAACCTACCGCACAGCATTATCGACACAATGCAGAAGTATGTCATTTTACATACTTGTGCAATGGTGCGGAAAGTGCTTGGCAACCTCCATTAAAGATTTTATACGTCAGGATGTCGGCGGAACATCAGCCAAATGCGTCCGAGCCCAGCAATTTGGTGCTTGCACCCGTTTCGGATAAAATCCGGTCAATAGAACCGAGATTGTGCCAACTCGGTAAAAAATAATAATAATATAATAATTATAATATACATTTTTTATGTGAACTTGTGTGTGGCTGTCATGACACATTGCATATAAAAAATGGATATTACAGTATAAATATGATAATTTAATAGCTGCCTAGAGGTCGCCACACATAATAATAATAAATAATAATTCTTTATTGCCTCTAATTCAGTATAATACAAATAATTCATACAAAACTGATTCAACTATATTATACAATACAATAATACTATATAAATTACTAGTTTAGCCAATAAAAATAAAAATAAAATTTAAAATAAAAACAATTAGATAATAGTTGGAGTATTTGCATTAAAATATTGTAAATAAGATATACGAGGGTCAGTCAGAAAGTAAGTTTAAGGGTCCGATTAGGGGGGAAGGAGTGGTCAAAACAAAAAAACCAGGTCATTTTCGGAAAATTCAGACATGTTTTTTTATTTTTCGACAAAGTCGCCATCTCTCTCAATACATTTTTTGTATCTACAAACCACTGCCCATTAATATAAAGCCGACAAACTTAGTACAAAATTTTGAATTTCGCAGTATATATGTATGCGTAAGACTTGCAATTCATATATCACGTATGCATTTAGAACGAATGAAGTAAAGTCTGAATTGACAGCAAAACTGTCCGAATAAGACGAAATCGATACAAATCCACAAGGACATTAGTGAGAAAAGGATGCCAACAAAACAAAATATTTCTCCGCTCTCGGTAACCAATAACAACATGACTCCCTGTAGTTAGGCAGCTAATACATACAAAAAATTAAAATTTTCTCACTTATACAGTGACAAATGTAGCAATATGACGAGCTGCAACGTTACTTTTGAGTTAGTATTAGTCCCCCATTCCTCTCTCAGCCCACCATGAGTATCCTTTTCTAACTAATGTATTCGAATGCAAGGATTTATTGACTACTAGTTGATATATTTTCACCCGAAATTAATGTGTTCCCCTCTCAAAAATCAACGTTTTATTCGAAGTCTGTCGGCATTTACATTATTGGGCAGTGCTACAAACTAATTTTGTGATTTCGACGTCGAAATGTTTTGCGTCCAAATTTTTAAAGTACGCTGTGACTGCTTCGGTGATGTCATCTGTCGTGTCGAATCGTATGCCGCCAAACGCTGTTTTCATCGCCGGGAAAAGGTGGAAATCACTTGGGGCCAAGTCAGGGGAATAAGGAGCATGCTCAAAAATGTCCCATTTAAATGAGGCCAATTTTTCTTGGGTTAAACGGGCAGAATGCGGACGAGCATTATCGTGAATGAAAAACACTTTGCGTGAATGATTTTTTGAATGGATGTTCGGCTGCAGTCGATCTTACTCGTACATCGTACCTTTTCGGCGAGTGTGAGTGTATACCGGGAATCCTCCTCGATCAGCTGTTTAAAAAGCGCAACGTTCCCCTTGTTCACTGCGCTCGTTGGTCTGCTTTGGGGCGCTTCGTCATGGAGTTCTTTTCTTCCGTTTAGCCAACGCGTAACCATTTGAAGGCTCATACACTGCTCACCGTATACAGACGATAATTCTCGATAAATTTCACTAGCGGATATTTTTTTGTGGTCAAAAAACGTATCACACTACGCGGTTCACATTTGGACGCTACTTCTATCGACGTCTCCATTTTAAATCGTTGTATAATGCTGTGTTTTGCTAGAGAGCGGCTGGGCGATTTGCGTCTGCGGCTGGAGAGCAATTGATTCATCATTCAATGTCGAGGTTTTGTATGAAAATACAATAGTACTAGTATGTTGGGCAGGTTGTCTATGGAATCAAGGATTTTTGTATGTACGTGAGGAGAATGGATGGAAAGAGACGAATGTACTGTAGATGTAGAGTCCTGCGGTGGTAGCAAGGACATTCGAGAAAGGATAGTTTTGGCAGTGAAGCGATATATGGGGAATATGGGTGTCATATGAACCGGGATGAAGAGGCGAGTGCCCAGGAGTAGTGTAGATGGAATTCCGGATCCTTGGGTGGCGACAAGGACACCCGAAAAAGGATATTTTTCGCAGTGAAGCGAAATACGGTCAATATGGGTGTAATATGAATCGGGGTGGACACCCGAATATCAAGGAGTAGTGCGGATGGCATTTCGAGTCCTTCGCTGACGAAAAGGACATTGAAGAAAGCCAATTGAAATATACGCAATATGGGTGTCATATGAACCGGGGTGAAGAGGCGAATGCCTAGGAGTACTATGGATGCCATTCCGGATCCTTCGGTGGTGACAAGGGTATTCGAAAAAGGATACTTTTGGCAGTGAAGCGAAACACGGTCAATATGGGTGTCATATGAATCGGGGTGGACACCCGAATATCCAGGAGTAGTGCGGATGGCATTTCGAGTCCTTCGGTGGCGAAAAGGACATTCAAGAAAGTCAGATAAAATATGGGCAATATGGGTGTCATATGAACCGGGGTGAAGAGGCGAATGCCTAGGGTACTATGGATGGCATTCCGGATCCTTCGGTGGTGACAAGGATATTCGAAAAAGGATACTTTTGGCAGTGAAGCGAAACATGGTCAATATGGGTGTCATATGAATCGGGGTGGACACCCGAATATCCAGGAGTAGTGCGGATGGCATTTCGAGTCCTTCGGTGGCGAAAAGGACATTCAAGAAAGTCAGATGAAATATGGGCAATATGGGTGTCATATGAACCGGGGTGAGGAGGCGAATGCCTAGGAGTACTATGGATTGCATTTCGAGTCCTTCGGTGCCGATAAGGATATTCGAAAAAGGATACTTTTGGCAGTGAAGCGAAACACGGTCAATATGGGTGTCATATGAATCGGGGTGGACACCCGAATATCCAGGAGTAGTGCGGATGGCATTTCGAGTCCTTCGGTGGCGAAAAGGACATTCAAGAAAGTCAGATAAAATATGGGCAATATGGGTGTCATATGAACCGGGGTGAAGAGGCGAATGCCTAGGGTACTATGAATGGCATTCCGGATCCTTCGGTGGTGACAAGGATATTCGAAAAAGGATACTTTTGGCAGTGAAGCGAAACACGGTCAATATGGGTGTCATATGAATCGGGGTGGACACCCGAATATCCAGGAGTAGTGCGGATGGCATTTCGAGTCCTTCGGTGGTGAAAAGGACATTCAAGAAAGTCAGATGAAATATGGGCAATATGGGTGTCATATGAACCGGGGTGAGGAGGCGAATGCCTAGGAGTACTATGGATTGCATTTCGAGTCCTTCGGTGCCGATAAGGATATTCGAAAAAGGATACATTTGGCAGTGAAGCGAAAAGCGAAATGGGTGTCACATGAATCGGAAATGGAAGACGATTATTTTATGAGGCAGATTCTTGTCTGAAAACGAAGAACAATAAATCTCATTTTCCAGAGAAAAAACGAGGAGGGTTTCTTTGGCCAACTTATTGTTGTTCGTAAAGACAACAACAGAATTTGTCCGTGCCTCTGTGGAACAATTTGATTTCTTATTAGAGTTAATAAAAGACTATATTCAGAAAGGGTCATGCAACAGAAACCAGCGTCTCATAACACCAGATGAAAAACTGAGAGTTACATTGAGGTAAGTAACCACTTTTATATATTTAAGCAGTATCAAACTACCCCTCCATTGTAACAGTACCAAACTACCCCTCCGTTGTCATTTCCTGGAATAAATAATAGACCCACATTCTTCTTCCCTTAAAAACTTTTCATAAAAGTTTTGGTAAACGTTATTAAATTAAGAACTTACCTAGTATTTTATTCCTCCTCCAATATAAGAAATAAAACTGTATCTTCGTCAATGGGTGATGAATAAAATTTATTAAAACACCTTTAATTCATTTTTCAATTTTACTTGCCACGTTTGCGAATTTCATTGGCATACAAATCACATCGATTTGAGGGAAATTGCGACTCCGCAGAGAATAAATAAATAAATAAACCTGGTACAAATTTCCTCTGCGAGACACACACACACTTCACATAGGTGTGAAGAAAACCGGTCCACTTGTGCTAGGTTCGTGTTCGAGTTCGACAGTGTATGGTGACACTTACACCCTTTTGACAGATTTTGATGCCATGTGACTTTATGATCTCCTCTTGGTCGGCCTTGGTTGGAAATAAGGCTCCCTTTCATAGCATGTAAAGCAATGCAGTTATCATCCTTCGGCAATGTCTGACGTATCCACTGCCATTTTCGCCTTCGTATAATTCGTCGATTGGCATCTGACCGGTAAGGCAAGGTATGACGGCACGAAATGTCGCGTTCTGCTCTCTAATAAGAAATCAAATTGTTCCACAGAGGCACGGACAAATTCTGTTGTTGTCTTTACGAACAACAATAAGTTGGCCAAAGAAACCCTCCTCGTTTTTTCTCTGGAAAATGAGATTTATTGTTCTTCGTTTTCAGACAAGAATCTGCCTCATAAAATAATCGTCTTCCATTTCCGATTCATGTGACACCCATTTCGCTTTTCGCTTCACTGCCAAATGTATCCTTTTTCGAATATCCTTATCGGCACCGAAGGACTCGAAATGCAATCCATAGTACTCCTAGGCATTCGCCTCCTCACCCCGGTTCATATGACACCCATATTGCCCATATTTCATCTGACTTTCTTGAATGTCCTTTTCGCCACCGAAGGACTCGAAATGCCATCCGCACTACTCCTGGATATTCGGGTGTCCACCCCGATTCATATGACACCCATATTGACCGTGTTTCGCTTCACTGCCAAAAGTATCCTTTTTCGAATATCCTTGTCACCACCGAAGGATCCGGAATGCCATCCATAGTACCCTAGGCATTCGCCTCTTCACCCCGGTTCATATGACACCCATATTGCCCATATTTTATCTGACTTTCTTGAATGTCCTTTTCGCCACCGAAGGACTCGAAATGCCATCCGCACTACTCCTGGATATTCGGGTGTCCACCCCGATTCATATGACACCCATATTGACCGTGTTTCGCTTCACTGCCAAAAGTATCCTTTTTCGAATACCCTTGTCACCACCGAAGGATCCGGAATGGCATCCATAGTACTCCTAGGCATTCGCCTCTTCACCCCGGTTCATATGACACCCATATTGCGTATATTTCAATTGGCTTTCTTCAATGTCCTTTTCGTCAGCGAAGGACTCGAAATGCCATCCGCACTACTCCTTGATATTCGGGTGTCCACCCCGATTCATATTACACCCATATTGACCGTATTTCGCTTCACTGCGAAAAATATCCTTTTTCGGGTGTCCTTGTCGCCACCCAAGGATCCGGAATTCCATCTACACTACTCCTGGGCACTCGCCTCTTCATCCCGGTTCATATGACACCCATATTCCCCATATATCGCTTCACTGCCAAAACTATCCTTTCTCGAATGTCCTTGCTACCACCGCAGGACTCTACATCTACAGTACATTCGTCTCTTTCCATCCATTCTCCTCACGTACATACAAAAATCCTTGAGTCCATAGACAACCTGCCCAACATACTAGTACTATTGTATTTTCATACAAAACCTCGACATTGAATGATGAATCAATTGCTCTCCAGCCGCAGACGCAAATCGCCCAGCCGCTCTCTAGCAAAACACAGCATAAAAGACACAATAATAGACGCTCAGCGATGCGTCAAATTGGTTAGGATAGATGAGAGAACAACCTCCTATTTCGTTAGTTTATCTTTTCACCACGCGGAGCGCTGCCACCCTTAAACTTACTTTCTGACTGACCCTCGTATAATAATGTAAACAAGTAAAATAATAATTCAGGCCATCTCACTATGAGCTAAGCTCGTGCTGTGAAACTTTTGATCGACATTACCAGAATTTAGGGTTTACCCGCATTTTGTTTTGTTTTTGCTAAATTTAATTGTGTAATTTTTTAATGCTATTTTAAAACGGTGGAAATTTGTGATTTTAATGATTTCTGCTGGAAGATTATTAAATAGCCTTGGTGCTGAATAAAATGCATGATTAGATGCAGCTGACGTATTGTATCTAGGCTCCCGTCGTAATTTTCTTGTACTGCTCCGAGTCAAATGTCGTGTATCGTTTAGATTATATGGAAATTCAATCAAGTGTGTATGAACAAATTTAAGTGATTTGAATTTATAAAGTTTTGGAACTGTTAGAACACGAAAATCAGAATAAATCAACATGGTTGGATAATCTAACGGTTTTTTAAGGCAAATTTTGATTATTCTCTTATGTAATATAATCAGGGGTTGTAGATTGGCAGTTGCTAAACGTCCCCAGCCTATGATCCCATATTCTATAACGGACTGTACTAGGGCTGTGAATATCATCCTCAAACGTTCAATTGAGACCATTGATCTCAATTCTACAAATTTGTCAACTATTTTTCTTAGGCGACTGCAAACGTAGGATATATTGTATGTTCTTGCCATCGTAAACGTCGGTCTATTATTATTCCTAAGTACTTAGTGTTGTGTACAATGTACAGCGCAGGACAGTTACAACATATTGTTGTGCAGCCACTAATATGTGCCGAAACTCTGAAATTATCCGGAGGAACTCCTGCTGATGTGAGAGAAAATGGAATGACTACAGTTTTATTTAAATTAAGGCAAAGCTTATTTTTAGATAGCCAAGCTCTTTTTTTTCATTAAACCATCGTTGGCATATTCAAATGTTTCATTCCAGCTTTCTCCAATATTAATTTTCAGTAAATAAATATATGTAGATTAGGAACATAATGGGGCCCAATACTGTTCCTTGGGGCACTCCAATCTTTATGTTGAGGGGAGAGCTCATGCCATTTATGCGCACAGATTGTGTTCTACCTCCCAGATAAGACCTGGGCAAATCAAGCGACACGCCTCTGATCCCAATATTGATATGAATTGATATGATTGACGGTATCGAACGCTTTTTTAAGATCCAAGAATATTCCTATACATTTCAAGCCTTTATCTAAGTTGGACATAATTGTTTTCGTTACGACATAAATAACATCTTCTGTACTTTTAGCTTTCCTAAATGCAAATTGTCCCTGTGAGATAATATTGTTTTTATCTATATAGTCAAATAGCCTATTTTTGATCGCCCCTTCCAAAATTTTCGACAAACATGACAACAGGGATATTGGTCGATAATTGTGGAACCACAACCGCTTGCTTTAACCGTGTTGGAAATTTGATTTGGGTGAAGCACATATTAGAGGTTTTGATAAAACGGTGGCATTATCTTTAAAGAGTTTTGACTCAAGATTGTCCATTCCAGGAGCGACATTGGATTTGAGGTCACTTATAAGACCTACTACACTTGCGTTTAAAAATACTGAATCAAACCGAAAGCACGCGTATTTGTATGCATATTTTGAAAAGTATTGTACATTATGTATCCCTACAAATCGTATATCATTTGAAAATTTGAAATCTTAGCTTCACATTAATACCATTTTTAACAATATTTGAAGATAGATTTTAAAAGAGTGGGGTTTGAAATCAAAAAGTAGGAAAAATGGGGTTTTTAGAAAATGGAGTGGTCAGGTTTTTGTTAAATAAAACAAAATTTTTTTTAAAAATAGCAAAATTATTTATTTATTAATATCTGGTATTACCACCTCTTGCTCTAATCACAGCTTGTACTCGATTTTTAATTGAAATTATTAATTTTTTAATGGTATCTTGAGGAATTTCGCTCCATTCCTCTATTAAGGCCTCCTTCAATTCGTCGATAGTCGAAGGCGCGGGATCTCTGTGTCGGACTCTTCTTTTGAGCTTCCCACAAGTGCTCAATGGGATTTTAGTCTGGACTGCGTGCAGGCCAGTCAATTGTCGCAATATTAGCTTCGTTCAGAAACTGCTGTGCTTGACGCGATGTGTGACATCGTGCATTGTCGTGCATTAAAGTAAAGTTGTCGCCAACAGATGCTGCGTAGGGAACAACATAGCCACGTCGAATACCGGTAATATACCGTTCGGCTGTCAGTCCTCCTTCTCGGCCTCCAGAGGACACGAATACAATTTCCGTTTTTGAATCCACAGAGATACCGGCCCACACCATACACGAACCGCCCCCGTATGCTACCGTTTCTGTGATACAGCATTGCGCGAATCGCTCACCTGAACGCCTGTATACCCGACCTCTTCTGTCACTACCATGTAGACACACTCTGGTCTCGTCGGTGAACAATACGGACCGCCATTGCTCGAGTGTCCAATTTAAGTGATTCCTGACAAACGTGAGTCGCGCTTATCGGTGATGTGGGGTCAATTTTGGGCCTGTGGCGGGCCGTCTTGGAGTCAAATTCGCTTCCTTTAGTCATCTCCTCATTGTCCACTTGCTTACAGCTACTCCGCGAACGTTCCTCAGATTCTGCTGCACGTCAACTCCCGTGAGGTGCGGATTTCGTAGCATTCTTGTCACAATAAAACGATCGTCTCTATCGGAAGTGCACCTAGAGCGACCGGGTCGGGGTCTCTGATTGTAGCTACCTTCCCCCCCAAACACTCTTGACACAGTAGACTGACTCATTCCTAGCTGACGAGCGACTGTTCTCTGAGTAAGCCCTTCCGGAAATAGGGCGACAACACCGACGCGAAGTTAGCCCCCCCAATCTTACGAAATACGAATTTTTCAGTTCAGATCGTTTGTCGGTCGTTTGTCCGTGATTGTCGGTCACTTTAAAACGTTTGTCGGTCCGTAGTTACTGACTTATAGACGTATCAAATATTTGCGTTAAGTTGGCCCCTCCTGAACTTAAAAATCGCCGTTAGGGAAAACAACTTGTTGGATTTCGATGCAAAATCGTTTGTCGGTCACGTTTCTCGCGGCTAGCGTTCCCGAATGCAAGATTGTTGCAAGGTCGCCTCAAAGAGCGAATGTATTCCTATCGGGATGCTATGGTTGTGAGCCAACACAGATGATGCAGCGATCATGTCTGTGTATCGTTTGCTGTATTGCATAGAGGCAATTGTTTCATAGACGCAATTGTCTCTGTGTTGCACGGCACGGCGATACACAGAGAGCATTTCGTATGCGGGTCAGGTGGTGGTGTCAGCGGAGAGTCATCAATCACCGTATGCTGAACTGTGTTGCTTAGACGACGTCATTTTCATGCAACATAGTTTGTGTTGATTGAATGACGTCATTTCTATGGAACATAGTTCTGCATATTGGGTTGCAGCTGGAGAGGGTGGTGGAGTGAAGGGGAATGGGATGCAGTTTTGTGGGAGAGTTCGTTTCGTTGACACTTTTGGTGGACGACAAGCGGGCTTTTGTTTTTGTTTTTTGCGATGAGGATGATCTCCGTGGATGGAATGCGGAGGTCCGTTTTGTGAGGAAGGTCAATTTTGGTGGGATTATTGACCCCGATTGAGGAGGTGGGGATTTTGATCGCCGGGGAAGCCGGTTGATTCGTGGGGGGATTGATTTTGGTGGTCCGAGAGGACAGCTTTGATTTTGATCTTGCTTTTGGATTGGAAGTTTTTTTTGAAAGAAAAAAAAAAGATTGTTTTGAACGCCGAGGAATTCAGTTCGGTTCGGTGAAGGAGTTATGGGTGAAAAGAAAAGTGTGGGATTTTGAATTTGCTGTGTGAAGGATTGTTTTGGGATTTTTTGAAGAACAACGGATGTGAACGAAATTATTTTTTTTTTTGGTTTAAAAAAAAAAGATTGGTGGTTTGAGAAAGGAGAATAAAATGGACAAAATTGGATGTTTTGTGGCCATTGATGATATCAACGTGTAAGTGTTCATGTGAAGAACTGAAACGCGGAAAAACGCTGATTTTATACGACAGTGAATAACATCGTTTGCAGTTAACTAAATTGAATGTAACCAAAGCTGAAACAAATGCCAATTTTTGTGAAGAGCTTTATGAAAACATTTCCCTTTGCTTCTTGAAATGAAGACATCGTGGTTAGTGAGTTCTAATTGGCTTCATTTTGTGGTAAAGAAGTTCAGTGGAAAATCTAAGGAAATAAATCGTGAATAGTTTCTAATTTTACACGATTGAAGGAGTTCTAGTGTTTTTGACACGTTGCGATGATTGAAGCGGAGAAGATGTTCGGCTGAAACTTTCAAATTTCAAAAACATTACGAACAATAAAAGAAGTCAAACAGTGATCCAGATTTAGTACGAGTAATTCGTGATTCCAGATTGATAGTAGTTTAATTATTGAACGATAATTTGAATTTTTTTATTTCCGAATTTGATTGTTTTTTCTTAAATGTGTAATGACTTTAGTTTTTGAAAATTCTTTTTTTGTGAATTATTTGAATTTTTCTTTGTGTTTACATCTGGTTTTCTCTGATAAGGCCAAATTTCTAGGTCTAATTTTTGACAGGAAATTACAGTGGAAACTCAACATTCTGAAACGAGTAAAGAAGGCCACTGTTGCGCTGTACTCGTGCAGGAGAGCCATAGGTAAGAACTGGGGCCTTCAGCCGAAAGCGGTACACTGGATATATAGGTACACAGCTGTCGTACGTCTCATATTGTTGTACGGCATCTGTCTATGGTGGACAGCACTTAGAACGGCGGCCTACTGTGGTCTGTTAGAGAAGGTGCAAAGGCTGGCCACGATGGCCATCACGGGGGCCTTTAAGACCACCCCGTCAGCCGGACTCGATATGATACTCGGCTTGCTTCCGCTGGATATTCAGGGAGAACAATTGGCGGCTAACACGGCTCTGCGCCTTCGCGAGGCGGGACAGTGGCGGGCGCTAAATAAGGGGCACTGCACTATACTGAGCGACCTGAGTCTCCCTACGGAGACGGACTATACACCCCCTGGTTACCATTTCGGCAGAAACTTCACTAGTGTGATTCCGACGAGGAGCCAGTGGATGGGAGATATGCCCTCGACCTCGGATCTTATGGCAATCTATACGGATGGCTCCAAGACCGACGAAGGGGTCGGGGTTGGTATATTCTCCGAAGAGCTGGGAATCACACTGTCAGCTCGTCTTGATTTCTGCAGTATCCTACAGGCGGAAATCTCGGCGATCTCGTTAGCTTTGTCCTGTCTAATTAGTTCTGTCATCACTGCGAGGGACATCGTTATTTATATGGATAGTCAGGCGGCTATTCGCTCACTCGAGTCCGTCTCAATGACTTCTAAAACCGTTAAGAACTGCCGCGCAGCTCTGGAAGACGTGGGTGGCTTCTTTAACATCACCCTGTGTTGGATACCGAGCCATATTGGTTTTGAGGGGAACTGCGCGGCGGATGATCTGGCTCGGGAGGGCAGAACTGGGGGGTTTGACGTAAGATTGGAGGACGTAGCAATGCCTTTTGCTATGTGTAAATCGGCGATTAAGGCCACTGCTGTCAACAGGGCCAATACAAGATGGCTCAACGGGGCAACATACAATCCGACAAGGTCGATTTGGCCGATATTGGGTTCCGGCCGCTCTGCCACCCTGCTTTCGATGAATAGGAGGCACATTGGCAGAGTTGTTGGAGTTATTATCGGGGAGCATGCCAGGAGGCTCAACATCCCCCATCATGATTTTTGCAGGAGTTGTGGAGATGAGGAGGAGGAGGAGACCATCCTCCACTTTCTCTGTCATTGTCCGGCCTTGGCTGGTAGAAGGGGCTACTTTCTGGGTTCGCGGATCTTCCATGATTTGGATGACCTTTAGAATACATGCGCCTTCCGGTTAAATCGCTATATCAGTAGCACGGGCTGGTTTGATACACAGCCCTCTAAAGGAGACGGTTTTTCCTTTCCAGGTGGTATCACAACGGGCCTTTGGAGGCCTAAGTGTGCTGTGCGTAGCGCGGCAGCCCCTTAACCCAACCTAACCTAACCTAGTGTTTACATCTACCTTTGGTTTTGGTTTGTTTTTCAATAATAATTTATAAATTCATAATGAATAACTAATTTTTTTCTTTGATTGGGTTCCTCCGTGTCCCGAAGAATGGGCACATTCCTTTCCTCCTTCCAATCCTCCCCTCGTGTCTTAAATGTTCTAGGTGGCTAATCTAGGATCAGGGTGCTTTGGCTCAAAAACCCACGCAATACGCTGGTCTAGCCGGGACCTGTGCCACCGAGCCAAAAGTATCCTGGTCACCAAAATATTTTTGTTGCAGTGACGGCGGCTTGACAAAGTCGTGGTTCTAGTTCGTTAACAAGGCATGGAAATGCAAGAGATGTTGACGCGCCCATTCCCCTGAAGGAGTCAAGGCAATTAACTGTATTCATAAAAGCCAGATTATGCCAACGAAACGTCAACTGGGCCACATGGAACAGTTGACGCGCTATACCCCACAAGGGGTTAGGGCAATTGACTAGTATCTTCCCTCAGATACAACAGGCATCTTTTTTGGGAATTTATCGAGTGTTGGGTAAGACCCGCTATAGACGGTGCGATCCATCGTCAGATCGATCTGACGATGGATCGCCACAAAATATCTGACGATCGAAATTATATGGAACTGTCAAAAAAATGGTCAACGATAGTCACATACACGATATTGCGATCGTCAGATCGATCTGACGACGGATTGCATCGTATATGGGGGCTATAAAATAACACACGCGTTACACCAACAACATTAACCTGGATAGCTTAGTACGGTGTGGCTACCCTACACTCGACAACCCCTCAATAACTTCCACATGCATGACACGTGTGTCGTGTGGAATCTAATATGTTGATGTTGGCACGGTTTTGTTTTTGTCAATCAGCCAAGTTCATTCGTAAACTAATATTACGTCTTGCTCTGATAGGTCTGTGCCAATTATTAAATGATATATTTTCAATAGGATTACTAAAAATATCAATAGAACAAAATAAGAAAAAGATAAGAATTTGCTGGGGATCGAATCCGCAACTCATTTGGATAGAGTTGCACTTGTAGCTGTCACTGATAAATAACTCGTTTGAATGATGTTTGCTAAGTTAGAGCGGCACGCCAAGTTTATAAACGTCCGTCGTCGCAATAAATAAACGATGCGATAATCAAACTGATATTTAATTGTAATTTATTTTCACCATATATGAGGCGCACCACTTGACGTCAGTGCAGACAACTTCACGTTTCCGAATTTAACCTGGATGCTACCCTAGAGGGTTTTTTCGCGTAACCAGGGCAAGGACTCTACACGGTTGCGCAAAAAAAACACGCCTTACGTTACTTATTAGTGACACCAACCTCTCGGAAGCTACCGAGCTTCCAACTGCTATTAAATATTTCAGTGCAACTTCCTAGAGAGTTGGGAAACAATAGGCGTGTTTTTTTTGGGAATTTATCGCGCGTAGGGTAAAATAACACACGCGTTACACCAACAACATTAACCGGGATAGCTTATTTGGGTGGCTGCCCTATACGCTATAACCCCTCAATAAATTCCACATGCATGACACACAGATGGCTCTGGTGTCGTGTAGAACGTAATGGGCAGTATGCATAAAAATGAGGATATACTCCAGAGTGGAGACTATTGAGTGCATTTCTGAGTCTGCGATGTTCTGTGAGTTGAGTAGAAAATTGGTATGTAAAAAAGTACACTCTATTCAGAGGACATAAAAACATCGAATTAATTGTTCACTCATCTATTCTATCGTTTTGACATTTTGTCAGCTGTTCCTGTCATCGTCTTCTCTTGCGAGGTAAAATCATTAACGCTAAATCTAAATTGCGAGTGGCCTGTAACTATAAAAAATTAAATGATGATGTATCATAGTAGGTTCGCAACTACCTAAAGCGGAGATTTATTTGATACACAATTCTACATAGTACTAGATTTTCTCATACAAAAGTTCCAAATTTAAAGGTAAATATCTCTAAAACGGTTATGAGTTCGCGAAAATGGACTTCAGATTCGTTCATTTCAGACCAAATTTGATTGAAACCCATCATTAAAATATGGAGCCTCAGATATCGAAGTCGCCCCCTGCAATCGTTCAAAGTGGCTTCCTACGCGACGAAAGGAAAGAATGAAGAAGGGGACACGGAGATCATCAAGCAGGTCGCTGAGGACTACTATCCAGCGTATTGGGTCAAGTTGCTTCGGCACCACAACGAACAGGACCAATAAGGCATTGGGCGAAGGCAACCGTGTCCGCAAACAAGTTAATTACAACGACGGTGGCAGAACCCTGAGCCCATTCCAACTGTTTCGGACTATTCGGGTGGATATTTGGAAAACCCAAAAAATGATGGCGATTTTTAAGAGAAGATACGAAAAAGAAGGAAAAGATGAGCGAATAGAAACAAAATCGTAATGTTGCGCCATATTTTTCTTTTATAATTTTACAAACTAATAATAATTATCAGTTAAACTTCTAAATACATATTTGTTTTACTTGTAAATGAAATTAGGGGCTATTGGGGCTTTTTAATAATAATGAGGGAAAGATCTGGAAATAATTTTAATCCCTTCTATAGATACTGAGTACATGAAAACTGAGTTTGCACGGTCGTAGAAGGTGAGCTTAACTTTTAGAGGGCGAAAATCCGAGAAATTTGAGCCCTTTTTTAATATTATCATTATAACTCCTAAACAGTGCCTCGGTCCGAAAAAACTTGCAGGAGTAAATTAAAGACCGTTGAATTCTGCGTTCAATGCACTGCTCAAAGTTGAAATTCGGTTCAGTAGTGTAGTCAAAATCGATAGTCAAAAAATGACAATTTTCGAGGCTCCGGAGAAAAATCACACTTTATTACTATTTAAGCTCACAGATCTTTGCAACGGAAGCTCCAAATGGAAAAGCTTGCCTGTAAAAGTTAAAGATAATTTGATTGTAAGCCTAACGTGGCCAATATTTTTCAATTCGGGCCATTTTTAGAGTAGTTATGAGCGAAAATTCAAAAATGAATGCTCATCGATTTATGCCTTAAAAGCCCTATCACGGTAAGTATAACAGCTAGAAACTTTATTTTAGTCTCAAATTGTAGATAAATTACTCTAGTTAAATAAAGTTTTATAAGATTTATTGTAAGACCAAATTAGGAGATACTAGAAAGAAACAGGACAAGCCAAACAATTAGGCACATTTTCAACATGGTGGCGGGGTCCGTGGTGTTAGGGGGGAAATAGAAAATGCGAATTTTTAAACAGTGCACCAATTCAAACAACATATAAAAAATCTAAACTACCCTAATTAAAGTAACCAGTGTTATAACATTTTGACTGACCAAAGTAATTTAACCTTTGCAGAATCACCGACTTTTTTTTTAATAAAAACGCAATTACTCAAAAACTATGCCCACTAGCATATTCTAGTAAAGAGTGAATCGCAGGTAATATCCTACCCTAAAAACAGAAAATAGCCTGTGGAAATCAGATAAACTGTTTATTAGATATGGCTCGAAAAAAATAAGAAAGATATGTAGCCCACAATCAATATTTTGCTGTTTTATCTTATTTTTCTCGAGTTTTCACCTACATATTATACTAAATTTATCAAAAATAAAAACTTCCTGCTTTGTTGTAAATAATTTGTTTTAACATTATATAATACTAATTTTTAAATTTCGAGTCATTTACAGCCCTTTGATTTAAAAAATATATTTTGTTTACACTTTTTTTATTTTATTTTCCAAGGCCATATCTAATTAACGGTTCATCTGATTTTTACAGGCCATTTCCTGTTTTTAGGGTAGGATATTACCTGCGATTCACTCTTTACTAGAATATGCTAGTGGGTATAGTTTTTGAGTAAGTGCGTTTTTATTTAAAAAAAGTCGGTGATTTTGCAAAGGTTAAATTACTTTAGTCAGCCAAATTGTTATAACACTGGTTGCTTTAATTAGGGTAGTTTAGATTTTTGATATATTGATTGAGTTGGTACATTGTTTAAAAATTCGAGTTTTCCATTTACCCCCTAACACCACGGACCCCGCCACCATGTTAAAAATGTGCCTAATTGTTTGGCTTGTCCTGTTTCTTTCTAGTATCTCCTAAATTGGTCTTACAAGAAATCTGGTAAAACTTTATTTAACTAGAGTAATTTATCTACAACTTGAGACTAAAATAAAGTTTCTAGCTGTTATCCTTACCGAGATAGAGCTTTTAAGGCATAAATCGACGAGCATTCATTTTTAAATTTTCGCTCATAGCTACTCTAAAAATAGTCCAAATTGAAAAATATGGCCACGTTAGGCTTACAATCAAATTATCTTTAACTTTTACAGGCAAGCTTTTCCATTTGGAGCTTTCGTTGCAAAGATCTGTAAGCTTGAAAAGTGATAAAGTGTGATTTATCTCCGGAGCCTCGAAAATTGTCATTTTTTGACTATCGATTTTGACTACGCTACTGAACCGAATTTCAACTTTGAGCAGTGCATTGAATGCAGAATTCAACGGTCTTTAATTTACTCCTGCAAGTTTCTTCGAGCCGAGGCACCGTTTAGGAGTTATAATGATAATATTAAAATAAGGGCTCAAATTTCTCGGATTTTCGCCCTCTAAAAGTTAAGCTCACCTTCTACGACCGTGCAAACTCAGTTTTCATGTACTCAGTATCTATAAAAGGGATTAAAATTATTTCCAGATCTTTCCCTAATTATTATTAATAATATTTAATTTGACTGGCCTAAATGGAGATTGATTGGTTTACATAATGATTAGTCCACACATGAACATTTACCTGTTCCTCATATGGTATGAGCTACTATGGGAGAATAAATAGGATATGTTCAACATCAACTATAGGATGACTTTGTAAACGGAGAAAGTATCTGACGTACGATTTGTTGCGGTTCGTCATAGTAGCCACTACGGAAGAGAACGTTTTAATGAAAACTGATAAGTACTGTTATTGTTGTTATTGTTGTAGCGATGCTTCAAATACTGCAGTTCTTCTTGCATCGAGGGTTTTTGGCAGCTCTTGGCCGTCGAAAAACGGGTCGTTCCGGTACGAAGAACCGGCTGCCGTGGAAAGGATTGATAAGTACTCATACACCCACTTTTAAGCCTGTTTAGGGGTAGTGTTTAATATGACGGATTCCATCTTGGGGTCTTCTTTAACTATGGCAAGTACAAGATCAACTGCTAGTGACTATAAGTAAATTCAACCTCGTTTCAATTCTATCGTCTGACATCAGAACTTGTATCAGTCTCTCGGGTCAATGCAGACTCATTTCAATAAGGCGTCGAAGCCATCTTGTCTAGCTAGAGTTTTCACCCATGGAGTAGTAGAAGTCCTACGCATTATAATCTGGTGTCAGTTTTTGTGAATGTGGTTTGCTGGCCTTCTTAGGTGTCGTGTGATAATTCAATCCATCGAGTAGCTCTTTACGGGGCGAACTTCTTAAGGTCATAGTGGTGGATGCCGATTTAGTTGGAGTTGGTGTATTTTCCACATCGAAATCGTCCTCCGCATTTTCGCGCATGAAATCGCCATCGTCAAGAGTTGATTTTACTATCCTCTGTTGTCATTATCCAAATAGGCGACTTTCTGAAAAGACTACAAAGCCGCCACTGGTCCGTCCTCCTTCAAATGCCTTCCTCCTGATCGACATCGTCCTGCAGGGATTTCTGCAAGCAGCCAGATCTTAGGTAGTTCTCACAGTAAAATAAGTGAATTTGCTTACCAAAAACATGCTAACAAAGCAAATCACCGTATATCTACTTGTTTTGACAATTTGACAACTGTCATGGTGTATATGTACACCAAAAATATTGAAAGACTGTCGCTTGAGTGTGCATATTTGTAGACTCAGGTTTTCTTGACTCAACTCAGATATTATGCATACGAAATTGAGTAAATTATCATATGCGATGATTTTTTTAAATGTCAGGCTGATTTTAACTCAAGATGGCGGCTGCTGGTGAGTGGAGTGGAGTTTTTCGCATATGTTATGCATACCAAATTGAGTGAAATTCTGTCAACTCAGCTTTCCTCCACTCGACTCACTTTATGCATACCACCCAATATGTCGATGTTGGCACGCTTGTGTTTCTGTCCCTCAGCCAAATTCACTGGTAAATTAGTATTACGTCTTGCTCCAATGGACCCATGCCTATTATTAAATAATACATTTTCAATAGGATTACTAAAAATATCAATGGAACAAAATAAAAAAGGAAGAAAAGATAAGAATTTGCTGGGCATCGAACCCGCGACCCATTTGGATAGAGTTGCACTTGTAGCTGTCACTGATAAATAACTCGTTTGAAAGATGTTTGTAAGTTAGAGCGGTACGCCAAGTTTATAAATGTCCGCCGTCGCAATAAATAAACGATCCGACAATCAAACTGAAATTTCATCCGATTTTTATACCCTAGACTTTTGGTATAGGGTATATTGTTTTTGACACGACGGAAATATGTAACACCTTAAAGGAGGCTCCGGAGGTATAGCAATGTATATATATAAATGATCAGGGTCACCTCCTGATTCGATTTAGCCATGTCTGTCTGTCTGTCTGTCCGTCTGTCTGTCCGTTCGCACGATAACTTTCGATAGAATGAAGCTAAAGTCTTGAAATTTTGGTCAGATGTTGGAAGTATGATCTAGTTGGTTGGTATTGAAAATGGGCATGATCGGGCCAAGAGAACGCCTACCTCCCCTACATATGTAAAATAATTAAATATATTTATAACTCCCGATTAAATAAACATGAAAAGCTCTAGCTTTGGTAGATTGCTCGGGGGGTAATCTTACTCTTCCCTGACAAAATAAAATCGATTAGGTGAAAACTAACGGTAATTTTCTCACAAAGAACCCCGTACTACCCTACTTTTCAGGTTTTTTGTCTATAACTCTTGAACCAATTGACGTAGACATCTGATTTTTGGCATGTAACCCTGAAGTAAGAAGTTGCTTGGGTTTTGGTAAGTTGGGCATAATCAGATCAAAGGAACGCCTACCTCCCCTACAAAATTGAAAAAATTAAATATTACTTTAATTACGATAACTTTCGATAGAACGACACTAGCGAGTTAAAAATTTGGCAGAACGTTGGTAGTAAAATCTAGTTATTTGGCATTGAAAATGGGCAAGATCCGACCCAAGGAACCCCTACCTCCCCTACAAATGAAACTTCAAATAAGAGATAACTTTTGATAGAATGAAGCCAGCGACTTGGAATTTTGGTCAAATGTTTAAAGTGAGATTGAGTTAGTTGGTATTAAAGATGGGTTACATCCAACCTAAGGAACCCGTACCTCCCCTAGAAATTGTAATAAGTTTTATTTATTCTGTTTAATATAAAAAGTTTATTTCTCAATGTTATATACACTTCGTTATGTCTTTATAAAATACACCTAAAGCCTTCACGGCTCCTAACAGAATGCGACTAGGTTAAACGGAAAGACTTACCGCCTTGACGGCTCTTAACAGAATGCGACTAGGTTAAACGGAAAGACTTACCGCCTTGACGGCTCTTAACAGAATGCCCGGAATCTACTTTTGATTGACAGTTCAGCCATTTAATGGAACCACACAACGATACAGCCTCCCACCGTATTGTGGCGCTCGTGTCGCTGAGTGATGCCACTTGTCATTTTAAAATTCTCAAATTTAATATACTACAAAATGAAATTTAAAATAACCAATAATTTACGACAAAATAAAGGTAGCGACTTGAAATTTTGGTCAAATGTTTGAAGTAGGATCCAGTTGGCTAATATTGAAAATACGTAAAATCCGACCAACGAAACCCCTACTTCCCCTATCAATGAAACTTCAGATAAGCGATAACTTTCAGCTAGAGACCTGAAATTTTTTTAAATGTTTGTAGGGTGAACTAATTGGTTGGTGGCAATGATGGGCAAGATCCAGTCCAAGGAGCCTCTACCTCCCCTACAAGTGAGACTTCAAACAAGCAATGACTTTCGATAGAATGAAGCTAGCGACTTGAAAAATTCTACAAATATTTGCAGAATGGGTTAGTCAATTGATTTTTAGAATGGCCAAGATCCTCATGACAACCTCCCCTATGAACTGGCCATATAGGAAACTCACTTTTAATGCATATGGTCGTTGCCAATTGGTACTTTTGGTATCACCACTAGGTCTGTACAAGTCTAGGGTATATACGCTTCTGACTCCGGTTTAATTTATTTTCACCACATATGAGGCGCACCACTTGACGTCAGTGTAGACAACTTCACGATTCGGAATTTAACCTGGATGATGCCCTAGAGCGTTTTTTTGCACAACCAAGGCAGAGACCCTACACAGTTACGCAAAAAAACACGCCTAATTTCGGCCTTGGAGCCAGTAAGTTATTGCTGACAATAACATCCACGAGATTCTAGGTCCTGAAAAAAAGAGTCCCAAAAACATCCTCCTCCTATTAACTAAGGTTGGGCAGTGATAAAGAAGGTGAAGAACACTCTCCTCCTAGTCCTCTTCCTGACAACTTCTGCAGTAGTCGTGATGAGCAAGGCAAAGCGTTCCTGCGGCAGCCGGTTCTTCGTACCGGAACGACCCGTCTTTCGACGGCCAAGAGCTGCCAAACCCCCTCGATGCAAGAAGAACTGCAGTATTCGAAGCATCGCTACTACAACAACAACAGCAAGGCAAAGCCTCCTCGCATGCTCGCCGATAGGACAGTGCTTTGTAATGACCTCCACTATCCTGCCAATATGCTTGCTGTTCAATGAGAGCAATAAGGCAGAGCGATTAGGATCTATCCTGGGCCATATCATCCTCGTTGTTTGGCAAGTACTACCACCGAGCCATCTAGCATTGGCCCTGCCGGTCACAGCGGACTCGATTGGCATTTTACACACTACTATAGGCGACCTAATGTGGTCAACACGTTGACTGCCACGGCAATTTTTAGAAATCTGGCCTAAAATGATAATTTGATTTAATCACATTATATAATTAAAACCTCTAATTCTAGTGCATAGTTATCATCAAAAATCGTAAAAAATGTGTTTTTTTTTAAAAAAAAGGTCTTACGAATTATCTCGTAGTTGGCTTCTGTAACAGAAATCTCTTCGCGGAAGCCAACTACGAGTTAATTCGCACGCAGACACGCACAGGCACGCTTCGACCTGTCGCTTCTCTAAATCTGAATCATAAAATAGATACGCGGTCATATTCGTCAGTAGTATCTCAATCTCAGATCAAATGGTTTCGTACTACTCATCTCTAAGAAAGACTATTAGATGGGCCAAAAAGTTTCATTACATATTATAAGATACATATATATGTATATAGGTATACAGAATGCTCACAAAATTTTTCAAAAACTAATTTCTTCTAAAATAAAACTGATAAGGTCCAGAGAAGAATTCGTCGTCGCGTTGATTGGAGAAGAGATTCAACCAGTTTCGAAAAAAAATTAAATTGCAAGAGCTCCATTATTTAGAGAGTCTACCGAAAAAAAAACAGCGTCCGACAAAGCCATGTCGTATATGTAATAATAATAATATGTACCCAAGCAAAACCCCGAGAAACGCGTTATTTCTGTCCAACCTGTAAAGAGAAGCCAGCCCTTTGTGTGGAAGATTGGCCACGTTTATACCGTGGAACTAAAAGGCGATTTAACTAAATGGTTTTAGTGTTAGCACTTGTTGGTGGAGTGTTTATACCGACCATACGGAGAGGTACTTCTTCTTCTTCTTTCTCCGTTGACAGCACAGATAAATTTGACAGATATAAATTTTACGACAGAAAAAGACTTTTTCTTGCCCGTGATCACGCACTGCTTTCCTGAAATTGCAAACAAAACAAACGCCGAACAACATAAAAACGACAACAAAGGAAACGTCAACCATCGCGTCAACATTAGCGATGACAGCGACATAGGCGGCTATTACACTATAAAAGTTCTCTTACAAATATCTTTCATAAAAGATATTTTCAAAGGACTTTTATCGTGTAATAGCCGCCTAAGAAAAGATTTGCGACTTGAACGTTGCTTGTTTTAAGTACTTTTCTTAAAAGCTTGTACATCTTCCCCCTTAGGCGGAAAATATCATTCATAAAAGTTCTTGTAAAATATCGGGCGTTAAAGATATTTGTAAAAGAACTTTTATAGTGTAATAGCCGCCTTAGTCCCAATTTTTTTAGTCCAGTTCCGCATCGCAAATAGAGATAAGCCAAATCCAAAACTAACTAAATCGATACGTTTATATCGTCGAGAGTTAGATCGATTTAGTTAGATCTCGAAGATAGTCCCGCGATATAAACGTAGTGATTGTTTTAAGAAGTTCCACAAACAATAAAATATTATTTTATGGAACATTCCTGTTTCGCGAATATTCGGAGATATTGCATTTAGAGAGAATTTTTCAAAATCCTTAATTACGGCACTTCCGCTTTGGGTAGTCGATTTCCGTTTTAGGTGGTAAGAACCTAGAATCGACGAGAGGGGGATTTGTAGGTCCTAAAGCGGAAATTTCTTGAGTTTTTAAAGTTCTCTCTAATCAAATAGAGAGAATTTTCCTAATTTTCGCGAAACAGGAATGTTTCTATTTTATTTCTTAAATTTGAACTAATTTTTATAATTATATTTTTTTAATAAATTTTCTGTTCATGCAAGCCAGCATTGATGTTTTGTTCTTTTCCCAGAAGCAATCTATCGATATTAGCACGGATATATTTCGAGTTTAATCGTAGCTGTACAAAAATAGCAAGTAAACACAGGACGAGATAACTCGTAGTTGGCCTTGGCGTCCTAGAAAAGAACGCAATCTACGAGTTATCTTGGCAGTCAACGTATTAAGATACGTATCAGTGTCCCTTGATGCGCCAACTCATCAGCCTTGCTGCCGCTGCTGCTGCTTTCTGCGTTCAATCTGGTTCGGCAGTAGCGCGATTACCTATGGGCTTATTGGGCTCAAGCCCCAGGGCGCCGTAGCGAAAGAGGCGCCACAGACGGCGAAAGAAAAAAAAATAAAGAAAAAAAAAAAAAAAAAATAAAACTAAGTTTAAATAAGCGTACGCAATAAAAGTTGTAACGAGATAATTTGATACGAAGGTCTCCTTTGCAATGAGTTTTGTAAAATAAGAAAATTATTTTTTGAAATGTATAATCGTGGTACTCGATAACGTCGATTGTCCGATTATATTAATTGAATTGTGTTTAATTTGAATAATCATCGAATAATCTGTTAAGGTTCCTTCAAAGAACATAGATAAGAACATTTATTCAAGTAAAATACAAAACGGTTGATGATATTCTACCTATTTTATGGTGTTTTCAACTAGTCGCAAAATTTGCACCGAATTCGCACTGAATTTATCTCTGTATGTTTACCATGAAGTAAGACTCTTCTTACATCATGATGTTTACTAAGGCGGCTATTACACTATAAAAGTTCTTTTACAAACATCTTTGACGAACGATATTTTAAAAGAACTTTTATGAATGATATTAGCCGCCTAAAGGGGAAGGGATGCAAGCTTGTAATAAAAGTACTTGAAACAAGCAACGTTCATGTCGCAGATCTTTTGTTAGGCGGCTATTACGCTAGAAAAGTTGTTTGAAAATGTCTTTTATAAAAGATATTTGTAAAGTAACTTTTATAGTGTAATAGCCGCCTAATACAGTATAAGCCCACTTACTTTACATCCACTTATTTTACGCACCACTTATTTTACGGAAATCCACCCACTTAATTTACGAGATTCCCCCCTCTTTACCGCAATGTCAGCGGCATCGCTACTACCCGTAGTTCCCTGACGCTAAGAACAAACCTAAGTCTGGTATTACACTTTGCGTTTTTCTACGGGAAAAACAATCCAGCAAAAAAAAAAAACGAATTGTTGCAGGAAAAGAGGAACGTGTACATTTAAATGGAACGCTTTACACTATGTGTTACGAAAACGCTGCAGTTTTCTGCAGGAACAGGGAATCGTTTTGCAGCAGCAAGTTCAACGACAGCGGGAGACTTATCCTGCAAAAAAAAACGCAGTAAAAAAGATGAACACCCGGTGGTATATGAAACGCATTACACCTTCCGACTTTTGTTGCAACGATTTACTAGAAACGCATGCACCCAGTGACGAAATTCATGCAGTACATCCATTGAGGATTGGTTTGCAATTGTATCGACATCACAACTTCTGCCTACAATATTGCCACAAAAATAAAACCACCGATATCCCCGCTGGGAACGTTTTGTTTCTTTCACAAGCTTCTCAGGCAGAAAAGCGCAATCTGTAAATATCGAGTCCTCTGCTTTTACGACAATGCATTTTTTTACGGGATTGCTTTTCCCACAGAAAAACGCGATGTGTAATGCCAGGCTAAGGCTTAAATTACATTCGCGTTTTAAACGCATGAGCCGGATCAAATCGATAAACCGTATGCAACGTATGCATCGCATCCGGCAAACCAACCCAAAAGTAGATGGCCTGTGGCGCGAGAGCAAAAAAAGCGCCCGAAACGTGTTTACAGTGTAAGCTCGTGAATTTAAACACAAGAGTTTACTCCTGTTTGAATTCCAATACATTTCAAATCTCCTAACATTGAGCTTTCCTCTAAAAACTACAATAGTCCAAAACAGAGCACTCACAAAGAGAAGAAGATATTCCTTTTTGCTTGAGAAATTTAACTTTCCCATCAGATTTCCCAGCAATTCAAAGCTCGAAGTGTTAAAATTTCTGAGCTGGCACTGTACACGATTTCCAACTCGAAATATGTAGTTGGGCAGCAGAGCAATTCTATATGAAAAAAGTGCTTGGTGATAATTCGTTTGTTTTTTTCATTATTATAAATAATATATGTTCCGTTTCCTACGTTGCATCTTCTAAGTACCATATCTATACACGTATGTGCGCGTCACAATTAAATTTTCTTAAATTTTATAGCCGTACTATGCGCATACGACGCGATGTTGTATATTTTATGGGTTACTTCTTCCAAGTGACATGCATACGCACATAATTGAATACGTGATGTTTGCGCGTTTTGAATTTATTATCCATTTTTGATTATTGCCTTTTTTCTTTTGAAATTGTAATGTTAGAATTTAGCATTTTAGTATTTAAGCCAGACAAAATAAAATTCTAGTGTCAGTCAAATCAATTCTTTTATTGTAACGACATCGTCCAGTTTTTCTTTGGTGTTACGATACTCTAGTTTTGTACTAGTAGTATCCGCAACAAGTGGTTGAGTACAAGAACTCAACGCACCCCTCATCCCCTGTTGTCGATTCGCAAAAATAAACTTGGATTAATTTCCGACAAAAGGGTGAGCAAAAGAGCTCAACCTCAAACATTTGGTGACACCGACGTGATCCTGCTAAAGGAATCACGCATCGACATTGCCGCAGAAGTAGAGCCGATCATTTCTCTCGACATCATCGCCGCAGAAGTAGAACCGATCATCCCTCTCGACATCGTTGCCTCACGACATCGTCGTTATTAGAGCTGATCTCACCATCTTCATCACCGCATCCGTGGAGCTGGTTATCACCTTTATCGTTGTTTGTCTGCATTGTGGAGTTGTTGGTTACCACGCTAGGGTTTTATCACTGCCTTTAACGAGTTTCATTGCTGCTATCGCTTCATCGGTACATCATGAACGATTTGTACCAGGAACAACTAAACACCGGGAACGAGATCCAACGGGTGGTTACCAATTACAAAAAGGACTCTCCTGACCGTAAGGATGTCAACTACCTCAATGCAAGGCTTCATTACTTGAAACCTTATGGGAGGACTTCGAAAACACGGACAATCAAATCCGCAACAATTTCGGAACTCAGCCGGAGCATCTTTATTTCCAAAAGGAATACTACACGGCAATACAATCTGGCTACCTGGCTGCGAAGGAAGATATCGTCGCGAAACTGGAGGCCATTTCTTCGCCGAAGAGACATGAGGAATGTGATCCTCATGCCAAGCGTTTGGAGGCTACAGGAGCTGTTGCCAAGCCGAATACGAACACAACCAAGGGACCGCCATCTCGCGTCGCCTTGCTCAGTCGTAAACAACAATCTCTCATAACCATCTGCAATGGGCTACTGAATGGGATACCTCTTGAAGGAGACCTTTCCTTGCAATACTGTCAACTCAAGGCAAGGGCCATACAACAAACCTGGGATGACGTTCAACATCTCCACCAGAAGATACTGACCCACGAAGATGACTCATTTGTCGAAGTCTACAATATGAATGAGTACTACGCCCTTCAGGATAGGGTCACAGACACACTAATACGTCTGCAGGCTCAACCACCTACGTCAATTTCGGAACAACGGACATCCACACACAGCGAAACGTCTTTGAAGCTCCCGAAAATTACTCTCCCTACTTTCGACGGCGAGTATGTAAAATGGCGGCAGTTCCGAGACCTGTTCATACAGTTGGTACACAAACAACCCATAGCCGACTGCCAGAAGCTGTGGTATCTTAAAACCAGTTTAACTGGAGAAGCTGAGCGTTTACTTCGTCACTATACTACAGCAGATGCTAACTATAGTGCTGCATGGGAAACGATCAATCACCGGTACGAGAATATCCGATGGCTGGTGTCAGCCTTCCTCAATAAACTGTTTGAACAACAATCAACTACTCCAGATAACACGGCTAGTATCAAGTCCCTATACGATACTACTCAAGAGTGCCTTCTTGGCCTGCAGAATTTAGCGATTAACACGGCAAATTGGGATCCTCTGATTTTACACATGTTGACTCGCAAATTGGACCGATCAACTCAAATTCTCTGGGAGCAGTCGCTCAAGGATCCCAGAGCCCTATCATCCATCCAGGAATTTCTTAATTTCTTGGAATTGCGCTTCCAATCACTAGAGGCATTGGGAAGCAAACCTCGTCAATCCACCGGTGGGGACAGGAATACCCACAAGACAACAAGAACCCTGACAGCAACTAATGGGGAGTCTTGTTCATTCTGCAAGGGAACTCATCGCATCAACCTCTGCCAGAAATTCCTAAACATGTCGCCTTCGAAACGCTACCAATTCGTGAAGGAAGGCAAACTGTGCATAAACTGCTTGAACGCGGGGCATAATGTTTCAACATGTCCCTCATCTAGCTGTCGGAAGTGTTCGAAACGGCATCACACACTTATCCATTTCGAAACGGAAACGACATCGGGAAAGTCTACATCGTCATCGTGCAAGGACTCAAACACCAAACTTCCAGCATCCGCGCTATCCTCACAAGCGAAGACTTCAGATGATAATTATACTGCCCTCAATATCAACTCCGGAAGGTCGTACGTGCTCCTTGGGACCGCCACAGTGAACGCGATGAACGACAGAGGAGACATCGTACCGTGTCGGGCCATTCTCGACTCTGGCTCTCAGCTCAACTTCATCACAGACCGACTTCTGAAAAAATTGAACTTAAAAACAAACCATAGTGACATGTGCGTTGAAGGCATCGGTCAAAGGCGACAAAAGACCCAGCGCCGTGTCAACTTGGCAATATCATCGCGCATAAATGGTTTTTCGACTCGATTGGAAGCACATGTTCTACAGAACATCATTGCGCCCCAGCCAATTAATAGTATCGACACATCTTCTTGGCCGATACCCAAAAATATCACCTTGGCTGATCAAGACTTCAATTGCTCGAAAAATATTGATCTGCTGATTGGAGCCGATATCTTTTACGCTATACTTGCTGTGGGCCAAATCAGGATGAGTGATGTTGACGACCTGCCAATTCTTCAAAATACCCTTTTTGGCTGGACCGTCTCAGGAAGAACTAGCACTTCTAATTCAACCACAACCATATCTTCATGTGGAGTTGCCACCGAAACTGAAGACGCCCTCGAAGTTCAAATGGAACGATTTTGGAACCTCGAGGAACTCAGTCTCGATAACCGCTACACTGCCGCTGAAAGAAATTGTGAAGACCATTTCGTAAACACTTGTACCCGGAATGCGTCAGGACGCTTCGTAGTCCACTTGCCGTTCAACAGCAACGCTGATGATTTGGGAGACTCCGAAAAAAATGGCCATAAACCGCCTCATCGCTTTGGAACATCGTCTGCTCAAGAATCCTACACTCAAGGATCAGTACGTCGAGTTCATGCGGGAATATCGAGCTCTTGGACACATGCAGGAACTCAACGGACCCGATCCTGGTCTGCCCAATTTCTATCTCCCCCATCACGCCGTTCTCAAGCCCGACAGCAGCACCACTAAACTGCGGGTGGTTTTCGATGCTTCGGCTAAAACCACTACAAATCTATCATTGAACGACTTACTTCACTCGGGACCTTCCATCCAAGACGACATCTTCTCAATTCTTGTTCGATTTAGAATGCCAAGGTACGTCTTCACAGCCGACATAAAGAAGATGTACAGGCAGATTCTGGTTCGAAGCGAGGATCGCAAGTTCCAAAGGATAGTTTGGAGGGAATCTCCCAAGGATCCAGTGAGACATTACGAACTAAACACTGTAACATATGGCACCACTAGTGCATCCTATCTCGCAACACGATGCCTAAAGAAGTTAGCTGATGACGAAGCCAAGAAGTATCCACTTGCTGCCCAAGTTCTTCTCAAGGATTTCTACGTTGATGACGTCCTCACCGGCAGCGACAGCATGCCTGTGCTTTTGGAGACACAGGACCAGCTTCGGAAACTGTTAGCGAGTGCCGGTTTCAAGCTTCGAAAATGGTGCGCCAACCATCCACGGCTCCTGGAAACTATTTCTGCTCCAGATAAAGAACTCCAGCTAGATTTTGACAGCAAATCAGAAGACACCATCAAGACCATGGGATTGACTTGGTTGCCCAAGACGGACCTGTTTGTTATCAACTTCAACTGGATGGATAACAAGAGAATAACGAAGCGCACTGCTTTGTCCGATATCGCTCACATCTTTGATCGTTTGGGACTCATCGCTCCCATAGTTGTGGTTGCTAAAATCTTCCTGCAACAACTGTGGGCACTTAAACTAGATTGGGATGCCGCCCTTCCCCAAGAGCTTCACACAATATGGATCAAATTTAAAGAAGGTCTGATCTTTCTCAGCGACATTAAGATTCCTCGGCATGTTTTGTCATCACGACCATCGACATCCTATCAACTACACATCTTCTGCGATGCATCGGAAAAGGCCTACGGAGCTGCAGCGTATATGCGAGCCGTGGACAACTATAACATTGTCTCTGTACGATTACTCTGTTCAAAGAGTAAGGTGGCTCGTCTCAAACAAATTACGCTGCCACGCCTTGAGCTCTGCGCCGCCAAACTTGCCGCCGACTTGTCGGCAAGACTACGTTCCGACCTAGGACTTATTGAAACCCGCATCTTCCTATGGAGCGACTCCGAGATCGTCCTCAACTGGATCAACTCCGATTCTTCATCATTTCACACCTTTGTTGCCAACCGTGTTGCTGCGATACAACGTGTTACTGTTCAACAGCAATGACACCACGTTGACACCAGGAACAATCCCGCTGATGTATTATCAAGAGGAGCATCTCCAGCTAATTTAGTCGCTGCCGGCATCTGGTTCAACGGGCCCCTCTTTTTGCACGGCTCTGAAGCACTCTGGCCAGGACCATTTGTGAGGAATGCGGTTAATCTTGAAGAGAAGAGAAGAACTTCGCTAGCAGCATCCCACCAAGATGAAAACGTAATAGACCACATTGACCACAGAAATTCATTCCGTCATCTACAACGTGTCGTCGCCTACATCTTGCGGTATATCAACAAACTACGAGGCATCTCTGGAAATTCTGAACGCTCATTGACCGTTAATGAATTGGACGCAGCTCAAACGGTGATTATCAAGCACCTGCAACAACAGGAGTTTGCCGACGATATACGGAGTTTATCTCGCACTAGCGAAGTGACACGGAAAAGCTCTTTACTGTCATTGACGCCCTTTCTGGATTCATCAGGGATAATTCGAGTAGGAGGCCGCTTGGAGGCATCGAATCTTCCATACAACTCGAAGCATCCTATTGTGCTCCCTCATAAATCCCGAATAACCAAACTTCTCCTCGTAGACCTACACATGGAAAACATGTTAAGCATGTTAATCCCGAGGCCCTTCTGGCAATAGCACGTCAAAGCTATTGGCCCATGGGAGGGAAAACTCTCGCCAGGTCAGTAGTACAATAAGTAGTACAGTAATTGCGTCCGCTGCTCCAGAACTAGACCTAAGCTATTTCATCAACTAATGGGCAATCTACCAGCAACCAGGGTACAACCAGCACGTCCCTTCGTAAACTCTGGCGTGGATTTTTGCGGACCAATATGGACCCATTACAAGGTGCGTGGTAAAAGGCCACAAAAATCTTACATCGCAGTCTTCTGTTGCTTCGCCACCAAGGCCGTGCATCTCGAGCTGGTGACGGACTTAACATCTGAAGGCTTCCTGGGCGCATTGAAGCGATTCATGGGACGAAGAGGACATTGTCGTAATATTTACTGCGACAACGCGACGAATTTTGTTGGCGCCAAGAACACGTTAAAGGAAATCCAAGAATGGTGGGATTCTTCAGCTGATCGCATTAAACACCAATGCAACATCAAGGGAATCGATTTCCACATGATTCCTCCACGAGCTCCCCACTTCGGTGGTTTATGGGAGGCTGCGAAACACTTACTAGTGCGCACCCTCGGCAACGCTTCATTAACGTATGAAGAAATGGAAACGGTAGTGATCGAAATAGAAGCAATCTTGAATTCAAGGCCACTTACCCCTATGTCATCAGACCCAAACGACCTGGCAGCCCTCACGCCAGGCCACTTCCTCATCGGAGGACCCCTCAACGCATCGATTGAAGCAACCGCTCAACCCTTGGAGACTTCGCTCCTAAGACGGTGGAAGCTAGTAAGTCAACTTAAAAACGAATTTTGGCTCCGATGGTCCCAACAATACCTCAACAGTCTACAATGCCGAGGCAAGTGGAACCGGAAATGCGACAACATAAAACTTGGCACAATGATCATCCTGAAGGAAGACAACCTTCCCCCGCAGCAATGGCCGTTGGGAAGAGTTGTCAACACCATAGCTGGCAATGACGGATTTGTGCGAGTAGTAGAGGTTCGCACAAAAAATAACATACTTCGGCGACCCATACATCGTCTCGCACCACTCCCTGTGGACGAGGAAGAGGACAAGGGCAACGCAAAAGAAAATCTTACTGAAGATGTTTCCACTCAACCTTCACCAGCAAACGACCCAGTCCCGAGCACTTCTGGTAGTAACACATTGCATGCATCAGACGAAGACCGTCTACCAGTTCCCAGTACATCTTCTGACGATTCCTCTAGGCCACACAAAAGGGTACGATTATCCACATCTTCTACTTCATCAGGACTTCAGCGTCAATCTTATCTTGAATGAATCATTCAAGGCCGGGGAGTATGTTCCGTTTCCTATGTTGCATCTTCTAAGTACCATATCTATACACGTATGTGCGCATCACAATTAAATTTTCTTAAATTTTATAGCCGTACTATGCGCATACGACGCGATGTTGTATATTTTATGGGTTACTTCTTCCAAGTGACTTGCATACGCACATAATTGAATACGTGATGTTTGCGCGTTTTGAATTTATTATCCATTTTTGATTATTGCCTTTTTTCTTTTGAAATTGTAATGTTAGAATTTAGCATTTTAGTATTTAAGCCATACAAAATAAAATTCTAGTGTCAGTCAAATCAATTCTTTTATTGTAACGACATCGTCCAGTTTTTCTTTGGTGTTACGATACTCTAGTTTTGTACTAGTAGTATCCGCAACAAGTGGTTGAGTACAAGAACTCAACGCACCCCCCATCCCCTGTTGTCAATTCGCAAAAATAAACTTGGATTAATTTCCGACAAAAGGGTGAGCAAAAGAGCTCAACCTCAAACAATATATATATCTTTAATTATGAGAAATTAGTTTGGGGGGGGGGGAGGGGCTTCTAATTCTCAAACCACTGGGCGCAAATTTTGAAAACGCGGCCCTGTGGTTCGGGCATTAAAGTTGCTGATTTTCGTTTTTTTTTTTTTGCAGATATGTTTCCCGATCAGTATTTTCTTTTCATTTCCGTGCAGAAATACGTAACTGCCTGACTTGCAGCTATCGGGTCCATAAAAACTTTTTTGATTCCGGTTTTTAGCCCTATGAAGGAAAAACCGACCGGATATAAACCGCTAGGAAGGAATACCGGGTTAATTTTTTTCAAAGTACCGGTTGTTCGGTTTAACCGACTGATTTTTGACATCCCTATTCAGTATACATTTAGATAGGGGCGAAACAAGTTGACGTTCAACCAATCCACTTTCAACTTAGGTCCGATCAGATCTGGATCTATCATTTTGTATGCAAATGTATCTGAAATACGAGTGGTCTGAAAATATAAAAACTTAAATGTTGATGCACATAGTAGGTTCGTACTACCTAAAGCGGAAATTTAGTCTCTATACAATTCTAGCGCTGGATTTTCCCATACAAAAGTCCCAACTTTAAAGGTAAATATCTCGAAAACGGTTATATTTCGCGAAGAGGACTTCAAATTCGTTCGTTTCAAACTTAATTTGACTGAAACCCATCATTAAAATTTGGAGCCTCGGATTCTAAAGTCGCCCTAGGATCTGAGAGCGGGTGAAACGAAAACGGCTAATAAAAGTTTCAAAGGTCAGCAAAGTACTCGATCTGACCAGTTTACTTGATCTGAAACTGTCAGATACATACAAATTTAAACTCATCACGCCCTGGTCATAGATAACCTTGAATTATTTGCATCGAAGTTTATTAATACAATACATTAACTAATCTTAAGCTTCCGGTTAATTTTGAGAAATCTCAATTTTTTATTTTTTCTAAAGCTAATTGCTCACAACATAATATTTACGTTAATAATCAAACCATCACGAATTCTAACAAACTTAAATATCTTGGATTCTTTATATCTTGGAATCTATCGGTTCTTCCCCATTATCATGAAGTAATAAAGAAAAATAATTTTAATAAATTAACTTTTAATGTAATTAATAAACAAACTGAAGGTCTAGATCCTAGCAAGGCGCTCACCTTGTTTAGGACCCACATTCGTCCCAAAATTGAGTATGCGAGAACAACTACGGCTAATATGAATACCACAACTACCAACAAGGTAACATCCTACTTCAATCCATTTTTAAGGAAATGTCTAGGGGTCACCCCATCCACCCCGATAAATGCACTTTACGTGTTGGCCAATGAACTTCCGCCGACTCTTAGAGGGTTATGGCTCACGGCCAAAGAAATGGCAAAAAGAATTACATTCGAGCCAGAGTTTGTGGAATTATGGATTGAGAATGCGATTCTTGAAAATATTGAGTCTAGTTATGGGGAATGCTGGAGGATATTTGGCGATATTGTTAGAGACCTTCCACATCTTAAAAATAACACTCCTGCGAATAAAATACTCATCTTTAATAAAGATAAAAAAATTAATATTGTAAGTGATGAGGATTTATTAAATGACAACCTGGGATCCTTGCTGGGGCTCGTTCTGGATCCAAATGAAACCGCAATTGTGGGGGCGGCGTTTTTAATATAAGTCTGATGAAGCCGTGGGTAAGTTCAGCTTACCTGCTGATACTTCAGTAGTAGAAGCGGAATTAGTAGCTATACTTAAAGCAGTGCAACATGCCGCTAACAGGAACCTTCCATACGTATCTATCTTCACAGATAGTAATGTGGCCTGTAATATCGTTAATAAAAAAGACTGTGATTCTCCAACGACACAACTCATCAAAGAAACGGTCCATTCATCTAATATAAATAGACTGATTTTAATATGGATCCCGTCCCATAGAGGTCTGACATTTAATGAACGAGTGGATAGGTTGGCGAACGAAGCCAGATTAGATGGAACTCCATTCATCCCATCATTCTCACTAAATCAAGCGTTGAATATAATTAAAGAACGTATTTTTAGGAGATGGCAAGAGGATTTCGACCTCACATCTAGAGAAAAAGGACGATTCTTTCACAAAATCATTAGTAAAGTAGATACTGAAAGCTGGTATAAAAAGATTAAATTCAAACATACTAAACCTAAAATCATTAAAATAGCTAATCGCCTTATTATCAATCATAGTTACAACAAAGCTTTTTTAAATAAAATTAATAAGATCCCGTCTCCGGATTGCACTCACTGTAATTTGCCTGAAAATAACTATCATATAATAATGGAATGCCCTAGATATTACAGTATGAGAGCTAAGTTTCCGATCCTAAATAGAATTAATAATGGTTTTGCTGATTCCCTAAAAGTAATCGGCCCGGAGGGTTGGGTAATATTAGCATATGAGATAGAAAAAAGAAATATCCCTTTCTGACGAAGAAGTAATTATTTTTCTTTTCCTTTTTGGCCAAAGACCTCTTAAACACTAGTCATAAGATAATAAAGTTTAATTTTTTTTTTTCTGAAATAAGATGGAATCAGTCGATCACTTGGGATCTTGGATGAATCTCTGAGAACAGTAAAATATTTTATAGTATGTATTGTTTTTTTCACGTTGATCTATCTCTTAATCAATATACTCGTACTACCGGTTTTGCGTTCGTTCATTATCCGTCTCGAAGTGTTACACTTAATCGGGAGTTACTACGAAAACCATAGTTTCGCGTTACAAGATGGCCATACAATCCTTATAGGATTCAGCCAACCCGAACACATATACGCATCGCCTGTGCGGTTCAGATCACTGAGCTTATATCAGGGTTTATTCACGTGTGCTCAAAGGAGAAGGAAAAAAAACGCCCTGGTCTCCGTTAGCAAGTTTATCTCAACTCTCAACGCCTAGTATGAACCTAGTATAACAACTCTTACCTTCAACACCAAACGAGTTAGAATATCGAGGAAACTCCGGCCTGCTAAATGCTAGTCGGCTACCAATTAGATGGCGCAGTCTATACATTGCACTTATTTTTAATACTACTTATATAAAAAATTTCTTTTAAAAGACTCTCACTCAAGAAAACCTCCCGAATTTCACACAAGCGCGACTATACTTTTCGAATAAGAAACTAAACTAATTCTTGGCATTAGCTAGCTAGAATTGTCATTTCAATCAGCTGACCGTGGCACCTGATGTCTAAATTGTCACGTCGGTACCAGATTTATTCAACACCGGCGCATATGCATTTTTTAAATGACATCCGTTCTTTTTTGACAGTGCAATTTTGCGAATGTTTTGAATCGTTTGATGATGTTTTTATTCCGCTTGAGTCTAAGGAATACCGTGAAGCCTTATTACGCCGGCTCGGAAACCGCTCATTTCGAGTGTAGCTGGCTTAAAAGTGGCAGGTCAAGTGAGGGTCAACCCTTAACCTCAACGCGAAACATAACAACTGGACATGACACTCTACTCTGTGATGTGCTGCAGAGGCGCGAATTTATTCCTAAAAACCCAGAGGCCAGCAATTACAATGTCCAACTTCCTGGCAAAGCGCGTGTGGTTGTATGCGGCGGTGGAATAATGGGCGGATCTATTGCATATCACTTGGCATTGGCAGGATGGGGAAAGGACACTGTGCTCATCGAACAAGCTCAAGTCGGTGGAGGTACCCCGTGGCATCAAACAGGATTAGCAGCAACTTTCAAATCGTCTCACACAGAGGTGCGACTATCTCATTATTCAATAGATCTGGTGAAAGACTTGACTGCGCGAGGATTACCTACTGGCTGGAAACAATGTGGCTCGGTAAATGTGGCCAGGTGTTTCGACAGAATGACGGTTTTCAGGCGAATGAAGTCTCAAGCAGTGTAAAAATTTCACATGAACCAATTTGTCGAGTTTTTATTTATTTATTTATTTCAGGTCTTGGGGTATCGATTGCGATCTTTTAACACCGGAACAATGCAAGGAATTATGTCCAATATTAGAAATTAATGATCTCACTGGTGGCCTATGGGTCCCCGGGGATGGTGTATGCGATCCTCATCAAGTGTGCACATCGCTCATTCAGGAGTCTCATCGTATGGGAGTGACAGTAGTGGAACACTGTGTCGTTAAAAAAGTACGTCAGAAGAATGGAAAAGTGGTGGGTGTAGACACCACATCTGGTCCAGTAGAGTGCGACTTCTTCGTTAATTGTTCGGGATTCTGGGCCCGGGAAGTTGGGAAGCTCTCTAACCCAAATGTAAAAGTTCCCCTTCATCCCGTAGAGCACTACTATTTGCACACAAAACCAGTTGACGGCATTGATGCAGATACTCCTGTTATCCGGGACATGGACGGTCAGATTTATGTACGAGTAAAAGATGGTGGCTTCATGGCTGGAGGATTTGAACTAGAAGCTAAGCCTGCCTATGAAGATGGCAATGTTCCTCTTTCACAACCTGAACGACATCTTCCACCAGATTGGGATCATTTCTACACATTACTTGCGGAAATGATAAAACGTGTACCTATTCTAAGAAAGGCTGAAATCGAACGCCTTTGCAACGGTCCCGAAGCTTTCCCACCTGATTGCAAATGGATTTTAGGGGAAAGCCCAGAAATACAAAATTATTTTATCTCAGCAGGCATGAAAACTGTTGGTATCTCCGCTGCAGGAGGAATAGGCCGAGCAATTGCAGACCTAATCACCCAAGGATATTCGACACTGGATCTCTATCAATTGGATATATCCCGCTTCTTAGGATTGCATAATAACAGAAAATTTTTGCGTGACAGATGTCGAGAAGTGCCAGGATTGCATTATTGTATAGATTACCCTTTCCATGAGTTCAAGACTGGACGAAATTTGCGTATGTCACCAATTTTCCCAGCATTAAAAGAAGCCGGAGCAGTTTTTGGCCAAACTATGGGCTATGAAAGACCTAATTATTTTGATTCAACTGATAAGGTGGACGAATTCGGTTTACCAAAGTTTCGCATTGCGGATACAAGCACATTTGGTAAACCACCATGGTTTGACTTCGTCGCCACTGAATACAATGCATGTCGGGAACGAATTGGATTGGCTGACTATAGTTCATTCACGAAATTGGATCTTCAATCCCCCAGTCGTGAAGTAGTCGATTTACTGCAATATCTATGTTCTAACGACGTGGATGTTCCTGTAGGCTCCATTATCCATACTGGCATGCAAAATCAATTTGGTGGTTACGAGAATGATTGCTCTCTTGCAAGATTGGCGGATAATTAGTAAGAAATAATATGCATTTGTTGTGATTAAATAATAATGCTTTTTCTTTGCAAGTTTTATGATGATCGCCCCTACAATTCAGCAAACCCGCTGCAAGGCTTGGTTGGCTAAGCACATCCAACCATTTGGGCGAATTAATGTGTCTGACGTAACTTCTATGTATACGGCAATATGTATAATGGGCCCATATACTAGACTTCTTCTTTCGGAACTGACAGACACGGATCTATCGCCAAAAAATTTCCCATTCTTCACATACAAGGTAAATTTCTATGCATATCACAGCACTAAAAATTCATATATGTATATGCACGTGTTTTGATAGGAGTTGGATGTTGGCTTAGCAAATGGAATCCGTGCTATGAATCTCACGCACACAGGGGAGCTCGGATATGTCCTCTATATACCAAACGAATTTGCTCTACATGTTTATAGTAGATTGTGGGAGGCGGGACAACGATATGGACTACAACATGCTGGTGAGTAAAGTGCCTAGTATTGATAACTAATAGCTACTGGCACCTGCAAGCACAAAATATTGTATGTATGGCCCAAATATTAGATATTAGTTCAATAGTCCGTTTAAAATACGCTAAAACTTGGTTCGTAAATAATTCGCACAATGTTGATTTTGGTTTTTAGTTTTGTTTAGTGGGGTCCAGGAAGGTCAATACCAAATATCTTTAAAGACGCGAACTGAGTTCGAGTTAGAATGACGAAAAGAACTCGAAAATAATTCTTCAGATATATTTTGAAAACAGTTGACCCTAGTGGAAAACTTTTTTAGACGAAATGAAATATCTATAATAAATAAACCACATGCTGGGGCCCACTAAATTCTAACTTAGACTCCGTTACCCCTTAGATGGACGGAATATTTCCAGATTAAATACGCGAGATAGGAAAACACACCGGTCACATAAAACTCAAAATACAGAGCGACTTTATTCATAAACCTGAACAGCCAACTTCAGGAAAATAACAATTGTGAATTTCAGTAGGCGAGAGAATTCAAATTCAATCAATTGCGTTAGTCTCAACACACTCCCATCTGAGAAAACATAATTTTACAAGGTTCTCACACAAGAGAAAATCAATTAAAAAATTTAATTGGTAGTCTGATCGGACGTCCTCGTTTGGTCATTTTCGGAATGTCTTGTTGCAGGTTCTCACAAGTCTCGTTGTTCGCTTGATGATCGACGTCCGCCTCCACTACATTAGAAACAGCCTCACATTCCTCCCTCTCAGTTAGCGCTATTTTAAGGGGATAAATACTGGCTAGAGATCGCAAAAGTTGTCCACCAACCGTATCCACACGTACCAGTCGGATGATACGTTCTAAGCACCAGTTTAGACGTTTCCTGTTGTCGTCGTCGGGAGACTCTTTAACGGAGGAACACCACTTCAGGCCTCCTAAATACTCGTTCCGAAATCGCTTCCGTATCTGGTCAACCAAACTTTGTAAGTATCGATAGCGGCGACACAACGTTACTCGGTCCATCATATCACATTCGGGTAGACCATCCGTCGAAGCTTGACCCAAAAATATTGCAGGAGTAAGGATTATCCATTCCGCTGTATCACTAGGCATATTCATCAATGGTCTCGCGTTGATCATCGCCTCACATTCGCACAAGACCGTAGCAAGATCTTTATAATTGAGGCTTGCAGTGCCCAATTTTCGCCGTAGAAGTCCCTTGACCAGTCCCACCATTCGCTCAAAAAATCCTCCCCACCAAGGACTCGATGGAGGATTGAACTTCCAATTAATGTCGTCGACTCTCCCATCTCTGCTGACGTTCTCCCAATCGGTCCTGGAGAACGCATTCGCTGCACTAACAAAATTAGTTCCGTTGTCCGTGTACACCGTTTTAGGACGGCCCCTTCTCACAATAAACCGCCGAAAGGCTTGTAAAAACAAGCTCAAGGTGTACTGCACGATACACCGCACAGGTGGGGAGACACTCCCATGCTTTCTCCCCGTTCTTCAAATAAAGAGGCCCCGCAAAGTCTATACCGGTCACTTCGAACGCGTAAGCATCCTGAACACGATCCACGGGCGAACACGGCAAGTCAACACTCAGATGTTTCATGTCGTTTATAAGTCACACAACGACTCACCAGCGACCGCACTGTTCTTCTACCGCCAATTACCCAATATTTCTATATTATATATATATAACGGTGGAAATAGGGGGAATTTTTTTCCATATGTTCTATGAAATTGATGGTTCGATGGAAGTTCGGTCGTGGTTGTTCTCGTTCATGTGTGGCGGCCTTAAGGAGACTCAACAATATTTTTGTACCGGCGTGACACGATTTCACATGATGATCGTATAGAAGTCGCGACATCAGTTCATGGTCCTTGGGTAATATAATGGGGAACCAGAAGTTTTTCTTGTCCCTCCGCTTACTTACTCGACTCTCGGTTCGAATAATTCCGAATTCATCAACACCTGGGTATAGAAGCGTCAACCGCTCGGTTGTGCTCGTTCATGTGTGGCGACCTTAAGGAGACTCAACAATATGTTCGTACCGGCGTGACACGATTTCACATGATGATCGTATAGAAGTCGCGACATCAGTTCATGGTCCTTGGGTAATATAATGGGGAACCAGAAGTTTTTCTTGTCCCTCCGCTTACTTACTCGACTCTCAGTTCGAATAATTCCGAATTCATCAACACCTGGGTATAGAAGCGTCAACCGCTCCTCTTTTTAACCCACAAAACTCTACCGTCGTATTAGTGTTAACACAAATAAGTCCGCGCGTTTAAATTCGTGTCCGCTAATCTCACCACTCCTTCTCTCTGAAGGATGTCGCACGTTAAACACGAACCGATTAATCCACGCAATCATTCGAATAGTCTTAGCGTATTTTGAAAAATATTTTTAGTGCCAAATGTCCAATCTATCTTGCACTAACGTCACAGCACTACTTTTACGAAGCTCTTGACGGATTGCCTCCTCGTTGCACTGTAATGTTTCTAAAGGTCACGTCGCCGGATCACCATACAGCCATGAAGGGCCCTCCCACCATCTGGACTGGTGCAATATTTTAGGAGTACACCCATAAGACGGCAAACTCGCAGGATTTAAATTGCTGGGAACATGTCGCCATGCTGTGACAGGAGTGAGGGCACGAAACTCTTCTTCACGAATAAAATGAATCCAAGCGATTACCGTCGGCGAATCGCTCCAAAAATAACTTATAGCCTTACATGGCAAGTCCTTATCAATCTGCAAATACAACCTCGACCCTATCGTAGCTGCCAACAGCTCTAACCTATGTAGGTGTAGTCATAGTCAACTTCTTCTTCTTTACGGGAGCGATACGTGACCTAGCCACAATCAACCTTTTGGTAACATCTCCTCCTCGGACGATTCTCAGGAACATAACCGCTGGCTCCTTGCTCGCATCGCAAAACGTATGCAGACTTACTTGGGCTTCTCCGCTCGTGTCCGAGAACGACCATCTAGGAACTTCAATGCATGGCAATAGAGCAAATTCTCTATTCCATTTCTGAAAAGCTTGTTCTATTTCCTCGTCGACAGGTGCATCCCACTCAATAACTAATTCCCAAGTGAGTCGTAGGAGTAGCTTAGGACATACTGATACGGGGCAGGTAAATACTATGGGGTCAAATACTATTTGACCTGCCCGCAAGTATTGTCCTCTTAGTTACAACGCCTTCCTCGATTTTTGTAATATTCAAATCACGATTTAACGACAAAGTGTCTCGATACGTATTCCACGTGAGGCCAAGTACTGAAATGCCACACTCGTCCATTTCATCCGCAACAGTCGACTCCCACCTTCGAAGGTCAAACGCCGCTTCCGCCAACACAGCAATCACTTCCTTTTTGAATTGTGAGGCAGAACTCTCGTCTTTTAAGCTGGTCACTACATTATCCACTTTAAAGCCATTTTCTAACTTCGAAAGCATTTCCTCAGAATAATCGTTGAAACTTGCGCGCTGAATGAGTTTCTCCAAATGAAAATCATCCATTTCGCTGTATACATAAAAAAATAACAAAAATTAAACAGTTAATTATAACTACTTTCACAGTAGTCCGGATGGCGCAACGGTTAGCACGTTCGCCTTCAACGCACTGGGCCCCGGTTCGATTCCGGAGATTTACGTGTCGGACTATGAGCCCACTCAGCTGTTAAATGAGTACCCATTATGGGGTAAATAACTCGGTCGAGCGTGTTGCTGATCACATACCTCTGCACAAAAACGGTCACGATCTAGAAAATGAGATGATGCTAACTCATCTCGAGGCCGTGGTTCAAATTGAACTGTTGCGCCAGTTATTTTTTTTTTTTAATTTCAAAAGAATTTGCGCCTAGATGCGAAAATAAATCAAACGGCTTTAATTTAAATTTTTCAGTTTGCATGGCAGTTCCACATACCTATAGCTTCTGCCTAATTATTGGCGAATTTATTTCCGTTTCGCAAAAATTTTCCAATCTCTTATAGCGTGTAAATAAAACGCTCTTCAATTACAACTGAACAACAAAATTATTTATTCGCGTTCTGCGATGTTTACAAAATGAAACGTAGACTGTGAGTGAGTAAAAATGAATCCAGCGAATCCAGCGCCACTACTCCCACCGTGGTGACTTCTTATCGAACGCAGCACCGTTGTTGTAGATGCGGCAGCTGATGGAAGTGCCTACACTCTCTTTAGTGTAGACCCCCATCTGGCGGTTTCTGCCAACAATCAAATGAGACTTGGACTTTGAAGAGAGAGTATATGAGGAAATGAAAAAGAGCGAGAGAAACGAAGCAATTCGGCACAAGTGAGGAAGTAGGAAGGGGGATGGAAATTTGACATCTCTTTTGCTCTATATGGACCGGGCGGGTGTTCCGCGGCAGAGAGACAGACTGGAATGTTATTGTTCCAACTGGAAAAGTAGGAGAAGGGATGACATCTTGCGTGCTTCCTGTGCTTTTATATAGACTGCGCGGGTGTTGCGCAGTGGAGGGCGGGTGTCTCTCTGTTTACTTTTTACGACTGGAATTGCTTCAAATAGTTTAGTGTTGAGTATATGCGGATTGCTCCTCCATAGTTATTCTATATGCTTCCTTACGACACAAAGTGCGGCTAGCTTAAGTCACTCTCATGAAGTTGTGCTCTGCTCTTCATAGTTGATAAAAATACCACGCCTATTTGATTCGTTGGATCATTGTCCGATTATTTAATGAAGCTGATCATCATTTTTTTCTGAGAAAACTTTTTGATTTGTACGTATATTTTTACATGTGCATATTTTTAGCTGAATACAAACAAGACCCGAATTTATCCTGTACAACCACTCTGAAGAGAGAATTCTCTCTATCCGATAGAGATAATTCTCCTATAACTGCCAACTTTTTTGAAGTCATTCGGATCTTCAGAAGTCTAACACACCGATAGCGGGAATGGTATATGCGTACATATTTAAAGCATTTCGAGGAGGTGCATGATATTGTGTGCGTTCAGAAGGAACTGAGCAACTTCCGCTCGGCGAACATGTTCAGAATGAGCGGGTTCAGAAGTGACTGAGCAACTTCTGCTCGGGTGAGCATGATCAAATTTCACCGAGCAAGAAATATTTCTGCTCACTGATCAGTGCTCAGGTTCTTCTTCTTCTTTTCAACCTCACGCTCATGTTGCGAGTTTCCGAGTTTTGACAGTTATCAAATTGGTTGTTGTGTTTTCGCCGTTTTCGGCTTCTAGTTCTTTGGTTTTCGGGTGCTTTTGAATTTGTTTTCTCGTTGTTCGTGATTTTTGTAATGGACAGCGTGGGATTCATGTATGTTCCACTTTTCGGCACTTGACGTCTAAAATTATCATCGTCAGCTTTCAGCTGGTCGATTGGTCAGCTGGTGAAGTAGCGTTCAGCAGGTGCAGACTCCAAAGCGAGCTGCTCCGGAGCTGCTCGCGAGCAGTTGCGGAGCTGCTCGCGAGCGGTTTCTGCTCTTTTGCCACCTTCTGAACGCACTCATTATTAAAGATAGAGCTTATTGAGATGTTAATCCAGGTATTTATAATGATTTCATATAAATGGTTGAAAGATAATCGAAAAATGAGGGGTCATGTTAAGATCATATGTTCCTCAAATGTATGTCCACGAATAAGATACTAATAAAGGAAGCATCATTAATGAGGGAATTCTTCTCTGCCGTCTTCTCCTAGAAGTGATAAAATACGCTAAAAGTGCACTTTTAACGTAAACAAAGCCTACAGGCAGATCATATGACAACAACTATATTTTAGGGACAGAAGGTGCAGTGTTGTCTCAAAAACGTGAATCCAGAAACGAAAATAATTGAGGGATTCCGGAATTTATGACCTGTTTGTATCTTCATTCACTCCGTTTTATGTTTTTTTTTCGTGTGTTGATAATTGTCGTTTCTCTTTAAATTTTAATTGCATAGTTTTGGGTCTCTCATTGGTAATTTGGTATGTATAGTGTATTTGCGTAGGCTTTCAGAGAAACCCGACACTTCGTGAAATGCGAAACATCCTCATAAACATGAGACCATTCGGTTGCTTATTTTGTTTTTATACCCTTCACAGATGTGATAGGGTATATTAACTTTGTCACGAAGTTTGCAACTCACAGAAGGAAGCATCTCCGACCATATAAACTATAAACTAAGGGTATCATACCTTCGGCAAGTTAGCCGAAGGCTAGCTTGTTCAGTTTTATTATTGTTGGAACTCAGTTCTTTCAAATTGTCTCTTCTTCGCCAAAATCTCAATGGGCCTCATCTAATAATTTTTGGATTTGATTTGTAATGCAACTACTGCTGTAATTGGCTGCGTTCCTGCGAGCGGATCAGGGTTTGACATTTCTCAAATTCTCCTCCTTTTGCTTTCCCCTCCGGTAAATTTAGTACAGACAACTGTCACTTTTGGATTTGACAATTTCCCTTCTGGATCTTATAAAGAAGAAATAATTTTAAAAAATCAAACGTGTTTTACAATAACTTTTATTTGATGGTGTCTTAAAAGTGTTCACGCGTCCTCGCTTCTCACAGCTCTACTATCTTTTTTCTGAGGTGGCCTCGCTCACTGCACTCTAGTTATTTTTTGAGTGCGTTCAATGTAGGAGCTGAGCAAAGCCACCACAAACGGTTACAGTTTAAATTCAAACTTAGTCTAGTTTACAACTCGGCCATCCTGACAAAATATCGCCCTCGATATTAGCAACTGGACTGTCACAAGCCCCGTTTAGCATGTTGTCACTATCACCACGAATCCATGGACGAAGACGATTTGCCTCTAATATTCGGTTATATGGCATTTGGGTCATTTGTCAATTTTCCACGTCAGGAACGACATACCGGTCGTTGGGTAATACTTTGTGAATCATATAAGGTCCCTTATACTTGGGTATCAATTTTTTGTTTGCCCCCACGGTCGTGTCCACATTCCTAATAACCACAAAATCTCCTTGGGAATAGACATGTGGCTCTTTACTTCGTTTCAAATATTGCAGTTCGTTCCGACGTTGGGATTGTACAATAGCATCCGATGCTTCTTTACGAATTTCTTCCAAACTACCACACAATGGGCTGCCTACTTTATCATCCAGGTATTCAGTAAACTCATCGATCTCAGGGCCCCTCTGGGTAATACCAAACAACAGTTCACTCGGAGTCTTATGGGTGCTACTATGACGAGAATTATTAATAGCGAATTCAGTTTTTCCTAAAAGAAGGGACCAATTGGAATGGTTTAAAGGTTCTGCCAGTTTTCCCAAAACTGCGGTTAAGACTCGGTTAACTCGTTCCACTTGTCCGTTTGCTTGTGGAGCAGCTACAGCATTTTTTATGTGAGTAATATTTCGATCAAGAAGAAACTTGGAAAATTCCATCGAAGTGAAACAGGTTCCCTGATCGGAAATAATACGTGTAGGCCTACTATAGTAATCAAAATATCTTTGAAGCGATGCGCACACTTCCTTAGTACTAGTACTATTTACCGGGTAAAGCTTGACAAATTTAGTGAAAGCATCGATAACTACGAGGATATATTTGCGCTTAGAAATTAAATTCGGTAAGGGTCCATAATGATCAACATGAAGGGTATGAAAAGGTTCTGGTTTCTTCGGGATGCTGTGAAGATTTCGTTCATTTATTCGTCGCGGAGCAGAATTCATAATGCAACGGAGACAATTATCAATGAAAGAAGAAATCTTCTTGTTCATATTCGGGAACCAATAGTGGCGACGGAGATGGTAATAGCACTTCTCGGTACCTAAATGTCCTAACTTCTCATGGACTTAGCGAATCACATTCGTTCATTTTTATTCCATGACGGTGAATTATAGTATTGTTGAAGCATTCGAGCTCTAGGGCCCACCGGGCGATACGGGGGTTGAGACTCTTTTTAGCTAAGGTCAGGGTTAAGGAATTACAATCGGTGACTATCTTGAAAGGTCGGCCCTCCAGGTAAACACGGAAACGGCGCAAGGCATATATAACAGCTAAAGTCTCAAGCTCAAAACTATGATATTTAGATTCGGGAAAGGTCGATCTGCGGGAATAATAAGACACGGGGTGTAGTCGGTTGTCTGTTTGACGTTGCAATAATACGGCACCGAAGCCATGCGAACTAGCATCGGTATGTAATTCGGTACGGGAGACGAAATCAAACTGTTACGGAGGGTCTGAAAAGCTTTTTCGCATTCAGGCGTAAACACAAAATTTTTTTCTTTTCTCAACTGATCGGACATCGGAGCGGCAATACGGGCAAAGTTCGGTACGAATCTACGGAAATAAGAGAATAATCCCAGACAGGACTGTAAATCTTTTTGAGTTGTTGGTACCGGGTAATCACGGATGGCTTTTATGTGCGAATCATTCGGGCGGATGCCTTGGTGGTTCACCGAATATCCTAAGTATTCTACATCAGCTTGAAAAAACCTACATTTACTCAGTTTCAGTTCCAAATTAAATTCCGTTAATCTTTTAAAAACACGGGATAATATTGCTAAATGCTGCTCGGGACCATCCGTAGCTATTAAAATATCATCGATGTAGATGATGAGGTCTCCGGACTTAATAAGGTCCTCAAATATAGTAGCAATAAAACGTTGAAACACAGCTGGTCCATTTTTCAATCCGAAAGGCATCCTGAGGTACTCATATTGTCCATGTGGTGTGACAAACGAGGTATACGGTATGGACTCAGGGTCCATGTCCACCTGATGAAATCCGTTTTTCAAGTCCAGAATGGAAAAACAATTTTTTCCATCTAAATATTCTAGACAATCCTCAATTAAAGGTAGCGGGTAGTTATCACGGGCGTTAATTTTATTTAAAGCGCGGTAGTCTACACACATTCTTTTCTCACCAGATTTTTTTGCCACCATTACTATAGGAGAGGCATACTCAGAGTTGCTATTTCGGATAATTTTTCTACTAATCAAGTCATCGACGATTTTAATCAGCTCATTACGTTCAAAATATGAAAGTCGACGTGGAGAACATCGAAAAGGAACATCGGATGTCAGTCTTATTTTCATTTTAAGTTTCGGAACTTCGCGATTCGTTCGTTCAGTTTGTAAATATTGCGTTACGATAAGTTTCTTACATTTCTCATAATTAATTTGGCCAAATTCACAACCAATGTTTAACGATTCGATGGGGCAATCATCGGGTTTAATAGCGGTAACATGATTCACAAAGAATTGTATTAATCGGTCGTAATGATCAACCTGAGCAATATGCGGGACGGTTACATTAAGTGGCTTTTTGGTAGAATCAAATGCCCCGATATAGGATAAGTAAATAAAGTTTATTCTTTTCGTATTTTTAAATTCATTTTCAAATTCAGTTTTAGTTTTAGGTAAATTTTTTAATTCATTTTTGTTTTTGATATTGAAATAGAGCCCGATTCCGAATTCGGCTAAAAAACTTCGGCCTAATAATACAGGTGTCGGAATTGCGGCGTCCGGAATAATAAAAAAATATAATTCGCGTTCCATATCGCGAAAACGGATCAAAAGTTTTATGCGGCCATATGTTGGTAATTGTGTGTTGCCTATTCCCCGGTACTTTGAATTGATTAACTGCTTCAGTGGCCGCAACTTACTGGGAATGAGCGATTCTCGTACGAAATTAGTCGGACTGCCGGTATCAAACAAAGAGATTAATTTTCCTATTATACATTTGATTCCACCTATAGTGACAGAAAGACTTACCAATTGCAGAGCAGCAACTTCCTCGGTTAAGGTGTCGTCGTTATCACAGTCGGACATAACAGTCTGGGCTCCAGAACTTTCGTTGACAACAGCTACATTGCGTCTTTTAGGGCAGTCTCGGTGGAAGTGACCTACTTCATGGCAGGTAAAACAGGAATTAGCGGGGCGCTTCGGTCTCAAACATTGCGGTGCCAGATGGCCAAACTGGCGACAGTTAAAACATCGGGTCTGAGTAAGATCGGCATTGGCAAACGAAGTCGGTCGGGTCCGAACGACTGCTTGAGCGGGAGTACTTGCACGGTTGACGGGTATAGCGGTGTTCGTCCGGCTAACGGGTATAGGGTTTCGAGTACGTCGGCGTTCGAAGGAACTCAGTAAATCCTTAATTTGTATTAAAGTGCGGGCTCCGTACAGCATAGTAGCACCAGTTGAACGATCATCCATCCCATCAATGATGCATTGAACCAGATCGGGTTCGTCGATGTCAGCTTGTTGTGCAATTTCTTGCATACACAGAACGTAATGGTGCGACGTTTCATCTCGGCGTAGACGGCGTTTCATTAATTGGCCGTAAACCTCGTGTCTTGATACTGCTCGCCCAAAACTCAGTCAACAAGGCGGCTTTAAGCTCGATCCACGAATTCACGGATACGCTTCGTAGAAATATCTTTGCTGAACCATCCAGCACTCGGCGGGCACACGAAAGCTTGAAATTTTCCGCAACCGTCAATGAATGCATAGCGTCCTCGAAATCCCGGATCCATTTCCTAACATTGTATGCATCGTCGCCATTAAATTTCGGAACTGACGTTTCAATTTCGGAGAAATCGGGTCTTCGATCAGCAAGTACCACATGGCTACCGGTACTTTCCATGTTGGCAATCTCTTGTTTCAGCATTAAAAGTTCACGGTGCTTGCGAAGTAATGCTATCTCACGGTCAATCTCAATAAATTCCACGGTGGGATTGACAGCGGGACAACTCTGCGGGTTTCGGCTATCGGTTTCGGTAGAACGGGTGGTTGGATTAAGTATATCACGGTTTTCTGCTACATTGACGGCCGGACCATGCGGTGCGCCACGGTTAACGGGATCACGGTTCTCTTCGGGGCCAACAACCGGACCATGCGGTGCGTTGCTATCAACCACACTCTCATCCTCGCATTCGCCCGCGTCATCGACACCTTCCAGACTCCTTACCACCTCTTCGGAATATAGCCTCCGCAACGAGGCCACCGATGAGTTAGCGGGTGCTGCGATGCCGGCCGCTTCCAATGCGGCCAACATTTCTGCTCGGCTCACTCGACTTGACATTTGTTTCTTTTTTTTTTTTTTGGATTTTTTGGTTGAACCCCACACCTGAGATATAAAGAAGAAATAATTTTAAAAATTCAAACGTGTTTTACAATAACTTTTATTTGATGGTGTCTTAAAAGTGTTCACGCGTCCTCGCTTCTCACAGCTCTACTATCTTTTTTCTGAGGTGGCCTCGCTCACTGCACTCTAGTTCTTTTTTGAGTGCGTTCAATGTAGGAGCTGAGCAAAGCCACCACAAACGGTTACAGTTTAAATTCAACCTTAGTCTAGTTTACAATCTGAATATTTTTCCGGTCAATTTCTAGAATCAGCAGTTTTGACAGTTCTCAGATGTCACCGGCGTCCCTGACACCAAAGCAACATAGCCAGTCATCCGTTAGCCAGCGTGCAGGGCGTGTTGCGAAGTGTTTAGTGGTAGTTTGCTGCGGCTTTGGCCTACAAACCTATTTGAACAAACTACAATAGTTAACAATTCCCTGTGGAATTTGTTAGTAAATTGCGTTATAGTGTTTGTTCGAGATAATTTGCATTTCTGGGTCGGTTTTCGCGCTCAATCCCGTCCAACAAACTCCAATCGTTTGTCATGTTGTTATCCATGACAACGCGCACTATATTTAGTATGCTTTGCACACTATTTACAATTTGGATATCACCGAAATCATCCAATAATTCCGCAATAATTAAATTTTCCATTTTGAAATTAAAAACTTGACAGATTTTTTTTGACAAGACGGCGGGGTACGCCGTCTGTGGGAATATTTCTCAGATCCAACAATTGACAGTTGTCTGTACTAAATTTACCGGAGGGGAAAGCACATAGAGGAGAAAACAGAAAAGTCAGATCCATATCAGAAGGCTTGCAGGACCGCGCCCATTATCTCTTTCCAAACACAATTCACATCCCCGCAGCTATTATTATTATCATGCATCATACAACCCCTATTATCTATATATCGAAATCTCAAAATTTGCCAAACCACCATCCCTGTACAGACTATTAGTCCGACACGTAAATCTCCTTTTCAATCTGTCAATCTGCGGTCACCCAGCATCGGTTGTTCCTGACAGAATTTATTTTGAAAGGAGGAACAAGACCACAAGCAATCCCCGAGCTAGTCGAGAAAATCAGGTGGCATAATCTCAACAACGAACGCTTTGAATCTGTTGTAACTCCACTCATTGTTAAAATGAAGGAGTGGCTTCAATACAACACCAACTACGACGAGCAAAATCCAACACAAATGTGGAATGCTTTGGATGAAATGTTAGTAGATGAGGCTGAAAAGACACTGGGAGTTTCGAAAGGCCCACTCCACACGAACAAGGAGACGTGGTGATGAAATAACGAAACTAAAGAAGCAGTGCAGGCCAAATTTGACGCATTCAAGGCTTGGCATGCAAGACACGCAGTGAAGCCGAGAAGGTTCAACTTCGGGAGAAATATGATAACTGACGGAGGGAACTAAAGTGAAAGGTGGCTGAAGCAAAGGCGATTGTAGCCGAGAAGTTCTATCAGAAACTAGAAGATCTTACTGCGAATAAGAGATCATCATTGCAAGAGAAACCTAAAGACAATGCCAGGATTTATAAGGTCGCAGCCCAAAGGAGAAGAAACGCTCGAAAGATTCATTCGCCAAGGTACGTTGAAGACTCACAAGGAGTGCTGCTGGTTGAAGACACAGCAATCTGTAGCAGAATGCGTGAGTACTTTGACGAACTTCTGAAGAAGAATTTTCGCGAGAAGCTTTTCAAGCTGTGGAGCCAAACACCACTGATATCGCTGATTTTTCAGTGGAGGAGGTGATGAAGGCAATGATGCAGATGAAACGCGGAAAGGCAGTTGGACCGGACAAAATACCCTTGGTATTTTGGTCGAAAATGGATCATGTCGGGCTTAGATGACTCACTGTTCTTTTCAACAAAATTAAAAGAGGTCAACCGATGCCTGACGATTGAAAAAGCCACCTTCTCCCGTTTTATTGTACAAGAATAAGCGTGACTCACGCAAGCTCAACAACTATAGGGCAATTAAGTTAACATCTCACACATTGAAGAATTACGACCGAGTTGTCTGCAATCGATTGAAAGAGATTGTACGGTTGGGTGACAATCAATGCGGCTTTGTGGAGGGGCGGCGCACAATCGATGCTATTCAGTGCATACATGTTACGATGGAAAAGCATCGTGATGCACGAACGGACTTGCACTTTGTGTTTATCGATTTGGGAAAAGCCTTCGACAGAGTTCCTCGTGAACTGATATGGGTGGCCCTAAGAGCACTTAAGCTCCGGGAGGCATATGTCAAGATGATAAAAGACATGTATGATGGGGCAACCACTAAAGTTAGATGCACAGCTGGTGAGTCTGAAGAATTTCCAGTTAAAGTCGGAGTTCACCAAGGCAGTGTATTGAGTCCCTAGCTCTTCAACATCATCATGCTCTATTTATTAACACTCATTTCTGACGGCCTGGAAATATCCCTTCTCTTCGCCGATGACATTGCCTGCGTTCACGTTCCGCAACGTTGTAATTGCGGTAAAGATTTTCCCTCTACCCAACCATAAACTCTTAACCCGAACGACTTGTTTTGCAGTTGTCATGTATTAAACACCTGATAGCCAATTCGCTATTGAATTTCAAACAAAACTTCAATTAAATTCGCGACGGTTTCAGGAAAAATGAACAACACTGCAAAATCGCCACAAATTTGTGTTGCTCCGGTGTAAATAAGCATACAAGACGCCATGTAAAAATCAAGAAACCGAAAACGAAAATCCACACCATATGCAATACGTCAACTAACAACTGTCAAATACGCTAATACCCCTTACCCCCCGGTTGACCGGAAATTAACCAGGAAAAATTTCTGGTCAATTTCCCCGATATGTGGTAGATCAAACGCAAACTGAAACGGACCGTCCACGAGCAAAATCAGTCGAACTGTTTGCATTTGCGTTTAAAACGTTGCGCGACCTGAACCCACTCATTGTCCTGGGTAGCAAAAACATCGTTGCTTGGCAGGCTGCACTGACCAAGTGGTGTAAGATACTGAAGGATCATGGTCTGAGGATTAGCATACCAAAGACAGAGTATCTTTACTGCCCTTTCTCAGATCCAGAGAGACCGATGCCAGATATCTACATTAAAGGAGAGCAACTGAAGTCCTGCACAAGGCTCGATGGTCAACAAGGAAGCTACCTGCGATGATGATATAAAACATCGCATCAGTGTCAGTTGGATGAAGTGGCGAGAAAACTCTGGAGTTTTCTACGACAAGAAGATGCCACGAAAGCTTAAGGACAAGTTGTACAAAACGGTCGTACGTCCCGCACTCATTTATGCATCTGAATGCTGGACTATATACAAGACAGGGACCGTTCAAGTATTACGTAACCAAAATTTTGGTCATTTATGTAAGAAATAAGATACTCTGGATTCCCGGTGATTTTCAATTATACGAGTACATTCGGCCAAGTAAACAGGTGAATGTTTGCACATACACCATCCGGAATTACGCAAGGCCAGACCTAACCAGTTTTTTCGGAGAGAAATTCCGGTTGGTGTGTAGTGTAGGCCCAATGGGGAAATCCGGAAGACGCCACTTTTCCTAGAGAAGAATTCGGGAACGTCTATAGCGGCCTGAAGATTGTCACAGAATTGATCTAGATCAACCCTTTTCGCTGGAACCGAACAATATCACTTTCTTAGGTGCATTTTACACTATAAAAGTTTTCGTAAAAGATATTTTATACAAGATTTTTGACATCGATATTTTCACAGAACTTTTGGAGTGAAGTAAAGATATTGCATATATGAACATTGCTTGTTTCAAGTATTTTTCTGGCAAGCACCGCACACCATCCCTCTTAAGGTAGATTTTCATTTGTAAATTAACGTAAGTAAAATATTTGATGAAATCTTTTATAGTGTAATATGCGCCTTAGGAACGGAATGGAGATCTAGCCAAAGGTCAAAGAACGTAGTGCATTGTACCTTAGAAAAAAAACTCAAAAGGCTCGATTTCTTCCTAGTTGCTGCATGTACAATAGTTCTTCTTCAATTCGTGATTTTTATAATCGCGCCAAATTTCATTAGTTAGTTTTTGTACATTATGAAGTTTTATATTTATATGAGATTTTTTCAAGCTCTCAAAAAGTTTTTGATGCAGTTCTGATTTGTTAATAGATGATGACATAGTTCACTTTCACTATTTTTCAATGACCTCACTGATTACAATCAAATAGAACTTTCTCAAGAAAGAATTTTCTAGTATTTGTCGACAAATGCTCAAACGTAACAGTTCCGGGAAACAACAGATACACATTCGTTCGCGTTTCTCAAGAAAGAACTTACTCGAATTTTTGAACAAATATAACAGTTCCGGGAAACAATAGATACACATTCGTTCACGACGGTAGCGTTGCGTTTAGTGCAAGCTCATGGAAAATGATTGATTTTGTGTTGCCGAATCAGGCGAAAGTCCGCTCTTCATGTGTATCATTTCTTTTGTAAACGTAATACGACATTGTAAAGTTGTAAACTTCTGTCATTTTATATGAGGATAACAGACGTTTTACGACTTAACTAGATAGTATTACGTTTACGACGTGAGCATGAATCCCCCTGATAATTTTAAAGAGGATTATGTATGGTTTAAGTTGCGGTAATAATTAAAAAGGAGGGAACATCCTGTTTCGTGAATATTAAGAGAATTCCCTCTATGGCATTTAGAGAGAATTTTTATAATTCTTTAATTTCCAGCATCTCCGCTTTAGGCAATCCATTTTCGCTTTACGTGTTAAGAACCTAGAACCCGATCGGGGGGATTTGTAGGTCCTAAAGTGGAAATTTATCGAGTTTTGTGAAAATTCTCTCTAATTTAATACAGAGAATTCTGCTAATTTTCGCAAGGCATGTCGGTCTCGAAAAGGATGCGAACTATTTCCGAAGGAAGAAAGTGTGTCATATACATCGTATGTAATTCAAAGATTTCGCTTACGTAATCTTCGTTCGAACCCCCCCCCCCCCCCCCCCACCCCCCTTGTCATCAGAAGTAAGCAATAAACGAAGAAGAAGAAGATTCTCGTTCCAAACACTTCAATTTCAAATAGCGTATGTGAGGTTGAGCGTTGAAAAGTCCCATTGATGTATTGTTGAACCATACTAACTGCGTTTGTCGGGCTGATCTAAGGATATCTTTGATAATGATGGTATTATAATGCTGTGTATCCTTTCCACTTGGCCATTTCCGCGTGGTACACCAATTGTTATGCAAATATGTTCAATATTTTGTGTGTTTCAATACGATTTGAAATCGTTGGATGTGAATGCTGCTCGTTTGTCTGTAATGATGCGTAGAGGACTTCCACACGAATTCGCTGAAGTCGTCGGTTATAACTAGTAAATATTTGTAGCCCTTGTTGGTTGCGGTCATCGGTCCCAAGTGATCGATGTGATTCGTTGATAGCGGTTTTTCTCCTTTGGGAATGGGATGTATAGTAATTCGATTTCCTTCTTCCCCTCTTTTTCTTTCGGCGATGATGCATGGAATACGGTTGTCGATGATTCCGCATTTTCTCCGTAATATTCGAAATGTATTGTAATAAACAAGATCCATTATGTCACGCATTTTCTTCACACCGGCATGTCCATTATCGTGGGTGGGTACATCATCTTCCTTTTTTTTGAAGTCCTTTATTAGTTGAAGTCAACGTTTCTTCAATAATCATCCCAGGATATCTGCTTAGAACATCTGCGTGTTTTAAACGTGTTCCAGGTCGGTGTTCCAGCATATAGTGGAATTCTTCGAGACACATAGTCCATTGGATTATTCGTCGAGGCAAATTGGTTTTACTCATCGTTTGCTTAAAAGCTACGCAGTCGGTGACTATTTTGAATTGAATACCTAGTACGAAAACACGAAATTTCTGCGGAGCATGAGTAATTGCCAGAACTTCTAATTTATACGATGTGTATTATCGCTCGCTGTCTGAAGTTTTCTTGCTAAGATAACAGACTGGATGAAATTCGTTGTCATCGTTGCACTTCTGAAGTAATACAGCTCCGATACTCGCATTCGTGTGAACTTCTGTTTCAGCATTGATGTCGTATATTCGTAATACAGGAAGGCCCGTTAATGTACTTTTTAAGGTGTTGATGGCGTCCATTTCGACTTCAGTAAGTTTGAGCTTCTTCTCGTATCCATTTCGTGTCAGCAGAAAATGGAAATAATAAATAAAATAAATAATAAATTTTTCAACTAAATACTAAATATTTATTACGAAAATTTCGGTGAATATTTATAATTATTATCATCTCATCAAACATTAAATAATAATAATATAATGAAATAAATATATAATGAATAATGCAGATAGCGGATTCTTAAATAATTATTATTTCTTCCTAGACACAGACGTAACGTGTGTTGCCCAGATTACATTCAGTGGAACGAACGAAAGGAATTTCATTTCATTTCATCGACACTGCGCGTGGGCATGTGTTTTGGCTAGCCACTGTACTCGCTTGCTTACTATGATACACATCGCAGACGCGGCCGCATACTCCTAAAAGTGGATTTTGTTCATTAGCCGGTCCGTGATATTCTGCAAAGCAGTGGGAATGAGGCTTCTTTAATCTTCTTTCTTCAGTGTGTGTAGTCGCTCTTCTTGTACACCCCTTCATGTTTTTTCCGTAGTTGAATTGATTTTTAAAAAAATACACTGCCGACTTACTTTTTCCAATTTTTTGGGCAGTATCCCAATAAGTTAGTCCGAACTCTTCACCGGCATGTAGTCCGGATGGCGCAACGGTTAGGACGTTCGCCTTCAACGCACTGGGCCTCGGTTCGATTCCGGGAATTTACGTGTCGGACTATGAGCCCACTCAGCTGTTAAATGAGTACCCATTATGGGGTAAATAACTCGGTTGAGCGTGTTGCTTATCAGATCCCATACCTCTGCACAAAAAACCGTCACGATCTAGAAAATGAGATGATGCTAACTCATCTCAAGGCCGTGGTTCAAATTGGACTGTTGCGCCAGTTATTTTTTTTTTATTTAGCCTTTTTCTACCAGTGTCAAAAGCTTTCCTCGACTCGTTGTTTGCAAGATCCTTTCAAATTCACCACTAATGGCAAAAATCAATGCAAAGATTGCACTTTTTTTTATCAAAATCGTATGTATATATAATAATCGTATAATCGGTCGCATGATGAACAGTTGTTGCGAACCACGGCTTTGTCGAGCCGCCGTCACTGCAACAAAATAATTTTTGACCAGAGGGCTTATGGCTCGGTGGCTCAAGTCCCGGCTAGACCAACGGAGGTCGTGAATTATTGAGCCAAAGCACCCTAGTCCTAGATTTGCCACCTAGAACATTAAATCACGAGGGGAGGAATGGGAGGAGGGGAAGGAAAGTGTCCATCCTTCGGGACACGGAAGAGCCCAAAGTGACAAAATCGATTAATTAAACATTATAATATGTTTTATATTTAAGAAAAAAAAAACAAGAAATCATGAAATTCAATAACAAAAATTTATAAAAATTTATAAAAAAAAATTTTTTAAGAATTCTTTCGAAAATGAATAAAATTTATCACGAAGAAAAAAAAATAGAATCAAAAATTCGAAAAAATATATATGAAAATAGGCAATGAAAATGAATGAAAAACAATGGAAACTCACTGTGATACTTCCACGATTACGATCGATCGCCCTCGATGGTGTTCCAATGGTTATCAAATGAATAACAAGAAAGATTATAAAATAAATAAAAAACTAAAATTCAAAACTAAGGTGTTGATTCAACTTATCCCTTTCGCAAGCCCGTCCGAACGTCGATAAATTCGTCTTCTAGCGATGCAAATATAGTTCCTCAAACCAAAGATTTTTACAACGATTCAACGATAATTCCAAAGGATTACCAACTTTTAAATAAAACAAATTCAAATTTTCTACTTTGATTTCGCCAAATTTTCCCACTAAGTTTTCGTTGATTTAATTTTAATTTTTAGTTTATTCTGAGTGCACAAATTAATTAACTGACGTTAAAATTCACCGTTTCGAAACGTTCAAGTTTTCCTCATTAATTCTCATTAATTTAACATTACCCAACTTCCACTTTTAGTTATTTTTTTCGTTCTTCGAAACAAACTTTCTTCTCGCACAGTATTTTTAACAATTTCGCACTTTCAGTTTTGTTTTTTCTTCAAATCGCCGTCACATTTTCTCACAAAGCACTCTTTTTTTCCAAACACGATTAGTATTTCAATCCAAATTCGCCGACTTCCTCGGCAATCAACCAAAACTTAGTTTTTCCTTTTCAGAAAAAAAAATCAACATCTCTTCCCAATACAAAACTTATTTATCCACCATCCAAAAAACTTCAAACCAAAAATCCAACTCCAAATCAACCACACCATAATATTCAGTGTCCCGCCAGGCAACCCAAAAAAAACAATCCAACCCCCATCTCCTAACTCGGGGTCAATCATCCCAACCATTTTCCGTCCTCAAAATTCAACCTCCATGGTGATCGTCATCCACAACTTCCCCTTCCCAAACTCCCCTCATTTCGCCTATACGCAACATCATTTTTGTCTCCATGCACCGCCTAGAGACGATCACATTGCGCATCATGCATAGAGAGGATTGTATCTATGCAGGGTACTAACAATTTCCGAATTTCAGAAATGAAAAACTCACGTTTAAAATAATAATATTTTTATTTAAAGACGGATTTTAAAGACAGGTGATTTCCTTAACAGCGAAATGCAAGCGGCAAACACAATGGTTAGATTCAACTGGTTACTTAAAATTAATATTCTTACAGAACTAGCTGATTTTGCTCTACTGCAAGAATCAGATATTGTATCTTAATATGCCACCAAGAAAAAGCCAGATAAGCAAGTTAACGAGAACGAACTATTGTTTATGGGAAAAATGCAATAAGTTTATAATGGATCTAATTTAGTGTATGCTGACGATGTATGAAATAAGTGAAGTACAATATATCTTCGCGGTTGGAGGTTTTATTTGTGATTTATGATTAAGATAAGAAAGCAAGTGAGTGATTTTGTCGGAGTCAGAAAATGCTGCGATTATCAGAATCGAATAATTTGCTGACGTAATTCGCCCTCCCTTAAGAGAAATCTCGTCCTCGTGATTTTTGTCCATATTAATGGTTACGTTTATTCTACTTGTTTTTGATTTGCAATAAAAATAAAGTATTACGAAAATGATTATTATAATTATTACTAAGTCTGATATACTGCTTCTCCAGGTAAACTTTTTAGATTCGAATTTTAACAGATTTATTTCTTCTAAATTACTTTCTTCTTGGTAGCTTACATTTCTTATCACATCAGGATATATAATATTATTTTCGATGTATGTTATTCTATTTCTGAATATTTGATTATTTATAGTAATTTTACAATTTATGAATTTTATGAGATTATGTTGATTTAGTGTGATGTCTTCATCGTTACAATTGTGTATAATTTTGGTTGGTTTTAGGTTTTTGGTAATAATATTTTCGGTTATTTGTTCAATCGATTCTGTGAATTTTTTTATCATTATACAGTTTTCTGGGTTGGATAACAATTTACTTAAACATTTGTCGTTTATTGGAATCAGTTTTGTTCTTATGTTTTCTTTTATGTTCACATTGTTCATGTTCATTTGATTATTGTGTGGATGAGTTGAATAAAAATTGGGTGTGATACAAGAGTCTATAGTGTTCAACATATTATTGAAATGATCCACGTTTATGATGTGGACTGATTTGTCAAAGTTATCTATCGTCTGTAATTCTTTAGTACGAATTAATGTATAGCCATTTCCATATGGGATTTCAGATACTTCAATGCTTTAACTATAAGTTATTCCAAAGAAACATAAGGAGAAGAGGAGGACTGTTCCTCTAATGATATTTTGTTTGGCTGGAATTTTTTAGCACGTTTAAGTAGTTGTTTATGGACTTTATCTTTGTTTCTACTAAGTTTTTTGAATTGTGGGCTCAATTTTGTACGTGGTATGTTTCTAATCAGAGTTTTATCAAATTCTACTTCTTTTCGATTTGCATTATGATATTGTAACCTTATGTTTTGAGCTACTTCTAATAAATTCTTGATTTGCGGATACTGTTCGGGTGTAATTTTATCATTTTTGAAATCGATAGGGCGTTCCTTCGTTGAGCTATGGATTGAATGGTTATAATGTTTTGTTGCTTCCTGAACACATACATCTCGAGTTGGGTCTATTTTACTTTCTTCTATCATTATTCTCAAATGCTCATTAAGTGTATTATGGAATCTATTAATATCTGCATTACCTGTTTTTATATTTGGAGTTGTTAAATGTAATTTCACATTTTCCTGTCGAAGAAAATGTTCCAGATTATAGTTATATGCTCCTTCGTTATCAGTAATCATAAGTATTGGTCTCCCATTAGTGTTAAAAACTGATTTAATGCTGTTTTGATTTCAGGCCAGGTTCTAAATTTAATAGGTATGACTTGAACGAATTTGGAGAATTTATCAATAAAGGTTAGGTACATATGATTACGATCTTTAAACCATATGTCCATATCAACTATTTCATTTAGGCCCTTGGGAATTTCTGATTTATAAAATGGAACCTTAGGGGGGTTTCGGTCATATTTTGCCACATTACAAATACTACATTTATTTATAAGAAAGGTAATTTCATCTTTTAGTCTAGGATAATAATATTTCTTCCGAATGTTGGAGTAAACCTCTTCTATTCCTCTGTGGTTAGTTTTTAAGTAAAAAAAAAATAACTGGCGCAACAGTCCAATTTGAACCACGGCCTCGAGATGAGTTAGCATCATCTCATTTTCTAGATCGTGACGGTTTTTTGTGCAGAGGTATGTGATCAGCAACACGCTCAACCGAGTGATTTACCCCACAATGGGTACTCATTTAACAGCTGAGTGGGCTCATAGTCCGACACGTAAATCCCCGGAATCGAACCGGGGCCCAGTGCGTTGAAGGCGAACGTGCTAACCGTTGCGCCATCCGGACTCCAGTTTTTAAGTGTTCCCTCAAAATTTCTTCATGAAGTGTAGCTTTGTCATCACAGTCGAATAATAGATAATGGCACTTTATTATTTTGATTGGATTGTGGGGAGATTTCCATTTCAGATATTGATCTTGGAATTGTTTGAAAATTACTTCATCTGGAATGTATATAGCTAATATACCATTACTTGGAGTGTGATTATTCAATAAGTAAGAAAATAAATTTGAATCTGGATTTGAAGAAATAAAAATTTTTCTAATGCGGTTAAAGTGTTTTTCGGGGGCGACCGGTAGCGCAGTGTGCCTAGGCATCAGTCTCATGTTTGGCTACCGGCGTTTCGGGTTCGAATCCCGTCCACGACGACGTTCGTGGCCATGGATGTGCAGGAGATGCATGCTGGCAACTGCATTCTCTGAAACCAATGTATGCCAACGAAACGTCAACTGAGCTACATGGAACAGTTGACGCGCTATGCCCCACAAGGGGTTTGGGCAATTGAGTAAAGTGTTTTTCGGTTTTTGCTTCATTAATTCTGCCTTGCTTGATAATCATTTGATTTTTGAAAAGATTTAAAGGTTTTTCACTAATTTCGATATATTGAGAGTTATCTTCTTCTGCACTATGACAAGTTGCGTGTATTGAGGTAGATTCTTCCAAGTCATTCACATTAATAATTGGTCTGGATAAATGATCAGCTACAACATTATCCTTTCCTTCTACGTATTCAATATCATAATTGAATTCTTCCAATTGAATTTTCCATCTTTGCAGTTTGAGGTTAGGTTCTTTAAGGTTTACGATCCAAGTTAGAGGTTTGTGATCAGTTCTGATAGTGAATCTATACCCATATACTACAGTAATTTCCACAAGAGCGTATACTTTGTAACTTTTTAATGCACCATTTCTCAAAGAGTGGTGGGGGACTTTTAGTTACCTGCATTCTTCCTCTTTTTCGCATTGTATAAATTTGGTCATTCTAAGTTCAAGTAGGAGAGTGATAAGACGTCAAGTGAAATGAGTGCGATTTACAAAAAACGATTCGAAGCTGTGTCATCCGAAAGGACCAAAAATGACACCTGCATCGGCCGGAAAGTACCTGAAAATTTCGACACAGTTTGTGAATAAGTGGATAAAGCGTTTTAAAGATACTGGAAATGTAGACGATCTACCTGGCAGGGGTAAAACCCGAAGCACTTCAAGGCCATCATTGATATTTTTAAGAAAAATCCGTCCGTTACTACCTTAGTGCAAGCAAAGGAAATGTTATCGAAGAAGAATATTTACGTGTCCTTGAATACGATTCGGCGAAGATTACAAGAGGAAAACATCAAAACCAGGTATGCCTTGATGAAACCATTACTTACCGAAAACCAGAAGCGAAGACGTGTAGAGTGGGCTAAGGAAAACATCGATCGTGATTGGAACATCGTGATCTTTACGGATGAATCAAGTTTTGCTGTAAATACGTTCAGGAGACGAGTGTGGTCACAAAAAGGAGAAGCTGTCGTGAACCGAACCGTTAAACACCCTGTGAAGGTCCATGTTTATGGATGCTTTTCTGCACGCGGTTTCGGAAAATTAATAACGTTTACCGGAATTCTTACTGCTGAAAGGATGATCATTTTGTACAAGAAAGGATTATTGAAGTCTGCTAGGATGCTATATGGCAACGACAACACCGATTGGTTTCTACAAGAAGATAACGATCCGAAACATAGAAGACGCTGGAAAGAAGAAAATAACATTCAAGTACTTGATTGGCCTTCGCAATCGCCGGATGCCAATCCTATTGAAAATGTTTGGGGATTAATGAAGCAGAAGCTTCAAGGAAAGCAAATAAAAGGAGCAGCACATTTAAGGCGAACGCTGCAAAAAACTACGCGGAAAAATTGGCCGAAAGTTGTCACCGAAGATGCCAGTCAATAATCAATAGTGACGGCGATTGGACCATGTATTAAATATAATTGCGAAAATGTATTTTGTATTTACTTTCAATAAAAAATAAAATTTCTTACTTGTAACATTTTGTTTTTATTTTGTGAGGTATACGGTCTTGTGGAAATGTCTGTATATAAGGTCGGAAATATTTCAGAGACCAAATTATAGTCAAAAATTCTTTTTCAATTGTGGAAAATTTAATTTCGTGATCATTAAGCGTTCTACTCGCATAACAAATGGAATGTCCTTCTTGGGACAAAACGGCACCTATGGCGTAGTTCGAAGCGTCTGTCGTTATCGTGAACTTTTTACTAAAATCGGGATATTTCAGAACGGGTTCTGACATTATCAACACTTTTAGTTTTTCGAAACTTTCTTGATATTGTTGGTTCTTTACATCGATTTTAGCACCCTTCTTTAACATTGACGTCATTGGTTTTGCAATTTTAGAAAAGTCTTGAATAAATTTCCTGTAGTATCCTACTAGTCCGAGAAATTGTTTAATTTGCTTAGGTGTTTTGGGAATTAGGCAGTTTTTGTTGGCTTCTATTTTTCTTGGATTTGGTTTAATTCCTTCTGGTGTTATGAGGTGTCCTAAAAATTCAGTTTCTCGTCGCATGAACTCACTCTTATCAACTTGTAACTTCAGATTGGCTTCCCTAAGTCTTTTGAAAACCTTCTCAATTGATATGAGATGTTCCGAAAGACTCGTACTAAAAATTATAACATCGTCCATATAAACAAAGCAAATTTTTCCTATGTAATCAGCAAGTACCCTGTTCATTAACCGCTGAAACGTAGCAGGAGCATTTTTAAGGCCAAATGGCATTCTTACAAACTCGTAATGACCGAAGTTTGTTGAAAAAGCAGTTTTAGGAATATCTTCCTCCTTAATCTCAATTTGGTGGAAACCTTTGGCAAGGTCTAAGGTCGTAAAGTACATTGATCTATTGTACCTACTTTCTCCAAAATTTCATCCGTGTTTGGGATTGGAAATTTGTCGTCTATAGTGACCTCATTTAACTTTCTGTAGTCGACGACGATCCTCCATTTCTTTTTCTCAGATGCGTCGGCTTTCTTTGGCACTACCCATATTGGCGAGGAATATGGTGAATTACTACACCTAATTATTCCTTGGGATAACATTTCTCTGATTTGTTTTTCAACCTCAACTTTATGGATTTCCGGGTATCTATACGTTTTTCTATAAATTGGGTCATTGTGTTTTGTTTTAACTTCATGTTTAATTTCATTGGTAAATGAAAGATCTGTTCCCTCCCGATAGAAAATATCTGGAAACTTGTTTATTACATTCAAGAGCAATGACTTCTCTTCTTGATTTATTTTAGATGGTGGGTACGAATCTCTTCTAATACTACTTTTAGAAGAAATTCTTTCCTGGTTAAAGCACACTAATTCTTCTTTCTTGTTATAAGGATAATTGTATGTATCCCTTTCTTCGTTTTCATCAAAGAAAATAGGAATTACTTCATTGTTCACGATTAAATGTTTTGATCCTAAATCGATTTTTACTTTGTACATCGATAGGATACTGTTACCAATCAATCCGTTAAAAAAGTTTGAGAATTGGCATTCCACTAATTCGAATTTAAAGGCGTCACTCGGCCCGAATTCTTTAAACGGTTTTATACTTACAACATGATTGAATTCTATTTCAGAACTTAATCCTTTCACGCAAAATGGTTTTCTATACGCTTTCAAATGGGACTGACATATCCCTGGATCAATCAAGCTAATAGTTGCACCCGTTTCAATTAAAAACCTGAGGGGTTTTCCGTATGAGTCTATTCTGATATAAGGGCATTTAAATTGTTTCCCGAGGCTTGTAAATGAAAATTTTCGTTTGTTTGAACAATTTGCTGCGAATTATCAATATCCATGCGTTGTGGTTGCCCAAATTTATTAATACGAGATTGCATGGAATTGTTATTATAATTATTATTACGTTGGTTAAACGGTCTGTTTGTTCGTTGAGATTTTTTGAATAATTCACTTTGTCGATTGAATTGATTACTTTGAAAATTATGATTTTGTTGAAAATTTTGATTAGGGTGAAAATGATCATTTTGTTGAAAATTTTGATTAGGATGAAAATTATGATTTTGTTGAAAATTTTGATTACGTTGGGAATTCTGATTTTGAAATAATTATCCACGATAATTACGACTCTGATTGTTATTCAAATTATTTCTAGGAATATTAGGATTCCTTCGATCTCTATACTCTAAATAATTGCCTTCAGCTAAAATTGCCAAAGCTTCCTCTAAACTTTGAGAATTTCGGCTGAACAAAACACATCTAACTGGCTCTATCAGTTTGTTCTTCAAGACGTCTAACGCAATTCGTTTATTGGTATCAATCTCTTGTGAGCGTCCTTCCATATCACTTTTCATATTCACTTTCTGGAGACTATCTTGAATACTATTATAAAAATCTATAACTGTGCTACGAAAACTAACACTTCTTAATTCGTCTAGTAACTGGAATGAATTTTTCCGTTCACTAAAATTCGATATTAGAACAGCCCTCATTTCCGTCCAAGTACATATATGCGTTACTATTAATATTAAGAATTATTTGCGCCTTACCAATAATTTTGGTTTTTATGATGTTAGCAATTACCCGCTGGGATGGTATTTTACATCAAACTGGATCAATGTTGGAGTCAATGCGTCGACAGCATCTAAAAAGGTTTTCAGTCCATCTGTTGAGCCATCAAATGTTGGTAACTTGTTGGAATATATAACAGGATCAAAAATAAGGCTTCTCAATGCGGGGGGTTGTTCTCCATTTGTTTGTGGTTGTTGTTGTTGTTGCATTTGTCCAAGTACTGCTGGTCGAATCATCTTTTCGGTTCGGAATCTTCCTTTTTAGGATCTTTCTCCTTGGCACTTTCACTTTTTGTTAAATTTTAACGATGAATCGGTTAAATGACTTTTAACGATTATTTACGCGAAAAGTGTACGTTGAGACACAGATCTTACCGACTGCGCCACTAAGAATTTCCGAATTTCAGAAATGAAAAACTCACGTTTAAAACAATAATATTTTTATTTAAAGACGGATTTTAAAGACAGATGATTTCCTTAACAGCGAAATGCAACCGGCAAACACAATGGTTAGAGTTCAACTGGTTACTTAAAATCTATATATTAATAGGCTAACAATTTTTGTATGGGAATTTTGTGACGGGAACTCCTCCCAAACTACTGAACCGACTTTAATGATTTATACACTATTAGAAAGGTATTCTTTCGAAGGTGTGCAAATTTTATATTTTATTAAAATTGGCGAAATACTTAAGCTATAATCCGCGAAAAACATTGCGAGCTTAGAATCCAAACTTCGCCAGAAGCGGTTCGTGGCTTTGCGGGGATTCGGTAAAACATTGCGAGCTTAGAATCCAAGCTGTACCAAGCTTGGGCAGATGTATTCGCTACAGCGTTGGGTCAGCAGTTCGTGACCAAGCTTGGGCAGAGATTCGATTCATGTATATAATGACCAAGCTTGGGTAGATGTATCCGCTGAGGATCTTTCATAAGATTGTGGGTGGAACAGCGTTCATTGGATTATGAGTGGAGCTGTCTAAAAAAGTCGATTCATGTATATAATGTCGTGACTTTGCGGGGATTCGATTCATGTATATAATGACCAAGCTTGGGTAGATGTATCCGCTAAGGATCTTTCATAAGATTGTGGGTGGAACAGCGTTCATTGGATTGTGAGTGGAGCCGTCTAGAAAAGATACTCACGAAATAAATAAACCGTCGAATTGAAAATATGAATCAAGTATCCAAGTGTACTTAATTTTTATGCTGCATACTTATGAGCGTCGAATTGAAAAAATGATAAGCGTCGAGTTGAAAAAATGAAAGTATGCATTGCATAGTCCACTTAACAAGTGGAAAAGAAATGTTATGAGAAGAGATCTATTGTGGGTGTTCAATCGGGCCAATAAGTGTGATACGCAGATCTATTGTGGGTGTTCTCAAGTAATACATATACTCGTATAAGTATCAAGATAATTTGTGAGCCGTGGTGAATGGGGTTCAAGGTCGAATTAAAACCAACGATCTAAACCAAATACCCACAGCTATATTTTGAGCTAAATATTTGGCCGTAACCAATTAAACTTCATTTTTCTATAATTTTCAGTTCGGGGCTTTATTTCTAGAGACTGCAGTCGAATTTCGACAGAACTAGTTGATTTTGCTCTACTGCAAGAATCAGATAATGTATCTTAATATGCCACCAAGAAAAAGCCAGATAAGCAAGTTAACGAGAACGAACTATTGTTTATGAGAAAAATGCAATAAGTTTATAATGGATCTAATTTCGTGTATGCTGACGATGTATGAAATAAGTGAAGTATACATATGTATCTTCGCGGTTGGAGGTTTTATTTGTGATTTATGATTAAGATAAGAAAGCAAGTGAGTAATTTTGTCGGAGTCACAAAATGCTGCGATTATCAGAATCGAATAATTTGCTGATTTAACTGGGTAAATGCATAGAGACAAACATTTCGGTCCGTTGGCTATGCAACGATGTTGCTCTGCCAGCTACGACTCGACCGGTGTTCACATTTTGTTTATATTGTGTGCAACAATGTCGAACAGCTGACTGAGCAACATAGCCGCGTCCGTTGAGATAGAAACAACTGCAGTTTGCAATTTATGTTTCTATAGCCAACGGAACGAATCAGCTGTATTTTGTATATGCAAAATGGAGCAGCGGTCGACGCGACGTATCATTGCAGGGGTTCGCAACACAGTCTTGACTTCGTGAAAAAAATAATAAAAAAAAAATATTTATTACAAATTTGAGCAAATAATTGTAATTATAATAATTATTTTTCCTCTAGGAAATGATTATGTCTAACAATAATTATTATTTAGAAAATTGAAAAACGAATAATAATACGAGAGCGGTTCAAATATGATCGAGACAAACGCTCTGACACATTTATTTATTATCGAAAATATTTACAAAAATGTATAGTTTTTCTAGGTAATTCCCCTCACTAGTTACACATTTTTGCCACCTCTCCGGAAGTTTTTTGATGCCGGTATCGAAGAATTCCTTGGGCAACTTGGACAGCCATGTGCGCACGAACTCCTCCACCTCGTCGTCGGTGGTGAATCTTTGACCTCCGAGGGCTTCTTTCAGTGGTCCAAACATGTGGTAGTCGCAGGGTGATAAATCCGGACTGTTTGGGGGATATTGTATCGAGCGTGAAACGCGCGGTATGAGGGCGCGCGTTATCCTGGAGAAGAATAGCACTTCACGCTGGAATGCTCCTCCGTTTCGAGCGATAAGCAGGTTTCACGTGTGTTTTCAGAAGGTTAGAGTAGTATGCAGTATTATGGAACGTTGTGTACGCAGGAAGTCAACGTACAGTACTCCTCTCCAGTCCCAGATTACAGTACACATAACCTTACCCGCGGACCTGGTTGTCTTCGCTTTGACTGGCGCCCCTTCCTCCACTCTTTAGACGACACCTTGCTTTCGGGAGTATAATAGTGTCGCGTCAGCAAGCGGCGAAAAACTTCCAACCACATGAATTTTTGCTCGAAGTTCAACAGTTTGGGAACCCATCGCGCCGTTATTTTGCGATATTGAAGGTGTTCGTGGCAGTGACGTGCAGTGGAAATTTTACATAGTCAAGCAGTTGGGCGCCCTAAAGCCTATTTAGCATAAACAAAAATGGACTCAATAATAGAATACGGACAGTCACAAAAACATTTATACCAAGCGGCTTTAAGCCTTAAGGAAGAAATCAGGAAAGATATAAATAAAATATTGGCACATGTATTCGGAATACAAAAAAATAAAAATAAAATATTATTAATAAAAAAATGATAAATAAATATTATGTTAATTAAGACTAAAAAAAATTCAGGGGTATTTGAAATAAATAAATATTCTTTCGCCATTTATTTGTATTCCAAATCTATGCGCCCTTCTTTAAGCAAAAACTCTTTAATCACATTCTCAAAAAAATCGTTTTCTCTTCGCATTTCTATAAGAAGATCCTTTTCAACGCCAATTAAAGCAAGATCCGAAAGTCGTTCTTGGGAATGTGTGAACGCGCTTTATTGTTGAAAATTACCTTTCCGCAGTTGCCACTGTGACTGGAATTGAAGTTTATAATTTTGCTAAAATATACTCAATTGCCCTAACCCCTTTTGGGGCATAGTCCGTCAACTGTTCCATGTGGTCCAGTTGACGTTTCGTTGGCATAATGTGGTTTCGGAGAATGCAGTTGCCAGCATACACCTCCTGTACATCCATGGCCACGAACGTCGTCGTGGACGGGATTCGAACCCGAAACGCCGGTAGTCAAACATGAGACTGATGCCTCAACATACTGCGCTACCGGTCGCCCCCGTTTTTGAAAATAATCGAGAATTTTATTAGAATTCGCGTTTTTAAACTCATCTGAACAATAAATAACTTTTAGCTCATTTTTCAACTTTATTCTGTCGAAAAATTGACCGTGATATTCAATAAGTGAGTCAAAATTTTTATCGGAAAAATTTGACTTGAATTTAGAAAAATAATTCGGTTCAAGTAACTCTAAAAATGAAAGATCTTTAAACGAATGGAATCGATCCCGAATTTGCCCGAGAATAACATCTATTATCTCCCGAAATATCCGCCGTAAATTTTGTAAAGGATCTATCGCATTTCTACATTTCTTACGTGGTGGCTGATATTTTGCTGTAACTGTGGAATAGAAATTATCAAACTTTTCAAAAAAGTCATTTTCAAGCCAATTTTCAAATTCAATAATTTTTTGGCTTGCATATGAAATGTTTACCACTTTGCTCTGAATAATATTAAATAATATATCAGTTTTCGAAAAAATGTCTGAAAAAATTAACAGATATAATTGAAAATCTGACTCTGCGAATCTTTGTAAGTATATATCGGAAAAAGTCAAGGAATCGCCATCCCAGTGTTGAGAACCATTCGAAATTGTCTCAAAAACTGTACAAATTTCATGCTTATGTTCAAATATAACGTTAATAATACGCGAATGATAATGCCAACGCGTTTTGGAAACGATTTACTATATTTGCAAAAAGGTCCGACCTTTTAGTAGATGTATTAAAAAATGATGCAATTTTATTGATGTGCGCGAAAATAATTTAATTTCCGGAATAAACTCAACTGCTTTAGACAATACTAGATTTAGTGAATGAGCGTAACATGGAACGAAAATTGCCGATTTATGTTTTTTCCCGAATTAAAGTCTGAACTCCACGAATTTGAGAAGTACGCCATCGTAACATTGTGCAATTAATTTTTTATCGATATTAAAATTTTCCAACTGTTTTAAAATGTGAGAGCTTATTGCTGTAGCTGTACGATTAGCGCTTACATCCAAAAATCCGATAAATCTTTCTTCAATCTTATTTGATACTGTATATCTAAAAATCATCGTTAATTGTTCCTGACCGCTAACTTCTGGCGTTTCGTCGACCATTACAGCTACGAATGGAGCCTCCTTTATTTCCAAATTGATTTTATTTCGAACCACATTGGCTATATCGGAAACAAGATCGTTTTGGATTCTGTTAGATTAGATTGGTTACTAAGCATAAACTCTATACGCTAAGAGCCAAAATTATCTAGTTTAATTAACGACTGAAGATGTTTCTCGGAACTTGCTTTGCTGCTGAACCTGTAAAATTATTCAAATCACTAAATTCAGTTTTATTCCAAACAGATTTTTCATTCGTGAACAAAAGACACGGCCAGCAAAATAACTTATTTAATTTACAGCTTCCCGTTAACCAAATGTACTTTTCATACGTTTCGAAATGGAATTTTCGCGTAATATTTCTTAATTTAAACTCCAAAATCCAAAAATAGAATCGGATAGACCGAAGCCAGATCTTAGCTTCGGTCTATCCGATTCTATAATTTATCTTTTCTTAGCAAAGGAAAGAGTTGAAAATCCCGCTTTTAGTACGAAATCCGTCGCGCAGCAATTCTCCGACATAATGCGAAAAGAAAGCTTACCGCTTTTATCACAAATCAAATCAATCAAATCACTACAAACGGCCAAAAAACTTCAAATCACAATATAATCAAAAACAACCGATTACACTGATTTCCTCCTTTAAATTGCAACGGAAAATCCACTACATAACAAAAACAAAAGCTCTATTGGAAAAATCAAATTCCCATAAACATTCCCTGCATTGGCAACATTTCACTAACAAGCATCATTAGGCTTTATCATCATCATCATAGACCGCGTCCTCCAATTTTGGAAGCCCAGTAGCTGCGCGGCGTCAACACCTACTGAGTTCCCCCAACGAGATCTCGGTCGTCCTCGCAGTCTCGCTCCGTCGACTCGTTCTGCATTCATTACTCTCCGTATTCATACAATTTTACTCAAGAAAAATAGTCAAACAAGTTATTCTCTATCGCCGCGACGCGCTCCGCATAGGTGTACAGCGACAGCCCGCGCGACTACCTTTTCTGACCCCATATTGTAGTTGTTGTTTGGGTTGGCTCTGAGTTCGTGTCGAGCTCGATGCTCAACACAACGAACCCGACTCCGAGCCCAGACCCGACCCAACAACAATTTCAATATAGAGTCCGACCGGTATTTGAATAGGTGAATTGTTGTGAATGAACGATTACGGTGTGTGTCAAAATACAGTATGGTCTGCTTATTGACGAATTTTTCAATACAGAATTTATAGGCACGAATTTACATGCACGTACATATGTGAGTATTATAGAAGTCTCGTTGTTATTAAGATTGGGTAGATCTTCACCGTCTCTTTAATCAAAGTTGAATAGGTGCAAGAATAATTACAGCCTGCAGGTAAATGGGAATTATGTAATTATACTGATAATCGTGGGAATATAATTTGTTGGTTGGTTGGAAACTTGTACATTAAAATTTGTGCAAGTTTCCAACCCTAATTATTTCAATCATTTCGCAAATTATACTCCCACGATTATCAGTATACTAATTGCATAGTTCGCATTTACCTGCAGGTTGTCATTGTTCTTGCACCTGTGCAACTTTGATTAAAGAGACAGTGAAGATCTACCCAATCTCAATTACAGGGAGCCTTCTATAATACTCACATATGGACGTGCATGTATACGTATATAATATCGTGCCTATAAATTCTGCATTGAAAAATTCGTCAATAAGCAGACCATACTGTATTTCGACACACACCGTAATCGTTCATTCATTCATATTCATATTTATTAGCGGGACTAGCTGGTTTTTGAAAATTGGTAGTTGGATGTGCTAAATGATGTTGTTTGGTACAATGGTATCAATCGTGGTGCTGAAGAGAATTTTGTTCCTTTGAGTGATGGTTGATAAATTTTTGAAGATATCGGATCTGTGAAATTCGAATTACCTGTGAGCAATTTTCCACGGCAAAATATCGAACAAATTCACCAAACTCCACCATTGACACCATTGCCTCCTTACAACATGACCGCCTACGAGTTCCTACATGAGTATCAGTGGCGAATTCATCATTATCAAGCATTATATTCGCTGATCGGATCAGGCAATGTTCCTATCCATCCATTTTCTGAGAACTTTTTCACGAAAATGTTCCTGCGCGTCTTATGGAAAAAGCATTAAGACGACAAAAGGTGCATTCGGCGAATATGTTCGGAGCTGTTCCCATGATGAACGGGAACCGGCGAAAATGTTCGCCGAATAAAATGGAAATGTACCTTTTCATATGGAGGTATGTTTTCAAACGAGGGTCAATAATTGGGCGCGGTCCTGGAAGCCTTCTGATATGGATCTGACTTTTCTGTTTTCTCCTCTATGTGCTTCCCCCTCCAGTAAATTTAGTACAGACAACTGTCAATCTTTGGATCTGAGAAATATTCCCACAGACGGCATACACGGCCGTCTTGTCAAAAAAGATCTGTCAAGTTTTTAATTTCAAAATGGAAAATTTAGTTATTGCGGAATTATTGGATGATTTCGGTGCTATCCAAATTGTAAATAGTGTGCAAAGCATACTAAATATAGTGCGCGTTGTCATGGATAACAACATGACAAACGATTGGAGTTTGTTGGACGGGATTGAGCGCGAAAACCGACCCAGAAATGTAAATTATTTCGAACAAACAGTTCCCCGATAGGACGACTTCCTATTCAAGGAGCAGGTTTGTAGGCTAAAGGCGCAGCAAACTACCACTAAACACTTCGCAATACGTCCTGCACGCTGGCTAACGGATGACTGGCTATGTTGCTTTGGTGACAGAGGCGCCGGTGATATCTGAGAACTGTCAAAATTGCTGATTTTAGAAATTGACCGGAAAAATATTCAGATCCAGAGGGGAAATTGTCAGATCCAAAAGTGTCAGTTGTCTGTACTAAATTTACCGGAGGGGAAAGCAAATGTAGGAGAATTTGAGAATTGTCAAACCCTGATCCGCTCGCAGGAACGCAGCCATTGAGAGAAAATGTATATGCTACGAATCTATGTATTTCAATCGTCTTGCGTTTCATACAAATTGCCAGCAGGTAGACGATGGATGGATGAGTTGTTTCAGTTTTTTTGTTTTGTTTTTGATTTTATGACACCACGTCAAAAAATAATGAAATAAGGACAAATGGATATTTTTGTTGTGAGGTGTTAGATCGTAATGCAATCAGATGTAAATCTGATTAATTAAAATGTAATTGTTTGAGCTATGTAGGTATATTATTTAGACCATATTTTCGCATAGTTTGCTTATCGATGTATAAATTAGGTAGGCATTGGACTCAAAAACTTGAAGGAACATTTTATTTCGTGTTGTGGTGCATTATTACTCAATTGTGGTTTTTAATTTCTCCACTGTCTGTCGTCGATTAGTTTTTTTTTTGTGTAGACTTTACCTTTAACGTAATCCCGTGCTTTTTTCTGTGTTTTTGCATACTTTGCTATGGAGAATTTACCCATATGTAATTTTTGAAATTCTATTCAACACTTGTGCCTATGTTTGATGAAATCTGGCTGTTCCAACTCACTTGATACCTCCTACAGTTTGTGTCCTACAGTAAAGTGAAGTAAACAACTTTAAAAGAGCATTAAATTTCCTAAAATTTAGTACAGAAGTCGTTTCTATACATTAAAAATTCTACGAGAAATAGGTCTTGAAATGTTGGAAAATTTCCTCCCAAAGATTACAAAGCTTCATTTTGGTGTACTAGTTCAAAACAATATCCAATGACGGACTCAGTAAGCGTACAGGACAGATGCCTATTGATGAACTGTTACGCCGTTGAAAATGGCAGTGGATAGGTTGTAAATTGCGGAAGGGTGATATTAGCTGCCGTTTATTCATCAGATTTCGGCAAATTTCCATTGAAAGCGACTGACGGGTATTGATCCAGGTCTCGCATGAGATCACATCTGGATCAGAGTTAAAAGTGAACTGGTTGAATGTTAAATTTGTCTCCACCATTTGCCCCTGTACTATTATATACTGATGGTGGTACTATGGTGGCTGATGAAGATGGCTCGTCGCAGACCCGTTTGTTCTTTTCACCTGAGTGCTTTCTAGCTGAATCGAAAAGGCTATGACAAATGTGAGGGGGGAAAAGACCTTTTGCATAGTCCTCCACGTGGGCGCCCCCTGGTAACGGCAGTGTTTCAAACCGCTGACGGCCAAGTCTTAGCGATAAGACATTTGGAAAAAGCAGATAGCTGTAGCCTGAATGGCTGACCAACACCTAAGCGTCTCAGGTTTAGTAGGATGGAATGACTTGCTTAGTTGGACCTGCAACATAGTTGTGTGAACTCCAGCACCTTTATTAAACCATCTGAAGCAGCTATCTTCCGAGGCCATCCCCTGAATAGGGTTAAGCGACGTGCTGACAACTCGTCCTTGCAAAAACCACTCCATGTCAAGAAACCTGGAACAAAAGCCTCGGATTGGACGGATCAACAACGACGACCACGCAAACGACTAAAGGATTATTCTTTCGGATCCTGGAATGTACGCTTCCTGAACAAACCGGGGGCCGAGAAAGCCCTTCTTCAACAGGTCGAAAAGTACAAACTGAGCATAACTGCAATCCGGAAAACAAATTGACTTGACAGCGAGATCAATGACAAGAAATCGCACACAATTTTTACAAGTGGCAAACCATCAGGCCGCAGGGAGTTTGGAGTAGCATCTATAGTAAACAATCACCTCAAGCCGCACATTACTGACTTCAAACTCATAAATGAACGGCTATGTGCGTTTCGCATCAAGACTCGATTCTTCAATCTCTGGCTCATCATCGTGCATGCCCCCACTGAAGTTAAAAAAGACGCAGTAAAAGACGAGTTCTATGCCCGCCTTGAGACTCTTCGAATTACCGCTGGGAGACTTTAACGCGAAAGACGGAAATAAAAGTTGGCACCGGGGGACCACTGGAGGCCACAGTCTCCACGGAGAATGTAACGACAACGGCCAGCGACTTGTCGGCTTCGCCTGCAGCAGGAATCTAGCCGTAAGCTCTACGTGTTTCCCGCATCGACGCATTCACAAGCAGACCTGGAATTCTCCAGACGCACATACCGTCAACCAAATTGACCACGTCCTCATTTGCAGGAGATGGGCGTCTAGTGTGATGGATGTCCGCTCCTATCGAGAAACAAACTGCGACTCAGATCATCACTTGGTGAAGACGACCTACAGATGTAAAATTTCTTCAGTGCACCAATCGAGAATAAGCCCTCCCAAAATCTTTCTAGCTGATAAGCTTCTGAGCGATGTTACGGCGGTGGCGTATGCTGCCGCCCTTGAGGAAAGACTATCGCCTATGCCAACATCAGCAACACAGGCGTCCATGGTTTCTGGGAAGAACTCAAGGGCACCATCAGAGATGTCGCAGAGAAGGTCGTGGGATATAAAGCCCGGCGAGCGCGAAATGACTAGTTCGACGAAGAATGCAAAAATTCACTTGACGCAAAAAATGAGGCCTACAGACAATGGATTCAACGAGGAACCAGGGCTAGAAGAGAAAAATATGACGAGCTACGGCGAATATCGAATAGAATAATTAGACGTAAGAAACGTCAATACTTTGACGAGCAGTTGCTGAATATAAACGAAAACTTAGCTAATAGGAACACTAGACAAGCATACAAACGAGTAAATACAATTAAGAGCGGCTACAAACCCAGGACTAGCCTTTGTAAGGACAAGGATGGAAACATCATCAGCGACAACGATTATCAAACGATGGGCCTCTTATTTTGAAGAGCTTCTGAACCTACCATCTAACATACCCACACAAGACAACAACCCCCGACAGTAGAGGAAGTTGATCTCGCGTTGCGGTCACTAAAACGAAATAAATCGTCGGGCGCTAACGAGATTCCAGCTGAACTGCTAAAATTCGGTGGAACGGGTCTAGTTACTGCCATACATCAACTACTCCTGCGAGTGTGGGATGACGAGGTGATCCCAGACGATTGGCGCAGAAGCATCATCTGTCCAATTCACAAAAACGGAGATAAACTGCGGTGTGAGAATTACAGGGGCATTTCACTAGTTTGTACGTCCTATAAAACTTTGACGAAAATTCTGGAACATGGGATAAAACCGTACGCAGAACGAATCATTGTCGAATATCAAAGCGGTTTCAGACTTGGTCGCTCCACAACCGATCAGCTCTTTACGGTCAAACTGATACTCCAGAAGTGCTGGGAATACAACGTAAACGTATACCAAATCTTTGTCGGCTTTAAGCAGGCATACGACAGTATCGATCGTGGAGTACTGTACAACATCATGCTTCAATTTGGTTCACCGGCCAAATTAGTGCGACTGACAAAGATGACGATGACGATGACCAACTCCGTCTCACAAGTCAGGATCAATAAAAGACTTACTGATCTACATATTTGAAACACGCACTGGTCTGAAACAGGGCGATGGACTGGCACCGACGCTCTTCAACCTAGCACTGAAATACGCTATTCGGGCTATGAATATGAACAACAGCAAGACGCTACTCATCAAGTCGACACAATTAGCAGCGTACGCCGACGACATCAACATCATGTCCCGAAGATTGGCCGAGGCAGAAGAACTTCTGCATACGCTCGATACCGCTGCAAAAGAAGTTCGACTACGTATTAACGAGGGTAAAACTAAAATAATGATGTAATCGACGACAAGGACACCTGCACAAGCGAGCATCAATGTGGGGGACATCAACATCGAGTTCGCGAACAACTTCAGTCCGAAGTCCCTAGACTTGTACAGACCTAGTGGTGATACCAAAAGTACCAATTGGCAGCGACCATATGCATTAAAAGTGAGTTCCCTATACGGCCAGTTTATAGAAGAGGTTGACACTCATTCAGGAGAATCTTGACCATTCTCAAAATCAATTAACTAACCCATTCTACAAATATTTGTCGAATTTTTCAAGTCGCTAGCTTCATTCTATCGAAATTTATTGCTTATTTGAAGTTCCACTTGTAGGGGGGGTAGGGGTTCCTTGGTTCGGATCTTGCCCATCATTGCCACCAACCAATCAGATCATGCTACAAAAATTTAAAAAAAAATTTCAAGTCTCTAGCTTATTTAAAGTTTCATTTGTAGAGGAAGTAGGGATTTCGTTAGTCGGATTTAACGTATTTTTAACATTAGCCAACTGGGTCCTACTACAAACATTTGACCAAAATTTCAAGTCGCTAGCTTTATTTTGTCGTAAGTTATCTCTTATTTAAAATTTCATTTCTAGGGGAGGTAGGGGTTCCTTAGGTCAGATCTAACCCATCTTTAATGCCAACTAACTTAATCTCACTTCAAACATTTGACCAAAATTTCAAGTCGCTGGCATCATTCTATCAAAAGTTATCGCTTATTTGAAGTTTCATTTGTAGGGGAGGTAGGAGTTCCTTGGGTCGGATCTTGCCCATTCTCAATGCCAACTAACTAGATTTTACTGCCAACGTTCTGCCAAATTTTCAACTCGCTAGTGTCATTCTATCGAAAGTTATCGTAATTAAAATAGTATCATATTTAATTTTTTTAATTTTGTAGGGGAGGTAGGCGTTCCTTTGATCTGATTATGCCCAACTTACTAAAACCCAAGCAGCTTCTCACTTTAGGGTTACATGCCAAAAATCAGGTGTCTACGTCAACTGGTTCCAGAGTTATGGACAAAAAACCTGAAAAGTAGGGTAGTACGTAGTTTGTAAGAAAATTACCGTTAGTTTTCAGCTGATCGATTTTATTTTTCCAGGGGAGTATAAGATTACCCTCACGAGCAATTTACCAAAGCTAGAGCTTTTCACGTTTATTTAGTTGGTAGTTACAAATACATTTAATTATTTTACATATGTAGGCGTTCTCTTGGCCTGATCATGCCCATTTTCAATACCAACCAACTAGATTATACTTCCAACATCTGACCAAAATTTCAAGGCTCTAGCTTTATTCTATTGAAAGTTATCGTGCGAACAGACAGACAGACAGACATGGCTAAATCGAATCAGGAGCTGACCCTGATCATTTATATATACACATTGCTATACCTCCGCAGCCTCCTTTAAGGTGTTACATATTTCCGTCGATATACCCTATACTAAAAGTCTAGGGTATATCCGTAATAAGACTTTTTCCTCGGTTCTCCCCATAATGAAATCGAAGCATGTGCACAGAAACACGAAGCTCCGCGTGTACAAAACCATTATACGACCAGTGCTTTGCTATGGCTGCGAAGCATGGACCCTAACTCAAGCCTCCGAAAACATGCTAGATACATTTGAACGTAAGGTTCTACGGCGAATTTTCGAGGCTGTCTGCGATCGAGATGGATGGCGCATCCGGTACAACCATGAGTTGTGTGAACTGTACGATGAGCTGGAAGTTTCGAAAATCGTCAAACTACAACGACTTCAATGGGCAGGATATGTACAACGAATAGACTTTGTGGAGGGTTGGTCCACAGTCGATGCTATTCAGAGCATACGTGTTACGACGGAAAAGCATCGTGATGCACGTACGGACTTGCACTTTGTGTTCATCGATTTGGAAAAAGCTTTCGACAGAGTTGCTCGTGATCTGATATGGGTGGCCCTAAGAGCACTTAAGGTCCCCGAGGCATATGTATGTCAAGATGATACAAGACATGTATGATGGGGCAACTACTAAAGTTAGTGCACAGCTGGTGAGTCTGAAGAATTTCCGGTTAGAGTCGGAGTTCACCAAGGCAGTGTATTGACTCCTTTGCTCTTCAACATCATCATGTTCTATTTATTAACACTCATCTCTGACGACCTGGAAATATCCCTTCTCTTCGCCGATGACATTGTCCTGGGTAGCAAAGACATCGTTGCTTTGCAGGCTGCACTGAATAAGTGGTGTAAGATACTGGAGGATCATGGACTGAGGATTAGCTTGCTGTCCTTTCTCAGATCCAGAGAGACCGATACCAGATATCTACATTAAAGGAGAGCAGTTGAAGTCCTGTACAAGGTTCAAATACCTGGGCTCGATGGTCAACAAAGAAGCTACCTGCGATGACGACATCAAACATCGCATCAGTGTCGGTTGGATGAAGTGGCGAGAAAACTCTGAAGTTTTCTGCGACAAGAAAATGCCTCGAAAGCTTAAGGGCAAGTTGTACAAAACGGTCGTACGTCCCGCACTCATGTATGCGTCTGAATGCTGGACTATGTACAAGACATATGAAAGCAAAATGACTGCGACCGAGATGAAAATGCTACGGATGTCAGCCGGTGTGACCAAAAAGGATCATATCAAAAATACCTACATCCGAGGCAGCTTGTTCGTTGAGCAACTGATCACTGAAAAGCTCGAAAATCGTCGTATGGATTAGTATTGCCACGTTCTAAGGCGTCTGCCTGAGAACCCTGTCATGAAGGCACTATCAACGAATGTTCCATTTGCTGGACCCAAACGCCGAGGCAGACGGAAACACACATGGATCGATCAGATGAAAAAGCAACAACAACGCGTTAATCTTGGCGATGATACGATCCAAGACCGTGCTGCCTGCAGAAGGAAGCTAAGATTATACCGCCAGAATGGGCGAAGTGCCAACACCACAGGCAGAGCAACGCGAAGCCGCAGAGTAGTATGAAAGGGCAAGGAAGAAGATGTACAACGAATATACGATGATCGCATGCCAAAGAGAGTAATGAACGCAGAACGAGTCGACGGAGCGAGACTGCGAGGACCACCGAGATCTCGTTGGGAGAGCTCAGTAGGTGTGGACGCCGCGTAACTACTGGGCTTCCAAAATTGGAGGACGCGGTCACGTGATCTAGATAATTGGAGGATAACGATCCAGGCGGCCAAGGCCCGACGTCGGGCTTTCGCACCACGATGATGATGACAAATGTGAACATGCCATTGAATGGAACCCTATTCCTAATAAAGGTGGACCAAGTAAGCGTCCTACAAGCTCGTGGCCCTGATCTGTGGTGTGTCGCTTAGTTAAACATGTAAAAAAGAAGAGGATAAACACATGTGAAACAAAAGTTGCCCGATTCAGTGGGTAGTTAATTGTCAATGCCTCGTAAAATGTGGGTCGCTAAATGCAAAATATTGACAGATTTTCATCTCGACTGATTGAAAGTTCAATTTTTCTTGTAATAGAGTGCCATTTAAATACAATGTATTGTGTAAATTACGTGAAACCGTGTCCAAAAAGTTGCACTCAAAATTTTTCTTATGTGCCAGTTCTGACTTTTCCTAGCCTAAGTGCTTAGTAAGTCGTGAAGGCAAATGCGTGCTATTGCCCAGAGTAGAGTATGATAACGCGCAGTAGTGATTGACGCGCTATGCCCCACTGGAAATTAACACAATGTAGTATTTCGGCGTTGTATGTATATCGGACAAAGTACCCATATTATGACAAAAGTCATCACATCAGTTGTTAGATAATTTGAGATATTCCGAGCATCAATAGGTACGGGGAAAGCGACAAAACTAAGTTTCAGATCATGTGAACAAAAGCGCAGTCAAAAATTTTACTACAAAGAAGATCTTATTAGTCTCTGCCGTATGATCAATATTTTCAATGGGTGCGTTCCGTGAAAACCCTAAGGCCTTCCGCAGACGACGAAACTGCTTTGCAACTCGAGTTGCAAACCCGTTTGCAATGCAATTGATTTGTGACATTGCCTGTATACAGCAATGGGGATCCGCACACGAGTCGACTAGTTGCAAACCGGTTTGCAACGAGTTTGGAACGCGTTGCGTGCGACTGGATTCCCGAGTCGCAAAGAAGTTGCAGTTGGAAGTTGCATATGTATTTTGTTGTTGCCCACAGACCACAAGAAACCTGGTCAGCTGTTCAGTCTGTCAAAATGTGTTAAGTTGTGTTCGCGATGGTTGAAATGCGTTGTGTTTCAAATATTTGTGTTTATTAATATAGTAAAAGGTGGCGGCTAGTGGCCGCAGTTAATTTGACAGGTAGATAGAGTATAAAAAGTGAAAAGTGCCAGTGTGATAAGTGTGATTCCAAATATAGTGTGCAACTTGTTTGAAAATCGGGTTGCATATCAATCGCACCATGTGCGGCCGGAAGTTGCAAACTGGTTGCAACTGCGTTCGAAACTGGTTGCATTGAAAACTGGTTTCCAACTCGAGTTTCAAACGAGTTGCGTCATGTGCGGAAGGCCTAAACGTTCCAAGTTGCTTTGAACTCAATTCAATTTCAGGTGGAAATGGCATGTAAAATACGAACTAGTGAAATAAATCAGAAAATTGTTTTGATTGATTTCTCCTTTTATCGTTTAACATGCATTTGAATTGCTAAATACTTGTAGTACATAATTACAACGTTGAGAATGCTGAACCTAGGCAATGTATGTAAAAAAAATAAAAAAAAAACAGGCCCGGGGTCCGAAGCGTATATACCCTAGACTTGTACAGACCTAGTGGTGATACCAAAAGTACCAATTGGTATCGACCATATGCATTAAAAGTGAGTTTCCCATATGGCCAGTTTATAGGGGAGGTTGCAGCAATCATTCAGGAGGATCTTGACTATTATCAAAATCAATTAACTAACCCATTCTACAAATATTTGTCGAATTTTTCAAGTCGCTAGCTTCATTCTATCGAAAGTTATTGCTTATTTGAAGTTTCACTTGTAGGGGAGGTAGGGGTTCCTTGGGTCAGATCTTGCTCATTATTGCCACCAACAAATAAGATCATGCTTTAAACATTTAAACAAAATTTCAAGCCTCTAGCTTCACTCTATCGAAAGTTATCGCTTATTTGAATTTTCACTTGTAGGGGAGGTAGAGGTTCCTTGGGTCGGATCTTGCTCATCATTGCCACAAACAAATAAGATCTTGCTACAAACATTTGACCAAAATTTCAAGTCTCTAGCTTCACTCCATCGAAAGTTATCGCTTATTAGAATTTTATTTGTAGGGGAAGTAGGGGTTTCGTTGGTCGGATTTTACATATTTTCAATATTAGCCAACTGGATCCTATTACAAACATTTAACCAAAATTTTAAGTCGCTAGAATTATTTTGTCGTAAGCTATTGCTTATTTTAAGTTTCATTTGTAGGGGAGGTAGGGGTTTCTTAGGTCGGATCTAACCCATTTTCAATACCAACCAAGTAGATCCTACTAGCAACATTTTGCCAAAATTTCAACTCGCATCATTCTATCGAAAGTTATCGTAATTAAGAGAATATTTAATTTTTAGAAATTTGTAGGGGAGGTAGGCGTTCCTTTTATCCGATTATGCCCAACTTACTAGAACTTAAGCATCTTCTTACCCCAGGGTTACATTCCAAAAATCAGGTGTCTACGTCAATTAGTTCAAGAGTTATAGACAAAAAACCCGAAAAGTAGGGTAGTACGGGGCTCTTTGTAAGGAAATTACCGTTCGTTTTCCACTGATTGATTTTATTTTTTCAGGGGAGTAGAAAATTATCCTCACGAGCAATCTACCAAAGCTAGAGCTTTTAATGTTTATTTAATCGGGAGTTATAGATACATTTAATTATTTTACATATATAGGGGAGGTAGGCGTTCTCTTGGCTTGATCATGCCCATTTTCAATACCAACCAACTAGATTATACTTCCAACATTTGACCAAAATTTCAAGTCTCTAGCTTCATTCTATCGAAAGTTATCGTGCGAACGGACAGACAGACAGACAGACGGACAGACAGACAGACATGGCTTAATCGAATCAGGAGCTAATCCTGATCATTTATATATATACATTGCTATACCTCCGGAGCCTCCTTTAAGGTGTTACATATTTCTGTCGTGACAAAAACAATATACCCTTGACTAAAAGTCTAGGGTATAAAAATGTACCCGAAACGTACAATTGGTATAATTATTAATTTTCGATTCATTTTGATTTCCATCTCAGATGAAAAAAAAAAACGACACGGATCTGCGACGAGCGAACTTAAACAGCCATCATACAGATACTTCGCCGCATGGGGGCGAATTACGGGCTCAGTATAATTCAGCTAATTCACTTTCAACTCTGATCCAGGTGTGATCCCATACAAGACTTGGATCAAAACTGGTATCTTATTTTCTATCTACTGATTAGCAGATACAGTATCTACAAAGAACAGATACAGTACCAACTGACCAACAGATACAGTATCTACTGAGCGACAGATGCAATATATATTGGCCAACAGACACAGTATATACTGAGCAAAAGACTCATTGTCTGTTGACCAAAAGATACAGCCCCTATTGAGAAACAGATACAGTATCTATTGAGAAACAGATAGAAACAGACACTCAAAAGTCCTTCAACAGTAGTCTATTTCATTCGTCTCAACACTGAACAAACAACATGCATCGGACCTTATTCCCGTCTAATATAATTGTATATGGGACAGACCAAAAACAAGAACTTTTTCCCACTACACAAAAATGTGGATGTATGTATGTATGTATGTACGTACCGATAATTCTAGGCATACATTCTATGTAGCCTTCGTTCACAAAACCACAATTCCATGTTGGTACATATTTATAATTAAAATATTTGCATATTACTCGCAGTTTATTTATGTACATAAACTAAAATAAAAAAATCCATACAATGTACGTGACTTACGGACGACTTTATTGATTTACTATCTAAAGGGTTTATATAGAATTCCAAACAATCTAAATTAAACTTCGCTTTCGTGTGGTTATTGCTTTCATCCATAAATTTCATCATCAAAATGATTTCCCAATGCAAAACAATAACAAGTCAAAACCATAACCCAGTAATATGTACTTGCGGTCGATAAATGCATACCCGATATCTACTGATCTCTTCAATAAAAACAATGCTTTCAAAAAAATGTCTCATAACTAAAACAACAACAATACGAATCAACAATACGCATTATTACCAAATGACATCAAACAGACGAAGGGTAATTTTCTGTTTACGGGTATATGTATATACGGCAAATATGTATCTTTCCAGCAACCCATCTTTCTTCATGCCTTCCGTGTGTGTCGGCAACGGAATTTACTTGGTAGTTGTATGTATACTAGCCCAAATGTTCAAGAACATTCTCGGGATAAATTCGGCGAGATGTTCGCGTGTAAACGCACGCTTTCGTTCAAATGTGTTTAGCATGTTTCCGGGGGCTTGAACATAGCACTGGTCGTATAATGGTTTTGTACACGCGGAGCTTCGTGTTTCTGTGCACATGCTTCGATTTCATTATGAGGAGAACCGAGAAAAAAGTCTTAATAGCTAACTGTATCCGTCGCTTGATTTCGTCAGTTTCTTTGGCGTCCCTTTACAAATTGCAACCCAGGTACTTGAAGTCCTTCACGAACTCGATGTTGAGGTCCCCCACATTGATCCTCGATTCTACAGGTGTTCTTGTCGTCGATTGCATCATTATTTTAGTTTTACCCTCGTTAATACGTAGGCCAACTTCTTTTGCAGCGGTGTCAAGTATATGCAGAAGTTCTTCTGCGTCAGCCAATCTTCGGGACATGATGTTGATGTCGTCGGCGTACGCTGCTAATTGTGTCGACTTGATGAGTAGCGTCTTGCTGTTGTCCATATTCATAGCCCGAATAGCATATTCCAGTGCTAGGTTGAAGAGCGTCGGTGCCAGTCCATCGCCCTGTTTCAGACCAGTGCGTGTTTCAAATAGATCAGTAAGTCTATTATTGATCCTGACTTGTGAGACGGAGTTGGTCATCGTCATCGTCATCTTTGTCAGTCGCACTAATTTGGCCGGTATATCAAATTGCATCATGATGTTGTACAGTACTCCACGATCGATACTGTCGTATGCCTGCTTAAAGTCGAAAAAGATTTGGTATACGTTTACATTGTACTCCTAGCACTTCTGGAGTATTAGTTTGACCGTAAGAGAGCTGGTCGGTTGAGGAGCGACCAGGTCTGAAATCGCTTTGATATTCGACAATGATTCGTTCTGCGTACTATTTTCCAGCATTTTCGTCGAAATTTTATAGGACTTACAAACTAGTGAAATGCCCCTGTAATTCTCACACCGCAGTTTATCTCCCTTTTTGTGAATTGGACAGATGATGCTTCTGCATCAATCTTCTGGGATCACCTCGTCCTCCCATACTCGCAGGAGTAATTAGTGTGTGGCATTAACTAGACACGTTCTACCGAATTTTAGCAGTTCAGCTGAAATCTCATCAGCGCCCATCGCTTTATTTCATTTAGTGACCGCAACGCGACATCAACTTCCTCTACTGTCGGGGGTTGTATAGGTGGGCATAGATCAACAATATCGTCGAGAGCTTCTTGTGTGGGTATGTTAGACCGGTAGCGCTGTGTGTTGTACCGGCGTTTCGGCGTTTCGTTCGAATCCCGTCCACGACGACGTTCGTAGCCATGGATGTGCAGGAGGTGCATGCTGGCAACTGCATTCTCCGAAACCAGTTTATGCCGACGAAACGTCAACTGGGCCACATGGAACAGTTGACGCGCTGTGCCCCACAAGGGGTTAGGGCAATTGAGAGAGATGTTAGATGGTAGGTAAAGAAGCTCTTAACAATAAGAGGCCCATCGTTTGTTAATGCCATCGGTGTCGCTAATGGTGTTTCTATCCTTATCCTTACAAAGGCTAGTCCTAGGTTGATAGCCGTTCTTAATTGTATTTACTAGTTTTTACGCTTGTCTGGTGTTCCTATTAGCTAAGTTTTCGTTAATACATTCTGTCAAAAAAGTTCCGGGAATTGGTAAATAAAACACAAAATGTTTATTTTTCATCCAAATTTATTTTATCGCCTTCAAAGTCAGCCCCTTCTGAAATGACACACTTATGCCAACGAGTAACCCAATCATCAAAACATTTTTCAAACGCATTTTTTTGAATCGACTTCAGCTCTTGCAACGTATTCTGTTTTGTCTTCTATCGGCTGAAAGCGGGAGCCTCGAAGTTGTAATTTCATTTTCGGGAAGAGAAAAAAGTCGGACTTAGCCATGTCAGGTGAATACGGTGGTTGTTCAATGGTATTTGTCGAGTTTTTGGTCAGAAATTCGTTCACAATGATAGCCTTATGTGATGGTGCGGTGTCGTGATGTACAATCCAAGAGTTTTCTTTCCAAAAATCTGGCCTTTTTCGACGAATTTTCTGTCGCAATCGCCGCATAACGCATAAATAATATTCTCTATTAACCGTCTGACCCTCGGGCAAGAATTCTGAGTGCACGACACCACGGTGTCAACCTTGACCTTGATCCACTTTTGATCGACTTTGATGTGGTTTTTTCGGTTTCGGCTCAGTTGGAAGGCGCCATTCCGAAGTTTGTTGACTGGTTTGCATGTCAGACTTGTAAACCCATGTCTCATCACCAGTTACAATGCGTTTAATGAATGTGGGGTCGGAATTGACAAGTTTAATTTAAGACAAATTCTTTGTTCGATATTGGCTGCGTTCCTATTTTGGACCGTGTCGGAAGCGCGTCGACACGGTTTCATAGATACTTTGCGAAAACGGTACGATTTCAGACACCGATACCAGAATCTTTTTGAAGGGCAAAAGTATCACGAACTTTTTCGGATCCGATTACCCCTTCAACGATTCCTAGAGTTTTGACAGTTCGCTCTTGATAAGTTCTGTCACTCCATTTTTAAATAACTGTTTGTTGGCCTCAAAGTGAGTATAGTGACCGGAAATTCTGTCCTCGCTCGTAATTTTATGTGAAAATTGTGTTTGAAAGTGGAAATGTCCCTTATTAAGTGGCGCATGTTTGTGTGAAATATATTCATGGCGGCAAGGGAATCGTGTCGTTTCCCGGAAAAATCACGAATCGGAGAAGGGACAATGGGTAAGTAGCGGATTTACGATACTTTTAGGGACGCACCCAATGTCGTCCATTGCAAAAATCGCAAAACATACTTGAGATGAACTGACAATGGGTGGTATGCATAATAATGAGGATATACTCAAGATTGAAGTCTATTGAGGACATTCCTGAGTCTGCTATGTTCGGTGAATCGAGTGAAAAAGTTGTATGCATAAAACTACTCTCCGCTCCATAGTGAAAATTGAGTGGAATTCTGTCAACTCAGCTTTACTCCATTCGACTCACTTTATGCATACCACCCAATATGGAGTACTGTAAACAAACTAAATGACAGATGACTGTCAAACTCCGTGACAGTATAGAGGACAGTTGTGCCCACTGCCCAATAATGTAAAAGCCGACAGACTTTGAATAAAACGTTGATTTTTGAGAGTACTACTTTGCCTTAACCCCTAGCGGGGCATAGCGCGTCAACTACTCCTGCGCGCCATCGTACTCTGTTCTGGGCAATGGGGCGCAACTCCCCAAAAGACTTACCCAGTGCCTGACACTCCTTTGCCACAGATCGACGCCATGTGATTCGAGGACCCCCTCTTGGTCGGCCTTGGTTGGAAATGGGGTTCCATTTCATGGCATGCATAGCAATGCAGTTATCACTCTTCCGCAATGTGTGACCTATCCACTGCCATTTTCGCCTGCGTATCAATTCGTCGATTGGCATCTGACCCGTACGCCGACTTAGCTCTTCATTTGATATTGTTTCGGGCCAGAAAATTCTTAAAATTCGACGAAGACATGAGTTGACGAAAACTTGCAGGTTTCTGGTAACTCCTACGGAAACTTTCCATGTACTGCTCCCATACAAAAGCACTGACAGTACCAGGGAGCGAAACAGGCCCAGCTTGGTTTTAATGCTGAGATAACTGCCCTGCCAGATTTTGGACAGCATGCCGTATGCGCGTTTAGCCTGGTTGATACGACGAGCGATGTCCTGCTCCGTACCACCATTTTCGGCAACAATGCTACCCAGGTAGACGAAGTTGTCCACCTTCTCCACAGGCTGCCCATTAATATTGATGGCAACTGGTGTCGGATTTCTTTTTCGCAACGGCGGGCTAAGAACCTTGGTCTTGTTGGTATTAATCTTTAGCCCAACCTTGCTTGCCTCCCTCTCGAGATCTAACGCCATTGCGGACAGATCCATGATTTTGTGAGAGAGTAGGCATATGTCGTCAGCGTAGTCAAGATGTTGTAGATAAGATATCAAAGTCCATTGAATTCCTCTGTCGAGTCCGGATAGGGCTGCATGCAACACATCGCCGATCACAATGAGGAATAGGATCGGTGAGAGGATGCACCCCTGCCGAACTCCACTGCGAATCTCAAAGTCCCCCGACACCTTACCTTTATGCAGAACGCGACATTTCGCGCCGTCATAGGTTGCCTTAATAATAGCCACAAGCTTCTCAGGGATGCCTCTCCTGCGCAAGGCCGCCCATATAGAATCCCGGTTCACACTATCGAAAGCCTTTTCGAAATCGATGAAAAGCAAGTGAAGCGGAGAATCGTATTCAGCGCATTGCTCGATGATGATTCGCAAGGTGTTAATGTGATCGACACAGGAGAATCCGGATCGAAAGCCAGCCTGCTCTTCATCAATTGTGCTTTCTAATTGGGCCTTTAGTCTTTCCAGGACGATTTTAGCTATTATCTTGGCAACGGCAGGAAGCACACAAATGCCTCTCCAATTATTACAGTCTGTGAGGCTACCCTTCTTTGGAAGTTTGATGATCAAACCTTCCTTCCACTCAGTGGGAAAGGTCTCTGTATTCCACGCTTTATCAACAAGTGGGTGCAGCAAATCGGCAGTTACGCTTGGCGCTGCTTGATAAAGTTCGGAAGGGATGCCGTCAAGTCCGGCGGCCTTTCCTCGTTTTAGTGCAATAATTGCAGTGACTATTTCCTCTTTAGTCGGGGCAGTGGACCGTATACGCACATTTTGATGGTTAGCTAAATTAGCTACATGAGGGGGAACTTCACCAGAGGTTACACGGTTCAAGACCGCGGCGAAGTGTTCTTTCCATCGCCTCATTTGATCTTCTTCCAAGATAAGTAGCTTTCCATCACTATCTTTCACCGGATGTTGGCAGGAGTTACGACCTTGATGACACCGTATACGGCGTTTAAGTTGTTACTTCTAGCGGCTTCTTCTGCTGACGCTAAAAGAGAATTGGCGTAAACTCTTTTATCGCGTCGCACACTACGCTGAACTTATCGAGCTTTCTGACGGTAAAGGAGTTCGATGCTGCTTCGATTGTCGTCTGCTGCTGCAGCCAAACGAACTTTCAGCTCCTTTCTTTCAACAATCCGCTGCCATGAAGCGTCGGACATCCAGGGCTTATTCCGGCAATCCGGGTTTGGGCCAAGGATGGTATTTGCGCTATCAATGTACGCATTTTTTATGGCATCCCAGTTTTCGTTTATGTCACTATCTGGGTGACTAGTTATCTCAGCCGCTTTTTGCGCAAGATGGTCATTATATTGTTGTAAGACAGCTGGATTTTTTAGTCGGGCGGTGTTGAATTTGCGGGGCCTGGATCTTTCGTCGCTGGGGCGGCGCACGGCTGCAATACGCAATCGAACATTAGCGATCATAAGATAATGGTCTCTTCCCATCCCAATATCGGCACCCTTCTTGTTTCGCACGTCCAGGAGGCTACTCTTGAATCTTTTACTAATGGCAAAATGGTCGATCTGATTTTGTGTTCTGCGCCGATCAACAGAGGACCAACTGATTTTGTGGTGGTCCTTATGCTCAAACATAGTACCACCGATGAAGAGACTGTGAAAGTTGCAGAACTCTACAAATCTTTCACCGTTGTCATTACGATCACCAAGACCGTGTCTCCCCATCACATGTCTGAGCCCATAGTTATCAGCGCCAACTTTCGCATTCAAATCACTCATAACCATTATAATGTCACCTTTAGGTGTTCTGCTCTGAACGGCGTTTAGTTCTTCGTAGAAGGAGTCTTTTGCCAAGACATTGTCGGGTTCGGTAGGGGCATAACATTGTATTATTGAGATGTTCCTCATTTTGGTCCGGAACCTGGCGGTCAAGACCCTGTCAGAGACCGGTTCCCAGGATAAGAGACAGTTTCGCGCGGCTCTGGTTAAAACGAGCCCCACACCTGACTCACGACGACTACCGGTAGCTTTACCGGAGTACAACATTACAGTGCTGCCCGTTGGAGAGATGAATTCTCCGCTGTTCCACCATCTTATCTCACTAACTCCTAAGATATTTAATTTGTACCTCAAAAATTCACTCTCTAATTGAAGAAATCGTGCGTTCTGGGGACCTTCTGATCCATTGTCCAGGAGAGTACGCACATTCCAGAATCCAATCTTTGTCATTGTACGATAGCCAAAAGTCGTAACCGTTGAGTCAGTCCTTATCCGAGGCATAGTTGACGTTTCGTTAGCATATAAAGATTTCGGATAGTGCAAGTTGCTGGCATACACATCCTGTCCTTTGATTGTCGGTTTTAACGACAGGCCCTCAAAGGGAAAGGCCGTGGTATTTTTTTTCACACCCCACACCACAGGGGTACCTCAACCAAATCATCGCACCGCCATCACTGGCGGCTTGACGTTGGTTGGCAATGGTCTGTGACCACTGCCGTTCCAGGGGGCGCCCACGCGGAGGACTATGGAAGAGGAGTTTTTTTTGAGAGTGGGGCACATTAATTTTAGGTGCAAATATATCAACTAGTAGTCCATAAATCCTTGCATTCGAATACATTAGCTAGAAAAGGATACTCATAGTGGGCTGAGAGAGGAATGGGGAACTAATACTAACTCAAAAGTAACGCTGTAGCTGTCATATTGCTACATTTGTCACTGTATAAGTGAGAAATTTCTAATTTTCTGTATGTATTAGCTGTCTAACTACAGGGAGTCCTGTTGTTATTGGTTAAACCGAGAGCGGAGAAATATTTCGTTTTGTTGGCATCCTTTTCTCACTAATATCCTTGTGGATTTGTATCGATTTTGTCTTATTCGCACAGCTTCGCTGTCCATTCACACTTATACTACATTCGTTCTAAATGCGTACGTGATATTTGAATTGCAAGTCTTACGCATACATATATACTGCGAAATTCAAAATTTTGTACTAAGTTTGTCGGCTTTATATTAATGGGCAGTGGTTGTGCCAACTTAGTGACAAAAAGGATATTGACAATCCTGTCGAGCAGGCTTTTTTATGATTGATTCCCCGTTCTTTTTTGACAGAATGTATTCAGCAACTGCTCGTCAAAGCATTTACGTTTCTTACGTCTAATTACTCTATTCGATATTCGCCGTAGCTCATCATATTTTTCTCTTTTGGTTCTGATTCCTCGTTGAATCCATTGTCTATAGGCCTCGTTTTTCGCGTCAAGTGAATTTTCGCATTCTTCGCCGAACCAGTCATTTCGCACTCGCTGGGCTTCATATCCAACGACCTTCTCTGCGACATCATTGATAGTACCCTTGAGTTCTTCCCAGACGCCCGTGTTGCTGATGTTGTGTAGCATAGGCGACAATCTTTCGTCAAGGGCAGTAGTATACGCCACCGCCGTAGCATAGCTCAGAAGCTTATCAACCGCAAAGATTTAGGGAGGGCTTATTCTCGATTGGTGTACTGAGGAAATTCTACATCTGTAGGTCGTCTTCACCAAGTGATGATCTGAGTCGCAGTTTGCTCCTCGATAGGAGCGTACATTCATCACACTAGACGAGACGCCCATCTCCTGCAAATGAGGACGTGATCAATTTGGTTGACGGTATGTGCGTCTGTAGATTTCCAGGTCTGCTTGTGAATGCGTCGATGCGGGAAGTCGATAAGTCGCTGGCCGTTGTCGTTACATTCTTCATGGAGACTGTGGCCTCCAGTGGTCCCCCGGTGCCAACTTTCATTTCCGACTTTTGCGTTAAAGTCTCCCAGCAGCATTTTGACGTCGTTTGTTGGAAGTGATTCGAAGAGAGTCTCAAGGCGGGCGTAGAATTCGCCTTTTATTGCGTCTTCTTCAGTGGGGGCGTGCACATTGATAAGCCAGAGATTGAAGAATCGAGTCTTAATGTGAATCGCACACAGTCGTTCAATTGTGGGCTTGAAGTCAGTAATGTGCGGCTTTAGGTGATTGTTCACTATAAATGCTACTCCTGACACCTTGCGGCTCGATGGTTTGCCACTTGTAAAAACTGTGTGCGATTTTTTGTCATTGATCTCGCTGCCAAGGCAATTTGTTTCTTGGACTGCAGTAATGCCCACCTGGAGGACTATGGAAAAGGTCTTTTGCCCCCCAGAGTGTCCAATGGTTCGCAGTATCCCTGAGAGTATTGTGTGAGGTGAAAACAAAAAAACAAGAATAACAAATACATTACGACCGGTTGTTTGAACTTACGACCCTGTGTGTGCTGGCTGTTTTGTGGTACCCAATGTTGATCCCTTAGAATTAGGCTGAGGATCCCACCGCAGCCACTGTTAATTTGTGCTAAGATACGGCTGGGTGTCCATCGCTCCGTCGCACAGTGCGTCGTTCCATAGCCAAAAATCGAAATTTTTTTATTTTTGTCCGGCTTTGAAAGTAACCTATCTTTAAGAAAACATGTTGGAGCTCCTAAAAATGATGTTTGAAAAATTTTGCTTTTCTTTGTTTTAGTAATATTATGTGCTAAATTCGAAAAATTTAAAATATTGAAAAAAGGGTCTATGAGGTGAAAATTGCGTTTTGAGCTTCGGTGAAGTCCTGGCTACCTAAAGTTATATTTTCCCAATAGACCAGGCCCCAGGCTTACATCCAAAGACAAAAAAAAATTTTAATTAAAAAATGTTAAAAAAAAACAGCACAATTATTTAAAATTAAAATAAAACTTTGAGTAAGGATTAAAAAAAAACGTCACAAAACGTTTTGGGTGGTTGACGGTTTCTGTCAGATGCATATATATTCTTTCATTCTAAGTAGTTTTGGTTTGCCTTTTTTTGCCTTTTTGAGCGTAATTGGCGTTTTTGTGGGATAAGTCACATTTAAAAAATCAATGAATATTTTTCAAGATTCCTTAAAATTAATAATACAGAGAAAATTGCACATTTGTTGCAAGGACTAGGTGCTTACCGTCTGAAATATAAATAAATAAATATAAAAAAAAAAATAATTTAATAAACTATAAAAAGTTTATTTATTCTAAAAAGAAATACACATAAAAGGAAACAAATACACAAGGCATATCTGTTCAACTGGGTTAAAGTTTTTTTTATTATAAACGTAGGTTGCCTTTTATATTTCGGGATTGGACAACCCTAGTGTTGCAATCTGGCAACTGACAGCTCTATTGTAAAGTTTGACATTTTTGAGGTTATACGTACTCAGAACGTTTTGACATACGAGCGCTATTTGTGTTTTTTACAGTAACTTAAAAGATTAATCTCGGCCAAATAATGGAATTCAATCGTGAACATTTTCGTGCGATTATTTTTTACAACTTTCGACGTGGATTAACTCAGCAACAGTGCATGGATGAACTGAATTCAATTTTTGGCGATGAAGCTCCATCGAGGAACAGTGTTTATCGATGGTATGGTGAATTCAATCGAGGTCGTAGTTCACTCCAAGACGAATTTCGTGAAGGTCGTCCAAAAGGTGAAGGTCGTCTGGAAACCATTGATGCTGTGCGCGAACTGATATTGCAAGATCGTCATGTGGCCTATCGTGAGATTGAGACAACCTTAGGCATTAGTGGGACCATCATACATTCAATATTGCATGAACATTTGACTGTCAAAAAAATTTGTTCGCGTTGAATCCCACACAATTTCTCAATCGCTCAAAAAAAGGCTCGTGTCGATTGGTCGAAAGAAATGCTCAAAAAATACGATCGCGGTGCTTCGAAACACGTCTATGACATCGTGACAGGTGATGAATCGTGGATTTACGCGTATGAGCCCGAAAGTAAACAGGAGTCGACTGTATGGGTGTTTCAAGATGAGCCAAACCCAACAAAAGTTGTTCGCGCACGAAGCACTTCCAAGCAAATGGTCGCCTGCTTTTTCGGAAAAACTGGACATGTCGCAACCGTACCACTAGAACAACGCAGAACAGTCAATTCTGAGTGGTACACAATCATTTGTTTGCCAGTTGTCTTCCAAGAAATCAGGAAAACCAACCGCCGAAGACGGATCACTCTTCACCACGACAATGCGAGCTCTCACACATCAGCTCAAACAACTGCATTTTTGAGCACTCAAAACATAGATTTGATGGGTCATCCGCCGTATAGTCCTGACTTGGCACCGAATGACTTCTTTTTATTCCCGTACGTAAAAAACAAACTGAGAGGTCAACGTTTTTCAACACCTGAAGAAGCGGTTGCTGCGTTCAGAATGCATGTTTTGGAGACACCTCAATCAGAGTGGCAAAAGTACTTTGACAATTGGTTCAAACGCATGCAAAAGTGTATAGATCTTCATGGGGAATATTTTGAAAAACAATAAAGCGATTTTCAATGATTAATATTTGTTTGTGTTCTCTAATCCCGAAATATAAAAGGCAACCCTCGTATATTATTTCGCTTATCTACTTTAGAGTGATTTTGGGGGCGTAATTGTAATTTATATGCGTGAAAAACGCTTTTGTAACACATGTAAATATGTATATGTATGTTAAAACTACTAAAAAGTTCTAATTACGGACAAAATTTTATATTTTATAGGTAAAATAAGTATTGTGCTTAGAGTTAGACTAGCAGGACCGGAAAAAAGGTAAATAAAAGAATAATAAGGATATAATTAAAGAATACACTTTAATTTTAACGCTCTAGGTGCTAAAAGCATCAGCTAACGTAACGAATGAAAATTCGAGCGGAGTAATAAAATAAATGTTGTAAAATGTCACAGCTAGTTAGAAAATTCGACACGGTTCATACATAAACTTCAAATTCCGCATCTGTGTACCTGTGCTAAATTAAATGTTAGGTTGTTAATTGCCTTGATCCTTCCAAGAGCATGGGAGGGTACAATCCGAGTGAGATTCCTCATAACTGACGCCATTTTTTGTTTGTAAATTCATTCAAAAGGTATAGGTACAAGTAAGTAAGGTAATTAAGCTATTAATATCCTAACGTTAGAAAATCAGATCATTAAAGTGTCGTAAGATTGAGTGACTTTTTGTGAAAGAGTGCGTAAAGTGCAATATGTGCATATCTCTTTGAAAATTTAAGATATTCTGTGTTACCATTTAAAAGATATTACGTTTTACCACCAGCCTCCTAATTACAGCAAATTTAACTCACACTTTTCGTAATATATCAAAACTGCGACCATCTATCTTAATCAAATTTATGCAGTTTAAAGATTATGTATAGCTCCCCATTCGTGCGAAATTTTAACAAAATCGGTTGCACATTTCTTAAGATACTGATTTTTGATCATTTCGACGCACTGTGCGTCGTAGCGCCAATGTATCCATTACCTTGCTACAATTAGTGGAGTTTGATTAGTGATGCCAACTTGAAACGACACCATGATACCAGATACCAGGATGATCGTGTTCAAACAAATGCAGTTGAAATTGGGCATAGCTCCCGTCGCCAACAGTACTTTTAATTTCGATTCGCCCGAAAAAGCGACAGTGTACACCATATACTGAGTCCACGTGACACGCTGCTGAGCCCATTGCAAACGAATTTGCCCGACTCTTGATGAAAAGCTTTCACAAGCCTTTTTCTCGTCAAACTTGATGAGATTTGCCTACCCGTTGCTCGAACTAGATAGCTCCTAAAGTCAGATGAAGTCTTGAAGCTGCCCCGACGACTTTCTAAAGGTACGAGGCTATCCGCCAATAGTAGTACTAGTTCTTGCCCGTCCAGAGCCTTCCTCCGCTCAGCAGTACCTATTTCTCGAAACTTCTTTAAGTATAGCTTTTGTTTCCTGCGCTAATTTTTTCTGCTTTTTAGGGTTTTGTATAAAAACAAAACCCTTATGAAATCGGTTATGCGTCCGTCTGTCTGTCTGTCCGTCTGTCTGTCCATGAAATATCTCACGAACCGCCGAAGCTACATGCATGGAATTTGGTGGAAATATGTAGAAATGTATCTGGAGAAAGCGATGCGTCGTAATGGGTCAACTTTAAGGGGAGGTCCCCATAGAGGGGAAATGAAGGTCGAATTTTTTTTTCGCTTGGTATAGGCAAGTGGGGTATCGTAAGAAAGGTACCGTCGAGTACATTCCATTTCTGGATTTTTTTTTTAAATTTGAAGAAAGGAGAAAAGAGGGAGAGGGGAAAATATGTGGTCCGAGTTTGCCCCCCCCCCCCCCCCCCCTTGCATTTCGAGACCGTTACAGCTAGAAATATGAAAATTTACAGAAAAGCGGCATTTCACTAGCATAGAAAACTAAAAATAATAGAATTTTTAAATCTCATCGGAAAAGGTTAATAATAGTACATTTCTATAATTGCAGTTAGCACACTCCTGTACCCCTCAAGCACACCCTAGGTCAAAAATATTGATGGCTAATGATAACCAACATCATAGGCAATAATATCTCTAAGTTTCATTACAATGGCATGATATTTAATAATAGTACATTGACTTAAAGTTGTGCATTTTGACACTATCCATACAAAAAATACACCTACCGGCCTCATGCATAGATGCGAGTTTTTCGTAGTGCGAATTGCAGTTATTTAATGAACCAACTTTGAAAGGGTCAAGATTGGTTGGGGCGGTGATTCTAACATTCACACAATTTGTTTTTTGTTTTTAAATCTTACAAAATCGGTCAAATGTCTGTCTGTCCGTCTGTTCATAGAATATCTTACGAACGGCTGAAGCTACACACATAATTCGGCGAGAATGTGTAGAAATGCTATAATTCGCTGGAGAAAGCGTTGTGTTGTAATTGGCTAACTTTAAAGGGGGGAGGGTCCACACAGAGGGGTGTCGTAAGAAAGGTAATGTTGAGTACATTCCATTTTTGGCATTTTCTTGAGATTTGTTGAAAGGGAAACAGTGGAGGAGGAGAAAATATTAGACCGTATTTGTCCCAGCCGCCCTGAATTTCGAAGCCGTTACACAAGTTTGCAATTTGCAATGTCGTCTTAACATGAATGGTTAAGCATCTCGAAGAGTAGGACAGTTTATCTTGTATATATCTATCTATGTACAGCTTCTCGTATTAAAACTATTACTTTGAGAGGTGACAGATGGAGTCTTTTGATGAATTGGCATGTAAGATACTATCCCAAAAACAACCCTGTTGTAAAAAAATCCCCGCCAAGAAAAACTCTTCAGCCGCAAAAAGGATTGATATGAACACAATACCGCCAAAGTACTCGTAGCTTCGCGCCTCGCTCTAGGCAGGGTATGCATATTGGGAGATATCACGTCTTTTTGCATAGTAGCCAGATGGCGCAACGGTAAGCACGTTCGCCTTCTATTCACTGGACTCCGGTTCGATCCGATTTCTACTGAATGCGGTAGTTTTCGATAGGAAAAGGGGATTTACGTCTCGGACTATGAGTACCCGTTTGGGGTTTATAACTTGGTTGAGCATATGTATGAAAGTGTTTTACTTTCGTGTAGGTTTTTATTTTTATACCCTTCACGGATGTGATAGGGTATATTAACTTTGTCATGAAGTTTGCAACCATATAAACTATATATATTCTTGGTCAGTATGATGAGATGAGTCGATTAAGCTTTGTCCGTCTGTCTGTCGGTCCGTCTGTTTCTATGCAAACTAGTCCCTCAGATTTAAAGCTATCGAGCTGAAATTTTGTACAACACCTTCTTTCTATTTCACGGTGTATATATGTCGGAACCAACGGAATCGGACCACTACGTCATATAGCTGCCATAGGAACGACCGGTCCAAAAATTTGTCTTTGTGAGAAAAACTTTTTTACTTCTAAAGATATCGTTCTCAAATTCAACACTCATCAGTAGTATCTTTAGTTAAATTACATACCCAAATTTGGTTGAAATCTGACCACTATGTCATATAGCTGTCATAGGAACGACCCGCCCAAAAATTCGTCTTTGTGAGAAAAACTTTTTTATTTCTAAAGATATCATCTTCAAATCTCACACTCATCAGTAGTATTTTTAGTCAAATCACATTTCTGAATTTGGTTGAAATTGGACCACTACGTCATATAGCTGTCATAGGAACGACCGTTCAAAAAGCAAGTTTTTATCAGAAAAACTTTTTATACCCTAGACTTTTAGTATAGGGTATATTGTTTTTGTCACGACGAAAATATGTAACACCTTAAAGGAGGCTCCGGAGGTATAGCAATGTATATATATAAATGATAAGGATCACCTCTTGATTCGATTAAGCCAAGTCTGTCTGTCTGTCTGTCTGTCTGTCTGCCCGTTCGCACGATAACTTTCGATAGAATGAAGCTAGAGACTTGAAATTTTGGTCAAATGTTGGAAGTATAATCTAGTTGGTTGGTATTGAAAATGGGCATGATCAAGCCAAGAGAACGCCTACCTCCCCTATATATGTAAAATAATTAAATGTATCTATAACTCCCGATTAAATAAACATAAAAAGCTCTGGCTTTGGCAAATTGCTCGTGAGGATAATCTTCTACTCCCCTAAAAAAATAAAATCGATCAGCTGAAAACTAACGGTAATTTTCTTACAAAGAGCCCCGTACTACCCTACTTTTCGATTTTTTTGTCTATAACTCTTGATCAAATTGACGTAGACACCTGATTTTTGGAATGTAACCCTGGGGTAAGAAGATGCTTAAGTTCTAGTAAGTTGGGCGTAATCAGATCAAAGGAACGCCTACCTCCCCTACAAATTTCAAAAAATTAAATATTCTTTTAATTACGATAACTTTCGATAAAATGACACTAGCGAGTTGAAAATTTGAATTTGAATGTTGTTAGTAGGATCTACTTGGTTGGTATTGAAAATGGGTAAGATCTGACTCAAGCAACCCCTACCTCCCCTACAAATGCAACTTCAATAAGCGATAACTTTTGACAGAATCAAGCCAGCGACTTGAACTTTTGGCCAAATGTTTGAAGTGAGATCGGGTTAGTTGGTATTTAAGATGGGTTAGATCAAACCTAAGGAACCCCTACCTCCCCTACAAATGAAACTTCAAATAAGCGATAACTTTCGATGGAGTGAAGCTAGGGACTTGAAATTTTGTACAAATGTTTGTAGCATGATCTTATTTGTTTGTGGCAATGATGAGCAAGATCCGACCTAAGGAACCCCTACCTCCCCTACAAGTGAAACTTTAAATAAGCGATAACTTTCGATAGAGTGAAGCTAGAGGCTTGAAATTTGGTTTAAATGTTTGAAGCATGATCTTATTTGTTGGTGGCAATAATGAGCAAGATCCGATCCAAGGATCCCCTACCTCCTCTACAAGTGAGACTTCAAATAAGCAATAACTTTCGATAGAATGAAGCTAGCGACTTGAAAAATTCGACAAATATTTGTAGAATGGGTTAGTTAATTGATTTTGATAATGGTCAAGATCCTACTGAATGATTGCCAACCTCCCCTATAAACTGGCCATACAGGAAACTCACTTTTAATGCATATGGTCGTTACCAATTGGTACTTTTGGTATCACCACTAGGTCTGTACAAGTCTAGGGTATATACGCTTCGGACTCCGGGCCGAAGTGAAGCTTCGGCCTGGTTTATTTCTGAAGATATCTTTATGAAATTCCATGTTACTCAATCATTTTGATTGCTAAGCCACGTTCCTAAATTTGGTTGAAATCGGCTTACTATTTCATATAACTCTTATAGGAACAGTGAAATCGGAACAAGTTTTACAACTAATTTGAAAGTGGGAAATGTACCAGAAAACGCAACGAAGGTATGATACCTTCGGCAAGCTATCCGAAGGCTAGCTTGTTTTATATATGATATGTTTGCGTTTTTAATAAAACTATTTAATGTTTTACTATTTATTAGTTACATATTATTTATTGAATTTTGTTTGTTACGTCGTTCTAGTCCGAATAACCGTTTACCTAGATATATGTATTCAATACAGAGATATAACTAAGAATAAGAAGGAAAACTTCATCAGTTGGAGAGAAGGCAGTGAAACATTTTTCGGAAAAACATACTTAAGTAAATTAGTAAAAAAAATCACTATTACCTTATGTCCATCCAGTAGGACGACAATTTTCAACACACGAAAAAAAACATAAAACGGTGTGGATGAAGATACAAACAGGTCATAAATTCCGGAATTCTTTAATTGCACCTTCTGTTTCCTATATGCCCAGTTTATAGGGGAGGCTGGTGATCATTCAGACGGATCTTGACCATTCTCAAAATCGACTAACTAACCCACACTACAAATATTTGTCGAATTTTTCAAGTCGCTAGCTTCATTTTATCGAAAGTTATGCTTATTTGAAGTCTCACATGTAGGAGAGGCAGAGGTTTCCTTTGTCGGATCTTGTGCATTTTCAACAACAACCAACAACATCCTAGTACAAGCATTTGACCAAAATTTCAAGTCAGTAGCTTCATTTAATCGAAAGTTAGCTTCATTTGTAGGGGAAGTAGGGGTTTCGTTGGTCGGATTTTACGTATTTTCAAATTAGCCAACTGGATCCTACTACACACATGTGACCAAAATTCAAGGTCAATAGCTTCATTTCATTGAAAGTTATCTCTTATTATAAGTTTCATTTGTAGGGCAGGTAGGGGTTCCTTGGGTCGGATCTGGCTCATCTTTTAAACCGACTAAGTAAATCTCACTTCAAATATTTGACCCAAATTTCAAAATGCTGGCTTCATTCTATCAAAAGTTATCGCTTATTTGAAGTTTCATATGTAGGGGAGGTAGGTGTTCCTTAGGTCGGATCTTGCCCATTTTCTATGCCGACCAATTAGATCTTACTACCAACATTCCGTCAAATTTTCAACTCGCTAAGGTCATTCTATCGAAAGTTATCGTAGTTAAATGAATATTTAATTTTTTGAAATTTGTAGGGGAGGTAGACGTTCCTTTGATCTGATTATGCCCAACTTACTTAAACTCAAGCAGCTTCTCAACTCAGGGTTACATGCCAAAAATCAGCTGTCTAGGTCAATTGTTTCAAGAGTTATAGAGAAAAAACCTAAAGAGTAGGGTAGTTCGGGGCTCTTTGTAAGAAAAGTACCGTTAGTTTTCAACTGATCGATTTTATTTTTCCAGGAGAGTATAAGATTATCCTCACGAGCAATCTATTAAAGCTAGAGCTTCTCATGTTCATTTAATCGGGAGTAATAGATACATTTAATTATTTTCAATATGTAGGGGAGGTAGGCGATCTCTTGGCCCGATCATACCCATTTTAATACCAACCAACTAAATCATACTTGCAATATTTGACCAAAATTTCAAGGCTCTAGCTTCATTCTATCGAAAGTTATCGTGCGAACGGGCAGACAGACAGACAGACAGGACTAAATCGAATCAGGAGGTGACCCTGATCATTTATACAATATATATACTTTGTCATACCTCCGGAGCCTCCTTTAAGGTGTTACATATTTCCGTCGTGACAAAAACCATATACCCTATACTAAAAGTCTAGGGTATAAAAAGTTAGTAGAGCGCTTCCTTGCCAAGAATATCATTTTTCTAGTTCAAAGGACTCAAAGTGCCTTCAACAATTGTCTACTGCATTCGCCTCACCACCCCCCGTCATATCATACCCATCATCCCTTGATATCACTTCTTTTCCAAAAATGTCCTTTTCCTTCTCCAAAGGACGCAAAATGCCATCAGTCGTGGTCGAAGGACTCAGAATGCCATTATGCCATTAACAGAACTCCAGTGCATTGGTCTCATTACCACGACTTAGAATACACCCTTACCAAAGAGGATTGATAATTCTACAAGAGTTATCACTCCATATAACTTTCCCCTCTGCCAGGAGATTTGTTTGTATTGACAAATTGTTTAGACTTCACATGAAAGCTGACTCCGCCTCCGGCGGTAGATTTGTATGTATTGATTCTCTTGTGTATCTATACTGGGTAGTTTATACTATGCTTATACAATTTGTCAATACATACAAATCTCCTGGCAGAGGCGAAACTTCTATGGAGTGATAACTCTTGTGGAATCTATACTATTTGCCCTTACCTACCAGCTTTGGTTTTTGTTTCATTTCATAATAATAGAGTCCTTTTATCCTGACGCACATCTCCAGCAGAACTAAAATATAGCCGTTTTGTACTTAATAACCAAAGCAAGCTATGTACTAAATTTAGTTGAACCACGGACCACGGCTAATACCTGAAAGATTTTTTTTTTCATTGAATTCATTAAAAAGACTTGGAGAAAGCGAGAAACTCTATATTTTTTTTCACATTTTTGGATGTATCTTTTTATCTACTGCACGGATCAGAGCAAATGAAAGAAAAGGCACACCCTTGGGACACAGTCAATCCGTGAGAAAAGAAACCAGACCTCGATACGCTCCCTGCGAGGCTGTAGCCCTGTCAAGGAACAACAAGATCAACGAGATCAACGAGAACAAGAATAATTTGAAAAATAGCGATTTTCAAACTGTCATATCTCGGTTGCTTTTCGTCATATCGACATCAAATTTGCAAGACTTCGTAAGACGGTCGGAGAGAATGGTCATACTAAATTTGAGCCTCCACAATCACCTGGAGCCGCAGCTGCAGAGGTCCGAAAACCCGTACTTGTTGTGTCGCGTAAACATAGTCTTGGTCACTTTTTCGAATTTTTTTTTTCGATTTTTTTTCGTTTTTCTTTGGCGGGCGGGACGCTCCCGCGTCGCTAGATATCATGGGTAAGACATTTAGTTATGGTGTTTTTATTCAGCTGAGTGGTACCAAGAAGAGTAGGGAGCCAATATTTAGATACCAAAATAAGCGCGTGCTACAAAACCCTCGAATTGCGGGCGTAGCCCTCTATATTCCGGTTTCATTTTTAATTGAATTTTGTTGCTTATTACGGTGTTAGCACCAACTGAATTAATTGCATTATTAATCCACTTAGGCGCATACTAAGTTGGTGTGCAGAATGAAACTAAGTGTCACAAAAATTCCAATTTTCATTGAAATAATTCGCTCTTGCACATTGCAAGAACATTGAATACATAAAGTAAAACTGCCAGCGAACAAATATCTCCACTTCTCACCTCCTCTAGTGAGTTAATATAGTGCTTCACACCATCTAGCTCTCCACGGTCGAGTTTTCAAGTAAAATCACGCTTTCACGGCTTGTACTAACAGAGTTCTCACACTTGCGTGGTCGTCTTGCACATGGATAGCTGCTGGCTGGCTAACGGATGACTCCGTCATACTGACCAAGAATATATCTTTATATGGTCGGAGATCCTTCCTTCTGTGCGTTGTAAACTCATGACATAGTTAATATACCGCCCCATTCGTGAAGCGTATAAAAAATCTCCCCATTTCCACTGTTATATTGATTTTGACGTGGTTCGATGCACGTTCGCGACCAAAATGCTTGTCGTGTGTGTGGAGCTTTAGTGAATATTTCCGCTCTAAACGATTGTCTATTTTTCAGGTTATTATGCAACACGAACACTCCGAATCGAGAAATTTTATGCTTTTTGGGGACAAGATCTCGATACATTCACTACACCTCTAGAATGTGGTAGAAGCTGGCGGGTGAAATTTAACGTAATTTTGTGTTTTTCACGAAAAAATATGTTTTGAATATTTATTTTTATTTTTTAGAAAGACATTGATTTTATTGGGCGCGAAGCCCTAATTAAACAAAAGACAGAGGGCGTGAAAAGGATGTATGTTCAATTGCTTATTAATAATCACGATCCCGAAATCGATTTATGGTGCTGGGGAGGTGAACCGATTTACCGAGACGGAAGATATTGCGGACAGACAACGACTACCGGTTATGGTTTTACATTCAAAAAACAAGTCTGCCTGGGTTTTGTGAGAAATTTAGATAAAAAAGGTGATACTTTGCCCGTAACGAATGAATACGTCCTTTCGGGAAATTACGAAGTAGAAGTCGCTGGAATTCGCTACGAGGCAAAAGTGAATTTACATTCACCAAATCTACCAACTAAATTCCCGGATAAAGAAAGAGAAGCCTACCAGGCCACTCGTGATAAACAAGGCCAAGCAGATCTTCTCTCCTACGAAACAAAATTTTAAATTTTTGTGAGTATGTTAGACAATAATTTATTGCAGTATACAACATTGTGCGTGATGCTCACTTTAAGTTTATGTACATTTTTCAATTAATTACCTTAATTTTAACATTCAAATACACTAAGTATCCGCTTAACAACGCTAATCCGTTCCTTACTAATGCATTGTTAAACGAAACGATGTTATACGTGTAAAAAAAACTGTTGCGAACCACGGCTTTGTCGAGCCGCCGTCACTGCAACAAAAATTTGTTTTGACCAGGGTGCTTTTGGCTCGGTGGCACCGGTCCCGGCTAGACCAGCGGAGGTCGTGGGATTTGAGCCAAAGCACCCTGGTCCTAGATCAGCCACCGTAAAAACATGAATTACACATGGGAAAGGAAATTAGGAGAAGGAAGGGAGTGTGTCCATCCTTCGGGACATGGAAGAACCCAACGTGATGAAAAGGTTTAGTTAAACATTATAAATTGTATACTTCCCAATAACGAAATACATTAATATATTTTACAATTCAAAAAGAGAAGAAAACGGAATGGTTTTCGGTAATGTCAGGAAATATTTACTGATAAGCAAGAAAAATGAATATGGAAATCATTACAGATTAAAGAAAACTAATTTCCTCTAAAAGTTTAGAAGATAAAATAAAGAGAAACAAAAAAAATCGAACTTACAGTTTACAGCTTACTCTCCAGCGACGAACGATCGATCGCTCCTCGATGGTATTTTGAAGAATAAAGTCGCACCGCAAAAGAAAATAGAAAAAAAATAATTGGGAAATAAAATTATGTATAAAAAAGGTCTCCGTGTAAAAAAAAATCACCGAATGCCGTTGACTAAACAAGTCTCTCCGGGGGTTGCAATTAAATTCACTAATTCAACTGTAAATGCGAAGATCTCGGAGCCGCATTCAGACTTCGTTCCACTATCCTGGCTTTCGGAGCACGAATTTCTTCCACTTCAGGATTTTTCTATAATAATTGTTTGTCTATTCCCGAACACGGTTTTTTTAGTTATAGGTCAGGTCAAAATAATTAAAATTCTTTCACGTATAAATATATTGCGTTACTATTCAACTTAAAATTTTGCTTCTCACTTTTCAGACCTTATATCCTTCACTTTCAATCCAATCCGATATAATTTCTTCCTTTATTGGTTAAATTCACTATAATATCCAAATTAAATTAATTATTTAATTTTTACGTGTCTGTCATCGAAAATCACCAGCAGTCTCGATTCTATATACTGTTTTTTTTTCTTTGACACCACACTTCCCGTCACTTCTTTTTTTCCAACACCTCAAACTTTCTTTTTTTGTTTCCATCAATAAGAAAAAAACGTCCGCTCCGAACAAATTTCAAAATTCACTTCCCCAAAAGTATCTTCCTCAAAAAACCAACCACGCAAAAACGTCCGATCCAAAAAATCTAACCGAATTCTTCGGCGATCAAAACCCATCTCCCGTTCGACTCCTAAAATCAGGTCATCCACCCCAAAAATTTTCGAATTCCGCTTTTTTTCCCAATTTGACCCACACATCTATCGCTCAAATCCCGCTTCATCCAAACCCTTGCATTCCATCATTTCATCATTCGCGAACATCGTCATCGTTCACCCAGCTGGTCTCTATGCTTCGTCCCTCCAGCATAAAGACGATTGGTATTGGAAACTATGCATATGCAACATTACCGTGCATAGAAATGATAGTAGTAGGTGCATAGCATCGTCGTCATGCTGCTGACTCTCCGCTAGCGATGACATCACCATCCTCTCCATTCTCACCACTCTGCTCAAAGCCACCTGCATTCGTGATACATACAAACAATTGCAAGCATCCAGCTTAGAAACAATTGCATACAAACAGAACGATGCACGGAGACGATCGTAGCATCATCTGTGTAGTTCCCAACTAGAACTCCGACGGCAATACATGTGCATTCCGATATGGCCTTTGCAGCATATCTATGATGCAGGAACGCTAGCCGGCTGAGCGACGGCAGTCATCAGCTGTTCATGTGCAAATATAAATGATGTTGCAGTGGTTCGCAACAAAACATAGAAAAAGAACTGTGCAAGTATTTATGTATTTATTAAGTGTAAAATGTATATCTACCTTAAATCTTGAATTTCGTTTAAATATTCGAATTATAGAAGATTGTGCAGCTCCACGTTTCATGTCGTCGTAGAGCACATTGTAGCATTCCTAGCTTTCAATTATTTTTCGCCCGACATTTCCACTTTTTTTTCACTTGGATCGTCTTCTTGGAAAATGCAGTCGTCCATCTATCTTTCAAATGCTTGACGTAATTACTTTGAAGTCGTTGCGAGTTACCGTTTCCGATCATGTCACTTGTGACATCATCGGCAAACGCCAAAGCCTGGAGTTCGTCTAATGTGAGCTCTGCAGTGTTATAGCCCCCATATACGATGCAATCCGTCGTCAGATCGATCTGACGATGAATCGCCACAAAATATCTGACGATCTCCGCTGCACATACACGGTACGATTTTCGTGCGATGCAATAACGGATGACAATTAAAATAATAGGTTATGATTCACTTCCAATCCAACCTGCATTAATTTTTGTTAACTATTTGGATTTTTGAGGCATTTTCGTATGCTACATATTTGATATTTCCATTGCAGAGCTATTTAAAATCATCAGAATCCCCCATATTCATAGTTGAATTATTTGAAAATTTAATATTTACTTGCGATAATCACATACACCATCCAATCGATCGTCAGACCGACGGATTGCAGTAAAATCGCACCAAAAAATCGGCAGATAAAATTTGATGGTCAGATCGATGAAATCGTCAACGATAGTCACATACACTGTGCAATCGATCTGACGATCAAAATATCGTCAGATCGATCTGACGACGGATTGGATCGTATATGGGGGCTATTAGCCTTAATTTACATTGGCCGCATGAACCGGATGAACCGCATACTCTCGCGCCACAACCATCTTTGTTGTTAGTCGTCAGTGTGGTTTGCTCATGCGACCCATCCGGTTCATACGGCAGTGTAAATTGAGCCTTAGCTTCCAAATCTTCTGCAACGTCTGCCTCTTCCAATTCCCCAAATCTCGAATTTTGAAAAATGGGTAATATATTTTGGCGTATATTGCGGGGTTCGTCGTCATCGTTGCATTCGTTATTGCCATTTACACACCGGCAACAATTTTGCGCCAACCTTTGTGGAGACATTCTGCATTAATTCCATTTTACTACTCTGGAACATTTCTTACTGCATTCAGAATGTTAAAATTTTTCCAAAATTGTTTCATATCTTTGCCATTTTCATCGATGGTCCATTGGTAGAATAAGGGAGGTTGTATTTGGTGGAAGAAATATTATGTAAACATTTTCGTCGATGCTATTTAAATCGGAAGGATGCACAGGAGCATTGTCAATCAGAAGTAAAATTTTAAAATCTATTTACGACAGTATTCTTTTCACGTAGGTATTGCACTCGATTTGAGTCAATCTCGAAATATTAAGCCAGTCGTCCAGCCTTACTAATTAAATCGCCAAGTCACGGGCAAATTGTTTTTAATGACTCCCTTAAATGTCTGGGGAGTTTCCGTATTTTATACGGTAAGTGGTTTTAATTTAAAATCACCCGAAGCATTTGATCCCAGGAGGATAGTGATCCTTTCCTTCATTGATTTGAATCCCGATGTTGAGTTTTCTTCTCTATAAATATAACTTTTTTTTAATCACTTGTTGTCTATTTGCTGGTGTTGATGTTCGATCCATGTTACAAGTATTTCTTTCATTTTCTCCTTGCCTCGCTCCTAATTTCGATCGATTGGATCATATTCTTCGTAGAAATCCCGCTTCTTACACACTTTTTGGTTTTAATTTTGTTTGCGGCCATCACTGCCATCTTTTTTTGCCTTCTCCTGTGACTATGCGGGATTTGTTCTCCATGTCACCGCTGATGAAATCAAAAGTCCACGAGTGAGGCTTTAAACACAGTCGGTTGGCTAACCAACGTAAGGGATTGTACTGCCAGGGTTTGTAAATCGTTTTTGAATATGTTTTTGATCGCTTACTCCTGCCCTTCTAGACGGTTCTGAACCACGTGAGCCATCCACCACAAACATCCAGTTGAGGACGTCGGTAATGTGCACTGATTCGCAGCACAATCACTCCACTATAAGACAATTCGCTAACAAATTTCTCAGGGAATTGTTAACTAGTTTGCACAAATAGGTTAATAGGCTATTGCGCAGCAAATTAATGACAACCACTTTGCGATACGTCCTCCCTGGCTAACGGATGACTCCACTGCCATATTTACTAACAGGCCGGAGTGTCAGCTGATTGTCAATGCACTGACGACTTGACAAGCAGTCAACCATGTAGACCACAGAGCATGTTTTTTTCTTTCCAGACATCCTAAAATGCGACCATAAAGATTGAGTTTCCGATTTTTCATGACACACTTTTCATTCATGCACTTGCCACAAGCCACGCCCACAAAAATGAACTCTTCGTGATCATCCCTCAATTTCGCATGGTTCCCCTTACCTGACGAGCGCACGGTCGCCGCCATTTCTCACTTTATCAGCAATCATGTATATTTGCCAGAGAGCAATGCAGAGCAATGCAAACAGCATGCGATTTCATTGATAATGCTTACAATACGAAATGGGTTGATCATAACACGAATTCTTTGTTATGGGATTTCAGATACTTTCTCAATGTTTATTATGTATCTAATCATAAGCCACATTAGCTATTCATTTAATATGCACCTTTTCCTAACCCATATTTCGTTGACCAGCTATTATATACGAAACTTCGTCAATAGAATTTTACAAATTTTCGTGGTAGCATCAACCAATTTCGTCCTGGATAAGGGGATAGTATTGTAAATTGCCATATGTTGGCATGCGACGTTCACTCCAATTTTAGAGGCCCCGCCAGGCACAATGGACGTGGATATAAGACCCTCATATACAATGCAATTCATCGTTAGACGACAATTGACAGTTGTCTGTACTAAATTTACTGGAGGGGGAAGCACATAGAGGAGAAAACAGAAAAATCAGATCCATATCAGAAGGCTTCCAGGACCGCGCCCAATGATATTCATCTTCGGATCAATCTGACGATGGTATGGAACTGTAACATGACATTTTCATATGCTACATATTTGATATTTCCATTACAGAGCCATTTAAAAACATCACGATCCCCCAAATTCATAGTTGAGTAATTAGATAATTTGACATTCACTTGCGATAATCACATACACTATCCAATCGATCGCCAGACCGACGGATTGCAGTAAAATCGCACCAAAAAATCGGCAGATAAAATTTGATCGTCAGATCAATGGAATCATCGACGATAGTCACATACACTATGCGATCGATCTGACGATCACAATATCGTCAGACTGATCTGACGACGGATTGCATCGTATATAGGGGCTATTAGATAAGCATAAAGTTTATTTCATAGAAAACCCAAATGATGGAGCCATGAAAGCTATGAAAAAATTGATTTGCAATCATGTTAATCACCAGAAAACTCAAATGATCGAATCATAAAGGCTATGAAAAAGTTGGCGGGTTTTTGACCATGTTAACAACCAGCTCTAAATAATATGAAGTTTTATATTCATCTATCCAAATCAATGCTAGACCGAAGTGGCACACGGCCGAGTCATAAAAGTTTTCGAAAAATTTACATTATATCACGTTTATGTACTGCTGAAACTGTGACGTTAATCGAACCAGAACATTGGTGAATGAGTCCTGTAGTCTTGAAGTGTTTTCGACATAACTTCGAAACGACGTTAATCGAAGCGTTGTTAAGCGGGGACTTGGTGTATATGATTAAATTCTGATTTTAATTATTTTTAATTTGGTTAAACCTGTATGTATGTATATGTAGCAGTTTTCCGATCGAGATGCTTTTATCAAAAACATACAAATTTCGCAAATTAAAAAAATATATATACGAGGGTAAGGTGAAAAGTTCTCGGCCTGACAATGAAAGACTGCGATTTTCAGTTGGAAAATGGTTTTATTTTTCTACATAATCTCCCTTGACTTCAACACACTTGGTCCAGCGAATCCAACATGAGGAAAGTCCTGAACAAAGCGGCTGCGAAGTTCATTCCTGCAGGACGGATTCCTAAAATTCGGCCCAACTTTCCAACCACTGCCGCCAGATTGGCAGACGAGAGAGACAGCATTAGGAGTGTAAACCCGGATGTCCCCAGAATCCACGAGATGAACTGCGAGATCGATAGACAAGTAGCCGAACACAGGAGGTTAAAATGGAGCACCCATCTGAATAACTGCAATCTAACCACAGGGTTGAGCAAGTTATGGTCGACTGTCCATGCCCTTTCTAATTCACAAAAACAGAAAGGAAACTTCGCCATTCAGTTCGGTGAAAATTCAATAAGTGATCCTACCCACTGCGCAAGTCGTTTCAATAAACAATTTATCGAACACCCCACACCAGACATACTTCAGCGTAAAATTCGTAGGAAGATTCACAACCGAACCACAGATAGCATACCTGTTTTCACCACGGAAGAAGTAGTTGCAGCTATAAGGAAGGCGAACAACTCGAAAACATTGGGACCAGATGGCATTTCAATGACTATGCTCAAACACCTCGATCTACCAGCCAACAACTATATCACGGCTACTTTCAATCTATCCATCTTCTCGCTGATCTTTCCAGAAATCTGGCAAAAACGGAGAGTCATCCCAATATTAAAACCTGGGAAGAAAGCGACACTCGGCGAATCCTATCGTTCAATAACGCTCTTGTCACCAGTTGCCAAAACGCTTGAAGCACTAATCCACCCTGTTCTTGCGGCCCACATCCAGCTAGCGGATCACCAGCACGGCTTCCGAAGCATGCACAGTAACACGGCCTTGGATGCGATTACATCCCGCTTCGATAATGGTCTCAAGAAGGATGGATGCACAGCACCACGCCGTGCTTGGATGTCATTACATCGAAAATACTTAATGGCCTCAACCAAGCACGCCCATGTCAAAGAACAATACTGGTGGCGCTTGACCTGTCGAAGGCCTTCGACACTGTCAGCCATTCAGCGCTTCTGTCCGACATCAACTGTTCATCGCTTCCGACGCAAGTAGTAAAATAAATTGCCAATTATCTCGCTGGCAGGCAATCCTATACCGAATTCAGGAGCAGCAAATTAAAGCTTAGGAAGATTAAACAAGGTGTACCTTAAGGAGGAGTTCTATCTCCTACCTTGTTTAATCTCTACTTATCAGGACTCCCAACACCACCTGAAGGAATCGATATCATCTCCTACGCTGACGACTGCTCCATTCTGGCAACAGGAAACAACATAGCGGATATGTGCGAACACATCAACGGTTATCTTGAAGAATTTAACTCGTTCTTCATAAGCAAGAACCTAACCATCTCAGCGTCTAAATCCTCGGCAACCCTATTTCCCACCTGGACGAAGGAGGTCAAGATGCAGCTTGTAATCTCGATCGGGAATCATCCAGTTCCTAATATAAACCATACTAAAGTCCTAGGAGTCATGCTGGACAGCATGGCCACATCATCACCCCCTGCCTCAACCGTGTGCGATAGGATGCGTAGTAGGAATAAGATCCTCAAAGCCTTGGCCGGTAGTACCTGGAGCAAGGATAAAGAAACTCCACTGATCACGTATAAAGCAGTCGAAAGAGTGGCCAACTATGCGGCTCTTGTGTGGTCACAGAATCTCTGTGACACACAGTGGAAAAAGATCCAAGCGTGCTCAAATGCCGCTCTCCGTACTGTTACTAGCTCTCTCATGATGTCACCCCTGGACCATCTACATCAGGAAACCAGGATAATGCTTTTAAGGGACCACAACCAGCTTCTTGCCAAGCAATACCTGGCGGGTTGCTACCGAAGTGATCACCCAAACTCCAACCTCATGGACAAGACGCCGCCGTTCAGACATGTTAGGCGCGACTTGAGGGACCTAGAAAGGGATGTCCAGTGGTACAAAAGGGTACTCTTTGATAGCGGTGCACACAGGTCCGCCATCGCAGCAATACATCGAGAGGAGGTCAACAAGTCAATAGCAAGCTTAGGTTCGAATCCTGTGCTCTCGTCCATACCACCAACGATATCTCAGGAAGAGGAAAGACTTCCGAGAGATACGAGAACAACACTCGCCCAACTTCGGTCAGGCTGGTGTTCGCGACTGAACTCCTACCTACCTATCTCGCATAGACCAGGACATCTCAAACATCTGTCCTGCTTGTAACAGAACCCCTCACGACGTAAACTATATCTTTCACTACCCAGCTGCACCCACTCACCTGACTCCAAGATCGCTGTGGGAGAACCCAATAGAGGCAGCTAACTTTCTATCCCTCGACACTGGGGATGAAGACGAAACTGTAGGCATGTAACAGACAAACACATCGAATTCTGACCATTACTACAACAACAACAACGAACCGTAGGCATATAACCAACTAACACACCGAATTCCGACCATTGCTACAACAACAGCTGCTGTTTCTTTTCTAGCGTGTAGTGGTGGACCCAAGTCTCATCCATGGTGACAAATCGCCGCACGAAATCGGTCGGATCCCAATTGAATAGGTGCAAAGATTGCTGCGGAAATCGTTTGCGCATTTGCTTTTGATCGGCATTCAGCAAATGCGGCACCCTTGCGCAGAGCTTTCGCATCTCTAATTCTTTGTGCAAGATGTTTCGTACCCTTTCTTCCGATATCCCCACAGCCTCAGCAATATAACTCACTTTCATTCACCTATCGTCCAACACGATATCAAGCAATTTTTCGATGGTTTCCGGTGTGGTTACGATTTTTAGCCGCCCTTCACGTGGGTCGTCTTCGAGGGACGTGCGACCACGTTTACATTCAGCTGCCCATTTTTTAACGGTTGACATCGAAGGAGCAGAGCCCCCGTAAACTCTTATTAACTTAGGATGAATTTCCTTAGGGGTTAATCCATACAAAACGAAGAATTTTGTTACCACACAATATTCAAGTTTCTCCATTTGAACGAAAACACGTAAGACGTCTACTGCAAAAATTTGTGTAAACAAACTACTTGAAACTTGCCATGCGAACTAGTGACACATGCACCCAGGCAAGAAACATTACTTTTTTGCTGATTTTAACGGTATTTCTGTCAGACCGAGAACTTTTCACCTTACCCTCATATGTACCTACCTATATATATGTGAGTCTTAGAATGTTTATTCAAAGGAATTCAATTACAAATGATTTTAAAGTAAAAAGTAATTCATTTAATTCAAGTTTAATGCGCGTACTGCTGCGCCGTGTTGTGGTTTTAGTGAACTCTACATATTTGGCTATCCTGCTAATCATCGGTCCCCGATGATTCCATAGTCCATAATTTCATGTTGTCGGCCGATGATGTTGTTTGCTTGGGTCCTTCGCCAAATCCCACCTTCTGCACGTCATATCGCTCCTTTCCTCCGCACCGCATTACCTTGTAAGGACCTAAAAACTTGTCCTTGAGCTTTAAACCGACACCAAACTGTGTCCTCTTAATAGCGACCAAATCGCCTAATTTATACTTCGTCGGTGGTTTGCGTTTCTTGTCGTAGTTACGTTTTTGCTCTGCTTGCATCTTTGCGATAGTTTGACACACCTCCCGTCTCAATTCTTCTCGTTGTTTGCCAAACTCTTCTATCCACTCCCAGTTGCAAGTTGCAAGATTTCGTCCTCATTCTTATTTCGCATTTGAGTTCCAATCATCGCCTCAAACGGAGAAACACCAATCGTTCGTTGGTATGTTGAATTTATACATCTTTGGACACTATCCACATACTGATACCATTTGGATGGTTGATTTTCGCAAAGTTTCGTCAAAACGGAAATTATTATTTGGTGTTCTCTTTCGACTTGCCCGTTCCCGCGTGGAACACCTATAGCAATCGTATGGTGTTCGATACTTCTATCTTCGCAATACTGATTGAACTCAGCTGATGTAAATGTAGCAAATCGATCGGAGATAATTCGATGTGGATTACCAAATGTTTTACTCTGTTGCTCCAGTTTGTCTATAACTTCCTTCGTGTTGGTTGTTTTGACAGGATACAGCCATGTAAATTTAGAGAATCCGTCGACAACCACGAACAAGTACTTGTACTTCTTTCCAGTTTGAGACATAGGCCCCAAATGATCTATATGGTATGTTTCCAACGGTCTTTCGGAATGGGATGTAAATATCCTTCGTTCTTTCCTCTTTTCTTCTCGGCTAAAATGCATCTGACGCAGCTTCGTATTTGATTCTCAATCCTTTTACCTAGATTCGGAATATAGTATGGCCGTTTAATAATCTCCTCCATTTTTCTGGCTCCAAAATGTCCATCTTCATGGGTTCGTCTTACAATTTCTTTCTGCATATTCTTTGGTACTACTAATACGTTTTTCCCGTTAATGAATTTGGTGAGTATTCCATTTTTTACTTCATAGTCTTCAAATCCTTGTTCTTCAACTAGTTTTTTAATAGCGGTAATATGCTCGTCTTTGCTTTGGTTTTCTCTGATTACTTCTGATAAGTTATCGCGCAATATACACACTGCTGGAAATCTGCTTAACGCGTCCACATGTTTGAGATTGTTTCCTCTACGCTGTTCTATAGTGTAATCGTATTCTTCGAGAAGAAACACCCATCTAGCCACTCTGTTGGGTATGTCCTTTTTGGTGATTGTACGTTGAAATGCTGCGCAATCGGTGACCGCTTTGAATTTAAGGCCCAACAAATACGGTCGAAATTTCCTCACAGCCACAACTATTGCCAATGCTTCCAAATCGTACGAATGATAACGTCGTTCAGCGTCCGTAGTTGTTCTGCTCATATAGTATACAGGATGGAAGCTACTCTCGTTTTCCCACTTTTGTAAGAGCACTGCAGCTATTCCATCAATAGATGCATCCGTGTGTAATTCGGTCAGTGCCGCTGGGTCATAAATTCGGAGTACCGGTTCCATGGTTAATACATCTTTTAATGTTTGAAATGCTTTCTTTTCTACTTCGCCGAACCGAAATTCACTATTTTTCTTCAGAAGGTTGGTTAGCGGCTTGGCTATTCGCGCATAGCCCGGGACAAACTTCCGGAAATATCCAGATAATCCCAGAAAACTTTGTAACTGCTTCACTGTAGTCGGCAATGGGAATAACGATACTGCTTTAATCTTCTTCGGAGAAGGTTTTAATTCGCCGCCGCTAACGATATATCCCATCCCAAGTACTCCACCACGGGTTTCATGAATTGACATTTTTCCCATTTGATGTTTAGCCCATTTTCGGAAGCCACTGCTAATGCTCGTGTCAGTCGATCCAGTGCTTGATTTTCATCTTCAGCTGGGATTATTAAATCGTCGACGTAGTTGATAACGACGCCCTCTTTGATCAGTTCGCGAAAAACATGGTTAACGAATCTCCCAAAACTTGCAGGGCTGTTGCATAATCCAAAAGGAGTTTTGATAAATTCATATTGTCCTCCGGTTGTTACAAATGATGTATATTTGCGGGAATCTTCAGCAACGGGTACGTGAAAGAACCCATTCTTTAGATCAATTGTTGAAAATACTCTCGACTTCGATAGCTTGTTTAATTGCTCCTCAATTAGCGGCATTGGGTACGGATCCTTTACAATCTTCCTATTTAATGTGCGATAATCCACGCAGACTCTGTAGTTTCCATCTTTCTTTTTTACGATTACCACCGGACTGCAATATTCAGAGTTGTTTTCGGTTATAATACCATTTCTCAGCCATTCCGCCAACTGATCGTTTAAAACGTCTCTTTCCAACGGCGCTAAATGCCTTGGTTTATGTCGAACAGGAATGTCGTCGGTCAGTATAATTTTAGTTTCGATAGGCGTTTCCACTTCGGTTTTGGGTAGATACGTTTTGACTAAATCTTCTATTTGTTTTTTGTATTTAACATCCACGTCTAGGTCCTGATTATTATCCGTTCGAATGCACATTAAACTTTTAATTTCCAGGTCGTTGCCAATTTCCTCGTTTTGTTTCAAATGCATTTTTCGGAACTTTATTTTGTTGCTAGCAAATAAAACCTCTGTCTGTTCAAGCAGCTCGGTTCCCAAGATAATTGGAACAGTCATTACATTTGGAGCAACTACGTAAAATGATGAAGTGTAATACTCGCCATCGATTTCGACTTTCATTTCGGGGATCACTTTCATAGGCTTCAGGGAGTGACCTCCTAATCCGACTAGAGTCCGATTTGTACTTTTTCCTTCATAAAGTTTTTTGGTTGGTAGAAAATCTTCCCGTATCAAGTTGACTGAGCTTCCTGTATCGACCAATGCTGACAAATTGACACCGTCTACATTCACGTTGATTAGTGACTCGTTATTGCCCACGACACGTACTTCTCTTCTGTCTGCAGGATATATTTCAACTTTTGGGCAACCTTTCGAAATGTGTCCATATTCTCGGCATTTGTAGCATTTCGGACCTTCGCTTTTTCGAGGACACGCTTGCGATTCATGATTGAAACCTCCACAATTATAACACCTTCCGTTTTTCGGTTTAGCTTTCGTCGCCATTGAAAATGCTTGCGATTTCGGTTTAAGCTGCGTCATAATCCCTTTTGAGCTCGTGGATTTTTTTATTTTTTCATATTGTTCGAATTTTTCTTTGAGTTCGTCTATATTTCTGGCACCCCGAAGTATCAGCTTGTCTGACGTCAAGTCCTGCAAACCATTCACGATATATTCAATTAGTGCATCGATTTCAATATTTGCTCGATTGCCTATAGCTATCATATCGTACATATATTCGCGACAACTTTCGTTTGGCATTTTATGCTTGTTTTCTAATAGAATGTGGACGTCTCTACTGTTAGAAGGTTTCCTGAATTCATTCTCTAGCAGATTTTTGAAAATTTTCCACGATGTCACCTTTCTTTGTGTCGCAATGAACTTTTTCGCCGCACCCGTTAATAACTTGCGGCCAAAGATTAAGAGTTCTCGGTCGGACCAACCTGCCGTGGTTCCTAATTCTTCGATGTTATTCAACCACTGTTCCACTGAATCATCTGCGTCGCCGTTGTACTTTTCGAGAGAATCTTCCACGTCTCTGAACGTGAGTCTTTGTTTTGAAATGCGGACTGTCTCCGTACTCCCATCGTCGTCGCTGTCCCAATCGCTGCCGTCGCCATCGTCTTCTGCGTTTTGGTTTATGTCAGTCTCGTCTTTCATTAGTATTGACATGAGACGAAACTTTAAATTTACTTTGTTTCTTCATTTTTCTTTCTGAGCTCCTCTTTCAGTTGTTGTGTCGTCATCCTGTCGACTTCGTTCAAGGTGAGCTTTTCACTCATCTTTCTTTTCTTTTTACGCTCAGCACAATGAAGTTTATCCGTAACAGTAATACAATGTTCTTTTCGTCACTGTTCGCCACACACAATGAAAGTTTATCCGTAACAGTAAAGCAACGTTCTTTCCGTCACTGTTCGTCACACACAATTAAAGTTCTCCGAAACAGCAATATGTGCAATGTTCTCTCCGTCACTGTTCGCCACACACAATGAAAGTTCTCCGATACAGCGATACGACTTTCTTCTCGCCACCGTTATTTTTTCAGAAAATTGCTGATTCCACAATTGCGCCACTGTCTTTTAGATATTGAACACTTTCATTGGACGAGCCCCCATAATTTGTGAGTCTTCGAATGTTTATTCAAAGGAATTCAATTACAAATGATTTTAAAGTAAAAAGTAATTCATTTAATTCAAGTTTAATGCGCGTACTGCTGCGCCGTCGACGTCTAGAACAACACTGCCGGATTATATTGTCTGGTGCAGAATTACTGTACTCTGCTGCTGTTGTGGTGTTAGTGAACTCTACATATATACTAGTTTGATCAAAAAAAAATTTTAATTGAGCTCATTAGAAAAACAAGTTAGAATTTAAAGAGCTGTGTTTTCAATTTGGGAATTTTATACTATCACTCTCAATTTTTACCGGGCGACCGGTAGCGCAGTGTGTTGAGGCATCAGTCTCATATTTGACTACCGGCGTTTCGGGTTCGAGTCCCGTTCACGACGACGTTCGTGGCCATGGATGTGCAGGAGGTGCATGCTGGCAACTGCATTCTCCGAAACCAATTTATGCCAACGAAACGTCAACTGGGCCACATGGAACAGTTGACGCGCTATGCCCCACAAGGGGTTAGGGCAATTGAGTAATTTGCATCCAAAAGAACTTCTCTTACCTTAGATAATCTTTGCGTTTACCCGAAATGCCTTGTAGGAGGTGAACAGAAATAATACAATTTAATTATGTTTAATTCATGAATATTTGGAATGTTTTATGATATTTGAAAATGTTCAATTAAAATGTGAATTTGTTATCCAAAAATAAAACTATAAAGAACATCTGGATATTAAATATGTAGTTTTAGCATGTTGATGCATATTTTCAACCAATGAAAATTGAAAAGACTTTAAAACAATAAGACTATAGGCGCGTTTCTCTGTACATTGTTCTGGAATAACTACCCGTATTACACTAAAATGTTTTCGACAAGCTTATGGAGCAGAAATAATTATTCCGTTAATATGTTGTATACATAGCTGAAAGTGCGGGCGTGACATTATGTTAATTTCCACACCAGTCATTTAAATAATTTAAATAATCATTTATTTTTGTAATTTCGGGTAATAGTGCACACATGCAGTGATTCTACTACCTCAGTTACATTTGTCAAAATATATTTTGATCTAGAATATACCGGTATAATAACTAAATAATAAATAACAATAATTCATTCCTCCCCTTATTGAATATAATACAACAAACAACAATTCTTCTACGAAAGTATACTATAGTATTTTACAATATAAATTACTTCTTTGTCCAATAAAAATAAAAAATAAACAATTTAATTATAACTTCGTTGGAGTATTGGCATTAAAATAAATAAGATATATAATGAGGTAAAAAAGTAAAAGAATTCAGACCTCACAATAAGCTAGGCTCGTGCTGTGGGACTTCTGATCGACATTATCATAATATAATAATGATGTATTTAATTTCCCTGTTCCCGCATTTTCTTTTCTTTTTGCTTAATTCAATTGTGTAACGTTCTCCATGAAGTAATTTTCTTAATGCTATTTTAAAACGGTGGAAATTGGCAATTCTAATGATTACTGTTGGTAGATTATTAAATAGCATCGATGCAAGTGGATTTTAAAAAGGGTTTTATAACGAGTTGTTTATTCTGAACAATCTCATACGTAATGAGACTTGAACCTTGTACCTTTTTTTCATTGTCATAACGTAACGCAGTAAGACAATTTAAAATCCAAGGAAGCAGATATTTTACAAAAAGAAAAATTTCTCATTTTTTTAGAAAGGACAAAGGACGCACATATGAGTGCATTTTTTCACCAAATACGCATGTGCTCAACACTCATTAGAATGTAAAGGCCGAAATACATGGAGATGTGGTCGGACGGACGTATTTATCTTTTGGGTATTACCACGGGGTCAGGGGCTGATGTGCATCATTTCAATTCAGGACCTTGGAATAGAAAGGGCGAATGACGAAATTGGGGTGTTGGAAAATTGAGCTCAAAGTTTTGAAAGTACTTCAAAATATCAAGGGCGAATGTATTCATTTTAATTTATTAGTTTTTTCATTATTTTAACAATTTCTAAATTTTGATAGGTACATACGAATACGGCGGGCAAAGACCTTTTCCATAGTCCTCCGCGTGGGCGCCCCCTGGTAACGGCAGTGTATCAAATCGCTGACGGCCAATGTCTTAGCGATAAGACAGTTTGGAAAAGGCAGATAGCTGTAGCCTGAATGGCTGACCAACACCTTAAGCGTCTCAGGTTTAGTAGGTTGGAATGACTTGCGTAATTGGACCTACAACATGGTTGTGTGAACTCCAGCACGTTTATTAAACCATCTGAAGCAGCTATCTTTCCGAGGCCATCCCCTGCATGGGGTTAAGCGACGTGCTGACAACTCGTCCTTGCAAAAACCACTCCATGTCAAGAAACCTGGAACAAAAGCCTCGGATTGGACGAATCAACAACAACGACCACGCAAACGACTAAAGGATTATTCTTTCGGATCCTGGAATGTACGCTCCCTGAGAAAACCGGGGGCCGAGAAGGCCCTCCTTCAACAGTTCGAAAAGTAAAAACTGAGCATTACTGCAGTCCAGGAAACAAATTGGCTTGGCAGCGAGACCAATGTCAAGAAATCGCACACAATTTTTACAAGTGGCAAACCATCGGGCCGCAAGGAGTTTGGAGTAGCATTTATAATAAACAATCACCTCAAGCCGCACATTACTGACTTCAAACCCATAAATGAACGGTTATGTGTGATTTGCATTAAGACTCGATTCTTCAATCTCTGGCTCATCAATGTGCACGCCCCCACTGAAGTTACAGAAGACGCAGTAAAAGACGAGTTCTACGCCCGCCTTGAGACTCTCTTCGACTCACTTCCAACAAACGACGTCAAATTGCTGCTGGGAGACTTTAACGCGAAAGTCGGAAATGAAAGTTGACACCGGGGGACCACTGGAGGCCATAGTCTCCATGAAGAATGTAACGACAACGGCCAGCGACTTATCGACTTCGCCTGCAGCAGGAATCTAATCGTAAGCTCTACGTGTTTCCCGCATCGACGCATTCATAAGCAGACCTGGAAGTCTCCAGACGCACATACCGTCAACCAAATTGACCACGTCCTCATTTGCAGGAGATGTGCGTCTAGTGTGATAGATGTCCGCTCCTATCGAGGAAAAAACTGCGACTCAGATCATCACTTGGTGAAGACGACCTACAGATGTAGAATTTCCTCAGTACACCAATCGAGAATCAGCCCTCCCAAAATCTTTGCGGTTGATAAGCTTCTGAGTGATGCAACAGCGGTGGCGTATACACATTGTTGAGAATGGCAGAGTGGCCGGCGCTTGAAGTTACCCACTGACCAGTCTCACGAAGACGAATGGCCGTATTTGCAGCCACTACTTCAGCATAAATATCTATCGGTAGCAAGTTAAGTAACACATCCAGGGCAGCGGACGGTGTTGTTCTAAGAGCTCCAGTCATTGCTATGCAAGCTAGACGCTGCAGCTTCCCCAACATTTTGCGATAAGCCGCTATACGCAGTGCCGTCCACCAAACAGTGATACCATGTAGGAGTATTGGACGCAGGACTGAAACAAACAGCCAGTAGACAACTTTTGGTTGCAGGCCCCATTTTTTACCAATGGCTCTTCTACAAGAATACAGCGCCACAGTAGCCTTGTTCACCTGCTCCTGTATGTTGAGCTTCCAAGTCAGTTTCCTGTCTAGGATTAGACCCAGAAATTTTGCTATATTATTGATCACCAACCTCTTCCCATCCATCATTGGAGGTGTGAGATCAGGAATTATGTTCTGCCTAGTAAAGAGGACCAGTTCCGTTTTATCCGGATTTGCCCTAATGCCCGCATAACAAGCCCAAATTGCTAGAATCGAGAGTGCATTCTCTATTATATCACAGAGAACATTTGGAAATTTGCCGGAGATGACAATAGCAATGTCGTCCGCATAAGCAATCACCTTACACCCTACCCCTTCCAGGTCTAGAAGCAGTTTGTTAACTGCCAGATTCCAGAGAAGAGGAGAGAGAACCCCGCCTTGGGGGGGCCTCTACTTACACGCCTTCGTTCTTCCGGCGCACCCAGACTAGCTTGTATAACCCTGGATGTTAGCATCAGGTTAATGAAGCTTCGGAGTGAGTCGTCAATACTCAGGCTTGCGAGTGAATCGATGATTGCCACCGGGTGAACATTGTTGAAAGCCCCCTCGATATCCAAAAAGGCCACCATTGTGTATTCTTTGCAGGCAAAAGATTTTTCAATGTGACCTACCAGAGAATGTAAGGCAGTATCTACAGACCTCCCTTTCCAATAGGCGTGCTGTGAAGTGGACAAGAGGCGAGCTGGAATGCTGGTTCGAAGGTGTATATCTATCAGTCTTTCTAGGACCTTTAGTAAGGTCGATGAAAGGCTGATAGGTTGGAGATCAGTTGGGCGCACGTGCGAGCATTTTCCTGGTTTTGGAATAAAGACAACTCTAACCTCCGTCCACAGTCATGGAATGTGTACCAAATCCAAGCATGCCTTAAAAATGGATGCAAGCCAAGGGTACACCATATCCGCCGTATGTTGCAAGTTCGCCGGGATAATGCCATCCGCCCTTGAAGAAAGACCTATCACCTATGCTACACAACATCAGCAACACAGGCGTCCATGGGTTCTGTGAAGAACTCAAGGGTACTGTTGCGACTCCCGGGCGTTGAAACATTAGGTTGTTTCAATTCAATAGTTGATGTTGGAGTATGTACACGGGATTTCCCCCATGCGTACAACTCAACATCCAGGAACTGGGGGTTTTGCGGCGCACCGACTCGCCGTACACGGGCAGGTGATTGTAGGAATGACATTGAATAAGAAGTAATGAAAAGGGAATTTTAGGTGGGGTGATCTCTAGTGTTCTGTGAGCTACTCGGAATCCGACTTCTGATGTATGCTAATAGTAGAATATATGTTGATTGTGTGTTGTCATGCCATATATCATCATTAGGTAAGAGGCAAATTTTGTGTATTGAGCGACGAATCAATGATGATTGGGTTTTCAGCTCTACTACTCGCACTAGGCCATCTGGTCCCACAAAGGTATTTGTTATGCGGCCGAGTAGCCATTTTAGTGGAGGAAGTCGTTCGTCCTTTACGAGAACCAACTGACCAATTTGTGGGCTTTTGCTGACGTTGTGCCATTTAGGACGCTGTTGTAAGCGCGATAGATACTCGTTTCTCCATCGAGTCCAGAAATCCTGGTGCATTTTTTGAAGAAGAGCCCATCGCTTCAGAGACGAATGCTTGGTGTGGCTGTAGTCATTATCCGGGAGCAGTCAAAGCGGTTCCGATAAGAAAATGTCCAGGCGTGAGGCTTCCAAGATCATTGGGATCATCGGACTGAGGGCAAAGGGGTCGTGAGTTCAGGCACGCTTCGATCTGAGCCAGTAGAGTTGTCATTTCCTCGAATGTGCATATCGTATTACCCAGGATTCGTCGAAGGTGGTGTTTTACGGAACGAACACCTACCTCCCACAATCCACCGAAATGGGGGGATGCTGGGGGTATAAAATGCCAACGCACCCCATCGTTGGCTAGTAGTTCTGCTGCATGTCCATTGGCTGTAGTGATGGCTTGTGTGAATGATTTTCGGAGTGAAGCATCTGCTTCCACGAAGTTGGTTCCACAGTCGGAGTAAATGTCCTTGCAAATACCGCGCCTAGCGATGAACCGACGTAAAGCTGCGAGAAACGCCTCGGTAGATAAATCGGAGACCGCTTCCAGGTGAATGGCTTTAGTGCAAAGGCACACAAAAATAGTAAAATATCCCTTTAGCACTTTCGAGTTCCGGATCGTGGAAGTGCGCAGCGAAAGTGGTCCAGCATAATCAATGCCAGTGGACAAGAACGGTCGGGCTGGGGTGATACGTGGTTTGGGAAGATCACCCATCAGCTGCTCCGAGGTTAACTTCTGTTGGCGAAAACACCGTACACATTGTTGAATGTGATGTTTCACGATGGATCTTAACCTTGGAATCCAAAATTTTCTTCGAATGTAGGCCATTGTGGCAGTCGTGCCTCCATGTAAAGTGTTTGCATGAGCGGCATGTACGATAAGTTTAGCGAGATGGCTCGCTGGTGGTAGTAGCACTGGATGCTTCTCATCATAAGGCAAGTCCGCGTGTTGAAGTCGGCCTCTAACGCGAAGGGTTCCGTTCCCATCCAAAAAGGGAGTGAGTGCTTTGAATGGTTTCTTCTTTGATTTTTTCGAGTTGATTTGATTTGGTTTTTCCGAGTTGGAGTTACACTTATTTTTCAATACTGTTATCTCGGTGGCGTAAAATTCCAATTGCGTTTTCCGAATCCAGTAGTCTGCTGCCTGGTTTAGCTCGGATTCCGTTAACGGACCGGTGATACGGTTTTGAGGGTTTGATCTGCTATTGAACACAAACCTCAAGATATATGCCGTTACACGTCGCAGCTTATTGTACGATGAGAATTTGGTGACGTCTAATAGATCTTTGTGGTGTGGTCGTTGAACTTGGATCGTAGCTACAATCTTCTTTCGTGATCCCAGTGCCGTCGTACAGTTTTCTTGCGTTGGCCAACTTGACGGTGGTTTACATAACCAGTCCGGTCCATGCCACCATAATGAGCAATCGAGTAATACAGAGGGACATAAACCCTTTGTCGCAGGATCCGCGGGATTCTCTTTCGAGGGCACATACTGCCAAGAGGCTGTCGGGACAAGTTCGTGAATGGTCGAAGTTCGGTTGGCGACGTAAGTCTTCCATTGGCATGGGTGTTTTGCTAACCAGGCCAACGTGATCGTGGAGTCGGACCAGCAGTATATGGGAATATCAGTCCAGTTCAACGTCGCTATGATGTTGTCTACTAACTTCGCCAAAAGAGCGGCTCCACATAGTTCTAATCTAGGTAGGGATACAGTTTTTATCGGTGTTACTTTGGTTTTAGCTGTTAGTAGTGAAGTCTGTATCGTGTCGCTATGTTTATCGACAACTCTGGCGTAGATAGCCGCTGGGTAAGCTCGTTCAGATGCGTCGGAGAAGCCATGCAATTGTATCGTACACATCTTCGTGGTGTGAATCCAGCGTGGAATAGTTATCTTTTCCAATTCCGGTAACGCGAATTGAAATTTCTGCCATTCGTGAAGTTTATCTTGTGGGAGATGATCATCCCATCCGACGTTCAGTAGCCACAATGTTTGTAAGAATATTTTAGCCTGGATGATGACAGGGGAATACCATCCTAACGGATCAAACAGTCTGGCGATGCATGATAATATGGACCTTTTTGTATTAGCCTGACGATCGGTTTCGGTACGTTTAAATTTCAATGTCAGATCGTCTTTGCGATAGTGCCATATTAAGCCGAGCGTATTTGCTTCTTCAGAAGTATCTCCTATGGTATGGGCTGATGCTTCCAGTTTGTCTTTGACGGGAATCTGACATATAACCTCTGGATCGTTTGATGCCCATTGCCGCAGGTTAAATCCACCGCGCTGCAGCAATTTCGAGAGTTCCTGTTGAACTATAACTGCTTCTTCGACATCGTCACCTCCGCTCAGTACATTATCTACGTAGAGTTCATTGCTTAATGCTTGTGCTGCTTGTGGAAAATCAGAGCCTTCGTCCTTCACCAGCTGTTGGATTGTCCGCATCGCTAGATAAGGAGCAGATGATACACCAAACGTTACTGCGTTGAGCCTGTAGTGCTCGATTGGCGCAGATGGGTCAGGTCGCCACAAAATCCTTTGGAAATCCCTGTGGTTTTCTGCTAAGCGAATTTGTAGGTACATTTTCTCCATATCTGCCGAAAACCCCTTTTTGTACATTCGCCAACGAGTGATAACAGCCGGAAGATCCTTATGCAAACTGGGACCCACGTGAAGAATATTGTTTAAGGATAACCCAGTGTCACTCTTGCTTGAAGCATTAAACACTATCCTCAATTTTGTGGAGACACTGGATGGCTTAAGAACTGCATGGTGGGGTAAATAATAATGTGGATGACATCTGATCTCATTAAAGGGGATCCGGTCCATGAGCTGGAGGTTCTTATCAGTGACGTGCAGTGGAAATTTTTCATAGTCAAGCAGTTGGGCGCCCTAAAGCCAATTTAGCATAAACAAAAATGGACTGTATAATAGAATATGGACAGTCACAAAAACATTTATACCAAGCGGCTTTAAGCCTTAAAGAAGAAATCAGGAAAGATATAAATAAAATATTGGCACATATATTCGGAATACAAAAAAAAAATAAATAAATAAAATATTACTAATAAAAAAAATGATAAATAAATATTATGTTAATTAAGACTAAGAAAAATTCAGGGGTATTTGAAATAAATAAATATTCTTTCGCCATTGCCATTTATTTGTATTCCAAATCTATGCGCCGTTCTTTAAGTAAAAACTCTTTAATCACATTATCAAAAAAATCGTTTTCTCTTCGCATTTGTATAAGAAGATCCTTTTCAACCGCAATTAAAGCAAGATCCGAAAGTCGTTCTTGGGATTGGCGATTTCTCAAAAATGTGTGAACGCGCTTTAGTGTTGAAAATGACCTTTCCGCAGTTGCCACTGTGACTGGAATTGACGTTAATAATTATGCTAAAATATGAACTTGCTTAAAACCGTTTGCGACATAAGGCCGTTTTTGAAAATAATCGAGAATTTTACTAGGATTCGCGTTTTTAAACTCATCTGAAGAATAAATAACTTTTAGCTCATTTTTCAACTTTATTCTGTCGAAAAATTGACCGTGATATTCAATAAGTGAGTCAAAATTTTTATCGGGAAAATTTGACTTGAATTTAGAAAAATAATTCGGTTCAAGCAACTCTAAAAATGAAAGATCTTTAAACGAATGGAATCGATCTCGAATTTACCCGAGAATAACATCTATAATCTCCCGAAATATCCGCCGTAAATTTTGTAAAGGATCTATCGCATTTCTACATTTCTTACGTGGTGGCTGATATTCTGCTGTAACTGTCGAATAGAAATTATCAAACTTTTTAGAAAAGTCATTTTCAAGCCAATTTTCAAATTCAATAATTTTTTGGCTTGCATATGAAATGTTTACCACTTTGCTCTGAATAATATTAAATAATATATCAGTTTTCGAAAAAATTTCAGAAAAAATTAGCAGATATAATTGAAAATCTGACTCTGCGAATTTTTGTAAGTATATATCGGAAAAAGTCAAGGAATCGCCATCCCAGTGTTGAGAACCATTCGAAATTGCCTCAAAAACTGTACAAATTTCATGCTTATGTTCAAATATAACGTTAATAATACGCGAATGATAATGCCAACGCGTTTTGGAAACCGATGGTAAACGACGATTTACTATATTTGCAAAAAGGTCCGACCTTTTAGTGGATGTATTAAAAAATGATGCGATTTTATTGATGTGCGCGAAAAATAATTTAATTTCCGGAATAAACTCAACTGCTTTAGACAATACTAGATTTAGTGAATGAGCGTAACATGGAACGAAAATTGCCGATTTATGTTTTTCCCGAATTAAAGTCTGAACTCCACGAATTTGAGAACTCATTACTGCTGCGCCATCGTAACATTGTGCAATTAATTTCTTATCGATATTAAAATTTTGCAATTGTTTTAAAATGTGAGAGCTTATTGCTGTAGCTGTACGATTAGCGCTTACATCCAAAAATCCGATAAATCTTTCTTCAATCTCATTTGATATTGTATATCTAAAAATCATCGTTAATTGTTCCCGACCGCTAACATCTGGCGTTTCGTCGACCATTACAGCTACAAATGGAGCCTCCTTTATTTCCAAATTGATTTTATTTCGAACCACATTAGCTATAGCGGAAACAAGATCGTTTTGGATTCTATTAGACAAACCCGAAAACGCTGCATTTGCTTTTATAGAATCTATGTGGGACTCAATTATCGGATCGTACAAACTCAAGAAATTTACGGTTACGATAAAATTACCACGATTATTTGAAGAAGAGTCTTCACTATTTCCGCGAAAAGGAAGCTCCTGTTTTGCCAAAAAAATTACAGTATCGATTAAACGTTTCAAAATATTACGATTACGCTCAACTTTTTCATTATGCAAACTAACAGATATTGCCACCTGGTTACTAAGCATAAACTCTATACGCTGAGAACCAAAATTATCTAATTTAATTAACGACTGAAGATGTTTTTCGGAACTTGAATGCTTTGCTGCTGAGCCCGTAAAATTATTCAAATCACTAAATCCAGCTTTATTCCAAACAGATTTTTCATTCGTGAACAAAAGACACGGCCAGCAAAATAACTTATTTAATTTACAGCTTCCCGTTAACCAAATGTACTTTTCATACGTTTCGATATGGAATTTTCGCGTAATATTTTTTAATTTAAACTCTAAACTAAGATCTGGCTTCGGTCTATCCGATTCTATAATTTCTCTTTTCTTGGCAAAGGAAAGAGTTGAAAATCCCGCTTTTAGTACGAAATCCGTCGCGCAGCATTACTCCGACATAATGCGAAAAGAAAACTTACCACTTTTATCACAAATCAAATCAATTAAATCACTATACAAACGGTCAAAAAACTTCAAATCACAATTTAATCAAAATCACCCGATTGCACTGATTTCCTCTTTTAAATTGCAACGGAAAATCCATTACATAACAAAAACAAAAGCTCTACTGGAAAAATCAAATTCCAATAAACATTCCCTGCATTGGCAACATTTCATTAACAAGCATCATTGGGCTTTATCCCACACACAAAAGCAGTCGCGCCAGTGCTTGACTTGCCTCATATAAATTTGCGAACAAAACAAAAAAAAATCGTTGCCCAATGTACTACCGAAATCCAAGATTCCCATTTTCTGGAATCAACATGTCTCTAGTATTTGGATGCACACATGGTACATGCATCTAAAGATCTAGGCACATTTTCCTATTCTAAGTTTGGTGTCTATGGTGTGCAAAATGTGGGAGGTTTGAATATTATCTAAAGTAATTGAACGAATGTTTTTTAACCAAAAGAAGGCGCGGATCAGAATTTGAATGTGTAAAGGAATATTTGAATGATAATATGTATTCTTCAGCTTAAAGAAAAACATTGACTGAAATGATGATATGTGTATTGGTGTAAGCAAAGTTTATTATTGAATTGCTTATTTCGGTAAGTCAAGCAGTTTGGAATTGCTTACTACGAGTGCACGTCACTGGTTCTTATACTCTTCGATGCATCCTTTATATGAGGCGAAAAATTGTGGGTCGCGAGAAAATCGTCGTTCCAGAGCCTTGAATTGATTGAGTGCCTTAACCTCAGATGCTCCTAATGAGTTTGGTGACTCCTTAAAGGGGAGAGAAACCACGTAACGTCCATTTGGTTCTCGGGACTGAGTATTCCGATAAATTTCTTCACATTGTGCACTATCCTTCAAAGTATACGATGTGGAGCATACTTCTTCTAGCTCCCAGAACTTCCTCAGTTGGGAGTTAAGTTGCATCTCTTTAGCAAATGCGCACGTCGTCTGAACGTTGGAGATGAGAGGGCCCAAGAGGATCCAACCTAAGGCGGTGTTTTGTGCTATTGGCGTGTTAGGAGTTCCAGTTCGAATTCCCTCCCAGAGAATCATTGGGTAAACATCAGACCCAAGGATAACTTCTATCGAAGCGGGTTTGTAATACAAGGGGTCAGCCAGAGTCAAATTTGCTAGGTGCTCGTGAGTAAGTTCCGGGAGTGTGGTTTGCGGTAATATGTCGGTGAGAGTTGGTAGCACGATTGCCTCGACTTTTAGCTGAAAGTCCGAGGCCACGCGAGATCGAACCGAAAATTCTACCATCTGATGAGCCTTTTCAGTTTGAGTGCAACCAATTCCCGTAATCCGTACCACGGTTCATTGCCGCGGTTGTGATGAAGCTACCTTGCGATCCCGTGTCGATTAGCCCTCGTAGCGTGTGATTGATTCCATTCCTCTGGACGTTAATCAATGCGGTGGACAAAAGAACAGCATTACATTGATTCCCGATGTGCAAAGTTGAAATGTTCGTCGGGTTAGCATTTCGTGAATGATGCGCTTGGGTGTTGGTGTCGTGGAGTAGTGAGTGGTGTTTTCGTCCACAATGAAAACATCCACGTTTACTCGGACATGATTTGCTATTGTGATCGGAAGCAAGACAGTTGAAACAAAGATTTTTTGTTTTGACGTGATCCATCTTTCCATGATGGGAAAATACGTCGAAGTCAGCACACTTCCGAATATGATGTTGAACGTTGTTACAATAAGAACACGCCGAAGATGGTTGACTTGCGGTAGTGTAATGCGCTTGACCGTTCCGTTTGGTTGGTTTGTTGGAATTAGATGGATTTATGGCTTCTAGCGTACGGAAGCGTGATTCCAAAAAACCAAGATAGGACTGGAGTGTTGGAGGTTCTGTGGTTACGCTTAGTTTCTGCTCCCATGCTTGTCGGGTGTCAGAGGGGAGGCGATGGGACTGAACGTGGATTATCGCTAGGTCCCAGCTGTCGACGTTTATTTCGAAAGAAGTCAACGCTGTTAAACATTCATTGGTGGCATCAAAGAGATTTCGAATCGATTCTGCAGATTCCTTTTGGATGGGTGCAGTATTGAAAAGCACTGACAATTGCGCGTTGATTAATAAACGCTCATTGTTATAGCGCTTGCACAGTGCCTTCCAAGCGGGTTCATAATTATTTTCTGCAATAGTGTACGATCGCAGAAGCTGTTCGGCTTCACCGGAAACTGCTCTTCGCAAATAATGCAATTTTTGTACCGCAGTTAGGGAAGGATTGTTTCCAATTAATGCAAGAAACATATCATGGAATGCCTGCCACTGCGAATATAGCCCCGAAAAGGTTGGAATACTGACTGGGGGCAAGTGCATACTGCAATAAATGATTACTTCAATAAATGATGACTTAAACAACTTTTACTAATCCAGAATTCCTTGAAGTCGACTGCCTTCCTCCACGACTCGAACCAAACAGACAGGTTCCCGCCATTTTCATCTTAATTGCTAGTTACAGAATACAATTTACATAATTAATTATTTACAGAATTCCATTGTTGGTTGGCAGTCGACTTCAAGGAATTCTGGATTAGTAAAAGTTGTTTAAGTCATCATTTATTGCAGTAATCATTTATTGTGGTGGTTCCATCCAGGCAGTCGCTATCAATTGAAATTTGAATAATACAAAGTATAAAAGTAATCATTTTATTGGTCCGTCGAGCCGGATAAGCGGTGAGTGATCACGTCCATTATTAATTACTCTTCCCTGATCCCTTTAATCCTCCATATCATAACCATTACGAACGAACTCCAAATATCTCGCAAGTGTTCTGTGTTCTGGCGCTATTGTGTGGCATTTTTCAAATTGGTGAGCAATGGCGACCATTTCGGTTGAGTCTTTGATCGCCGGCCAAGAGGCGAATATGGAATCGTTCAACCGATTCGCAATAAACTACAAGAAGTGTGCAAAGGTTAACCTGACCCCTGGCTATTTAAAAGGGCGTTTGGAGGGTCTGAATCGATTATGGAGTAGTATCGAACAATATAACCATAAAATTATCTGTGCTGCGGATGTCCAAAAATAAAAAAACTTGCCATACTTTACCGAAGATACTTTTTCGAATTATGAGGAGAAGTATTACGACATGTACGGTAAAATTACTGACATGCTCGTCCACGTGCCAAACGCCCCAGCACCAGCACCAGCAGTGTCTCAAAGTGATATGCACTTGCCCCCAGTCAGTATTCCAACCTTTTCGGGGCTATATTCGCAGTGGCAGGCATTCCATGATATGTTTCTTGCATTAATTGGAAACAATCCTTCCCTAACTGCGGTACAAAAATTGCATTATTTGCGAAGAGCAGTTTCCGGTGAAGCCGAACAGCTTCTGCGATCGTACACTATTGCAGAAAATAATTATGAACCCGCTTGGAAGGCACTGTGCAAGCGCTATAACAATAAGCGTTTATTAATCAACGCCCAATTGTCAGTGCTTTTCAATACTGCACCCATCCAAAAGGAATCTGCAGAATCGATTCGAAATCTCTTTGATGCCAACAATGAATGTTTAACAGCGTTGACTTCTTTCGAAATAAACGTCGACAGCTGGGACCTAGCGATAATCCACGTTCAGTCCCATCGCCTCCCCTCTGAAACCCGACAAGCATGGGAGCAAAAACTAAGCGTAACCACAGAACCTCCAACACTCCAATCCTATCTTGATTTTTTGGAATCACGCTTCCGTACGCTAGAAGTCATAAATCCATCTAATTCCAACAAACCAACCAAACGGAACGTTCAAGCGCATTACACTACCGCAAGTCAACCATCTTCGGCGTGTTCTTATTGTAACAACGTTCAACATCATATTCGGAAGTGTGCTGACTTCGACGCACTTTCCCATCATGGAAAGATGGATCACGTTAAAACAAAAAATCTTTGTTTCAACTGTCTTGCTTCCGATCACAATAGCAAATCATGTCCGAGTAAACGTGGATGTTTTCATTGTGGACGAAAACACCACTCACTACTCCACGACACCAACACCCAAGCGCATCATTCACGAAATGCTAACCCGACGAACATTTCAACTTTGCACATCGGGAATCAATGTAATGCTGTTCTTTTGTATACCGCATTGATTAACGTCCAGAGGAATGGAATCAATCACACGCTACGAGCGCTAATCGACACGGGATCGCAAGGTAGCTTCATCACAACCGCGGCTATGCAACGTTTAAAACTAAAACCACTGCCAACCGTGGTACGGATTACGGGAATTGGTGGCACTCAAACTGAAAAGGCTCATCAGATGGTAGAATTTTCGGTTCGATCTCGCGTGGCCTCGGACTTTCAGCTAAAAGTCGAGGCAATCGTGCTACCAACTCTCACCGACATATTACCGCAAACCACACTCCCGGAACTTACTCACGAGCACCTAGCAGATTTGACTCTGGCTGACCCCTTGTATTACAAACCCGCTTCGATAGAAGTTATCCTTGGGTCTGATGTTTACCCAATGATTCTCTGGGAGGGAATTCGAACTGGAACTCCTAACACGCCAATAGCACAAAACACCGCCTTAGGTTGGATCCTCTTGAGCCCTCTCATCTCCAACGTTCAGACGACGTGCGCATTTGCTAAAGAGATGCAACTTAACTCCCAACTGAGGAAGTTCTGGGAGCTAGAAGAAGTATGCTCCCCATCGTATACTTTGAAGGATGGTGCACAATGTGAAGAAATTTATCGGAATACTCAGTCCCGAGAACCAAATGGACGTTACGTGGTTTCTCTCCCCTTTAAGGGGTCTCCAAACTCATTAGGAGCATCTGAGGTTAAGGCAATCAATCAATTCAAGGCTCTGGAACGACGATTTTCTCGCGACCCACAATTTTTCGCCTCATATAAAGGATGCATCGAAGAGTATAAGAACCTCCAGCTCATGGACCCGATCCCCTTTAACGAGATCAGATGTCATCCACATTATTATTTACCCCACCATGCAGTTCTTAAGCCATCCAGTGTCTCCACAAAATTGAGGATAGTGTTTAATGCTTCAAGCAAGAGTGACACTGGGTTATCCTTAAACAATATTCTTCACGTGGGTCCCAGTTTGCATAAGGATCTTCCGGCTGTTATCACTCGTTGGCGAATGTACAAAAAGGGGTTTTCGGCAGATATGGAGAAAATGTACCTACAAATTCGCTTAGCAGAAAACCACAGGGATTTCCAAAGGATTTTGTGGCGACCTGACCCATCTGCGCCAATCGAGCACTACAGGCGCAACGCAGTAACGTTTGGTGTATCATCTGCTCCTTATCTAGCGATGCGGACAATCCAACAGCTGGTGAAGGACGAAGGCTCTGATTTTCCACAAGCAGCACAAGCATTAAGCAATGAACTCTACGTAGATAATGTACTGAGCGGAGGTGACGATGTCGAAGAAGCAGTTATAGTTCAACAGGAACTCTCGAAATTGCTGCAGCGCGGTGGATTTAACCTGCGGCAATGGGCATCAAACGATCCAGAGGTTATATGTCAGATTCCCGTCAAAGACAAACTGGAAGCATCAGCCCATACCATAGGAGATACTTCTGAAGAAGCAAATACGCTCGGCTTAATATGGCACTATCGCAAAGACGATCTGACATTGAAATTTAAACGTACCGAAACCGATCGTCAGGCTAATACAAAAAGGTCCATATTATCATGCATCGCCAGACTGTTTGATCCGTTAGGATGGTATTCCCCTGTCATCATCCAGGCTAAAATATTCTTACAAACATTGTGGCTACTGAACGTCGGATGGGATGATCATCTCCCACAAGATAAACTTCACGAATGGCAGAAATTTCAATTCGCGTTACCGGAATTGGAAAAGATAACTATTCCACGCTGGATTCACACCACGAAGATGTGTACGATACAATTGCATGGCTTCTCCGACGCATCTGAACGAGCTTACCCAGCGGCTATCTACGCCAGAGTTGTCGATAAACATAGCGACACGATACAGACTTCACTACTAACAGCTAAAACCAAAGTAACACCGATAAAAACTGTATCCCTACCTAGATTAGAACTATGTGGAGCCGCTCTTTTGGCGAAGTTAGTAGACAACATCATAGCGACGTTGAACTGGACTGATATTCCCATATACTGCTGGTCCGACTCCACGATCACGTTGGCCTGGTTAGCAAAACACCCATGCCAATGGAAGACTTTCGTCGCCAACCGAACTTCGACCATTCACGAACTTGTCCCGACAGCCTCTTGGCAGTATGTGCCCTCGAAAGAGAATCCCGCGGATCCTGCGACAAAGGGTTTATGTCCCTCTGTATTACTCGATTGCTCATTATGGTGGCATGGACCGGACTGGTTATGTAAACCACCGTCAAGTTGGCCAACGCAAGAAAACTGCACGACGGCACTGGGATCACGAAAGAAGATTGTAGCTACGATCCAAGTTCAACGACCACACCACAAAGATCTATTAGACGTCACCAAATTCTCATCGTACAATAAGCTGCGACGTGTAACGGCATATATCTTGAGGTTTGTGTTCAATAGCAGATCAAACCCTCAAAAACGTATCACCGGTCCGTTAACGGAATCCGAGCTAAACCAGGCAGCAGACTACTGGATTCGGAAAACGCAATTGGAATTTTACGCCACCGAGATAACAGTATTGAAAAATAAGTGTAACTCCAACTCGGAAAAACCAAATCAAATCAACTCGAAAAAATCAAAGAAGAAACCATTCAAAGCACTCACTCCCTTTTTGGATGGGAACGGAACCCTTCGCGTTGGAGGCCGACTTCAACACGCGGACTTGCCTTATGATGAGAAGCATCCAGTGCTACTACCACCAGCGAGCCATCTCGCTAAACTTATCGTACATGCCGCTCATGCAAACACTTTACATGGAGGCACGACTGCCACAATGTGCCTACATTCGAAGAAAATTTTGGATTCCAAGGTTAAGATCCATCGTGAAACATCACATTCAACAATGTGTACGGTGTTTTCGCCAACAGAAGTTAACCTCGGAGCAGCTGATGGGTGATCTTCCCAAACCACGTATCACCCCAGCCCGACCGTTCTTGTCCACTGGCATTGATTATGCTGGACCACTTTCGCTGCGCACTTCCACGATCCGGAACTCGAAAGTGCTAAAGGGATATTTTACTATTTTTGTGTGCCTTTGCACTAAAGCCATTCACCTGGAAGCGGTCTCCGATTTATCTACCGAGGCGTTTCTCGCAGCTTTACGTCGGTTCATCGCTAGGCGCGGTATTTGCAAGGACATTTACTCCGACTGTGGAACCAACTTCGTGGAAGCAGATGCTTCACTCCGAAAATCATTCACACAAGCCATCACTACAGCCAATGGACATGCAGTAGAACTACTAGCCAACGATGGGGTGCGTTGGCATTTTATACCCCCAGCATCCCCCATTTCGACGAATCCTGGGTAATACGATATGCACATTCGAGGAAATGACAACTCTACTGGCTCAGATCGAAGCGTGCCTGAACTCACGACCCCTTTGCCCTCAGTCCGATGATCCCAATGATCTTGGAAGCCTCACGCCCGGACATTTTCTTATCGGAACCGCTTTGACTGCTCCCGGATAATGACTACAGCCACACCAAGCATTCGTCTCTGCAGCGATGGGCTCTTCTTCAAAAAATGCACCAGGATTTCTGGACTCGATGGAGAAACGAGTATCTATCGCGCTTACAACAGCGTCCTAAATGGCACAACGTCAGCAAAAGCCCACAAATTGGTCAGTTGGTTCTCGTAAAGGACGAACGACTTCCTCCACTAAAATGGCTACTCGGCCGCATAACAAATACCTTTGTGGGACCAGATGGCCTAGTGCGAGTAGTAGAGCTGAAAACCCAATCATCATTGATTCGTCGCTCAATACACAAAATTTGCCTCTTACCTAATGATGATATATGGCATGACAACACACAATCAACATATATTCTACTATTAGCATACATCAGAAGTCGGATTCCGAGTAGCTCACAGAACACTAGAGATCACCCCACCTAAAATTCCCTTTTCATTACTTCTTATTCAATGTCATTCCTACAACCACCTGCCCGTGTACGGCGAGTCGGGGCGCCGCAAAACCCCCAGTTCCTGGATGTTCAGTTGTACGCATGGGGGAAATCCCGTGTACATACTCCAACATCAACTATTGAATTGAAACAACCTAATGTTTCAACGCCCGGGAGAATGTTACGGACAACCTGAAATGGCAACATATGAATAAGTATCTTTTTTTGTTTTGAAAACACTTACCTGTTTACATTCTGCAGAACACTCCAAATTGAACAGGATTCCTCGTTGACCGTCTCCCAATCCACCTAAATAACGAAGAAAACACAAAGCATCAAATTCAACACGCAATTCAACAAACGACCATCGGAACAATACTTATCTGAATGCTCGAATTAACTTTCCTCGAAGAACCGATCGTCGACGTCCATGTAATGTGATGACCAGTCGATGTTTGGTTACTTGTCAACAATGTCCACACAGGCTTGGACTTTGACACTGTCCCAAAGCCACTGAACTAACATCAGCAAACTGCTAGATTTAAGTCAAGACAATTTGTAATGGAATTCTATAAATAATTAATTATGTAAATTGTATTCTGTAACTAGCAATTAAGATGAAAATGGCGGGAACCTGTCTGTTTGGTTCGAGTCGTGGAGGAAGGCAGTCGACTTCAAGGAATTCTGGATTAGTAAAAGTTGTTTAAGTCATCATTTATTGAAGTAATCATTTATTGCAGTAATCATTTTATTGTGGTGGTTCCATCCAGGCAGTCGCTATCAATTGAAATTTGAGTAATACAAAGTATAAAAGTAATCAGGTACCATCAAGGATGTCGCAGAAAAAGTCGTGGGATATAAAGCCCGGCGAGTGCGAAACGACTGGTTCGACGAAGAATGCAAAAATTCACTTGACGCGAAAAATAAGGCATGCAGACAATGGATTCAACGAGGAACCAGAGCCAGAAGAGAAATATGACGAGCTACGGCGAATATCGAATAGAATAATTAGACGTAAGAAACGTAAATACTTTGACGAGCAGTTGCTGAACATAAACGAAAACTTTGCTAATAGGAACACCAGACAAGCGTACAAACTAGTAAATATAATTAAGAACGGCTACCAACCCAGGACTAGCCTCTGTAAGGACAAGGATGGAAACATCATCAGCGACACCGATGGCATAACAAACGATGGGCCTCTTATTTTGAAGAGCTTCTGAATCGACCATCTAACATCCCCACACAGGAAGCTCTCGACGATATTGTTGATCTAGGCCCACCCATTCAACCCCCGACAGTAGAGGAAGTTGATCTCGCCTTGCGGTCACTAAAACGAAATAAAGCGCCGGGCGCTGACGAGATTTCAGCTGAACTGCTAAAATTCGGTGGAATGGGTCTAGCTAATGCCATATATCAATTACTCCTGCGAGTATGGGAGGACGAGGTGATTCCAGACGAATGGCGCAGAATCATCATCTGTCCAATTCACAAAAAGGGAGATAAACTGCGGTGTGAGAATTACAGGGGCATCTCACTAGTTTGTACGTCCTATAAAATTTTGACGAAAATCCTGGAAAATAGAATAAAACCGTACGCAGAGCGAATCATTGGCGAATATCAAAGCGGTTTCAGGCCTGGTCACTCTACAACCGATCAGCTCTTCTCAGTCAAACAGATACTCCAGAGGTGCTGGGAATACAACGTAAACGTATACCAAATCTTTGTCGACTTCAAGCAGGCATACGACAGTATCGATCGCGGAGTACTGTACAACATCATGCTTCAATTTGGTATACCGGCCAAATTAGTGCGACTGACAAAGATGACGATGACCAACTCCGTCTCACAAGTCAGGATCCAGAATAGACTTACTGATCTATTTGAAACACGCACTGGTCTGAAACAAGGCGATGGACTGGCACCGACGCTCTTGAACCTAGCACTGGAATACGCTATTCGGGCCATGAATATGGACAACAGCAAGACGCTACTTATGAAGTCGACACAATTAGCAGCGTACGCCGACGACATCAACATCATGTCCCGAAGATTGGCCGACGCAGAAGAATTTCTGCATACGCTCGATACCGCTGCAAAAGAAGTTGGACTAAGTATTAACGAGGGTAAAACTAAAATAATCGACGACAAGGACACTTGCACAACCGAGCAGCAATGTGGGGGACCTCAACATCGAGTTCGTGAACAACTTCATTTACCATATAACCTAATATACTAACGTTCACACCTTGATACATTCACATCCCTTTCACACTCAAACAGACAATCACAATCCCAGCAAACAATTTGGCGAGCGCCTGCCATGGCAATAGTAATGGCGATAATAAATTATCGCCCTCTGCGAAGAAGTGGTAAGTTTCTAGAATCGGCTACCGCGACGTGTGTACATTGCTCGCCAAACGATCGTCTCGTGAATTGTTTTGCAATAACTCGCCACCACGATAATAATGCAATAGGAAACAACAGACCATCAGCAATAAAAAGGAAAATGAACAGTCACATGAAACGGGACGTTTATGTTTACATAGTTTGATTCCTGAAAACGAATGCATTTAGTATTTATCATTTATTTAGTCAGTGGTTGAGTGTTCCGCGTCGCTGTAAGTTTAAAGTGTACGGAGTGCGGTAGTGAGTTTTAAATTAGCCGGGTACTTTGTCTATCTTCACACAAATTGCGATCCGGCTCCGCAGGATCTCCTAACAACCCGGATACGCTGGGTCAATGTCTTATTGAATCATGGGCTATACGTCACTACCTAAACACTCCCTAGAATAAGAAGAACAAATTGTAAAATCGACCGCAACCTCTAGAATAAGAGTCACTAAAACTAAAAATTGGTTAGGACCAAGTCCAAGTATTTAGCTCAAAATATAGCTGGTATTTGGTTTAGATGTAGGTAGATAGTTTAATTTCGATTTTAAAGCCCATTTATCACGGCACGGTACACCTTCTTGAGTCGACCGCAGTCTCTTCGATTTTAAGTCCCATTCACCACGGCACGGTATACCTTTTGGAATCGACTGCAATCGAAATTCGACTGCAATTTAATTGGTTACGGCCAAATATTTAGCTCAAAATATAGCTGTATGTATTTGGTTTAGATCGTTGGTTTTAATTCGACCTTGAAGCCCATTCACCACGGCTCACAAATATTCTTGAAAAAAATTTTCTCAGATAATGATGGCAAATGAATTTTGCCCTTATGGCAGCATAAACTAAAGGCATTCCTATTGCGTGAAGTAATTTCTGCTTCAAAATGTTTTGCACCACAAAATGAGCAACGGAAATTCAGAGGACCGCAACTAAAAGGTTCGAAATCCCGTGAAACTATATTTAAGGCACATTTATATGTAAGTTAATAAATGATTACTCAATTTAGTTAAAAAAAATCATTTATTTCAGATGAATGCTGGCTTAAGACTAATTGACAATTATTAATTAAGCTATAAAGTCACCTCGGTGGCGTGGGATGATTTCCTGGAATGCTGCCTGGGCGAATTCAGAATTGCACGCCATAAGTGCAAGGTGTCGTCTGGATGCAAATGGAAGGTGTCGTGTTGCATGATGGAATGTCGCTGGGTCGTGGGGGCGACGAACTATTAGGGCTCAACCTTGAGCCGGTGGTGTTAACTCTTCCCTTCTTAAAATTCTGAATGTCCTCATTCAGCTAAAAATATGGGATATTAAAAATACTGCTATTGTCCTGTTTCCCGATGGAATGGGTTGAAACATGTCGGACAAGGACTTCTCGAGGCGGTTCAGATGTTATGGTTAAGGATGGTACTTCTGTAGATTTAGATTGTTTTGGATTCCGAAAGTTGGTTTTGATTTTTGCCAAAATTAGGATGGTAAGTATGATTGCAAGGAGTCCATACATGGTCCATGAGTTAATTTTCCATTTTGAATCGATAAGGCTTAATTGCTTTGTATTGTTCAGGTGTAATTCCTTTAACATCTCGAGGGATAGTATTTCTTCTATGTCCTGGTTGTTGTCATCTCGTTGAATGAGGGGTGGTAATATTTGAACGTTGGCTACTTCAGCGGATGTAAATTTGTCCTTGTTGATTAGGATGCTGGTGTTACGGTAGCTTATTAGGTAGGCTCCGACTAGATGTTGATTCGTTCCGTTGATGTTGATCGTACCGTTAAAATCATTCAGGAAAATTGTGCCAGGAGTTAATTCCTCTAATGATGGTAGGTGGTGACTATTCGTTCTTGTACAATTGCTAATCTTATTGCTAAATATATCCTGAATACATGGTACGTTACTTATGTCTTTAATGTTTCCTTTTTTGCAAACTGAAATTTTGTTGAATGTATTGCAACGATTTATAATGCCAAAGATTGTTTCTCTATTTTTCAGGATTTTTTGATATTGAATTTTGATGGCCGAATTTCGTTTTATGATGGGTCTGATCAGAAACGTATCAAAAGTTAAATCGGAAGTAATTGGTACATTTATTGTGTAGAATATATGAGTCTGATTTTGTGCGATGTTAACATCTGCGAATTGCATTACATCTTCAACGTTATTGTAGGGAATTTTATTTTTTGAATGATTTTCTAAAATTTCTGTTATTTCTTGTGTGGACAGCATATTTAAATTTACAATATTTGCTTTAGCTAACTGAATGGATTGGACTACGTTAGTAAGATCTTCTTTGATAATTTTGATTTTAAATTGAGTAGTAAGAGCCAAAGTGTTTTCGAAAATGTTATTTTTTTTTTATAGTATTTAAAATTTCGTTGGTAATGTTAGTAATTTTGTTTATTCTTTCGTTATGCTGTTGATTTATAATCATCTGTTTATTATTGTTTTCGACTAGCTCGTTAATATTTCCCTTCAACAGAATATAGTCATCGTGATCCGGATTCCCTGCGATCCATTTAATTGCCGAACCGATAAAATTTAAAGATCTTTTTGATTTATGTTGATCGAGGTTGCCAATTATGTTTTCGATTTGTTTTAATTCGTGATCGAGAAGGGGATAAAGAGGGTGGCTGGACGGGATATGATTTAGTAGGATAGATGAAATCTCCTTTGTGAAGTTTTTATATTGATCAAGGGGTATGATGTGAATCAGTTTCAAGTTTCCAATTTGTATTTTAGAAGTTCCGGTTTTTAAGGCCAAAAATTGTGAATTCGAATAATCGATGATTTGAACGCTAGCGGATGCGGCTGCGATGAGGAATCTGGAAAAGAAATTAATTCCTTATATCACTTTTGTGGATGACTCTTCCTGACTCAGTTATTACTAGAGAGGGTTTGTCTTCTTTGACAACTTCCTTCTTGTACCTAGGTGAAAGTTTAGTTCCGATACGTTTGTTATTTTTAACGTAGATGATTTCTCCGACTTCATAAGTTCTAGCAGGATCTCTACTTTTATTATGGAAGGAGATATCTTTTAGCTGTTTTTTCTTAAGCTGCTCAATGTTATCCCTTCGGGATTTTTCCAATATTTCAGGATCGGTGGAGACAATTCTTCCATAGAAGACTTCAATGGGTTTTTTGGAGGTGGCAGAGTGAATGCTGCAGTTGTATTCATATACTGATCTTTCTAAAAGTTCGTCAAAGGATCTGTGAGTCCCATCGGTTTTGAGACACCTCATGATCTCTGTTAGGGTCGAATGGAATTTTTCGACCTGACCATTCACCTCACTTTTGTAGGCAGGAGTTCGATAGAGTTCTATGCCTAGCTGGTCATGCATCATGAAGGTGATTGATGCCGAGTTGAGGGATTTTTCGCCATTGGTTACAACACATTTTGGGATGCCAAAAAACATAAGTAGTTCCCTAAGAGGTTGGCGAATGTCTTCTATAGCCCTAGATTTCAGTAATCTGACTTGAGCGAGTTTACTGAACTTGTCCAATGCAGTAAGTACCAGGCGGGAGTCGGTAAGGTAAATGTATGTGACCGGGATATTCGGGAATGGGCGTGTTTCCAAGGATCGGGTTATTGGGATGCCTGTCGTACTTGTTTTCTTTGCATACTGAGCACTGTTTTACAATTTTCTTAATTTTTGCGCTAATTTTTGGGAAATAGTACTTTTCTAACATTTGTCGCCTATTTTCGTCGGCATTTCGGTGAGCACGCTTGTGGATTTTCAGGATAAGTTCTTCCTGTTGGGTTTCGCCACTGATGTTTTCTACTTCTTGTAACGGACGGTTTGGTGGGCATCCGAAGATGCCCGTGGGGACGGAGCCTAAGGTAGCATAATTGACCGTGAAGGTCGGGCCGTGCCATCTGGCAAAGAAAAAGGCCCCTCAACGAGCTAAGCAGCGGCCTATGCTTGCTGTAGCTCAGTTCGGGAGATGTGGGCGGGGTTTTCGCCGCTCGTTGCCCCTGTCCTTTACGTATTAACAAAAATTCATAGGCCTGGGGAAGACAACACAAACAGGGGAGGTAAAAATGGGGAATTAAAAAAAAAATAGTCGATACGAATGGAATGGTTGACGGACGGATCAGACGCCACACGGTCGCACCTGGGTCCGGGTGTAATGGGACCCTCGGCCGATGGTTTCGTACCACCAACAGATCACTACTCATCAGGTGCTGCCTCGATCTGCTGGTGGGAGCAGCACTACCAGACCATAATATGGTTCATTACAGGTGGTTCATTACATTCTCTTTGGGTAAACCTAATTTTGTAATTTCTAAAATAAAGCCCAAATAATTCTTGAATTTTTCCCATTGTTTCTTCTGTGGTCTTGATACCGTTGATGCCGTTTGGATTCAAGTACCTTTTCAGAATGCCGATAAGATTTTCTCGGGTGTATTCTGGTTCGAAAAATACATGCTTCCAATAGTTTGGAAAGGGTTTTTCGCATGAGTAACTACTGGATTCCCCATGTTGAAGAACAATTTGTGTTCGGAACGCATTAATAGGTGTTTCGACAGAGGGGATAAGATCTTGGGGCGAGCTATCATCGCTGTGCGATGCAGTTGTCAACGAATTGATGTTAGCGCCTTCAGGTGGCCTTGATAGCGCATCAGCTACAACATTCGCCTTTCCAGGCTTGTACTTCAACTCGTATTGATATTCTTCGAGTATTGCCTTCCATCTCTTCATTTTTGTATTGGTGTTCTTATTAGATAATGCGTAAGTTAAGGGTTGGTGATCAGTAAATATGCGGACTTTTCGAGAACCATATAGATAATTTCGTAGAGATTTCAATGCCCAAATAATTGCGAGCATTTCTTTCTCATTTACGACGTAGTTTTCCTCTGTTTGATTTAAGGTACGTGATAGGAACACGACTGGTCGATCCTCTTGCGACAGGACTGCACCGATAGCATGTTCGGAGGCGTCTGTCGTTAGATCGAACGGTTTTTCGAAGTCTGGAAAACAGAGGGTCACGTCCCGAGAAATTAGAGAATTTTTAATTTTTTGAAAGGCTTCCAGTGCATCCTGAGTTAGGTTGATACTGATTTTACTCGACATTTGTTTCGATATACGTCCTTCTTCCCCTCTTAGGAGCATGGTCAAAGGATTGGCTATCTTGGCAAAGTTTCGGATGAAGCGGCGGTAATAACCGGCCATTCCCAGGAAAGATCTTAATTCTTTCAGGGTCTTAGGTGGGGACAGATTCGCAATAGCTTTAACCTTTTCAGGATTGGTGTTAATGCCTTCTTCCGAGATAATGAAACCAAGAAATTCCACAGACTTTTTTAAGAATTCACATTTGTCAAGCTGTACTTTGATGTTGGCTTTTTCTAACGTTTGGAACACTTGAGAGATGTTGTCCATATGCTCATCCTCATTGGCACCAAAGATGATAATATCATCTATATAGACGTAGCATCTGGTACCTATGTGTTCGCGTAGGATGTCGTCAAGCGCTCTCTGGAATATTGATGGAGCGTTTTTTAAACCAAACGGGAGCCTTGTGAACTCATATTTGCCGTTATTCACTGAGAATGCAGTCTTCTCTATATCAGACTCCTTCAGAGGAATCTGATGGAAGCCGCTTCTAAGATCGACTACAGTGAACCACTTGCTATTGCCAAGGTTTGCGAGAACCTCGTTTATCTCAGGTATTGGGTATCTATCAGGAATTGTCACAGAGTTCAATTTCCTATAATCTATAACAATCCTGTATTTTTGTTTCCCGGAAGCATCTTTCTTCTTGGGAACAACCCACATAGGCGCATTGTATGGCGATTTGGATGGGCGAATGATGCCATCATCCAGAAGGTTTTTTATTTCCTGCTCGACTACAGGTTTAAGAGAATGAGGGTAAGCGTACGATTTTGTATAAACTGGGTTATTGTCGGAGGTTCGAATTTGAGCTTTTACTGTTGTAGCGTATGTTAACTTTGAATTAGGTTCCGAAAATAAATTTGGATGTTGGTTTATTATAGAGAGTAATCGATCAGTCTGTTGTTGAGATAAATGAGTTGTACGAACATTGATGCCATTCACAGATTCTGTGATATGTTGTTTAATGGGTATCCGAATATTGTTTTTTATTGTAATAAAATTTTCGGCGGTGTGTATTACTGTTTCTAATTCTTTTAAACTATCGTTGCCAAGAATTCCATGGAATGATTTTAAGGTAGGTAGTATAAAAAACTTTAAATTTGGTGTTGATGGGCCGAAAAGATTAATAATAGAATGGTGAGTAACTTCAATGTTTCCACCGACTGATTTAGCAACAAAAGGCTTCTCGTTACGATATACGTGACGAACACAGGATGGTTGGATGTAATTTTTATTTGATCCTGTGTCAATCAGGAATTTGTAGACGTTATTGCTCTTCGTTACGAACTCAAAATAGGGTAGCGAAGAGCTCGTCATTCTAAAAAATGGATGTCTTGGAACCTAGAATTCTCCTCAAATTTGTCATTGCCGTTCCTACCAGTTGGTTCCGGGTGTTTGTCCAGTGGTTCCTGGTTAGTTTCTATAATCTCTATTCCCGTCTCGTCTTGATAGTAGTCGTTCCAGTCATCGTCATTTGGGTCTTCGTAAGAGTCGATGGTTTCTGGGTCAGCCTCGTATCCTTCAGTAAAGTAAGTCCGTTGTTGTTTTCGAGGAAACTGAGGTTGGGCAGATGGGGGTCTTTTTAATGGCTGTACTTGTTGGGGTCGATTTTGGTAGTTAACCATACGAGTATGAATTGTTCGATCAATGTCCATCGGTTCAGGTCGGGGCTGAGGTTTCGGAGGGAGTTGATGATGTTGTGGTCTGAGAGGATAATTTAGTTGCTGTGGGTTTGCCATGAAAGGATTGGAAAGGAAATTATTGGGGGTAAAATTTTGCAGGCGGTGGAATTGCGCATGTTGTTGCTGCCGAACAAGATCAGGGAAAAAGGTATACCTTGGTGCGGGTATCGGTTTTTGTCTGGGTGGCACAATCGGTGGTCCATGTAAGCGTCTCATATTGTTGTTACTAGACTGCGCATATTGAGACCGAAAATTAATATTTTCTAATTTCAGGCAAAGGTGGAGAGCTTGCGGTAAGTCTGCTGGCTCTCTCATGCTTAACAGCCGTGGAAGATCACCGTTCAAGCCTCGAATAAATGTATCGAGAGCTTTTTCCCTGTAAGTACGCACTAATAAGTCCATGGCTGTAGTGCTCAGATCCATACTCGATATTTTATTCAAAATTATCGATAGATGGTGATATATGGTCTGATAAAAACCTTGAATTGTATCCCTTCCTTGAATCAAACACGTTAGTTGGTACTCCAAAGTGCTGATGTCGCGCTTGTCAGCGTAATGCATCGTTAAGCACTTCGAAATACGGTCCCAGTTAAGGGGTGTATTATAGGACTCGAGGGCAGTGTCTGCTTGCCCTGTGATTTTGTTTCGGATCACGTTTAATATACCAAAATAAAGTGGAGTACCCTTGCGAGTCTCATAGATGTTGAGAATCCTTTCGACGCTCTTTTTCCATGATCCGAATTCTCCCGGATTACCGGAGAATTCCCTGAGACTTTTTACCACGTCCGGTATGCGATCCATGTCGCTAATATTACCCATATAATCAGGACTAATTCCTTGATCTACATCTTGATTCCTATCACTACGCGGGTGTAGGACTGAATCAACGATTATGGGACATTCCCTCACGAGCAGATTTCTCACTAGCGATTCAATTTGTGCAATAGTTACGGTGTTCGCATCTCTCGAGGGAGCACCAGATCCTGAAGGATCCATAACACGGGGTTGCTGAGGGGTCGGAGGATTCGAGGGATTGTCCAATACGAGTATAGGGGGGCGAATAAGATTATTTTCGTCCCGTGGCATTTTTAATTACGCGTCAGTTGAAAACTTGATTTTGACTAATATGACCGAACTTATAATTTTTACCGATATTACACTCGAAATTTAAATTTAAACTGATTTGCAAATTTACAAGATAATTTTGATACGATACGCGAAGGAATATGAGTTTCACGTTCACGATAACTATATTATTATTAAAAGGAAATACTTACATTAGCAGGAATTTCATTATTTGAGGTTGAAGTTTTAGAATGCGCAAAATTACTCTTTTCTTCCACACAGAACTATCACTTGCAACTAAGATTTTAAGTTTCGTATTACAAATTTTTCTTATCACTATTTTAATCACTAAGACCAAGGCGGCTGTCGGTACTACGCCGACTCCTTTTTGCTGCGGCTACTCGGGGGCCTCTTTTCCTTGGAATGAGCTAAAGCCAACGGGTTCGTGGACCAAACAGTACGTTTAAGGAAACTTCAGTGTTTTCGCGATTCGTACCGAATTCGTTTTATCCGTTTTCTCGGATTTATACTTTTCGAGGATGTCGCGACTTTCTTTCTCGTATCCCGATTAAAACGATGTCTGGTCCCTGCTCGGGCGCCAGTTAATAAATGATTACTCAATTTAGTTAAAAAAAATCATTTATTTCAGATGAATGCTGGCTTAAGACTAATTGACAATTATTAATTAAGCTATAAAGTCACCTCGGTGGCGTGGGATGATTTCCTGGAATGCTGCCTGGGCGAATTCAGAATTGCACGCCATAAGTGCAAGGTGTCGTCTGGATGCAAATGGAAGGTGTCGTGTTGCATGATGGAATGTCGCTGGGTCGTGGGGGCGACGAACTATTAGGGCTCAACCTTGAGCCGGTGGTGTTAACTTGTATCATCTAAATGATTGATTGCGTCGTGGTTTCTAATTACCCTCATGTAATTTCGTCTACCACGCCGCTCAATCCTACCAGTAACTACAGAATGCCGTTGGGAGGGCATTTTGCAAACTACTACTACTTCCTTGCTATTTACCTATTATACTTAAAAACACTTATTCGCCCGAAAGCACTGCACAAAAAAATAATTATTTACCACGAAAGTAACTAAAGTATATTATGTATTGACCTCCACGTATCTTGGTCACCACGATACTTATATATGTATTACTTGAGAACACCCACAATAGATCTGCGTATCACACTTATTGGCCCGATTGAACACCCACAATAGATCTCTCCTCATAACATTTCTTTTCCACTTGTTAAGTGGACTATACTTTCATTTTTTCAACTCGACGCTTATCATTTTTTCAATTCGACGCTCATAAGTATGCAGCATAAAAATTAAGTACACTTGGATACTTGATTCATATTTTCAATTCGACGGTTTATTTATTTCGTGAGCATCTTTTCTAGACAGCTCCACTCACAATCCAATCCCGGTCACTATTTTTATGCTCCCCCAATGCGAGCGGGCCTCGGAGCATCGATCCCATCACAATTTTTATGCTCCTCAGTCTAAACTACTGTTTTTTGGCCATAACTTCTAAAATATAAGGAATTTCGCATTTTTGACCAAATTTTTACCCCCCTTTCAACAACCCCCATGCGAGAGGGCCTCGGAGCATCGATCTCGATCACTATTTTTACGCTCCTCCCATGCGAGCGGGCCTCGGAGCATCGGTCCGATCACTATTTTCATGCTCCTCAGTCTAAACTACTGTTTTTTGGCCATAAATTCTAAAATATAAGGAATTTCGCATTTTTGACCAAATTTTTACCACCCTTTCAACAACCCCCATGCGAGAGGGCCTCGGAGCATCGATCCCGATCACTATTTTTATGCTCCCCCCATGCGAGCGGGCCTCGGAGCATCGATCCCATCACTATTTTTATGCTCCTCAGTCTAAACTATTGTTTTTTGGCCATAACTTCTAAAATATAAGGAATTTCACATTTTTTCCTTGGCCCAAACCCTTCATGGCAGCGGATTGTTGAAAGAAAGGAGCTGAAAGTTCGTTTGGCTGCAGCATCAGACGACAATCGAAGCAGCATCGAACTTCTTTACCGTCAGAAAGCTCGAGAAGTTCAGCGTAGTGTGCGACGCGATAAAAGAGTTTATGCCAATTCTCTTTTAGCGTCAGCAGAAGAAGCCGCTAGAAGTAACAACTTAAACGCCGTATACGGTGTCATCAAGGAGTTTACAGGTGGTCGTAACTCCTGCCAACATCCGGTGAAAGATAGTAATGGAAAGCTACTTATCTTGGAAGAAGATCAAATGAGGCGGTGGAAAGAACACTTCGCCGCGGTCTTGAACCGTGTAACCTCTGGTGAAGTTCCCCCTCATATAGATAATTTAGCTAACCATCAAAATGTGCGTATACGGTCCACTGCCCCGACTGAAGAGGAAATAGTCACTGCAATTATTGCACTAAAACGAGGAAAGACCGCCGGACTTGACGGTATCCCTGCCGAAATTTATCAAGCAGCGCCAAGCGTAACTGCCGATTTGCTGCACCCACTTGTTGATAAAGCGTGGAATACAGAGACCTTTCCCACTGAGTGGAAGGAAGGTTTGATCATCAAACTTCCAAAGAAGGGTAGCCTCACAGACTGTAATAATTGGAGAGGCATTTGTGTGCTTCCTGCCGTTGCCAAGATAATAGCTAAGATCGTCCTGGAAAGACTAAAGGCCCACTTAGAAAGCACAATTGATGAAGAGCAGGCTGGCTTTCAATCCGGATTCTCCTGTGCCGATCACATTAACACCTTGCGAATCATCATCGAGCAATGCGCTGAATACGATTCTCCGCTTCACTTGCTTTTCATCGATTTCGAAAAGGCTTTCGATAGTGTGAACCGGACTTTGAGATTCGCAGTGGAGTTCGGCAGGGGTGCATCCTCTCACCGATCCTATTCCTCATTGTGATCGGCGATGTGTTGCATGCAGCCCTATCCGGACTCGACAGAGGAATTCAATGGAGTTTGACATCTTATCTACAACATCTTGACTACGCTGACGACATATGCCTACTCTCCCACAAAATCATGGATCTGTCCGCAATGGCGTTAGATCTCGAGAGGGAGGCAAGCAAGGTTGGGCTAAAGATTAATACCAACAAGACCAAGGTTCTTAGCCCGCCGTTGCGAAAAAGAAATCCGACACCTATTGCCATCAATATTAATGGGCAGCCTGTGGAGAAGGTGGACAACTTCGTCTACCTGGGTAGCATTGTTGCCGAAAATGGTGGTACGGAGCAGGACATCGCTCGTCGTATCAACCAGGCTAAACGCGCATACAGCATGCTGTCCAAAATCTGGCAGGGCAGTTATCTCAGCATCAAGACCAAGCTGGGCCTGTTTCGCTCCCTGGTACTATCAGTGCTTTTGTATGGGAGCAGTACATAGAAAGTTTCCGTAGGAGTTACCAGAAAGCTGCAAGTTTTCGTCAACTCATGTCTTCGTCGAATTTTAAGAATTTTCTGGCCCGAAACAATATCAAATGAAGAGCTAAGTCGGCGTACGGGTCAGATGCCAATCGACGAATTGATACGCAGGCGAAAATGGCAGTGGATAGGTCACACATTACGGAAGAGTGATAACTGCATTGCTTTGCATGCCATGAAATGGAACCCCATTTCCAACCAACGCCGACCAAGAGGGGGTCCTCGAATCACATGGCGTCGATCTGTGGCAAAGGAGTGTCAGGTACTGGGTAAGTCTTTTGGGGAGTTGCGCCCCATTGCCCAGAACAGAGTACGATGGCGATGGCGCAGTTGAGTAGTTGACGCGCTATGCCCCGCTAGGGGTTAAGGCAAAGTAGTAGTATGCGAGAGGGCCTCGGAGCATCGATCCCGATCACTATTTTTATGCTCCTCCAATGCGAGCGGGCCTCGGAGCATCGATCCCATCACTATTTTTGTGCTCCTCAGTCTAAACTACTGTTTTTTGGCCATAACTTTGTTGCGACTCGACGCTTCTCATTTTTTCAATTCGACGCTCATAAGTATGCAGCGTAAAAATTAAATACACTTGGATACTTGATTCATATTTTCAATTCGACGGTTTATTTATTTCGTGAGTATCTTTTCTAGACGGCTCCACTCACAATCCAATGAACGCTGTTCCACCCACAATCTTATGAAAGATCCTTAGCGGATACATCTACCCAAGCTTGGTCATTATATACATGAATCGAATCCCCGCAATGCCATGACATTATATACATGAACCGAATCCCCGCAATTGGTACAGCTTGGATTCTAAGCTCGCAATGTTTTACCGAATCCCCGCAAAGCCACGAACCGCTTCTGGCCAAGCTTGGATTCTAAGCTCGCAATGTTTTTCGCGGATTATAGCTAAAGTATTTCGCCAATTTTAATAAAATATAAAATTTGCACACCTTCAAAAGAATACCTTTCTAATGGTATATAAATCATTAAAATCGGTTCAGTAGTTTGTGAGGAGTTCCCGTCAAAAAATTCCCATACAAAAATTGTTAGCCTATTAATACTTAGATTTGAACTCTGCTAAAAAGAAAAGGTAAATTTCTATTTTTATACCCGCGATGAATTAATCGTAAGGGTATTATAGTTTGTAACATCTAAAGAGAGTTCACGTAGGAGAAAACGGATTTTACCATTATGTTTAAAATCACTAAAATAGTTGACTGGACGATGTCTGTCCATCCGTCTATCCGTCCGTGAACATGATAACTCTCGAACGCGTTATCGTAAGAAGTTGATTTTTGGGCTACGTAAGAGACAGATCGAGTTTGTAAATGAGCGAAATACCCCAACCCGTTCGGGTACCTCCCATACAAAAGTTGGGATCACCAAAGGGTTATTTGAAGTTAACTTTCGAACATACGTTAACCTAAATCATTCAAACTTAACCAAATGGATAAGAAACTGCACGATAATGCTGAGATGAGAAGTGAACTGGTAAACGTTTATCGTATTTTTTTGCGAGTTAAAGTCAATGTAAGTAATTTCAGAGGAGTTATTTCTACCGTACGGGAGGCGATGACGTCCCATCCTTTGTCCGAACCAATTTCAAAAATATTTTGCCAGACAGGTAGCGGAGCACTTTTCCTGGAATGGTACGACAAACAAAAAGAGTGTGAAAGTTCTTCCAACCACATCTATATTAAAAAATAATTTTAATATATACCATTTCTGCATAATACATATAATAATGCTTTAATTTTACTTTTTATATAGGTGCATGTTACGATCGATTTCCAACAACAAGCGAAAAATGTATAGAAAGAACAATAAAAAGCCATTTCACATATGCACACGATAGGTTGCAAAAGAGGAACCGATCTCTAAAAGAAGACATTAATGCCACTGTTAATATTTAAAATATATCACTATCACTAAATACATCACTATCACTAAATATATCACTATCATATATAATATCATAATATCACTATTAATTTCAAAAATGCAACGAATGCCTTCAAGAGACTGACATGAAAAACGAATATGATTAATTTTTATATAAATAAGGGACTACCGTATTTGAAATCATGAAAATATTAAAGCAGCAGCCACACAGAACGCGTTATAACGCGACGTTTGGCGTTACTGTAACGTCGCGTTACGGCGGTATGGTTGTATTGCACTGCATTGCACCATCCCTGCCACACACGTGGCGTTATCACTCAGCGTTACCTTACGGAACGCGACGTTAACGTGACGTTAACTTTTCGGGTTGTACAAAATTACAAAAGTAACGCGCGTTACCGGCGTTCTCGGTGAATCTTTTTCAAACCATGGGTGAAGAAAGTGAAAAACTAATCGAACAAATGAGGAAGTATGATTTTTTATTTGATACCTCTCACCAGTGGTACAAAAATGTATTGAAGAAGGCGGACGCTTGGAGTGAGATTGCCAAAGAGCTGGGAATCACAAGTAAGTATTAACATAGTTTATTATACTTATGTGTTATTAACATCTACAACAAACAAAGTTTCAAAAAAAAAACATCCGCTCTTATTTTTATTTTATTGACTTAAAATTATAGTCCACAGTACTGGATCGCCCGCACAGATAACGCTGCGTGTGTGGCATAGCCAATATCGCCGAACGCCGCGTTGAGGGGCGTTACAGTAACGTCGCGTTATAACGCGTTCTGTGTGGCTGAACCTTTGGAGTTGAGAATTATCAAAGCATTATCATAATACTAATAAATCATACATTTGCAAATTACTAAACTCCTAGCTTGTTTGACAAATTTATATGACGACATTTTGTTTTTAGTTGGAATATCAGCAATATTTTTAGTTGTCGGTATATATGAAAATGTTACTGCTCCATTTTTGTAGGCGTACTTTATGAAGTGGTTTCGAACATCGACGTGCTTGCTTCGATTACGATATACTGGATTCCTAACAAACTTCTCTGCATTTACATTAGCCGTTAGATTTCATCCAATGTGTAAAACCCGCTTAAGTCGAAGCAATAGTTGTACAGTTAACAACAACCACAGGTAGATCTGTCATCGCCGCTGTGTCACCGCGACAGATCTACATGTTGTTGTTGTTGCTTCTGCCGCTGCTGCTGCATTCTGCGTTCAATCTGGTTAGGGCCTTAGAAATAAAAAAGTTTTTCTCACAAAGACTAATTTTTGGACCGGTCGTTCCTATGGCAGTTATTTAACGTAGTGGTCCGATTCCGTTGGTTTACAGCGTGCAATAGAAAGAAGACTTTGTACAAAATCATCATACTGACCAAGAATATATATACGAGGGCGGTTCAAATATAATCGAGACAAACGCTCTGACACATTTATTTATTATCGAAAATATTTACAAAAATTTACTGTTTCCCGTCACTAGTTACACATTTTTGCCACCTCTCCGTATTTCGTATGAAGTTTTTTGATGCCGGTATCGAAGAATTCCTTGGGCAACTTGGACAGCCATGTGCGCACGAACTCCTCTACGTCGTCGTCCGTGTTGAATCTTTGACCTCCGAGGGTTTCTTTCAGTGGTCCAAACATGTGGTAGTCGCAGGGTGATAAATCCGGACTGTAGGGGGGGGGCATGTTCTAGTACCTCCCCCCCCCCCACCCAATTCAGATATTGTATCGAGCGCGAGACGCGCGGTATGAGGGCGCGCGAAGTTCAACAGTTTGGGAACCCATCGCGCCGTTATTTTGCGATATTGAAGGTGTTCGTGGATGAAAGACTCTACACTACCAATACTAATGCCGACTTCAGCCGAAATGTTTCGAACATTCATCCAACGGTCCTCCAAAATGAGTTGTTCTACGCGGCGAATGTTATCTGGTGTGATGCTGGTTCGCGGTCGACGATTATGCGGCTCATTCTCGACGGTTTCGCGGCCATCTATGAATGCTTTGGCCCATTTAAACACAGCAGACCTACTCAGGCACTCATTACCGAAATGATTTCGCAAACGCCGAAGAATTTCCGTGTTTTTAACGCCTTCCTACACCAAAAAACGAATGACAATACGTTGCGCAACGGCGGTCGGCACTTGATATTCACTCATGGTCGTAAACGTGCGTTTGCGACGAAAACTATGCCACACTATTCGTAAGGGACCCAGCTATCACATACTCAAGCCGCGACCTTCAAAACATACAGGCGCGCCATCTACAGCGTTTGTCTCGATCATATTTGAACCGTCCTCGTACAATAGTTTATATGACCGAAGATGCTTCCTTCTGTGCGTTGCAAACTTCATGACAAAGTTAATATACCCTATCTAATCCGTGGAGGGTATAAGCCCACAGCATATCCCCTCCCCGATGGAAGCTATCTACGCCACTGGTCGGCACAATCGGTCGTGTTCATTGTGTCGTGCTTGTAACCATATTCTGGTCTAGTTGTACTGCTTCCACCGGCAGATCTATAGCAGCACCTGATGAGTAAGGATCTGTCGGTGGTACGAAACCAGAGGCCGATGGTCCCATTATACTTGGACCCCGATCCGAGCGCGAGGGCAAGCGACCTATCTGCCAACCATTCCATCCTTATCGCCTTATTTTTTATAATTCCCCATTTTTACGTCCCTTGTTTGTGTTGTCTTCCCCAGGCCTATGAATTTTTCTTAATACGTAAGGGACAGGGGCAACGAGCAGCGAAAACCGCGCCCACATCTCCCGAACTGAGCTACAGCAAGCATAGGCTGCTGCTTAGCTCGTTGAGGGACCTTTTTCTTCGCCAGATGGCACGGCCCGATCTTCACGGCCATTACGCTACCTAAGGCTCCGCCCCCACGGGCATCTTTGGATGCCCACCAAACCGTCCGTTACATGCTCGTTGGCGTTTTGTTTGATGTGCACGCTCCTAGAGCGTTGCGAAACCCCGCATGTAGCCCTAGGTCGTCCGTTTGACTCTTCGTACGTGTACCTGCATCCGTTTCATCCTAGCATATCTGCATCCAGTATTAGTTTTTTTTGGCTATGCACAATTTCAAACCGAAATAAGGTATGCGAAGGAAACTATCGAAACTAAAGTTTAGTATAGGGTGTTTCTGGATGGAAATTTAGTTCAAACTATTTTCTTGAAAGCAGATTTATTGGGGCTTGGAAATTACAAATAAATCGGGGGAGCCACGACATTAAAACCTGATTGTTAAAAATATAAAAATTAGGAAAAATGTTTTCGATTAAAAATTGTGTTTTTATGTTTGGCAAAAGGGTCAGACCGTAAGAATGACCGTTTTTCGATGATTATCTGTGGAGCTCTGGGAACTATCCCCAATGAATTTTACTTACTTACTATGGCAGTTATTTAACGTAGTGGTCCGATTCCGTTGGTTTACAGCGTGCAATAGAAAGAAGACTTTGTACAAAATCATCATACTGACCAAGAATATATATACGAGGGCGGTTCAAATATAATCGAGACAAACGCTCTGACACATTTATTTATTAGCACAATTTCAAACCGAAATAAGGTATGCGAAGGAAACTATCGAAACTAATCTTTAGTATAGGGTGTTTCTGGATGGAAATTTAGTTCAAACTATTTTCTTGCTCTGGGAACTATCCCCAATGAATTTTACTTCTACGCCCACTCCTCACGAAAATTCCCCAATTGGGATTATATGGGACTGATGTTATTTGCCAATATAACATCCTCCCCAATTCGGGGTATTAATTCACAAAAATGCCTGGTAAATCTAATTTTGGTTGAGAGAGGAGTGGAGGTGCTCCATAACATTCGCCTCATCACTCCGATTCATACGACACCCATATTGCCTATATCCCAGTTCATCGCGAACAATGTCCTTTTCTCCTGACCAGAGGACTCGAGACGCTCTCATTAGTACTCCATAACATCCGCCTCATCACCCAGATTCATATGACACCCATATCGCCTAATATCCCCGTTCATCGCGAATAATATCCTTTTCTCCTGGCCAGAGGACTCGAAACGCCCTCATTAGTGCTCCAGAGCATTCACCTCATCACCCCGATCCTTATGACACCCATATCGCCTATATCCCAGTTCATCGGGAAGAATGTCCTTTTCTCCTGACCAAAGGACTCGAACCGCCCTCATTAGTGCTCCATAGCATTCGCCTCATCCCCCGATTCATATGACACCCATATCGCCTATATCCCAGTTCATCGCGAATAATGTCCTTTTCTTCTGACCAGAGGACTCGAGACGCCCTCATTAGTACTCCATAGAATCCGCTTCATCATCCAGATTCGTATGACACCCATATCGCCTATTTCCCAGTTCATCGCGAAGAATATCGTTTTCTCCTGACCAGAGGACTCGAAACACCCTCATTAGTGCTCCAGGGCATTCGCCTCATCACCCCGATTCATATGACACCCATATTGCCTATATCCTAGTTCATCATGAATAATGTCCTTTTCTCCTGACCAGAGGACTCGAGACGCCCTCATTAGTACTCCATAGCATCCGCCTCATCACCCAGATTCATATGACACTCATATCGGCTATATCCCAGTTCATCGCGAAGAATGTCCTTATCTCGTGATCAAAGGACTCGAGACGTCCTCAAAAGTACTCCATAGCATCCGCCTCATTACTCCGATTCATATGACATCCATATTGCCTATATCCCAGTTCACTGAGAAGAATGTCCTTTTCATGATTCATTGATGAACAGCAACAGGAAGCCATTATGCCACAGAGCAGAAATATACCAGAGTTGGAACTCAGTATAAATTAAGCAAAGGTTGCCCATAGTATCTCACTTGCGTATGTGTTGTGTCAACGCCATCTAGATAGACAGTCGCAGAGCATCGTGGAACAGTTCACACTTGACAAAATACATCTTTTGACCGCACGACACACTTTCATCGCGCACGTGTTTGTTTTCCCGGATCACTAGATGAAATTTTACTTACAAATAAACACTGAACGCGGAAAACGAAAACTAATCACGGAACGCACAAATACCGGGAACTCGCCGCCATCAGTCGCCGACCACTGGATTGTGGATACTGATGACGTCATCAATGGAAATGATTGCGTCAAAACCATCTGAGCACAGGCCTGTCTATATAGATGGCGTTGGTTGTGTTCACTAATCCATACACAATGGATGTGCAAAAACTTAAAACTAAAGCCCCGCATATACAATACCTTGCGATCAGTCGACATCGATCTGATGATATTGTGATCGTCAAATCGATCACAGAGTGTATGCGCCAATCGTTGTGGTTGTTTTCCTACAATTCCATATATTTTTAGCCGCGAAATATTTTGTGGCGATCCACCGTGAGTGTGAGATCGATCTGACAGTTATTCGCATAGTATATGTGGGGCCGTATAGTCACTTCCAATTGCAGAAAGAGAGCTCAATAGATAAATTTTCGTTGAGTAGCTTATCGAATCCGTCTCATTTTTCGTCAAGTATATCTGCTCTGTGATTATGCTCCACAACCATCCTTATCACATTGATCACCCCCATAAAAAAATTGCATTCGCACCGTCGCGTCACGCCGTCCCTACTTATGTAAAAGATGCATATATTATTTCGCTTTTTGCCGTATATTTTGTATCGGCTCGGAACCGAAAATGTCTATGATTGGATTCTTTCGGTTCCACACTCAATGCTTAATTTCGTTTAAAAACGAAGGTGAGTATATGGCTATTTTCGCTTTCGTTCGTATACTTTACTTCGATTTGAAATCGAAATTATCCATGCAGGGATTATTTCGTTAATTTTCCGATGAATACTTTCGGTTCCAAACGAAAGTATCCATATGGATTATTTCGTATGCCTTATTTCGATATGGCTTATTCACTGCCATCTTTACTCTCAGGCCGGAGTGTCAGCTGATTTTCAAAGCACTAACGACATGATAAGCAGTCAACGAAGTGTGAACGCGTGCGGTCGCCCGGTGAAATATCGCGATAATTTTGTGTAAAAGTGAGTTTAATGCCGGAATTTTAAGTGTAACTAAAAGAAGTGGCTGTCAGTGCCGTGTGAAAGTGAAAAAAAAAAAGTGAAGTGCCGGGAAATATCGGGTAAAATGGTGTATTGAAAAGTGCGAGGTTAGCAAAGTGCGACACGGGAAATTTCGCATTTTTCGTTTATTTTCCGGCAATTCGGGAAGTGTGAATGGTACAGCACTACTCTGGGACGAATCCTCGGGCCGGTGAGTTTAGCGGACACTCCCGGAAGTGCCCCAAAAAGTGAATTTAAAGTGGTTGTCAAATGACAACTTTACAGGTGATTTCCGGCCTTTTCATCGGAATTCATAGGGTAAGTATGCGTTTTTTGTTGTGGTAGAATTTAAGTGGATTGATTCGCCCCAAAGTGTGGATTTTGACCACGATGTTGACGAACCGGACGAAAGTTTCACTGCTAGGCATCTAGTCCTGTCAGCTGCAGTGAAACTTTCGTCTGGCTCGTCAACAACGCGTTTAAAACCCGTATTTTGGGGCGCATCAATTCACTAAAATTTTAGCACAACAAAAAACGTATAATTACCCTATGAATTCCGATGAAAAGGCCGGAAATCACCTGTAATGTTGTCATTTGACAACCACTTTGAATTCACTTTTTGGGGCACTTCCGGAAGTTTCCGCTGAACTCACCGGCCCAGGGATTCGTCCCAGAGTAGTGCTGTACCATTCACACTAGCAAAATTACCGGGAAATTAACGAAAAATGCGAAATTTTTCGTGTCGCACTTTCATAACCACACTCATGTCTCGCGCACTTTCGAGCAGTTCATTTTGTTCGGAAGTTCGCGGCACCTTGCGTTTTTTTCACTTCCAAATATCAGTGACAAGCACTACTTTCAATTGCACTTCAAATCGCGACACTAAAATCACTTTTACGCACGAAAATCATCAGATTTCAAGAAGTCGACTGCACGCGTTTTTCACTTTGTTTACATATGGTTCACTGCTTGTCATGACGTCATTACTTTGACACTCCGGCCTGAGGATAAAGATGGCGGTGTCTATCACTGCCATCTTTACTCTCAGGCCGGAGTGTCAGCTGATTGTCAAAGCACTAACGACATGACAAGCAGTCAACGAAGTGTGAACGCGTGCGGTCGCCCGGTGAAATATCGGGATAATTGTGTGTAAAAGTGAGTTTAGTGCCAGAATTTTAAGTGTAACTAAAAGAAGTGGCTATCAGTGCCGTGTGAAAGTGAAAAAAAACGTGAAGTGCCGGGAAATATCGAGTAAAATGGTGTATTGAAAAGTGCGAGGTTAGGAAAGTGCGACACGGGAAATTTCGCATTTTTCGTTTATTTTCCGGCAATTCGGGAAGTGTGAATGGTACAGCACTACTCTGGGACGAATCCTCGGGCCGGTGAGTTTAGCGGAAACTCCCGGAAGTGCCCCAAAAAGTGAATTTAAAGTGGTTGTCAAATGACAACATTACAGGTGATTTCCGGCCTTTTCATCGGAATTCATAGGGTAAGTATGCGTTTTTTGTTGTGGTAGAATTTAAGTGGATTGATGCGCCCCAAAGTATGGATTTTGACCACGATGTTGACGAACCGGACGAAAGTTTCACTGCTGGGCATCTAGTCCTGTCAGCTGCAGTGAAACTTTCGTCTGGCTCGTCAACAACGCGTTTAAAACCCGTATTTTGGGGCGCATCAATTCACTAAAATTTTTGCACAACAAAAAACGTATAATTACCCTATGAATTCCGATGAAAAGGCCGGAAATCAACTGTAATGTTGTCATTTGACAACCACTTTGAATTCACTTTTTGGGGCACTTCCGGGAGTTTCCGCTGAACTCACCGGCCCAAGGATTCGTCCCAGAGTAGTGCTGTACCATTCACACTAGCCAAATTACCGGGAAATTAACGAAAAATGCGAAATTTTTCGTGTCGCACTTTCATAACCACACTCATGTCTCGCGCACTTTCGAGCAGTTCATTTTGTTCGGAAGTTCGCGGCACCTTGCGTTTTTTTCACTTCCAAATATCAGTGATAAGCACTACTTTCAATTGCACTTAAAATCGCGACACTAAAATCACTTTTACGCACGAAAATCACCAGATTTCAAGAGGTCGACTGCACGAGTTTTTCACTTTGTTTACATATGGTTCACTGCTTGTCATGACGTCATTACTTTGACACTCCGGCCTGAGGATAAAGATGGCGGTGTGTCTATCCCCACCGCCATCTTTATTCTCAGGCCGGAGTGTCAGTGAAAAACGCGTGCAGTCGACCTCTTGAAATCTGGCGATTTTCGTACGTAAAAGTGGTTTATGTGTCGCGATTTTAAGTGCAATTGAAAGTAGTGCTCATCACTGATATTTAAAAGTGAAAAAACGCAAGGTGCCGCGAACTTCCGTCCAAAATGAACCGCTCGAAAGTGCGCGAGACATGAGTGTGGTTATGAAAGTGCGACACGGGAAATTTCGGATTTTTCGCTAATTTTCCGGCAGTTTGGCTAGTGTGAATGGTGCAGCACCACCTTGGGTCGAATCCTCGGGCCGGTGAGTTCAGCGGAAACTCCCGGAAGTGCCCCAAAAAGTGAATTCAAAGTGGTTGTCAAATGACAACAATACAGGTGTTTTCCGGCCTTTTCATCGGAATTCATAGGGTAAGTATACATTTTTTGTTGTGCTAAAATTTTAGTGGATTGATGCGTCCCAAAATGCGGATTTTGACGACGATGTTGACGAACCGGAAGAAAGTTTCACCGCCAGGCATCTAGTCCTGTCAGATGCAGTGAAACTTTCGTCTGGCTCGTTAACAACGCGTGCAAGACCCGTATTTTGGGGTGCATCAATTCACTAAAATTTTAGCGCAACAAAAAACGTGTATTTACCCTATGAATACCGATGAAAAGGCCGGAAATCACCTGCAATGTTGTCATTTGACAATCACTTTGAATTCACTTTTTGGAGCACTTCCGGGAGTTTCCGCTGAACTCACCGGCCCGAGGATTCGACCCAAGGTAGTGCTGCATCATTCACACTAGTCGAATTGCCGGAAAATTAACGAAAAATCCGTTCTTTCCCACCCCGCTACTCCTGACAGCTGAGCTGGTCTGCCAGCACACGTCACGGGCAGTTCTTGGAGAGTGGTTTCTCATACTCTGGTGTCCTCGGGCCTTTACGGCCATCTCAACCCTCGTCCTCCGGTATCCATTACTACAGATTTCGGAGCGTAAAGACAACACATAACAAGAGGCTTAAAGCAAAAGAATTATCATTTTTCATTAGTGCATGTCTGCTACATGATATATAAGAAAACGACAATCCTTGCAAAAATAGCAGCGGTCCAACCATTGATATATAAAAGAAGAGGATGGAGACCAACGTATGTGTGTGCTGTATGTGTAGAGAACCAAACTGTTGTTTTCTTTTTTTGGCTACCATCAGCTGTTTTTACTTTTGATGACAATTCTAATCGTCATTTTCGTGCTGATTGAAATCCAATTGTATGATATCAGTGAAAATTGATTGATTTTTGAGTGAAAATGCGGTTAGTTTAATTGTAATTGCCACCGGAACTGTAAATTAATGTTTCAGTGTCGATTTAGTGTACTCAGTAAGTTGATTCAATGTGCAAAATCGTGTAAATATCACTGAAATAGTGTGTGCAGTTGTAGTTTGCGCGAAACAGATGAAATTCTCGACAAAGTTGAGTGTCGGTTCTCAGGTAAATACCCTGATTGCTTTCAAAATTTAGTGTAGTTTCGCTCTATGTATTTCAAATTCCCATAGTGTAAAGATATTTTTCGGAAACTAAATGTTTTTGCTCGCGGTCCATCAGCCATCAAATGAAAATAAAAGCTGCCCACGTGGGTTATCAGCTGATTTACTTTTGTTTCAGTGGCGTAGCGTTTAAAGTGTGATGTGTGGGTGAAAGAAAGTGTTAAAGTTTTGTTTTTACTAATGGTCAATTAATTAGAAAGGGCCAAATCTGGTCAGATAATTTTGTATGAAAATGTGAGATCCATACAAATGTGATTTTGCGGTTCACACAACCTGCCAAATCAAGTGATTTCGCCTGTAGTGTGAAACTACTTTCTTAATTGCGTGTAGTGACGAACGGTTCGGTACGATTGCTGTGGCGAATATATTAATATAAAATAAACTGAGCACCATAGCGACTGCATCTGCCCTAAAAACGTTTATAAAAAAGTGGAAGTGATGAAAATTTCATTCAGCACGTCCTATGAAGTTCATGTGGTTCGATGGTGGTCACGAACGGTTTGATCGATCGTCTGTTGTGAACTTTAAACAATATTCATACTTGCAACAATAAGGCCGGCCGCATCTTGGACGTAGGCAGGGCAGCGCAGCGCGCACATGGCATTATTGTTGTAAATTCAGATTTTGACAATTGTTACAACAACAATGCTATGTGCGCGCTGCCCTGCGTACGTCCAAGATGCGGCCGGCCTAATAAATTTCGTAACTCGCATCAAATTTTCCCAGCCCCCAAAAATATGATCACCTACGCCATTTGTTAAAATGTAATAGTGGTCGTGTGACAACCGCATATAGGCGAATGGTTCCCAAATTTTTCGATATGACTACTTCCTGTGTCTTCTTCTTCATTGGGTCCAACGAAAAAGTGGGCGCTTCTGACCCAAAAATGAAGGCACTCCGAAGAGAAGGGGGCGCTCCTGGCAAATATCAGAGCGTTCCGACCTTTGAGTATAGAACAACAGGAGGGGTTATATGCCTGTTAAACCATACAAATCTTAAAGAAAAAATACTTCTATTGAAAGAGTGGGCATGAGCAAAAATTTTCGGTACCCATTACCCACACTGTGACAAATTTCACACACCAGTAAAAAAACACAATGGCGTAGCCGATTTGTCAGTTTTGGGGGCCACAATTTGGCGCGCGAATTCAAATCAAATTATTGACGAATTATTTCTTACCAAAATATGTACGAGTATTGGTGATCATCACAGTAGTTCTTATTCATAGTTTCGTATAGTTTCTGCGACCGTTTAATGTTTCCGCAAGATAGGCGACAAATCATTTTAGAGAAATCTGAAATTGGTATAATTAATTGACCGCGCAAAACATGATCAACGAAATGAACCATAAATTATGGTGTGATTTTCTCCAAATGGAAACCATGGAAATGTACGTTTAAAATGATTTATTCTTATGTATCATAAAGGCTATCGCTCGCTGCATCCGCAACATTCACCTACCCTGACTTATTTTTATACCCTAGACTTAGTATAGGGTATATTGTTTTTGTCACGACGCAAATATGTAACACCTTAAAGGAGGCTCCGGAGGTATAGCAATGTATATATATAAATGATCAGGGTCACCTCCTGATTCGATTTAGCCATGTCTGTCTGTCTGTCTGTCCGTCCGTCTGTCTGTCCGTTCGCACGATAACTTTCGATAGAATGAAGCTAGAGCCTTGAAATTTTGGTGAAATGTTGGAAGTATGATCTAATTGGTTGGTATTAAAAATGGGCATGATCAGGCCAAGAGAACGCCTACCTCCCCTACATATGTAAAATAATCAAATGTATCTATAACTCCCGATTAAATAAACACGAAAAGCTCTAGCTTTGATAGATTGCTCGTGACGGTAATCTGATACTCTCCTGGAAAAATAAAATCGATCAGTTGAAAACTAACGGTAATTTTCTTACAAAGAGCCCCGTGCTACCCTACTTTTCAGGTTTTTTTTGTCCATAACTCTTGAACCAATTGACGTAGACATCTGATTTTTGGCATGTAACCATGAAGTGAGAAGCTGCTTCGGTTCTAGTAAGTTGGGCATAATCAGATTAAAGAAACGCCTACCTCCCCTACAAAATTCAAAAAATTAAATATAATTTTAATTACGATAACTTTCGATAGAATGACACTAGCAAATTGAAAATTTGGTAGAATGTTGGCAGTAAGGTCTTATTAGTTGGTATTGAAAATAGGCAAGATTCGACCCAAGGAACCCCTACCTCGCCTACAAATGAAACTTCAAATAAGCGATTACTTTTGATAGAATGAAGCCAGCAACTTGAAATCTTGGTCAAATGTTTGAAATGAGATTGAGTTAGTTGGCATTAAAGATGGGTTAGATTCGACCTAAGGAACCCCTACCTCCCCTAGAGACGACACTTAAAATAAGCGATAACTTAGGTCAAAATAAACCTAGCGACTTGAAATTTTAACCAAATGTTTGTAGTAGGATCCAGTTGGCTAATATTGAAAATACGTAAAATCCGACCAACGAAACCCCTACTTCCCCTACAAATGAAGCTTCAAATAAGCCATAACTTTCGATAGAGTGAAGCTAGAGACTTAAAATTTTGTTTGTATGTTTGTAGGGTGATCTAATTGGTTGGTGGTACTGATTGCCACCGCGCGCGTTTACCTATGGGCTTATTGGGCTCAAGCCCCAGGGCGCCGCAGCGAAAGGGGCGCTAGTTCATTCCTTAAATCTAGTCGGGAATTGTGGAGCTGATTGTTGTCCAGAAGCCACAAGATTTTTTTTTTTATTTTTAGAAAATATATATTTTATGTACCTATATATATGGGAGATTCTAAAAAAAACACTTAACTATGTCGAATACAAAACTAGTACCAAAAAAATTAAGTGACACGCGTTGGTCTGCTAAGGCGGATGCTACAAAGGTTCTATCTCAAGGATATAGCTGCTGTCGAACTGCCTTAGAAGAACTTATAACTGATGAAAGTCAGAAACAAATAATTAGGGTTGAAGCAGAATCCTTAGTTAATTCATTGAACATGTTGGACATTGCAATTATTTCTGAAATTTGGAATCATATTTTACAAAAATTTAACGCAACAAATAAGAGTTTGCAGAATGTTAATATTGATTTAGAAACAGTGGTGAATTTATATAATAGTTTATGCGAAGAACTCAAGAATCTACGAACTGAAGAAAGCTTCAAGGAATTTGAGAAAAGAGGCAAAGAAAAATCTGGTTGTGAGGAGTATGATAATTCTAAACGCAGTCGAAAAAGGAAGCGGCAATTTGTTGAAAATGGACAAGCTGACACTGTCTTTGAGGCCACAGATGCGATGAGGATCAAAGTTTTTTTTCCCATTTTGGATAGTCTTTTAAATGCTCTTGAGAAAAGAGCAGTGTGCTATAATGAACAATCGCATACGTTCGGATTTTTACACAAATTGCAACTCAAATCTGTTTTCGGAAATGAAGAACTAAGACTATCTGCGAAAAATCTATTGAAAATATATAGTTCCGACATGGAAGAAGATTTCATTGAAGAAATTATTTAATTCAGATATTTAATTCAAGATGAAAAATTCCCTTCCAATATTTCACTGCCAGTATCATATTTATTTATAGTTAATATTGAAAAATAAGATTCAAGCAACTTTTCCGAATGTTGAAGTAGCACTGCGAATCTATCTTTCAATTGCTTTAACGAACTGCAGTGCTGAACGGTCGTTTTCAGCATTAAAAAGAATGAAAAATGCACTCAGATCAACGTTAGGTCAAGATAAACTGAACAGCCTATCTATCCTGACGATCGAATCAGAGTATATAAGAAAAATTAATTTTGATGAAATAATTTTAATTTTTCAAAGAAGAAAAGTCGAAAGGTATCTCTATAAAATAATGTACTTCTGTATTATCTTGCTTTAAAGGTTGTGTAAAAATTAAATAAATTTTAAATAATTCGTTTGTTTTTTTCATTATTATATATATCTTTAATTATGAGAAATTGGTTTTGGGGGGGGAGGGCGCTTCTAGTTCTCAAGCCCCTGGGCGCAAATTTTGAAAACGCGGCCCTGGTGGCAATGATGGGCAAGATCCGACTCAAGGAACCCCTACCTCCCCTACAAGTGAGACTTCAAATAAGCAATAATTTTCGATGGAATGAAGCCAGCGACTTTAAAAATTCGACAAATATTTGTAGATTGGGTTAGTTAATTGATTTTGAGAATGGTCAAGATCTCCCTGAATGAGTGCCAACCTCCCATATAAACTGGCTATATAGGAAACTCACTTTTAATGCATATGGTCGTTGCCAATTATTACTTTTGGTGTCACCACTAGGTCTGTACAAGTCTAGGGTATTTACGTTTCGGCCTGGTTTCATACATGAAGCTGACCTCGCGAACTGCATCCCGCGCCTAATCTTCCTGTTAGTCGACAGGTGGCGAGATGTGTGGCTCTAAAAATGGATAATCATTGGAATTCGTAGAACCAACACGTGCTCGCCCTGGAATTTTCCTTTGAGAATTGTCACTTCTATGACGTTGGGTAACAACCGTTTGACAGCAAGTTTGGTTCCATTGCATAGCTTCGGCTGGTTCAGATTTCGAATCATTATGATGACTGAGCCTATTTTCAGTTGCAGTTGATGTGCCGGGAATCCTGGCACATCCAATGAATTCAAGAATTCCGTTGGATAGTTGACGACATCTTCTTCTTTGGCGATGGTGTCCATAGATTTGTACATATGTCCTCACTTCGCCAGGGATTTTCATTTGAACATCGAAATTCAATTGATGGACATCGACATTCTTTGCTGCTAAAATAGTTCGTTCAGCCAACCATTCATGATTGGTGTAATTGCGTTCGGGAGAACTTTTTCAATGAGTTGCTCCTTGGACTCAGTGAATTGACAAAAGTGAATGGGAAACTCACTGAAATCACTTGTCTCATCAACGGGAACATTTTCATTGCCGATGTCCAACAATTGCTTCGAGAACACATCAGCAGAATGATCATGTTTGTTGTCAGTTGTGATGTCTGCACGTAGGTTCATAAATGAGTTGATCCGCAGGTGTTGATCTCAGAATGACGGGCAATGTTTGACAGAAATCGCCGGAAAGCAGAATCATTGCGCCTCCAACGATTGTGATTATTGCGCAAGTCTTTCAGGGTGTGATTGAGAGCCTCCAATGCACGTTTATGTGCCATCGTGCATTCATTCCAAATGACTAGTTTGCAAGACTTTAGCCATAGCAGTATTTTTCGAAATGTTGCAAGTTGGTTCGTCCGTCATTTGCAAGTTTAATGGCAATGGCATAATGAGCCGTCCGTCCTCCTTCAAGCAACGTCGCCGCAATGTCAGATGATGCAACTGCCAACGATATGTCACTTCGTGAATGAATCGTTGCTAATATCAAGGAAATGAGGAACGTTTTGCCTAGTCCCCCAGGCGCATCAAGAAAGAAAATGGCACCTTGTCCATCATCGGTCGCTTTCATCAGTGTATCGTATGCACTTTTCTGCTGGGGATTCGACAATGGCACATTTCTTTGCACTGCTTGACTCAATGCATCTCCATCGTAGTCACGTTATTGTTCCAATTCTCGGTTGAATGCGTCGTGCATTGGACGATTGGGGGCCGGCATTCCTAATTTGCTCAACAAATTTCCGCAGAGCAGTAAGCATATATTCTCTTTCAAAATGAGCGCCTCGTTATATATGGCGTCGCTCATTTGAAGTGGAATATCGGCTATTGAAATGCAAACTCTATGCAAAATATCGTCTGACATTTCGTCTTTGAATTTGTTCCACAAACCGTGTGGACTCGATGGGAAACATGTCGATATGACGATGGCAAACAATTCCAATGAGTGTCATTTTCCAGCAAATGCAATTGTTGGCAGCCCTTTGTTTTCCGGTTTCATTTGAATTTGAGCTGGGTATGGATCCCAGTTGAGCGTAAAGAGACAGAACAAAAAAAAATCAGCCAAATTGGACACACCTCAATTTTCATTTCCGGCAAGAGGTCGTCCTTTTTAGGAGAGACCACGTAAAAAAAAATTAATTGCATTGAGAACATGTGTAAAGTACATGCAACGTACTGGATATACATATTTCCTCGAAGGACAATAGAATGTCCGCTGAACTCACCGGCCCGAGGATTCGACCCAAGGTAGTGCTGCACCATTCACACTAGCCGAATTGCCGGAAAATTAACGAAAAATCCGAAATTTCCCGTGTCGCACTTTCCTAACCTCGCACTTTTCAATATACCATTTTACTCGATATTTTCCGGCACTTCACGTTTTTTTCACTTTCACACGGCACTGATAGCCACTTCTTTTATTTTCACTTAAAATCCCGACACTAAACTCACTTTTACGCACAAATATCGCGAAATTTTATCGGGCGACCGCGCGAGTTCACACTTGGTTGACTGCTTGTCATGTCGTTGGTGCTTTGACAATCAGCTGACACTCCGGCCTGAGAGTAAAGATGGCAGTGCCCATATTCGCCCCCCACCACGGTGTTGCACACTATAATCGTGGTCTTCCAATTCTAATGCCCAACGTGCAATTTGCGCATTAAGTTTTTTTTTTTTTGTTTAGAGTCAACATTAAAGAATTACATTCAGTGACAATTCGGAATTTTATACCATGTACGTACGGAATCGTTTCAAACAATATAAACAATAGCCAATGTTTCAAGCAGGAAGCTGTGGTACTTAAGGCGCGTTCCCATTAGGCGATTTTTGTCGAAACAGACTAGCCGAGACACAAAAATCCCATGGGAGATAAACTCGTTGTTGTTCACACGTGTCAACAAAAAGCTTTCAACATTGACAGTTTCGCAATGGCATCGCAAGAAGTCGTGCGTGGAATAGCGACTGGTCTGTCAGTTTTGTTAAAAAACGAATTAGAAACAATTTTACTAAATATGAAGAAACGTAAGAAGCGTCGTTTTTGGGTGAGGCAGTGGATTCTGAGAAGAAACCGATTGGGAGCTTCAGAAACATTACTGAAGGAACTTGCTTTGGAAGACAAAGAAGGGTACAGGAACCATTTAAGAATGCCCGAAGAAAAATTTCAGGAACTTCTACTAAGAGTTGGACATCGTATTGAAAAGCAGGATACTATAATGAGGGAGGCAATTTCGCCAACATTAAAGCTACAAATTACTTTAAGATATTTAGCAACGGGAGATTCGGGGGGCAAAGACCTTTTCCATAGTCCTCCGCGTGGGCGCCCCCTGGTAACGGCAGTGTATCAATTCGCTGACGGCCAATGTCTTAGCGATAAGACAGTTTGGAAAAGGCAGATAGCTGTAGCCTGAATGGCTGACGAACACCTAAGCGTCTCAGGTTTAGTAGGATGGAATGACTTGCGTAGTTGGACCTGCTACATAGTTGTGTGGGCTCCAGCACGTTTATTAAACCATCTGAAGCAGCTATCTCCGAGGCCATCCCCTGAATGGGGTTAAGCGACGTGCTGACAACTCGTCCTTGTAAAAACCACTCCATGTCAAGAAACCTGGAACAAAAGCCTCGGATTGGACGGATCAACAACGACGACCACGCAAACGAATAAAGGATTATTCTTTCGGATCCTGGAATGTACGCTCCCTGAACAAACCGGGGGCCGAGAAGGCCCTCCTTCAACAGGTCGAAAAGTACAAACTGAGCATTACTGCAGTCCAGGAAACAAATTGGCTTAGCAGCGAGATTAATGACAAGAAATCGCACACAATTTTTACAAGTGGCAAACCATCGGGCCGCAAGGAGTTTGGAGTAGCATTTATAGTGAACAATCACCTCAAACCGCATATTATTGACTTCAAACCCATAAATGAACGGCTGTGTGCGATTCGCATCAAGACTCGATTCTTCAATCTCTGGCTCATCAATGTGCATGCCCCCACTGAAGTTAAAGAAGACGCAGTAAAAGACGAGTTCTACGCCCGCCTTGAAACTCTCTTCGACTCACTTCCAACAAACGACGTCAAATTGCTCCTCGGAGACTTTAACGCGAAAGTCGGGAATGAAAGCTGGCATCGGGGGACCACTGGAGGCCACAGCCTCCATGAAGAATGTAACGATAACGGCCAGCGACTTTTAGACTTCGCCTGCAGCAGGAATCTAGTCGTAAGCTCTACGTGTTTCCCGCATCGACGCATTCACAAGCAGACCTGGAAGTCTCCAGACGCACATACCGTCAACCAAATTGACCACGTCCTCATTTGCAGGAGATGGGCGTCTAGTGTCATGGATGTCCGCTCCTATCGAGGAGCAAACTGCGACTCAGATCATCACTTGATGAAGACGACCTACAGATGTAGAATTTCCTCAGTGCACCAGTCAAGAATCAGCCCTCCCAAAATCTTTGCGGTTGATAAGCTCTTGAGTGATGCTACAGCGGTGGCGTATACTACCGCCCTTGAGGAAAAACTATCACCTATGCTACACAACATCAGCAACACAGGCGTCCATGGGTTCTGGGAAGAACTCAAGGGTACCATCAAGGATGTCGCAGAAAAGGTCGTGGGATATAAAGCCCGGCGAGCGCGAAATGACTGGTTCGACGAAGAATGCAAAAATTCACTTGACGCGAAAAACGAGGCCTACAGACAATGGATTCAACGAGGAACCAGAGCCAGAAAAGAAAAATATGACGAGCTACGGCGAATATCGAATAGAATAATTAGACGTAAGAAATGTAAATACTTTGACGAGCAGTTGCTGAACATAAACGAAAACTTAGCTAATAGGAACACCAGACAAGCGTACAAACTAGTAAATACAATTAAGAACGGCTACCAACCCAGGACTAGCCTTTGTAAGGACAAGGATGGAAACATCATCAGCGACACCGATGGTATTAACAAACGATGGGCCTCTTATTTTGAAGAGCTTCTAAACCGACCATCTAACATCCCCACACAGGAAGCTCTCGACGATATTGTTGATCTAGGCCCACCCATTCAACCCCCGACAGTAGAGGAAGTTGATCTCGCCTTGCGGTCACTAAAACGAAATAAAGCGCCGGGCGCTGACGAGATTCCAGCTGAACTGCTAAGATTCGGTGGAACGAGTCTAGTTGATGCCATACATCAATTACTCCTGCGAGTATGGGAGAACGAGGAGATCCCAGACGATTGGCGCAGAAGCATCATCTGTCCAATTCATAAAAAGGGAGATAAACTGCGGTGTGAGAATTACAGGGGCATCTCACTAGTTTGTACGTCCTATAAAATTTTGACGAAAATTCTGGAAAATAGAATAAAACCGTACGCAGAACGAGTCATTGGCGAATATCAAAGCGGTTTCAGACCTGGTCGCTCCACAACCTATCAGCTCTTCTCAGTCAAACAGATACTCCAGAGGTGCTGGGAATACAACGTAAATGTATACCAAATCTTTGTCGACTTCAAGCAGGCATACGACAGTATCGATCGTGGAGTACTGTACAACATCATGCTGCAATTTGGTATACCAGCAAAATTAGTGCGACTGACAAAGATGACGATGACCAACTCCGTCTCACAAGTCAGGATCCAGAATAGACTTACTGATCTATTTGAAACTCGCACTGGTTTGAAACAGGGCGATGGACTGGCACCGACGCTCTTCAACCTAGCACTGGAATACGTTATTCGGGCCATGAATTTGGACAACAGCAAGACGCTACTCATCAAGTCGACACAATTAGCAGCGTACGCCGACGACATCAACATCATGTCCCGAAGATTGGCTGACGCAGAAGAACTTCTGCATACGCTCGATACCGCTGCAAAGGAAGTTGGATTACGTATTAACGAGGGTAAAACTAAAATAATGATGCAATCGGTGACAAGGACACCTGCACAACCAAGCATCAATGTGGGGGACCTCAACATCGAGTTCGTGAACAACTTCATTTACCTGGGTTGCAACCTGTCAAGGGACGCCAACGAAACTGACGAAATCAAGCGACGGATACAGTTAGCTAATAAGACTTTTTTCTCGGTTCTCCCCATAATGAAATCGAAACATGTGCACAGAAACACGAAGCTCCGCGTGTACAAAACCATTATACGACCAGTGCTATGCTATGGCTGCGAAGCATGGACCCTAACTCAAGCCTCCGAAAACATGCTAGACACTTTCGAACGTAAGGTTCTACGGCGAATTTTCGGGGCTGTTTGCGATCGAGATGGATGGCGCATCCGGTACAACCATGAGTTGTATGAAATGTACGATGAGCTGCAAGTCTCGAAAATCGTCAAACTACAACGACTTCAATGGGCAGGGCATGTACAAAGAATGGACGATGATCGCATGCCTAAGAGAGTAATGAATGCAGAACGAGTCGACGGAGCGAGACTGCGAGGACGACCGAGATCTCGTTGGGAGAGCTCAGTAGGTGTGGACGCCGCGCAGCTGCTGGGCTCCCAAAATTGGAGGACGCGGTCACGTGACCGAGATAATTGGAGGACAATGATCCAGGCGGCCAAGGCCCGACGTCGGGCTGTCGCGCCACGATGATGATGATGATGAGATTCGTTTCGCACACTGGAATTCATCTACCGAGTGCCAAAAAATAGCATTTCAAAATTTTTGAAGGAAGTTTGCATTGCAATATTTGAAGCATTGGAAGAGTATATATACACTTGAATTCTTACTTTTTTTCGTCGTACATACGGTGACGATCATACGGCCAAATTTGAGAGTTTTAGGTTGACGCGATCGATAGGTGACAAAAAATCCGAGTGAAAAGTGTTTTTTTCACCCCGGGACAGGAAACTAAAAACATCCTTCGGTATACTTGTGCATGATCCCAATTTAATAAAAGGGGTCTACAGACCATCCATAAAATTCGGACACATCAAATCCATCCGCCCTGCTCACCCGATTTGCCCGATTAAGCCCTTCACCATACATCATCCGGAAAAATTCACCGTTCATTTCATTCGACCAACTGATATATGATCCAAAGTTAAAGGTCGCCACCCATGGACGAGCACGACCAAACTTCCATCGAACCATCAAATATCATAGAACGGTGGAAATAGGGGGAACGAGGAGATCCCAGACGATTGGCGCAGAAGCATCATCTGTCCAATTCAAAAAAAGGGAGATAAACTGCGGTGTGAGAATTACAGGGGCATCTCACTAGTTTGTACGTCCTATAAAATTTTGACGAAAATTCTGGAAAATAGAATAAAACCGTACGCAGAACGAGTCATTGGCGAATATCAAAGCGGTTTCAGACCTGGTCGCTCCACAACCTATCAGCTCTTCTCAGTCAAACAGATACTCCAGAGGTGCTGGGAATACAACGTAAATGTATACCAAATCTTTGTCGACTTCAAGCAGGCATACGACAGTATCGATCGTGGAGTACTGTACAACATCATGCTGCAATTTGGTATACCAGCAAAATTAGTGCGACTGACAAAGATGACGATGACCAACTCCGTCTCACAAGTCAGGATCCAGAATAGACTTACTGATCTATTTGAAACTCGCACTGGTTTGAAACAGGGCGATGGACTGGCACCGACGCTCTTCAACCTAGCACTGGAATACGTTATTCGGGCCATGAATTTGGACAACAGCAAGACGCTACTCATCAAGTCGACACAATTAGCAGCGTACGCCGACGACATCAACATCATGTCCCGAAGATTGGCTGACGCAGAAGAACTTCTGCATACGCTCGATACCGCTGCAAAGGAAGTTGGATTACGTATTAACGAGGGTAAAACTAAAATAATGATGCAATCGGTGACAAGGACACCTGCACAACCAAGCATCAATGTGGGGGACCTCAACATCGAGTTCGTGAACAACTTCATTTACCTGGGTTGCAACCTGTCAAGGGACGCCAACGAAACTGACGAAATCAAGCGACGGATACAGTTAGCTAATAAGACTTTTTTCTCGGTTCTCCCCATAATGAAATCGAAACATGTGCACAGAAACACGAAGCTCCGCGTGTACAAAACCATTATACGACCAGTGCTATGCTATGGCTGCGAAGCATGGACCCTAACTCAAGCCTCCGAAAACATGCTAGACACTTTCGAACGTAAGGTTCTACGGCGAATTTTCGGGGCTGTTTGCGATCGAGATGGATGGCGCATCCGGTACAACTATGAGTTGTATGAAATGTACGATGAGCTGCAAGTCTCGAAAATCGTCAAACTACAACGACTTCAATGGGCAGGGCATGTACAAAGAATGGACGATGATCGCATGCCTAAGAGAGTAATGAATGCAGAACGAGTCGACGGAGCGAGACTGCGAGGACGACCGAGATCTCGTTGGGAGAGCTCAGTAGGTGTGGACGCCGCGCAGCTGCTGGGCTCCCAAAATTGGAGGACGCGGTCACGTGACCGAGAAAATTGGAGGACAATGATCCAGGCGGCCAAGGCCCGACGTCGGGCTGTCGCGCCACGATGATGATGATGATGAGATTCGTTTCGCACACTGGAATTCATCTACCGAGTGCCAAAAAATAGCATTTCAAAATTTTTGAAGGAAGTTTGCATTGCAATATTTGAAGCATTGGAAGAGTATATATACACTTGAATTCTTACTTTTTTTCGTCGTACATACGGTGACGATCATACGGCCAAATTTGAGAGTTTTAGGTTGACGCGATCGATAGGTGACAAAAAATCCGAGTGAAAAGTGTTTTTTTCACCCCGGGACAGGAAACTAAAAACATCCTTCGGTATACTTGTGCATGATCCCAATTTAATAAAAGGGGTCTACAGACCATCCATAAAATTCGGACACATCAAATCCATCCGCCCTGCTCACCCGATTTGCCCGATTAAGCCCTTCACCATACATCATCCGGAAAAATTCACCGTTCATTTCATTCGACCAACTGATATATGATCCAAAGTTAAAGGTCGCCACCCATGGACGAGCACGACCAAACTTCCATCGAACCATCAAATATCATAGAACGGTGGAAATAGGGGGAATTTTTTTTTCCACACGTCCTATGATATTTGATGGTTCGATGGAAGTTTGGTCGTGGTTGTGCTCGTTGGCCCACGGCAAGCATTTTGGTCGCGAGCATGCATCGAACCACGTCAATATCAATCTCCTCTTTTCCACCGTTCTATAATATTTGATGGTTCGATGGAAGTTTGGTCGTGGTTGTGCTCGCCCATGGGTGGCCACCTATAATCCGTTCATTCCATCGCCGATCAACTGATAGGACCAAAAATCCATAAGTTTATTTAATTCGATGAATTGATATGATCTTCAATTGCATCTGTTAATCTGACCCGAACAACTGTTCATGCCACACGATCAGATAAATCGTATGGCTAAAGGTCGCCACACATGAACGAGTACAACCACGACCAAACTTCCATCGAACCATCAAATATCATAGAACGGTGGAAATAGTGGGATTTTTTTTCCACACGTTCTATGAAATTGATGGTTCGATGAAAGTTTGGTCGTGGTTGTGCTCGTCCATGGGTGGCGACCATAAGGTTGATGGAAAACAAATCGATACAATATTACGCATAGTCAGTGGCGGCTGTTTAGTTGAGTCAAAATGAAGTGTTTTACTTGAAATAATTGTTAATGATCGCACAGAACCACTACTGAACTTCCATCGAACCATTAAATATCATAAAACGGTGGAAATTATATTTTTTTTCTATTGAGTTTGACGTTGTTGGATGCATGCTCGCGATCAAAACGGTTGTCGTGTGTGGCGACCTTAAGTTTCGACTTTTTAATTTTCATTGCACAGGCTTTGTGAATGTTGGACATTAGTCTGTCAAGCTGATCGGGTTAATGTTGATATCAGACCTGGGACTATAGCACAATAGACCATATCCTATATACACTACCGATTCCTGATGATGAAACGATTCACTCCACGTTCGACAATTTTAAAAACTGTATTTTAGGGTCCTTGCATTAGCAATATCCCTAGCCTTAAAGAGTAAACCAAAATATTTCCTGTTCGGTTTTTTCTATACCTATACATTTAACTTTTAACACAACTTAAGTGCTTAGGGAATCTCATAAAATTCATTAAAAGAATCTGACGAAGCGGGATGCCCGACTGAGGACGGCGATGGGGTTGCGACATAATTCGACAGAGCATCCAATCGAATTTGATTAATCGTTGACTGTAATCTGTCTTGGCACTTTATGGCATCATAAAGAGGCAGCGTCCTCAGCTGGGCGGCAATATGTTTGCCGAATAAATCAAATTCGTCCTCCATTTCGCCTTTGTTGTTTTGGACAACGTGGTCCAACTTTTCGATCGCGTTCGTTATGCATTCCATATTATCGTTTCGTAAAGTTTTGTTTTGTCGTTTTTTTATTGGAGCTTTACCTTCCGGAGCCTCAAACAATTCAGAATCAGACACTATTTCAATATTTTCGAGTTCTCCATCATTTATCGTGTCAAGATTGCTCTGAAAATACATATAGAAAAGAATAATAGCTTTTAATGAAAATTGTATTAATAGTTTGCAAAATGTTTAAAATAATTATTTTATTAATATTCTTCTAGGTGCCGCAAACTAAAGAAGAATGGGAGGCGATTCAAAAAGAGTACTATTATCGATGGAATTTTCCTAACTGTTGTGGTGCGCTAGATGGAAAGCATATTCAAATACGAACGTAGGCACAAATGGTCGTGTGAATGATGCTGCGGTGTTTGCAAAATCATCATTGAATGAAGCTTTGGAAGATGTTACTAATATAATGAATTTCCCAAAAAAATGGAGTGTTGGTAGCTGACGATGCTTTCCCCTTAAGAACCTACTTGTTAAAGCCATATGGAAGAAGCACCCATTTATGCACAAAACAAAAAATTTTCAATTATAGATTGTCGAGAGCTCGTCGCATAGTAGAAAATGCATTTGGGATTTTGGTGTCAAGATTTAGAGTGTTTGAAAAGCCAATAATTGTTGCAATTGATAAGGTGGACTCAATTGTAAAAGCAGTCCCCGACACCTTACCAACGTGCCAAAACGCCGCTCTCCCTACTGCAACTGGCTGTCTCCTGATGTCACCCCAGGACCACCTACATCAGGAAACTAGGATGATGCATTTAAGGGACCACAACCAGCTTCTTGCCAAGCAATACCTGGTGGGCTTCTATCGAAATAATCACCCTAACTTCAACCTCATGGATAAGACGCCTCCGCCCAGACATGTTAGGCGCGACTTGAGGGACCTAGAAAGAGACGTCCAGAGATACAAAAGGGAACCCTTTGATAGTAACGCACATAGGTCGGTCATCGCAGCAATACATCGAGAGGTCAACAAGTCAATAGCAAGCTTAGGTTCGAATCCAGTTCTCTCGTCCATACCACCAATGATATCTCCGGAAAAGGAAAGACTTCCGAGAGCTACGAGAACAACACTCGCCCAACTACCTATCTCGCATAGACCAGGACGCCTCAAACATCTGTCCTGCTTGTAACGGAACCCCTCACGACGTAAATCATATCTTTCACTGCCCATCTGCACCCACCCACCTGACTCCTAGATCGCTGTGGCAGAACCCAATAGAGGCAGCTAACTTTCTATCCCTCAACACCGGGGATGAAGACGAAACTGTAGGTATGTAACAAACAAACACATCGAATTCTAACCATTGCTGCAACAACAAAAACAACATCTTCCAAGATAAGTATACGCTATTCGGGCTACGAATATGGACAACAGCCAGACGCTACTCATCAAGTCAACACAATTTGCAGCGTATGTCGACGACATCAACATCATGTTCCGAACATTGACCGACGCAGCCATACGCTCGATACCGCTGCAAAAGAAATTGGACTACGTCTCAACGAGGGTAAAACTAAAATAATGTGTAGGTTCAGAAGATACTGAGCAACTTCCGCTCAACTGATCATGATCAATTGATCACTGAGCAGGAAAAATTTCTGCTCACCGCTCGCACTTTTCTTCTTCTTCTTTCTCCTTGACTTTCGTATGAAGTGGTGTGACAACAGAGTCGCGTTCAGCAGGCACAGACTGCATAATCGACAAGTTCCGGAGCTGCTCGCGAGCAGTTCGTGCTCTTCGGTAACTTCTGAACGCAGGGAATGATGCACAACCGAGCATCAATGTGGGGGACCCCAACATTGAGTTCGTGAACGACTTCATATACCTGTGTTGCAACTTGTCAAGGGACGCCAACGAAACTGACGAAATCAAGCGACGGATACAGTTAGCTAGTAAGACTTTTTTCCCGGTTCTCCCCATAATGAAATCGAAGCATGTGCACAGAAACACGAAGCTCCGCGTGTACAAAACCATTTACGACCAGTGCTATGCTATGGCTGCGAAGCATGGACCCTAACTCAAGCCTCCGAAAACATGCTAGACACTTTTGAACGTAATGCCGGCACCACATTATGCGGGATTCGCCGAATCACGAGCAAAAGTTCGCCAATTGGCGAGCATGTTGTACCTAACCACACTACTTGCAACTCGGCGAATCCCATGAAAATTATCGTACAAGATGCTCGCCAATTGGCGAACTTTTGCTCGTGATTCGGCGAATCCCGCATAATGTGGTGCCGGTATAAGGTTCTACGGCGAATTTCCGGGGCTGTTTGCGATCGAGATGGATGGCGCATCCGGTACAACCATGAGTAGTATGAACTGTACGATGAGCTGGGAGTTTCGAAAATCGTCAGACTACAATGACTTCAACGGGCAGGGCATTTCCAATGAATAGACGATGGTCGCATGCCAAAGAGAATGATCAACGCAGAACGAGTCGACGGAGCGAGACTGCCTAGACGACCGAGATATCGTTGGGAGAGGTCAGTAGGTGTGGACGCCGCGCAACTACTGGGCTTCCTAAATTGGACGACGCGGTCATGTGACCGAGATAATTGGAGGACAACGATCCAGGCGGCCAAAGCCCGATGTCGGGCTGCCGCGCCACAATGATGATGATGAGTTGTCAGCATGCACCTCCTTCGGCACATAGTAGAAGGAAAAGCCTTCGCAATATTTTCGGATCACAAGCTATTGCAATTTTCTTTCCGACAACGACCTGAGAAAGCTAATCCACGATAACAACGTCACCTGTACTATATTTCTCAATTCACTGTGGACATACGACATATTCCTGACAAACGATAAATACAAAAAATATAAACTTACGTTTCCAATTTGATGTGGCAAAATGATGAGTTCACGAGTCTTCGGATCAAACTCGACACTTGACAATTCCGGGCTCTGATACTTCGATTTCATAGAATCCACTTCCTGAAATGATTGTTCAACGAATTTATCTCCGCATTCACTCAAGATACGAATTAAATAAATTTCCATACCTTGTGCAATTGTCACCGTTTCGAATCTACCTTTTCGCTAGAAAATTTAAACCGTATCGTTCTCCCAAACGCAAACTAACAATCGCCGAATTGAAAATATTTTCGTGCAATTCATAAATTTGCAAATTCGCACTGTCAATTTTCATCAAAATATCCTTGGAATCGTAAAGTCGTACGATTGCCTCAATGGATTTGCAAAAAGATGAGTTCACGAGTCTTCGGATCAAACTCGACACTTGACAATTCCGGGCTCTGATACTTGATTGTTCAACGAATCTCCGCATTCACTTAAGATACGAATTAAATAAATTTCCATACCTTGTGCAATTGTCACCGTTTCGGATCTACCTTTTCCCAAGAAAATTTAAACCGTTTCGCAATCACTACTATTCACTACCATAAATGGGAATATGGCCGCCGTCATTTGCCAAACTGACAAAACGAACGACTGACACTATCACCGAACAATATGCGGAAGTACACGAACCTTCTGTCGAGACACAAATTTATTGACCGGGACAATACTTTGTCTCTTGACTGAAATGGTCTCTAACACTGCTAAAACTGCTGTTTTCTGCTGTTTTTTTTTGTGTCTCGGCTAGTCTCTTTCGACTGAAATCGCCTGATGGGAACCGGGCTTTAGATTCAGCATATGAAGTCCTGCGTGAGAAGTATGCTACCGGATGAAATTTTCCGTCATCTTGGCGTTACAACAAAACGCCACCGAAACCCTGAGAACTGGCATCACAATGCAGTTCAGTTTCGCGTTTTGGACTGTATATTGCTAAAACGGGAGCTTCAACCAGCTTGCCTTTTAATGTATTAAAAGCCTGTACACAATCATTGTTCATTACAAAAGAGCGATTTTTCTTGATAAGGTCTAACAATGGTTTAGTAATTCTCGAAAAGTTCGGAACAAACCGACGGAAATATGAAAAGAGACCCAGACATAACTCCCGGGTATTTTGTTGGAAGCGGGTAATTCCTAATATTTTCTACGTGGCGATTGCAAGGCCGGATGCCTCGGAAATTTACAATACATATATCCTAAGTATTCAATCTCGGAATAACAAAATTGAGACCAAACGGCCTACGTAAATACTCGTATTGGCCCATAGATGTTGTAATGGTTACTTTTTTTTTAAAATAATTTCGCGCTCACCAGTCACTCGGCGGCAACTTCAGTTTGGATGAGGGGCTGATGACGCGCGTGGACAGCCGTCAACTGGAGAGTTGCGAATCACCTGCCAACGACATCGGCCAGGGTTTGTGCGCGCCGACGCAAAAATAGAAAAGTCGAGAGTGGCGAATAATCCGGCAACTAGATCGGTCTGGTTTGTGCGTGTCAACAAAAACATCGGGAGTTGCTTGGCACCGTTGAACGCCATCTGCCGTGTATTACGGATTCGGGAATTCCACCGCCTTTGTCTCCATTGGGAGGGTTATTGGATTGCTAGAGGATGCAATCGTGATTGCAGCGACGGCGCGGTTGTGTTCGTTTTCGCGTCAAACGAGGAGATTCATTCTCACGACCAGTAGGCTGTGCCTTCCGATTGTTTGGAAATAATCTTATGGTGGCCCATGGCGATTCAAGCAGGGTGGAACGCCGCGTAACTTCGGTCCGGCTGTGAAGAGCCGCTGATTTGTCTCGCCCCGATTTGATGACCCCAACGATTTTGCAACGAGTCCCTTTGTGGTAGTGCTGGCAACCGCTAATGCTGTATACATTCATTGACACCTCTGTGTGACATACCTGCCTGCGTGAGCAGTGCAAAAGGAGGAGGAGTATTTGTGTCAAGCGTCGATAACACCAACACCAGCAAACGTTAAATGCTATTTTATTTTGATTTTTCCGCGATGATGGGTAGTTGTTGCGAACGAGGTGCAGGAACGACGGTGGAGCATACAATTTTCTTTTGTCAGACTGTGTTACCGCGTCATAAATATTAACTAATTAATAATTTCTTTTCTTGAATTTGCTAAATTATTATCCGATATTTTGCACCTGTATGATTAGTTGAAGCTGCTTCTTCCCCGGAATGATCATTGCGGATGCAGGGGTGAGTATAGTAACGATTTCTTTCTTTTGACTAAATATTCGTTTCTTTCCATTTGATTTGTTGTTGGATTTAGCAAATTTTGTTGTGATACTTTCCTTTATTTTTGAGATTTTTTTCGCGGAACTTCATTTGTTTTATTATTTCCCTAAAACTTTTGTAGTAGACTTGAATTATACATTTTTTTATTATAATGTTTTGAATCTTAAAATCCAGGCTTTTCCTTCACGGAACCTCACCCCAAAAACCCCTTTCAGGTTGTTGACGAGATGAGGTGAAGGCCTCATCTCTTGTTCCGCTTTGGGAGGTCCCAACATTTTTGCGGCCATGGGACCTCATTGGTTGGGTTTGTTCCGTATTTTATGGGTTAAGAAGCCAAGGGTCCAAACCATCTGGGCCCGGAGCGTGTAGCATGAGCCGGTCGACGGCCATTGCCTGCACTTTTTTTCTATTTTTCCTGAGTCGTGGGACTCAGTTTCATCCTTTGTCGTGATCGTCTACCCCCAAGGCACATGATACATGTTATCAATATAATGGCTGGGGCAACGAGCGGACAAAAACCTGTAATGTAGCCGAAGTTCAAATTTGAATTTATTGTCAGTTAATGCTTTCGCCTGACATTTCAGTTTGACGTGTGGCCAAGAAGTGTCAACTTCATTTTCCAATTCACGGCCTGTGTATCGTCTACACAGACCGTGACATGGGAAAATGAACACACTCCAAAGCGGAATTTTCTTCAATGTTCTCCTGTGGATCGTGAGGTGGAATTCTTTTATTCTCCTCACCTCACTAGTGGCGGTTCCGGTGTGGGGTGCAAGAAAATTTAGCGAGCCACCACATGGCTTTTTGACTGTGCCGAGGAGAAGGGCGGACCTTGTGTGCCCCGACCAAAAAGGGGAAACTGAATTGCAAGGATAGCCTATAAAGAAAACCTGAACGAAGTGGTAAACATTAAAGAAAAAATTGCAGAGACTCCCGTCTCCTTGTGGGCTACGGCCGAAGCCGAGTGCCGCAATCGAAAAAGAAATACGGAACGGAGAAAAGGGAAAAAAAAGGAAAATTTTATAGCTAGAAGCATCCCCGAGGTCTGCGCGGATTTGGCTCTCCCTAGCTACCTTGAAGCAACAAAGAGTGTGGCTGTGCGGAAGGCAAAATATATTTTGTTGAGGCCTCCGGCTGTATCGGGTGTCGCGGGCCGTTGAACAGCGGGTGCCTGGCCAATTTGGGGCACTTGATGTCTGGTTACGTTCTGAGTTTAAATCAAGAGCAAAAGGGGGCCAACTCCGGCTCGCCGAATTGGCCCGGATTGTTTGTTAGGCTATCAGGAAAAAAAGAAAAAAAGGTTATCGTCAGTGTTGGATTTGTGGCCGCAGAGCGGACGCCGGAGCCCGAGCCACGTGCCCCAAAAACTGGGCCGCCACTTAGTAAGCCGCGTCGAAGCAGAGGAGAAAAACTTAATTATTTGTGTAGTGTCATCATTTGTAATATTTATTAGTACATGTAATATTTATGTTTGTATCCTAAGTGTATCTTGTACCTTTTAATGTTTAAGTTTTTTTTTGTCTTGGTAATTTAATAATAATTAATTTGTTCCTCTGGTGTATGGGAGCGCGACAGATATCAACGTAACGTATACGCCTCCAAAATTCAGCATCATCCCGTAGCGGCCGCCACCGGAGATCTGCAAGGAAAAAAAAGAAAAGTAACCGTGAGTAAAAATATATATATAAAATAGAAAAAAAAACGTGCATATATCGGGGGAACAAGTAATTGAAAAAAAGAAAAAAAAATTAATTTATTTTTTTTTTTTATATTTCTGTACACATATATGTATGTGAAAAAAAAAAAAGAAAAAAAAATAATATTGTGAGGTAAAGTACCTAATTTGGTTATGAAAAATATAATTTGTGAGTGTACGTGAAACAATGTGTTGTTACTAGTATGTTTGTGAAGGGGGTGTCTTGGGTGGGGCGTGCGATGTTCGGCACGCGCTAAGATATCATCAACATGGGGTAGTTACCGAATTTTGTTCGGACAGAAACCCAAATAAATATCTTTTGGTTCTGTTGGCGTGTGTGATGCTGGGGCTACAATATAGGGACTCGGCCCTCAAGTCGGGGGTCCTCCCTTCTCTTTTTTTTTTTCTTTTCTTTTCTCTCTTTCCTCCTTCTCGTCAAGGTTTAGGTCTTTTGGTTATTGTGTCAGCTCTTGGCTTTCAGTAGGCATACCCGCACCTGAATTTCATAGTAATGACTTTGAGGGACCGGTATTTCTGAGCGTTTTCCCTTACCCCGACCCGCATCTCACGAACCGAGCTGCCTACTAGCAGGTGCGAGCTCAGAAGTATCACCCTCGACATATCAACTGTCTCGTCGGAGTTTCATTACAAAATGGCGCCCAACGTGGGGCCCGACTATGTGATTCTTCACAGAATTTATAGTCCTTGGACCTTACATGACATGACGTCATCTTAGTCCGAATACCAGCTTTCGAATTTTTTTGAATGCTGACACTTGGAGTCGTCGTGTTTCATTTTTTTTTTTTTCTCTTTTCATTTTTTTTTAACTCATATTTTTTTTTATTCATTTTCATTGACAGGGGTCCTTCTTTGTTTTGTCTTAAATGGCTAATTTTTAATTGCCATGCAATGGAGATTTCTCGAACCTCTCTTGAAATACTATATAAAGGGAATGTTTCCTTTTTATAGACAGAGTGGTTTCTGTAGACTGCATCCTTGCCTTTATGTTGGAAGGCAACTCCTCTAAGTTTATTTCAAATTTTTCTCTTCGAGGATGCTACTCTTTTATTTTTGCTTGTGACATTCGTGGAATTACATGTCTCGTGGTGCTTAGTTTGCCTGAGTATGACCAGTTTTGATCGAGTGCGATTTAGTTTAGCATCGGTTTCGAATTTCACATTTATTGATCTTTCTGATTTTTAATTTATGTTTTTTTTTTTTCATTTACCTTTTTCTATCTGTATATTCCTACTGAGCATCAACTTGTTTCCAGCCAAAAGACTCTTTAAAGATATCTTCCCATGGTCAACCATTAGCAGTTGTTTTGGAACTTCTCCTAAGACACCCCTGTTTGTTGAAATATTGCATTTGTTTAGCGTTGTAGAACAGTTCATATTGTGACTGTGAGTAATACGTAAGTAATTGTATATTTTGTCTATAATTATAGTATGTGTTCCTTATTATTAGGTTGCTATCCAATTTAGTATCATATTATTGGGAGCACGGATCGGTGTCCTCCTAATATAATTAAAAGTAAATATTTAGAGAGTGTTATAGTGGCAGTCTACGACATGGCGGTCCGCCGTAGCACTGAGGAATTGAGAAATTTAGACGAATTAGAAATCATGAAATGTTTAATTTGCAACACAGACTTTGTCGCTCATGATCAAGTAATAGCCACACCATGCCATCATCGTTTCCATAGGGACTGCCTAGTCACTTGGTTGGCAAATAATAATTCATGTCCTCTTTGTAGACACCCTTGCGATCCTGGTTGTTTATCCGCGTCAAATATATTCCGTAATCGGGCTATAGAGGGAGAAGAGGAAGCCCCTACCTTGTCATTGGAAGGAAGTGCCTCAAGAGCGAATACTAGTATTGCACAGACGAGAACTATTCCGAAAGTGAATCGTCCGGTCACTAGGTCTATGGCCAGAAGTGACACGAATCCTCTAGTTTCGTTCCCAGAATCTGCGAATCCAAACCTTTCTCAAACTTCTCGAATGACAAGTCGCGAAAGGTCATTTGATTTGGGTCGAGAGCTCCATCTTAATGACAAGAGATCCGAGGAGAACTCAATTCCGCCTAAGGAGGTCGAACGCTCTTTAGATGGCGAGTTGAGACAGCAGATAACCCAGCTGGTTGGGGGTCTGATCAGAAGTCATTTAAGTGCGTTATCTCGACAGCCAACTGATAACCCACCGCAAGATCCCGTTGTAGTTAATCGTGAAGCCAGTAAGAGGAACCTCCTTTCGAACACTGGTTCTAATCAGGTCCAGGGTGCAGAGAGGTTCAATCCTGCCATCAATGTGGCGGTCACTCGTCATGGTCTTCGGTCACGAGAGCCAGATACTCCGTATCGGATGTTGGAAGATAACGTAAGTGCTTATGGAGATTCTTCGCGCAGACTTCCATCTCTGTCGCAACAGCCTTCCAACTCTAGCTCCCATGTTCCGCGGTCAGGTGCCTCTGACGTATTGTATATTCCGACTAGGAGGAGTTCACTAGTGGCGAACGCGTCGCGAGATTCCTCGTTTGGTTCTCACAGGCAAGATCGTCCAAATCCGGTTGTTCCTGCCCAGCTGCTGAATCATGCGCCTGGAACTTCCTTGAATACGCCTCCTTGGGCTCCTTCCACCACAGGGATTACCAGCGAAAAAGTGGGTCGCATAGTTAGTAGCTGGAACCTCCAATTTAGTGGCGATAATCCACATGTGTCGGTGGAAAAATTTTTGTTCCAAGTCCGCACTCTTGCACACCACACCTTGCAAGGGCAATTGCAACTAGTTACTCGGTATTTGCATTTACTGTTGGTTGGTAAGGCAGCCAATTGGTTTTGGCGATACCATCGCACTATCGTTAATCTCGACTGGGGGCAATTTTGTGAGGCTTTGCGCGATCAATTTCGTGAACGTCTTTCTGATTACGAGTTGATGGAGCTAATTCGTAACAGGAAACAAGGATCTAACGAATGTTTTGACAAGTTCTACGATAGCATAATGGAGCTAGCGGATCGTTTAGCTATCCCTATCCTAGAATGGGAATTGATTGAAATTCTTAAACGTAACTTGAAAATCGAACTCCGTCGTAAATATCTAGATATCAATATACATTCAGTACAGCATCTTAGAACTCTCGTGTATAGGCGGGAATGCTTCGAGCGGGAATTGACTGCTGGTCAGACGCAGTATCGGAATTTTCCATCTAGTTGTTAGTGAGATAGTGGAGAGTTGTGGTACGGAGAATGAGAACGAGCTTCTTGAAATATCCGCTCTTAGCAGCTCAGTTGTGTGTTCGAATTGTAGAGAGCCAGGGCACCGGTTTGATGAATGTGAGGCTGAGAGGAAAATATTTTGCTATGGATGTGGTGCACCGAATACATATAAAACACGTTGTACAAAATGCACGGCAGTTTCAAAAAACGCGATAGCGACGAGGTTTCCACCACATCAGGAACCCTCCTCCCGCACATAAATGCTTATCCTTCGACGACCACCTCTCAAGCAACCACAGCGCCTACGCTTAGTGTTACTTCTCCTGTTATGACAAATGCCTCGTCCGTGATCTCGACCCAGGCTGTGTCACTCATATCATCTCCCAAGGTGTCACCCCCATCTGTCATTCTACCTTGTAATACTGTAACTTCTTCAGTAACATGTTCTTCAGCTTCGAAGTTACCATGTCCTCTGAGAATACTGAAAACTCCTGGCGTCGCCAATGCGGCGAACTCTTCAAATTCACTGGACGCTTCTAAAGGGCCGAGGTCTACTGGATTTCGACCATTTCATATTCGGCTTCGGGAGTACCAAGCTGCTCGACAACGTATTTTCAGTGCGGAGGAGTTGGTGAAAAGCCCATCCCAACCTAAACGTTCTACCTTGCGAATGCGGCAATTTTGGAAAAAGGTCTTGAAAAATAGGCGACACTACTGTTCGGCTATTCTCCCAAGTCGACAAAGTCTTGACCTCCGGCCTTACGCAGAGGTTACTCTTTTCGGCAATAAAGTTTCAGGTCTTATCGACACTGGAGCTAGTATTAGCTGCTTGGCTGGGAAATTGGCCAAGAAATTTTTGGAGGACCAAATGCACCCCTATGAAAAGTTACCTATTGAGTTGACAACTGCGGATGGTACTTCTCACGCAGCAGTGGGTAGGGTTCTTGCCGATATTACATTTAGAGGTCAAACGGTGAAAGTACCGTTATTAATATTTCCATCATTAACACAAAATCTTTATCTGGGAGTTGATTTTGTACGATCTTTTGGACTTGCTTCTGATTTGTTTGTGTCTTCTCTGTATCCATCGAACCTGTCTTCGAAACAAAGAGCTATAGACTCCAATACTCACTATCTGACTCCGGTTCAAGAGGCGAAGCTCAATGCGGTCATCGCAACGTTTCCTTCTTTTTCCGCTGAGGGCTTAGGACGTACGAGTCTCGTACAACACGTCATCGATGTCGGCGGCAGCAAGCCAATTAAGCAGAGACACTTTGCAGTCTCTCCCGCCATCGAAAAGCTCCTCTTTGCGGAAATTGACAGGATGCTTGCGATGGGTGTTATTGAGGAATCTACCAGTCCTTGGTCTTCGCCTGTCACCCTCGTGATGAAGCCCGGTAAGGTCCGAATGTGTCTGGATGCACGGAAAGTGAACGACGTCACTGTTAAGGACGCTTATCCCTTACCTCTAATCGATGGTATCCTAAGTCGACTCCCAAAAGCGCAATATATTACGAGTCTCGACTTAAAAGACGCCTTTTGGCAAATACCACTCGAGAAGGGGTCAAGGGAGAAAACGGCCTTCACGGTTCCAGGTCGGCCATTGTATCAATTCGTTACGATGCCGTTCGGATTGTGCAATGCCCCTCAAACAATGCAGAGGCTAATGGACCGTGTTATTCCAGCACATTTGCGCTGCCAGGTGTTCATTTACTTGGATGACCTCTTGCTTATTACCGAAACCTTCGAGGAGCACATTTTGCTACTCCAGGAAATAGCTCTATGTTTTCGCAAGGCCGGTTTGACATTGAATGTCGAGAAGAGCAGATTTCTCATGAAGCAAGTTCGTTACCTAGGGCACTTGATTGGTAATGGTACTATCAAAACCGATCCAGATAAAGTACAGGCTATATCTGAATTTCCTTTACCGAAATCAGTGAAGCAGCTGCGACGGTTCCTCGGCATGTGTGGGTGGTATAGAAGATTTGTCCACAATTTCGCTTCACTGTCAGCACCACTGACAGACATGCTACGCAGAGGTAAGTTTTCTTGGACAGAAGAAAGCTTGAAGGCATTTAATGATTTGAGGGACTGTTTAACATCTGCTCCAGTACTACACAGCCCAGATTTTACCAAACCATTTGCAATCCATTGTGATGCAAGCCAGTTCGGTATTGGGGCTGTGTTAGTGCAACTAGATGATGAAGGGGCAGAGGCTCCCATTGCATTTATGTCCAAGAAGTTCAATTCTGCCCAAAGGAATTACTCTGTCTCTGAGCAGGAATGTCTGGCGGCGGTGTTGGCAGTGAAAAAATTTCGAGCATATGTCGAGGGCCATGAATTCGAAATTATCACCGATCATGCCTCACTCAAATGGCTAATGTCCCTGCCAGATTTGAATGGGAAGCTCGCTAGATGGGCCTTAAAGCTACAGGCATTCAAATTTAAAATCAAACACCGAAAAGGGAGCCAGCATATTGTTCCCGATGCGCTCTCTCGTGGATATTCTACTGATGCGATTTCATTAGAGTCCTTGGATTCATCGATGGAAGTAGACTTAGCTTCCGAACACTTTAAGTCCGATGCCTATACTACTCTGATTGAACGAGTCCAACAAAGTCAACATCGACTTCCGGACTTAAAGGTGATTGACGGATTTGTTTACAGGCGCTCCGAATATGCGACCGGTGACCCGACGGAGGAGGAGAACTCTTGGAAATTGTGGTTACCCAAGGAGCTGACACCGACCGTGATGGCCCGCGCGCACGACCATCCATTAAGTGCACATGGCGGGTTCAATAAAACGTTAAAGCGCCTTAAAGTGTATTTTTACTGGCCAAAAATGTCGGTTGACGTTAGAAACTACGTTGATGCATGCCTCATGTGTAAGCAGGTGAAAGCTCCAAATTACGTGTTACGACCGCCAATGGGTAAGCTCGTCATCCCCGAACGCATATTTCAGCGCCTGTATGCAGATTTCATCGGTCCATACCCCCGATCACAAAAGGGAAACATAGGAGCCATTGTGGTCCTAGATCAGCTCTCCAAGTTCACGTTTGTGGAACCTGTTCGAAAGCTTACCGCCGAAAACCTGATCAAGTTTCTTGAACAACGAATATTCCACGTATTTGGAGTCCCAGAAGTGCTGATCTCCGATAATGGGGTACAGTTTAAATCAGCAGTGATGGCTAAATTCCTTGAGTCATATGGGGTGAAGCATCAGTTTACAGCTGTTTACTCCCCCCAATCGAACGCCGCTGAACGTGTGAATCGTTCGCTCATGGCCGCTGTCAAGTCCTATGTTGATCGCTCACAACAAAATTGGGATGCGAAGCTATCTAGCATCAATATGGCCCTTCGTTCTGCATATCACTCGGCAATCGGATTTTCTCCATATTTCACCGTGTTCGGTCAAAGTATGATCACCCATGGGGATATGTATGCCTTATTACGCCACGTAAACCAGCTTAACGAACCAACTGTAGCCATAACCCCGGATGTATAAACAGAGCTGATCCGTGCTCAAGCTCAGCAAGCTATAACGAAGGCACATGACGTCAATGCTAAAACGTACAATTTGCGTGCGAACCCTTCCACCTTTAAACCTGGGGATATTGTCCTTAGGAGAAACTTCTCACAAAGCAAATTTACCCAAAATTACAATGTCAAGCTAGATAAAAAATTTCTACAGGCGCAAGTTGTACGAATAGTCGGGACCGGTGACTACCTGTTATCTGACTTATCTGGCAAATTGCTTGGCAAATTCAATCAAAATAAAGATATAAAACGTTGCTAGTATTTCTTCAGACTCTTTCGCTTCTACGACTTCGTATTGACTTCTTTCCCGTTCTTAGGATTATTTTGTAATCTAGCTTTAGTTTAGGTTAAAGTGTTCTTGTTGGTCTTAGGATTATACCTACGCTGTATTATCCTCGGAATAACATGGAAACGCTCTCTTAAGTTTAATAGGATAATTAAGTTAGAATAGTTAGGTTTACACATGTTTGAAGCAGCCAGGTCAAATATCGCAACTTTCATACGTAAAAGTTGTATTTCAGGAATAAAGCAAAATACCATTCCTATCTAGAATTAAGTAAAGGAGAAGAGAGTTATCGGGAGTCGTTGAAGAGAAAGAGCCTGCCCTGTAATGTAGCCGAAGTTCAAATTTGAATTTATTGTCAGTTAATGCTTTCGCCTGACATTTCAGTTTGACGTGTGGCCAAGAAGTGTCAACTTCATTTTCCAATTCACGGCCTGTGGATCGTCTACACAGACCGTGACATGGGAAAATGAACACACTCCAAAGCGGAATTTTCTTCTATGTTCTCCTGTGGATCGTGAGGTGGAATTCTTTTATTCTCCTCACCTCACTAGTGGCGGTTCCGGTGTGGGGTGCAAGAAAATTTAGCGAGCCACCACATGGCTTTTTGACTGTGCCGAGGAGAAGGGCGGACCTTGTGTGCCCCGACCAAAAAGGGGAAACTGAATTGCAATTCCAGCTGAACTGCTAAGGTTCGGTGGAACGAGTCTAGTTGATGCCATACATCAATTACTCCTGCGAGTATGGGAGAACGAGGAGATCTGTTGCATCCGCATAATTCTGGCAACCCTGCCACCTAGACGTGCTCTGCTACGAGGCAGTCTCGCTGTACCCACCGACTCGAGCGGTCATCAATTTAACTTTAAATATACCATCGCGGGACGAAAAAACGATGGACATACTTACAAAGTGTATGACAGACTTTCACTACGATCCGGAGAATAACGGCATATTCGCCGACTGGTATGCTCGGTACGCGGATTTGTTCGAGGTCGACGCAGCGGAACTCGATGACGCGGCAAAAGCACGGCTTTTAATTAGGAAACTCGATACAGTAGCACATGCTCGGTTCGTAAATTATATTCTGCCGAAAACGCCGCGTGAGATCAATTTCAAAGAAACTTGTGAAATTCTGCGCAAGATATTTGACCGTCAAATGTCTTTGTTCAATGTGAGATACAATTGTCTGAAAATTGCTAAAAGTGCGGCCGAAGATTTTGTCGCGTACGCCGGGGTGGTTAACAAAAAATGCGAACAATTCAAATTGGCTGATCTTACATCAGACCAATTCAAATCGTTAATTTTCGTGTGTGGACTGACAGCAAATAGTGATACGGATATCAGGACAAAATTACTGTCCCTTATCGACACCGATAAAGCGATAACGCTGGATAAGTTGGCTTCGGAGGCCGGCCGACTCACAAGTCTAAAATTAGACAGCCGCATGGTGGAAAGGCAGTCGCCGTCCGTAGTCAAGGTCGTGGGGAAGTCGATTCAGAAACACACGAATCCGAAATCGCGCGAACGCGAACAACTGAATAAAAAGAAACCGAAGTCAGCTTGTTGGTTTTGTGGAGCACTCCATTACGCTCGTTTTTGTACTTATAAAACCCATACATGCACAAAATGTCGGAAAACCGGACACAAGGAAGGGTTTTGTGACGCCGCCACTCGGAAAGACAAATACCACGGAGACGGGAAAAAAACCAATAGATTGTTTTCGGTATCAAAAATAAATTACGAAGCGCATCGCAAGTACGTCACGGTCGAAATTAATGGCAGGCCGGTTCAACTACAGTTCGACACCGCATCGGACATTTCAATAATGTCAAAAGAAACGTGGGAATTGATCGGTAAACCAAATACAGTTAATACCGATCATATAGCCAGAAACGCGTCGGGAGATCTGTTACAGTTAACTTCGCAATTTAATTGCACCATCGCATTTAATTCAAAAACGATTAACGGCACGGGCTATGTTTCCGGCGTCAGCGATCTCAACGTGATGGGAATCGATTGGATTGAGGGGTTAGGTCTCTGGGATGTGCCAGTTAGCACATTTTGTCAGCCAAGAATTACAGCAGTAACTGCCGAACAATTTGCAGCCGAACTTCAACAACAGTTTGCGGATGTGTTTGAACCTACACTGGGAGTATGTTTAAAAACGAAGGCAGTACTTCATTTGAAGCCCTCAGCAAAACCAGTTTTCCGTCCTAAAAGACCGGTCCCATACACCGCGCTTCCAGCCGTCGAAAAAGAATTGCAACGTCTCGAGGAATTGGAAGTAATCAGCCGCGTGGATTTTTCATCGTGGGCAGCTCCCATTGTCGCTACAAAGAAGGCAACCGGAGATGTCCGTATCTGTGCGGATTTTTCAACAGGGTTAAACCAGATGATAGAATCACACCAATACCCATTACCACTTCTCGAAGACATATTCACAACTTTGAGTGGAGGACAATATTTCAGCAAAGTAGATTTAGCGGACGCGTATCTACAAATAATGATGGACGACAGTTCCAAACCTCTACTTACAATAAATACACACAAGGGCCTATATCAATACAATAGGTTATGTTTCGGAGTGAAGAGTGCCCCCGGAATATTCCAGCAAATCGTCGACACCATGCTGGCAGGGTTATCTGGAGTTGTCAGCTACCTAGACGACATCATCGTCGTGGGAAAAACCGAGGCTGAACATCGCCTAAATATCATTAAATTGTTCCAACGAATCCGTGAGTGGGGATTTCATGTCAATCCCGCAAAATGCCGCTTCCTACTCAGCAGCATCAAATATCTCGGATTTATCATCACTAGGGAAGGACGACGACCCGATCCTGACAAAGTGGCGGCAATTGTGGAAATGCCACCACCAACAAATCTACAGATGCTTCGCTCATTCATCGGAATGATAAGTTACTATGGACAATTCGTTAAGCAAATGCGCGAAGTCAGGGCTCCATTCGACAAACTTCTTGTTGAAAATGTTCCTTGGCAATGGTCAAAACAATGCCAGGATTCCTTTCAGAAGGTAAAGACAATTTTACAATCAGATCTGTTACTAACCCATTTTGATCCACGACATGAGATAAAAGTAGCGGCGGACGCATCCAGCTACGGGATTGGCGCCGTAATATTGCACCGCTATCCCGACAAAACAGAAAAGCCAATAGCACATGCATCACGATCTTTAACTGCAGCGGAAAAAAACTACAGCCAGATCGAGAAGGAAGCCCTAGCAATCATATTTGCGGTAACAAAATTTCATCGGATGCTCCATGGGCGGAAATTCACCTTATCAACCGACCACAAACCACTACTAGCAGTTTTTGGTGGGAAAAAAGGAATTCCCGTTCACACTGCAAACCGACTTCAACGCTGGGCATTAACCCTGCTAGCTTATGATTTCGACATTGAATATATCCCCACCGATAAATTTGGCCATGCTGATAGTCTCTCCCGACTGATGGAACACAATAGACCAAATAATGAAGATTATGTAATAGCATCTATTTCAGCAATGGAGACCGACATTCAATACACCCTTTCGGAAGCAGTTCGCGCGCTACCTGTCACGTGCGAGATGGTCATCAAGGCTACTTCTGAGGATCAGGTTTTAAAACGAGTATCAAAGTACATGAAATCATCCTGGCCAGATAACATTACTGAGGAGCAGCTCAAACTTTTCTACAATCGCAGAGAATCACTATCCGAAATAAATGGTTGCTTATTAATGTCTGAGCGTGTAATAATCCCTTCTATCTTGCAGACCAAAATCTTACGTCAGCTACATACCGGACATCCTGGCATCGTCCGCATGAAGGCGTTGGCTCGAAGCTATGTTTATTGGCCAAACATAGATGCACATATCGAGAGCTTGGTCAAACAATGCAGTCGCTGTGCTTCAGTTGCCAAAGCACCGCCTAAAACGACACTTGCTTCGTGGCCCATTGCTACTAAGGCATGGAACCGTATCCACGTCGACTACGCTGGCCCATTTCAAGACCATCATTTTTTAGTCGTCGTGGATTCTTTCACCAAATGGCCAGAAATCGTGATACAACAGTCAACAACTGCATCGGCCACCATCAAAACTCTTAAGGAGTTATTTGCGCGGTTTGGCGCCCCGGAAATACTGGTATCCGATAACGGGACTCAATTCACTGCAAGCATTTTCCAATCGTTTTGTGAAGTGAACGGCGTACAACATATACGCTCACCACCGTATCACCCACAAAGCAACGGCCAAGCGGAGCGTTTCGTCGATACGTTTAAGCGCGCACTTCTTAAATCAAGGGGAGAAGAGATGACGTCCGATGCCTTACAAACATTTTTACGATGTTACCGAACGACCCCAAACGCAGCATTACCAAATCATGCAACGCCAGCTGAACTGATGTTCGGTAGAAAAATCCGAATTCCATTGGATTTACTACGTCCATCAACAGACACATCATCCTTAAGGAACAAAAAGATGGAGCAGGATTTTAACAATCGTCATGGTGCGAAAAAACGAGAATATAAACCACAGGACCCGGTTTATGTTATGGCCTACACTACCGGAAAGCGTTCATGGACTCCGGGAACTATTATTAAACGTTGCGGGTCTGTACTTTACAATGTCCTAATTGGGGGACAGGTTCAAGGCCGTCATGCGAATCAAATACGACCACGTCTCGCTAACGACAACCATCGCCAGGATGTGGCGCCCACCAACATTCCCTTCGAAATGCTGGTCGAAAGCTTCGATGTTATGGTTCCGCCGATCCAAGAAATCAGTTCGGAAAATACACCATCCAGCGTAACATTATCCACCGACGTTCCGGAATGAAGATACCCTTCTAGAGAGCGCCAGCCACCGCCAAGGCTCCGAATGATGGAGGGTTCTCGCCAAAGATACCGGATCTCAAGTAGTAGTTCGGTACGAACTACTACCCTTTTCAAGGAGGGAGGTGTTGCATCCGCATAATTCTGGCAACCCTGCCACCTAGACGTGCTCTGCTACGAGGCAGTCTCGCTGTACCCACCGACTCGAGCGGTCATCAATTTAACTTTTTCTCTTACTACTGTAATAATTCTGAATAATATAGTCTTACCTACCAACGGACCGATTGCGTTTCACTTGATAGACACAACAAGATCCCAGACGATTGGCACAGAAGCATCATCTGTCCAATTCATAAAAAGGGAGATAAACTGCGGTGTGAGAATTACAGGGGCATCTCACTAGTTTGTACGTCCTATAAAATTTTAACGAAAATTCTGGAAAATAGAATAAAACCGTACGCAGAACGAGTCATTGGCGAATATCAAAGCGGTTTCAGACCTGGTCGCTCCACAACCGATCAGCTCTTCTCAGTCAAACTGATACTCCAGAGGTGCTGGGAATACAACGTAAACGTATACCAAATCTTTGTCGACTTCAAGCAGGCTTACGACAGTATCGATCGTGGAGTACTGTACAACATCATGCTGCAATTTGGTATACCAGCAAAATTAGTGCGACTGACAAAGATGACGATGACCAACTCCGTCTCACAAGTCAGGATCCAGAATAGACTTACTGATCTATTTGAAACACGCACTGGTTTGAAACAGGGCGATGGACTGGCACCGACACTCTTCAACCTAGCACTGGAATACGTTATTCGGGCCATGAATTTGGACAACAGCAAGACGCTACTCATCAAGTCGACACAATTAGCAGCGTACGCCGACGACATCAACATCATGTCCCGAAGATTGGCTGACGCAGAAGAACTTCTGCATACGCTCGATACCGCTGCAAAGGAAGTTGGATTACGTATTAACGAGGGTAAAACTAAAATAATGATGCAATCGGTGACAAGGACACCTGCACAACCAAGCATCAATGTGGGGGACCTCAACATCGAGTTCGTGAACAACTTCATTTACCTGGGTTGCAACCTGTCAAGGGACGCCAACGAAACTGACGAAATCAAGCGACGGATACAGTTAGCTAATAAGACTTTTTTCTCGGTTCTCCCCATAATGAAATCGAAACATGTGCACAGAAACACGAAGCTCCGCGTGTACAAAACCATTATACGACCAGTGCTATGCTATGGCTGCGAAGCATGGACCCTAACTCAAGCCTCCGAAAACATGCTAGACACTTTCGAACGTAAGGTTCTACGGCGAATTTTCGGGGCTGTTTGCGATCGAGATGGATGGCGCATCCGGTACAACCATGAGTTGTATGAAATGTACGATGAGCTGCAAGTCTCGAAAATCGTCAAACTACAACGACTTCAATGGGCAGGGCATCTACAAAGAATGGACGATGATCGCATGCCTAAGAGAGTAATGAATGCAGAACGAGTCGACGGAGCGAGACTGCGAGGACGACCGAGATCTCGTTGGGAGAGCTCAGTAGGTGTGGACGCCGCGCAGCTGCTGGGCTCCCAAAATTGGAGGACGCGGTCACGTGACCGAGATAATTGGAGAACAATGATCCAGGCGGCCAAGGACCGACGTCGGGCTGTCGCGCCACGATGATGATGATGAATTGCAAGGATAGCCTATAAGGAAAACCTGAACGAAGTGGTAAACATTAAAGAAAAAATTGCAGAGCCTCCCGTCTCCTTGTGGGCTACGGCCGAAGCCGAGTGCCGCAATCGAAAAAGAAATACGGAACGGAGAAAAGGAAAAAAAAAGGAAAATTTTATAGCTAGAAGCATCCCCGAGGTCTGCGCGGATTTGGCTCTCCCTAGCTACCTTGAAGCAACAAAGAGTGTGGCTGTGCGGAAGACAAAATATATTTTTTTAAGCCTCCGGCTGTATCGGGTGTCGCGGGCCGTTGAACAGCGGGTGCCTGGTCAATTTGGGGCACTTGATGTCTGGTTACGTCCTGAGTTTAGATCAAGAGCAAAAGGGGGCCAACACCGGCTCGCCCAATTGGCCCGGATTGTTTGTTAGGCTATCAGGAAAATAAAAGAAAAAAAAGGTTATCGTCAGTGTTGGATTTGTGGCCGCAGAGCGGACGCCGGAGCCCGAGCCACGTGCCCCAAAAACTGGGCCGCCACTTAGTAAGCCGCGTCGAAGCAGAGGAGAAAAACTTAATTATTTGTGTAGTGTCATCATTTGTAATATTTATTAGTACATGCATTATTTATGTTTGTATCCTAAGTGTATCTTGTACCTTTTAATGTTTAAGTTTTTTTTGTCTTGGTAATTTAATAATAATTAATTTGTTCCTCTGGTGTATGGGAGCGCGACAGATATCAACGTAACGTATACGCCTCCAAAATTCAGCATCATCCCGTAGCGGCCGCCACCGGAGATCTGCAAGGAAAAAAAAGAAAAGTAACCGTGAGTAAAAATATATATTTTATATAGAAAAAAAAAAAACGTACATATATCGGGGGAACAAGTAATTGAAAAAAAGAAAAAAAAAATTAATTTTTTTTTTTTTATATTTCTATATACATATATGTGAAAAAAAAAGAAGAAGAAAAAAAAATAATATTGTGAGGTAAAATACCTAATTTGGTTATGAAAAATATAATTTGTGAGTGTACGTGAAACAATGTGTTGTTACTAGTATGTTTGTGAAGGGGGTGTCTTGGGTGGGGCGTGCGATGTTCGGCACGCGCTAAGATATCATCAACATGGGGTAGTTACCGAATTTTGTTCGGACAGAAACCCAAATAAATATCTTTTGGTTCTGTTGGCGTGTGTGATGCTGGGGCTACAATATAGGGACTCGGCCCTCAAGTCGGGGGTCCTCCCTTCTCTTTTTTTTTCTATTCTTTTCTCTCTTTCCTCCTTCTCGTCAAGGTTTAGGTCTTTTGGTTATTGTGTCAGCTCTTGGCTTTCAGTAGGCATACCCGCACCTGAATTTCATAGTAATGACTTTGAGGGACCGGTATTTTTGAGCGTTTTCCCTTACCCCGACCCGCATCTCACGAACCGAGCTGCCTACTAGCAGGTGCGAGCTCAGAAGTGTCACCTCGACATATCAACTGTCTCGTCGGAGTTTCATTACAAACCCCGCCCACATCTCCCGAACTGAGCTGGAACAAGCATGTGCCGCCGCTCAGCTCGTTGAGGAGCATTCGCTTTTAGCGTCGCCGTACCTTCACGGTCCTCTCGGCAAACTTCCGGCTCCATCCCCAAAACACCATCTGGTGACCACCATGCTCATTACAAAGATTGGCGCCCAACGTGGGGCCCACTTCTGGTCAGGTCAAGGACTAAAAAGGACCTCAACACTTTGACTTTTTATTTCTTATACCGAGTGGTACCCCATGATGCACATTAAGACTGCTTGTTCTAAGGCAAGGTCCTTAGCCTATTTATACTTCACGTACCCATTTTCAGGCAGTTGTGCATCCTATACAGTTTTCCCGTAGAGTAGCTTCAACCCTTATATAACGTAGTTTGTAGCTTCCGGTATCAACAGGTCGATCCTTTTTCTTGTCTTTTGTCCCGGTGGTTTTTGCCACGTACTTAAGGCCTTCAAGCAAACTTTTGAATTACTAGCTTTCGGAGCTTCTCTAGACTAGGCAGAGTTTCCTTGACGTGTCCTTAGTGCCTTCATGTGGAAAAGGATCGACCTTCACATCAATAACTTCACTTCCGACATTGCAGAATTTCATCTTTGAGATGCACAGCCAGTAACAGGCGAACATATTCAGAAACCGTCAAGGTTTGCTAGCATCGCACCTCAGCTGGCCGAATGTGTGCACCTGTTTCCAGCTGATCATCTCACTGTTGGAAACTGCAATACTTTTGCTTTTGTTTTTATTTTCTTTCTTTTTCTCCCCCTACAATGCTGCCGGCTAGCTCATGCATATTTTGAAGTGCATTTCTATCATGCACAATACACGCTCCATTTATTTTGCGAACATCAACCTGATCGGGACGGGGAGTTCCGAAAAGGAAAATGCCATATCTCTCTATCGTTTCTGCTTATTGCATTTTTCGTATCGTGTTGTATTCATGCCGTAACATAGGACCGAGAGGGTCGCTACGGGCAGTTATCATGCTTCATTTTTAAAATTTATCGTTATGTATGTATATTTATTATAAATGCTCAAATTTTGTCGGCTTACCGTTTTATTTTGCATAGTTCTGAGATAAACCATTTTTTTTTTTTATATATATATTTTTACATATTTTGTGTGGCTCGTTTGTTTTGAGATACCAAGCTCGCAGCATTGTAAGTTGGTATTTCAATTCATTGAAAAGTACATTTACCAATTGTCTAATATCGCTCTTACTCTTTCCAAATCATTTATCGTTCCAAATTCTTGCAACTTGACATTCGTCTCAGTTACACTTGCACTCGCACTTACATTGTTTTGCCTATGTACATAAATGCACGCCAAAACTTGTTTTCCTACCTAACTATATACAATATTTGTCTATTTGATTGGCTTTTAGTGTTCCTAGCGTTGTTGTGTTAGGAATAAAACACTTAGGCCCGTTTTCTCAATGTCCAGCTAAAATTTGAACTCGAGATAACATTTGCTGTTATTGTTGTTTTCCCTGTAAAATTTGACAGATGGGTACGTTCAATGTCTGTTTAACTGGAGTTTAAATTTTAATCAGACATTGAGAAAACGGGCCTTAGAACAGTAAATCTTGGCGGTTATTATTTATTTTATATATTTCTTTTTATTCCTGTACCATTGCTTATAATAATGGGCGGTATGATCGGTCCCATGTCGATTATGAGGATCGGACTCTCTGCTCCATATGTAATAATCTTATTGAAGAGCGGGATGACGCATCGGTGACCCCGTGTGGTCACATTTTCCACACATCGTGTGTCCTGCGGTGGCTGTCAAGGCACAATTTTTGCATTATTTGCCGGCAGCCGATATATCCGCATGAACTTATAAAATACCATCAACCTCGCGTTGATCACTCGTATGGAGCAGCGGGCTCACTGCTCCATACGAGTGATCAATATGGAGACCAACCATACCTTAGACATGAGCCTGAGGCTCTTCAGAGACACGCAGAAACGGAACATGGATCATATCCCAGTCAGGCGTGGGTTCGAGATCCTGTTTCGCCTGCGCTCCGACCACAACTACTTCATGAAGAGCCACAAACCTCTACATTCCAGCAGGGGGTGGAGGGCTTGAACTCACCTCTTGGGAATTCAGCCTCTCAACTTCTTCCAGATGTTTATCGGGGTTTTTTCGATTCGAATATCAAAGCGGTTTCAGACCTGGTCGCTCCACAACCGATCAGCTCTTCTCAGTCAAACTGATACTCCAGAGGTGCTGGGAATACAACGTAAACGTATACCAAATCTTTGTCGACTTCAAGCAGGCATACGACAGTATCGATCGTGGAGTACTGTACAACATCATGCTGCAATTTGGTATACCAGCAAAATTAGTGCGACTGACAAAGATGACGATGACCAACTCCGTCTCACAAGTCAGGATCCAGAATAGACTTACTGATCTATTTGAAACACGCACTGGTTTGAAACACGGCGATGGACTGGCACCGACGCTCTTCAACCTAGCACTGGAATACGTTATTCGGGCCATGAATTTGGACAACAGCAAGACGCTACTCATCAAGTCGACACAATTAGCAGCGTACGCCGACGACATCAACATCATGTCCCGAAGATTGGCTGACGCAGAAGAACTTCTGCATACGCTCGATACCGCTGCAAAGGAAGTTGGATTACGTATTAACGAGGGTAAAACTAAAATAATGATGCAATCGGTGACAAGGACACCTGCACAACCAAGCATCAATGTGGGGGACCTCAACATCGAGTTCGTGAACAACTTCATTTACCTGGGTTGCAACCTGTCAAGGGACGCCAACGAAACTGACGAAATCAAGCGACGGATACAGTTAGCTAATAAGACTTTTTTCTCGGTTCTCCCCATAATGAAATCGAAACATGTGCACAGAAACACGAAGCTCCGCGTGTACAAAACCATTATACGACCAGTGCTATGCTATGGCTGCGAAGCATGGACCCTAACTCAAGCCTCCGAAAACATTTCTAGACACTTTCGAACGTAAGGTTCTACGGCGAATTTTCGGGGCTGTTTGCGATCGAGATGGATGGCGCATCCGGTACAACCATGAGTTGTATGAAATGTACGATGAGCTGCAAGTCTCGAAAATCGTCAAACTACAACGACTTCAATGGGCAGGGCATGTACAAAGAATGGACGATGATCGCATGCCTAAGAGAGTAATGAATGCAGAACGAGTCGACGGAGCGAGACTGCGAGGACGACCGAGATCTCGTTGGGAGAGCTCAGTAGGTGTGGACGCCGCGCAGCTGCTGGGCTCCCAAAATTGGAGGACGCGGTCACGTGACCGAGATAATTGGAGAACAATGATCCAGGCGGCCAAGGACCGACGTCGGGCTGTCGCGCCACGATGATGATGATGATGATGAATTGCAAGGATAGCCTATAAGGAAAACCTGAACGAAGTGGTAAACATTAAAGAAAAAATTGCAGAGCCTCCCGTCTCCTTGTGGGCTACGGCCGAAGCCGAGTGCCGCAATCGAAAAAGAAATACGGAACGGAGAAAAGGGAAAAAAAAGGAAAATTTTATAGCTAGAAGCATCCCCGAGGTCTGCGCGGATTTGGCTCTCCCTAGCTACCTTGAAGCAACAAAGAGTGTGGCTGTGCGGAAGGCAAAATATATTTTTTTAAGCCTCCGGCTGTATCGGGTGTCGCGGGCCGTTGAACAGCGGGTGCCTGGTCAATTTGGGGCACTTGATGTCTGGTTACGTCCTGAGTTTAGATCAAGAGCAAAAGGGGGCCAACACCGGCTCGCCCAATTGGCCCGGATTGTTTGTTAGGCTATCAGGAAAATAAAAGAAAAAAAAGGTTATCGTCAGTGTTGGATTTGTGGCCGCAGAGCGGACGCCGGAGCCCGAGCCACGTGCCCCAAAAACTGGGCCGCCACTTAGTAAGCCGCGTCGAAGCAGAGGAGAAAAACTTAATTATTTGTGTAGTGTCATCATTTGTAATATTTATTAGTACATGTAATATTTATGTTTGTATCCTAAGTGTATCTTGTACCTTTTAATGTTTAAGTTTTTTTTTGTCTTGGTAATTTAATAATAATTAATTTGTTCCTCTGGTGTATGGGAGCGCGACAGATATCAACGTAACGTATACGCCTCCAAAATTCAGCATCATCCCGTAGCGGCCGCCACCGGAGATCTGCAAGGAAAAAAAAGAAAAGTAACCGTGAGTAAAAATATATATATAGAAAAAAAAAACGTACATATATCGGGGGAACAAGTAATTGAAAAAAAGAAAAAAAAATTAATTTTTTTTTTTTTTTTATATTTCTATATACATATATGTGAAAAAAAAAGAAAAAGAAAAAAAAAATAATATTGTGAGGTAAAATACCTAATTTGGTTATGAAAAATATAATTTGTGAGTGTACGTGAAACAATGTGTTGTTACTAGTATGTTTGTGAAGGGGGTGTCTTGGGTGGGGCGTGCGATGTTCGGCACGCGCTAAGATATCATCAACATGGGGTAGTTACCGAATTTTGTTCGGACAGAAACCCAAATAAATATCTTTTGGTTCTGTTGGCGTGTGTGATGCTGGGGCTACAATATAGGGACTCGGCCCTCAAGTCGGGGGTCCTCCCTTCTCTTTTTTTTTTCTATTCTTTTCTCTCTTTCCTCCTTCTCGTCAAGGTTTAGGTCTTTTGGTTATTGTGTCAGGTCTTGGCTTTCAGTAGGCATACCCGCACCTGAATTTTATAGTAATGACTTTGAGGGACCGGTATTTCTGAGCGTTTTCCCTTACCCCGACCCGCATCTCACGAACCGAGCTGCCTACTAGCAGGTGCGAGCTTAGAAGTGTCACCTCGACATATCAACTGTCTCGTCGGAGTTTCATTACAAACCCCGCCCACATCTCCCGAACTGAGCTGGAACAAGCATGTGCCGCCGCTCAGCTTGTTGAGGAGCATTCGCTTTTAGCGTCGGCGTACCTTCACGGTCCTCTCGGCAAACTTCCGGCTCCATCCCCAAAACACCATCTGGTGACCACCATGCTCATTACAAAGATTGGCGCCCAACGTGGGGCCCACTTCTGGTCAGGTCAAGGACTAAAAAGGACCTCAACACTTTGACTTTTTATTTCTTATACCGAGTGGTACCCCATGATGCACATTAAGACTGCTTGTTCTAAGGCAAGGTCCTTAGCCTATTTATACTTCACGTACCCATTTTCAGGCAGTTGTGCATCCTATACAGTTTTCCCGTAGAGTAGCTTCAACCCTTATATAACGTAGTTTGTAGCTTCCGGTATCAACAGGTCGATCCTTTTTCTTGTCTTTTGTCCCGGTGGTTTTTGCCACGTACTTAAGGCCTTCAAGCAAACTTTTGAATTACTAGCTTTCGGAGCTTCTCTAGACTAGGCAGAGTTTCCTTGACGTGTCCTTAGTGCCTTCATGTGGAAAAGGATCGACCTTCACATCAATAACTTCACTTCCGACATTGCAGAATTTCATCTTTGAGATGCACAGCCAGTAACAGGCGAACATATTCAGAAACCGTCAAGGTTTGCTAGCATCGCACCTCAGCTGGCCGAATGTGTGCACCTGTTTCCAGCTGATCATCTCACTGTTGGAAACAGCAATACTTTTGCTTTTGTTTTTATTTTCTTTCTTTTTCTCCCCCTACAATGCTGCCGGCTAGCTCATGCATATTTTGAAGTGCATTTCTATCATGCACAATACACGCTCCATTTATTTTGCGAACATCAACCTGATCGGGACGGGGAGTTCCGAAAAGGAAAATGCCATATCTCTCTATCGTTTCTGCTTATTGCATTTTTCGTATCGTGTTGTATTCATGCCGTAACATAGGACCGAGAGGGTCGCTACGGGCAGTTATCATGCTTCATTTTTAAAATTTATCGTTATGTATGTATATTTATTATAAATGCTCAAATTTTGTCGGCTTACCGTTTTATTTTGCATAGTTCTGAGATATACCATTTTTTTTTTATATATATTTTTACATATTTTGTGTGGCTCGTTTGTTTTGAGATACCAAGCTCGCAGCATTGTAAGTTGGTATTTCAATTCATTGAAAAGTACATTTACCAATTGTCTAATATAGCTCTTACTCTTTCCAAATCATTTATCGTTCCAAATTCTTGCAACTTGACATTCGTCTCAGTTACACTTGCACTCGCACTTACATTGTTTTGCCTATGTACATAAATGCACGCCAAAACTTGTTTTCCTACCTAACTATATACAATATTTGTCTATTTGATTGGCTTTTAGTGTTCCTAGCGTTGTTGTGTTAGGAATAAAACACTTAGGCCCGTTTTCTCAATGTCCAGCTAAAATTTGAACTCGAGATAACATTTGCTGTTATTGTTGTTTTCCCTGTAAAATTTGACAGATGGGTACGTTCAATGTCTGTTTAACTGGAGTTTAAATTTTAATCAGACATTGAGAAAACGGGCCTTAGAACAGTAAATCTTGGCGGTTATTATTTATTTTATATATTTCTTTTTATTCCTGTACCATTGCTTATAATAATGGGCGGTATGATCGGTCCCATGTCGATTATGAGGATCGGACTCTCTGCTCCATATGTAATAATCTTATTGAAGAGCGGGATGACGCATCGGTGACCCCGTGTGGTCACATTTTCCACACATCGTGTGTCCTGCGGTGGCTGTCAAGGCACAATTGCATTATTTGCCGGCAGCCGATATATCCGCATGAACTTATAAAATACCATCAACCTCGCGTTGATCACTCGTATGGAGCAGTGAGCCCGATTCGAAGTGATCAATATGGAGACCAACCATACCTTAGACATGAGCCTGAGGCTCTTCAGAGACACGCAGAAACGGAACATGGATCATATCCCAGTCAGGCGTGGGTTCGAGATCCTGTTTCGCCTGCGCTCCGACCACAACTACTTCATGAAGAGCCACAAACCTCTACATTCCAGCAGGGGGTGGAGGGCTTGAACTCACCTCTTGGGAATTCAGCCTCTCAACTTCTTCCGGATGTTTATCGGGGTTTTTCCGATTCCTTGAAGGCATACGTGGACCAACTTTTCCACGAGCGATTATCATCTGCTTCAGAGCCTTCTTCAAGTGAGAATCCGCGTATGTCGATTCCTCCAATTGCTTCTGCTGAGCAGCGGAGCCAAGTTGTTGTGGCTCTAGTCGGAAAAGTATACAGGATCATCTCCGGCTGGGGTTTATGTTTAGGGAGTGTACGAGTTAATTCGTCAGGTTGAGGTCTTCACTGACCGCACTCTCGGAGGAGACTACGACAGTTTGGGCCTTGGTGTACACCTCCTCTTTGAAAAAGGAGCAGTGACTTGGTTCCGCCGGTTTGCAACCAGCTGCGGGAGTCGATATACGTGGGACTCACTGAAGGAAGCACTGATAGAACGGTATGGTGATCGTTACGACGATGAGGATCTCATTCATGAAGTGAGGTTCCGTCGTCAAAGCCATGGCGAGTCGTTTGATGCTTTCGAGGAGAGCATCCACGTACTCAACGACCGCTTGTCTCCAAAGCTTTCTGACGAGGAGCTGACTCGCATTCTTCGAAGGAACTTGGGTCCCTCTATTGCAATTCATTTAATATCATCTGACATTCGGTCTCTCAGTGATTTTCGTAACAATGTACGAATGGTCGAAAAATTGCAAGAGTGCATGGAGAGACACTGTTCCTCGAGCAATGTGAGTCACGTTCCTTGTCAGAGAGTGAGTGAGCTGAAGCCCAATGAAATTTCGGAAGAGAAAGAGAGACTTGATTCAGCAGTGGAGGAGTTTAAGTCTTCTTCCACTTGTTGGAACTGTAGAAATACCGGACATTCCTATGTCGACTGTCTGGAGGAACCTAGGTTGTTCTGCTTCGGTTGCGGAGCTCCCGGAGTTTCCAAACCGCACTGTTCCCGGTGTGGCAAAGCACGCGAATCGCAGGAGACTTCGCATGCACCGGAGGCATTGAAAGAGAATGCTGGGCCACCTGCATTCGATCATTGCCTGGCTATTATCCCTGCGGTTGAAGACTCTGTTAGCTCTTGTCGGGAGCGGAACATCCTATCTTTCTCCAAACATTCTGACAAACATATACCTGATTTGTCATTTAAAACTGACGTTGCGATACAAACCCCAGACTTGCAGTTACTACCCCCACTCAAGTCTGGGACGTTCAATTCGACCGGTTCATTGGTCACTGAGTCGAACGCAGTTTCTATTGTGAATCCTACCTCCTCCACTAAGGAAGTACCATCCAGTTTTGGAACACCACCACCACTTATCCACTATAGTCACAAGCCGCTGCATGAGCGTGTGAAAGAGTACGAGGCAGCCCGTCGTCGAATTTTCCATGCCGACGAAATCCAACTCAGTCGCCCAAAACGTTCGACTTTGCGCCGACGCAAGTTTTGGCGGAACGTTAAGGCCAATCGACGACTTGTTTGCTCTGGTATTTTTTTTCAGACCACCATCGTGATGATATTAGACCATATGCTGAGGTCCATATGCTTGGTACCTCAGTAAGTGGCCTAATTGATACGGGAGCGTCATTCAGCGTTATTGCTTCGGATTTTGCTAAGCAGTTTCTGGTGAATTCCAAGCATCCTTGGGAGAGATTCCGTTTGGGGTTGACAACTGCCGATGGCACACGTCACTCTACTGTTGGAAAGATTTCCACACCCGTCACATTCAGAAGACGTACAGAGACCATCGACTTTGTCATTATTCCAACCCTCACTCAGAATGTCTACCTTGGAGTCGATTTTGTGCGCAAATTTGAACTTGCTCCAGCACTTTTCGATGATTCTCAATATTTATCAGCACTGTCTGCAACCCCTGACAATATCCCAGTCAATCCACATCCCTTGACTGTGGCTCAACAAGCGAGACTCAATGCAGTCATTGCACGTTTTCCGTCCTTTTCTGCGGAAGGCTTAGGGCGTACAACACTTGTATCTCACGCCATCGACGTCGGAGGCAGTAAGCCAATTAAGCAGAGTCACTATGCGATCTCTCCCGCCGTCGAAAAGCTTCTCCATATGGAAATAGATCGGATGCTTGCAATGGGTGTCATTGAGGAATCTCAGAGTGCTTGGTCATCACCAGTCACCCTGGTAGTCAAACCTAATAAGGTTCGGTTGTGCTTGGATGCACGCAAGGTCAACGAGGTGACGTTGAAGGACGCTTATCCTTTGCCACTCATTGAGGGTATTCTGAGCCGCCTCCCAAAGTCCGAATTCATATCGAGTGTGGACTTGAAGGATGCGTTTTGGCAGATTCCTCTCGATGAGGCGTCAAAGGATAAGACTGCCTTCACCGTTCCTGGCAGGCCGCTGTATCAATTTGTTACAATGCCCTTTGGACTTTGTAACGCTCCCCAGACGATGCAGCGCCTAATGGACCGCGTCATTCCTGTGCACTTGCGAACCAAAGTGTTCGTCTATTTGGATGACTTGTTGGTGATTTCGTCAACATTTGAGGAGCACTTGCTGCTACTGCAAAAGGTAGCGCTGTGCATCAGGAAGGCAGGGCTGACTATAAATATTGAGAAGAGTAAGTTCTTCATGAAGAAGGTTCCTTATCTTGGGCACATTATCGGTCACGGAACCATCAGTACTGACCCCAGTAAAATCCAGGCATTTACTGACTTTCCTCAGTCTACGACGGTTCGACAACTACGTCGTTTTCAAGGTATGTGTGGATGGTTCCATGCGCTTTGTCCACAACTACGAGGCAGTCACTGCCCCGCTGACAGACATGTTCCGTAAAGGCCGTGGTTTTATCTGGACAGAAGAAGGTCTATCGGCATTCAATAAGCTAAAGGAATGCTTAACCACGGCACCGGCGTTACACAGTCCGGATTTCACGCGTCCGTTCGGCATTCATTGCGACGCGAGTCAAGCAGGCGTTGGGGCTGTGTTAACGCAAACCACCGATAACGGTGCGGAGGTGCCAATAGCTTATATGTCGAGAAAGCTAAATTCTGCCCAGCGGAACTATAGGTTACGGAACAGGAATGTCTAGCGGCAGTCCTCGCTGTCAAGAAGTTTCGCGCCTATGTGGAAGGACAAGAGTTCACAATAGTCACTGATCACGCATCACTCAAGTGGCTAATGAATCAGTCGGACCTGAGCGGTAAACTGGCTAGGTGGGCCTTGAAGCTGCAAGGCTTCAAGTTCTCCATCCTCCACCGTAAAGGTAGCCAGAATGTAGTCCCTGACACTCTGTCTCGAGTCCACTGTGCAGAGTCTCTAAGTGCGAGTAGTCCTTTTAATGACTCCGTAGAAGTGGATTTGGATTCTCCATATTTCAAGTCCCCAAAATATTTGGACCTTATAGACCACATTACCGTTAATGCGAACAAACTACCGGATCTTAAGGTCTCTGACGGATACGTGTACAAACGAACAGAGTACGCGACCGGAGATGAATTGCAGGACCAACTATCGTGGAAGCTCTGGGTTCCAGAAGAGCTTAGAGTGGACTTGCTGAAGAGAGCGCATGACCATCCTTTAAGTGCTCACGGAGGCATTAATAAGATGCTAAAACGCCTCCGTACGTTATTCTTTTGGCCTAAAATGGCTAACCAGGTCAAAGAATACGTGTCTTCGTGCGATATATGCAAGTCCACCAAAGCTCCCAACCAGTGTCTTCGATCACCAATGGTAGGGCAATTCACCTCTGATCGCGTGTTCCAGCGGTTGTACATGGATCTGTTAGGTCCATTCCCGAGATCCAAGTCGGGTAATGTGGGAACTATAGTTCTTTTGGACCATTTATCCAAATTCACTTTTGTGGAGCCCTTCAAAAAGTTTACAGGTGAGATTCTGACCAGTTGGCTCTAGACTCGGATATTTCATGTCTTTGGAGTGCCAGAGACTATAGTGACGGATAATGGTGTGCAGTTTAAGTCTCACGCTTTCAAATCGCTGTTGGATCGATATGGTGTAAAGTATCTCTACACCGCTCTTTACTCGCCGCAAGCAAATGCTTCTGAGCGAGTCAATCGATCCGTTGTGGCAGCAATTCGGGCGTACATACACCTAAATCAGCGAGATTGGGACGTGAGACTTTCCGCTATCAACTGTGTGTTGCGATCTGCACACCATGCCGCCATAAATACGTCACCGTATTGTGTCGCATTTGGTCAGCCAATGGTCACACATGGACACACTTACGCCCTCTTACGACGGCTTAAGTTGCTGGGGGATGCTACTGATGTTGTTGATGCCAAAGACAGGGTTCAGCTGCTCCGGCAACAGGTCCAAGAAAACCTTAGAGCGGCACACGCCAAGAACGCGGCCCACTATAACCTACGCTCTCGTGAGGTTGAATTCCAGCCTGGGGATGAAGTGCTCCGCCGGAACTTTACTCAAAGTAAGGCGGCGGATCACTACAACGCCAAGCTGGATTTCAAGTTCGTCAAGGCTCGCGTGGTTAAGAAAGTGGGTCACGGCCGCTACCTGTTGTCGGATCTGTAGGGAAAAGAAGTTGGCATCTTCAGCACCAGTGACATCCGACGCTAAGCCTCTCAGCTTCTTTTACTTGGCAGGCCGCGTAAAATAACCTGCCCTGTAATGGTTACTTTTTTTTAAAATAATTTCGCGCTCACCAGTCACTCGGCGGCAACTTCAGTTTGGATGATGGGCTGATGACGCGCGTGGACAGCCGTCAACTGGAGAGTTGCGAATCACCTGCCAACGACATCGGCCAGGGTTTGTGCGCGCCGACGCAAAAATAGAAAAGTCGAGAGTGGCGAATAACCCGGCAACAAGATCGGTCTGGTTTGTGCGTGTCAACAAAAAAATCGGGAGTTGCTTGGCACCGTTGAACGCCATCTGCCGTGTATTACGGATTCGGGAATTCTACCGCCTTTGTCTCCATTGGGAGGGTTATTGGATTGCTAAAGGATGCAATCGTGATTGCAGCGACGGCGCGGTTGTGTTCGTTTTCGCGTCAAACGAGGAGATTCAATCTCAAAACCAGTAGGCTGTGCCTTCCGATTGTTTGGAAATAATCTTATGGTGGCCCATGGCGATTCAAGCAGGGCGGAACGCCGCGTAACTTCGGTCCGGCTGTGAAGAGCCGCTGATTTGTCTCGCCCCGATTTGATGACCCCAACGATTTTGCAACGAGTCCCTTTGTGGTAGTGCTGGCAACCGCTAATGCTGTATACATTCATTGACACCTCTGTGTGACATACCTATCTGCAAAGCAGTGCAAAAGGAGGAGGAGTCAAGCGTCGATAACACCAACACCAGCAAACGTTAAATGCTATTTTATTTTGATTTTTCCGCGATGATGGGTAGTTGTTGCAAACGAGGTGCAGGAACGACGGTGGAGCATACAATTTTCTTTTGTCAGACTGTGCTACCGCATCATAAATATTAACTAATTAATAATTTCTTTTCTTGAATTTGCTAAATTCTTATCCGATATTTTGCACCTGTATGATTAGTTGAAGCTGCTTCTTCCCCGGAATGATCATTGCGGATGCAGGGGTGAGTATAGTAACGATTTCTTTTTTTTTGACTAAATATTCGTTTCTTTCGATTTGATTTGCTGTTGGATTTAGCAAATTTTGTTGTGATACTTTCCTTTATTTTTGAGTTTTTGTTTCGCGGAACTTCATTTGTTTTATTATTTCCCTAAAACTTTTGTAGTAGACTTGAATTATATATTTTTTTATTACAATGTTTTGAATCTTAAAATCCAGGCGTTCCTTCACGGAACCTCACCCCCAAACCCCTTTCAGGTTGTTGACGAGATGAGGTGAAGGCCTCATCTCTTGTTCCGCTTTGGGAGGTCCCAACATTTTTGCGGCCATGGGACCTCATTGTTTGGGTTTGTTCCGTATTTTATGGGTTAAGAAGCCAAGGGTCCAAACCATCTGGGCCCGGAGCGTGTAGCATGAGCCGGTCGACGGCCATTGCCTGCACTTTTTTTCTATTTTTCCTGAGTCGTGGGACTCAGTTTCATCCTTTGTCGTGATCGTCTACCCCCAAGGCACATGATACATGTTATCAATGTAATGGCTGGGTCAACGAGCGGGCAAAAACCCCGCCCACATCTCCCGAACTGAGCTGGAACAAGCATGTGCCGCCGCTCAGCTCGTTGGGGAGCATTCGCTTTTAGCGTCGCCGGACCTTCACGGTCCTCTCGGCAAACTTCCGGCTCCATCACCAAAACACCATCTGGTGACCACCATGCTCATTACAATGTCACGAATGACGTGAACTTAACGGAATTACTGGCTACTTTTACTTGATGGAAACCACTTTTTAAATCCAAAAGAGTAAAGTATTTCTTACACTCCAGATACTCTAAACAGTCTTCAATTAGTGGTAATGGAAAATTATCTCGCACTGTCAATTTGTTGAGCGCTCGAAAGTCTACAAACATTCGGATTGTACCGTCTTTCTTCTTGACCAGAACAATGGGGGAAGCATATGGTGAATTGCTCGGCTGGATGATACACTGTGATTGCAAATCGGAAACGATCTTTTGCACTTCTGCCCTATCAAATACAGACAATCGTCTAGGTGAAAAATTAAAGGGAATATCGGAAGTGAGTTTGATTTTCATCTCAAAATCGTGTTTGTTTTCAGGAATTTCGGATTTATCCAAGTAGTTCATACGAATCAATTCCATACATGCTTTCCTATGAGTAAGGCTCAGTTTATTATCGATATCAGTTCTATCTTTCTCAACAGGATCTAAATTTATGGCAGAAATTCCAGACATCGCTTAATTCGCGGAACCTACATTCGGACTAACAGGCAACGCAGACTGCTCATCGCACGCCGATAAATCTGTCAGTTCATTTTTAACCTGGAAATTTTCAGCTGGCTGATCGTCGAAAACCACTCCTGCGGAAATGACAAAATTCCCAAATACAGTAAAGTCATGTGTGCAAAAAAAACAATATTTCGGATTACATTTCAGTTGTTTAGAATTCAATGTTTTATTAGAAATAGTTGTAGGGAACGTATCAATATCATTATTACATTTCTTTAGTTTAATACGGAAAGAGTTTAAGAAATCACGTCCGAGTAAAAGCGGCGTCGGCAATATATTATCTGCAATAATAAAAGTATCTATAGTGCTCGTCTTATTTAATAACTCAAAAATTACCGGTATTCGACCATAGGTAAATAAATTGACCTTACCTATTCCCATATGTTTAGAATAGGTTGGTGAGCTCAAAAACAATTCTGGAGGCACCAAAGATTTACGAATGAAGCTGACTGGGCTACCCGTGTCAAATATAGAGAAAACAATTTTTTGGGATAAGCACACATTCGTTTACCAATTCGAAAAGCAACACTTACCGGATTTGTCGGCGGCAGTATGGAATAGGATTCATCACTTGAATCGTTATCGGAGTCCAATATTACGGCAACTCGTCCGGAATTAACAACTGAAGTTGATTTAGGGCAATTATTTAAAACGTGTTCGAGCGAACCACAACGGAAACAGGATCCAATCGCTCTCTTTGGTTTTTTGCAATCCCTCGATAGATGGCCTTTTTCGGAACAATTGTAGCAGAGTATATCTGCTACTGATTTCGGAATATGTTTACTTGTCGAAGCACTATTTTTCGTAGCTGATTTTCACAAAATACTAGTAGCAACTGCCGCTTCTCGTCTATATGTATGTATGTATGTAGATCATCTAATGTACGCGCCGAATACAACATACCCATACGGCTCGATGTGTCTCTCAGACCGGAAATTATCTGTTTGATGAGCTCCCCTTCACGCAGGTTTGGTCCGTGTGAAGCAACTTCTTTCATCCGGATTATATAATTCGATAGGCCTAAGTGCATATCATATTTGATATTGGCCATCTCTGCCAATACATCCGTAACGGAATAATCACGCTGAAACTGTTTGACCAATTTTCTCTTCAATACCGACCAAGAGTCCGCAGTAATTATACGTAACCAGATTTGAGCTGTGTCTGTTACACATTCATAAGCCTGAAGTCGTCACTACACTTCAATGGAGCCATGGTAATTTCAAAATCGCTCAATCACTTGTCGATCGCGTAAGAATCATCGCCGCTAAATTTTTGTATTGTACCTTCAATATCAGAGAAGGAATAATGCCGTTGGCTTGCATGACCAGATACGGAAGATACGGACTACGTGTCCTCTTCATTTAGCTCCATGGCGGCTATTTCTCGCTTTAATTTTAGAATCCGGTGTTGCTTTTCCAACCGCGCAAATTCAATGTCTAAATCGTCATCTGTAGCATCAGTAGTCGGCTGAAAAATATTATCACCATGAGGTCCAGAATTTCGCGCCTCCTGGTCGACCTGCCTACTGGATTGACTCTCTTGCTCGTTCGCGCGTTCTACGTCGTTAGCGCATGGACCCGCTTCATCGTACTCACTATACAGCGCGCGTAATTGCGATGACGTAGCCGTAGGCGGAAACTGAATTTCCCTTTCTGTCAACTACTCCATCAATTGCTTGCGCGTTTTTTTTATTGCACCCGGACATTTTGCCCATAATTAAATTGTCTTTCGCGAACTAAACGGAACTTGTAAAGTTTTAATCGGAATGTTCGAGAGAACGAAACAGAGCAACGGAACAACGGAATATTTTAAATTAACCGTAATGTCAACAAACGCCACTGAATAACGGAATGTTTGGGGACTTCTGACCGGAATTCTTCAATAAATGCCTCGCAACTACGGAATATCTAAGATATTTTGACCGGAATTTTTTGTTTAGTGTTCATTCCGTGGCAGAACACTAAACACGTGTACTATTGGTTTAATCGTTCCAAAAGATTCTTATCAACCAAAATTATTATAATGTGTAGCACCACGCGGTATTTATAACGGAATGTTGGTTCAAGTTTTGGCACTAGTACACCAATAATCACCAGATTGTCACGGCACGTGTAACCCTTTGAATATATAGCCATGGAATGAGCTTGTCCTGTATGTCTCCCTAGAAACAGTGGCTCCAACATCTGGGTACTAAGTCGACATGTGGTCGTCAGTCAGCTAACTCAGTAGACCGTTTAGTAATTATGAAATTTAAATATTGACAAGAATTGACGTTTGTTTATGCACAATTCGACAGCGCGGTCAACATTATGTCAATACCGAAACGCCAACTGAGTAGGCTGACTGTCGATATTCTGACAAGAATTGACCTTTATTCATGCACAATTCGACAGAACAGTCAACATATGTCAATATCAAACAACAACCGAGCAGGCTGGATGTCGACTTATTCGCCAAATGTTGGAGCCAGAGACATACAGGATAAGCTCATTCCATGGCTATACTATATTCAAAGGTGTAACCCCACACCTGAGCTTTTGTGTTTGCTGGTAAATTAAACGCGTTTACTTTATTTGAAAATTTATTTAAGCAAATTATTGTAACGAGCGTCCTAACGCTTACGCGGTTCAATTTCGAGTCCCTCCTCTACATACATCAACTTGATATCTCGTGTTGCCATACTACCAAAATATACCAGATATGTCAATGCCATCTTTGAATAGAATGCTTTTTGGAATTTTTACAACGGTCAAAATATAAAACACTACACAACCTAGTTTGTCGGTTCCAGATGAGAAGATTTCTGAATATTTATTAAATAACTTCATCAAATCGTCTTTCTGATTGTCATTTAAGTCTTCTCATATATCATAATTTACTGGATTTGACGCCTTTTGAGCATTAAGCTTTAGCCACCGTTCATCAATTTCCATAGCTCTAGCAAATATATGGTTATTCTTTAACGTTATTTCCTTGTCTTGAGTGTTTATGACCGGAACTTTACATTCACCTTCTTCTTTTATGTCGGCTACACATCTTCTTTCATCCGAATTCCTCCATTGATATAGATAAGTATATTGGGTTTATTTGTACGACACTTTACAAAATTTAAATGTTTCGGATATAGGACGACTGACTCTTTTAAGCTAAGTTTCACTTTCTCCGAATTTTCTTCATCAACATGCTCCGGTAGATCATGCCAAACATTTTAATAGAATCTCAAGCTCTCGTTATCTTTTATCATCAAAACATTACTATCTTCCGTACATGGTTGTCCAATAATCACCGGTGTATCTTGCACTTTCCTCGGGACAATACTAAAATCTGTTTTCAATTTGACTTCGTCTATTTTAACTTCTACATCTTTAATCGTTCCAAGTGATTTGACTACGCCTCATCCAAAACCATTAATCGTGTGAACTTCCTTTCTGTTGATATCACCAAATATACTTTCCGAATAATCCTCTCTTAAGGTATGCTCCAAGTTCCACAAAAGCTCTTATTCCTACTAATTAATTAATTAGTTTGCGTCTTTCACCCCCGGTTGGTCCACTCGTGCCACTCGGTTCAACACCTGAAAAGAGGTGAATACACGAGTATACACGATACTCAGTGAATAGCCACAAACACACTCACATTCACACTAAAGGAGAACAAATCCCCTTTCACGGGGACAAACTCCAACAAGAGTGGGAACATATCCCTGGGAACAAATCCCGCTGTTGAGGGAACACATCTCATTTATTTTTCACGGGATCACATCCCTTTGCACACACGCACCGTATAACACACATAAAACACACATAAAACACACTTCCGCAGGCTATTCACCGGATTGATCTCTAGTCTGCTACACTTTGCACTCGAATGACTAAGATCACCCATATCGTACAGGCACACCACCAGCTACTTGCCTGATTTGTTTACTCAGGTGGTGCTTACTTGGGTGTTTTTTTTTTACTTAGTTGGTGTTTACTTACTGATTAAAATACACTTGACAAACAAACAGAGATACTTACGTTTAACAATAACTAAAACAACAACAATGTGCATACGGATCAACAATACGCATGACCAGGGACCAACACAGAATTTTCGGGCCCTGGGGATAAAATTTACCCGGGCCCCATACATATTTCGTATGGAATTTCGTGAGTTTTGTTTGCAGTGGACTAAACACAAGCATAAACTTATCTTTTAGTGAGTACGGTCAACAGAAAAAACTTATAAAATGCTAATTTATAAATTATTTAAAAAAAAAACTGAGAATATAAGCCGTCCCAATCTAACAAAAGTTTAGTTTAATTGAAATTATTTATTTACTCGATTTGATGAAAAAAAAATATTAAACAAATAAAAAAAAAATAAACAATTGAAATTCATGATCAAAAGAGATGATGTAAGTAATTGTAAATAAATCTTAAGTAAATTTATATACATAATAATATTTTCAATATGTACTATTTTTAGTGCGTTTTAGCTCTATCTGTTTTTTAACTATGTCACTTAAAAATTAAAAACAAAAGGTTTTTCAATTTTACGCGTCTGGCAGTTTGGGATATCGACGAAGAGTATCTTGAGAAAATCGCTTAATGACGTCTGAAAAATCAACTGCATTAGTGAGTTCGTTCTCAATAGATAAGAGCGCTAATCCAGAAAGGCGTTCCTGATGCATCCGAGTTCTTGCAACAGTCTTGATACGCTTCAATTTGCTAAATGAACGTTCAGCACTACATATAGAGACCGGAATAGTGCCAAAAATTCGTAATGCAATACACAGGTGGGGAAATATATCCTCGAAATGTAACTCATAAATGCTGTTTAGCATTCCAAGTGGAGTATCCAGTTCTGCTTGGTTAGCAAAAACGTTTTCTGAAATTTTCATAAAATGCGATATTTCATCCTCGAGTTGGTGGTTCAAATCTTCTGGAAACCTTTCAATCAAAGTATTGATAGTGCTAGGTAATTGAATTTTTCTCCATTTCAAAATTACAGCAAAATCTTGACAAATCAATTTTGCTTGCTTGGCTCGATTATTCAAATCAAAAATTAAAATAAGAAATCACGGGTTTCCAAGAAAATTTCTCGCTTAAATTTTGCAACACCACTTTCGTTAGGGGGATCTAAATACTCTTCACGATTTGACATTATCCTGCTAGAAAAATTAGATAGTTTATGTGGCAGAAAACGACTTCTTTTGGCGGGTAATACTGTGTCGATGTTACAATTTGTAGCTAGCTGCTTACTTTTTGATAGGTAATCATCAAATTGATTTCGATAGTCCCTAAGTTCTTTGACGAGAGATTCAATTAACTTTATGCCTGAATCTAAAGATAACTTCGGGCTTTGTAAAATGACGCTACGTTGATGAATCATCGATAGTACATCTCGCCAAAAAACTATCATCAACACTGCGTCAAATGATGTAAAAAAATTGATTAACCCTATCACCTCAGCTTTTATACTGGCTGCTAATTTGCCATCTTCGACAATTTGTTTCAAGGCAAGCAGGATGCCTTCAAGCTTTTCAGCAAAGGGTTTGACAGCATCAATGCGTGCACTCCAACGGGTAGCAGATGAAGAATGCAAGGATCTGTTTCCTGAATGTTGCAATAAAATTTGATGAAAATGTCGCATATACACGATCAATATTGCCAAAAAATGTTTTGATGTCAGCGCATAACTCTGCAGCGTGTACACCGGTTAAATTCAATGTGTGTGGAACGCACGCTGAAAACGTTATAGAATTGTTTTTGGCACGAAGATGAGACTGTGCTCCTTTATCTTTGCCTGACATGTTGGCAGCATTATCACTTCCAAATCCTCTGCATGCCGAAAGAGATATGCCTCGTGCTTCGAGGGCTGTTTCAATCGTACCTTGAAACAGAAACAGATACACTGGTATCATAATTGGTGACTTACAATTAAATATAATTCATATTAAAATTTATCTCATGAATATAATTTCTCCTTAGTATTTATCTATGTATGCCATAACTCGTTGCATTTTGCAGAAAATAAAAATATAACAGGACTATGATTACCCGTATAACTCAATCATGCGCTACTCTAGGTGGAAGAGGAATTTTCGTGATTTTAATAAGTATTGTATGGGAAGGATAGAAGGTCTGACGGCATTCAACTAATTTTTTCACATCATGCTTAAGTCGCTATTAAAATGTTTTACACAAAATTTAAAAATCGAAAACTCAATAGGTTCAAGGAAAATTCATTTATTGGATTTAGTGAAATTGTGTAGTTTGTATGGAAGGTCGTAGGAAAAGGGCAGAGTTCTTAATGATTTTTTCTCTACCACTCCCCATTTAAAATTTCCTAAAGTAACGAACATTTTCTATTTCATCTAGTAGAGTATTACATGATTGAGCTTTACGCGCAATCGTAGTCTTGCTGTTATACATGCATATTAATATTATCTAGTAGGTAGAGATTTATATACAGATGCATATGAAATATGTTGATGAGTATTATCCGCAAAATATTAAAAAAAGCCAACCTGATATTCCTTTGCCCGTCTTGTCACATGATTCAATGAAACAGAGAAATCGTTCCTTGATTTCCCATTTACGAGTGGCGACATTTAAATGGACAAAACAAAGCAATAATGCGTTTTGTTCCAAATGACCTTCGTCCGGGGTTGAATCGTAGAGAATGGAAAAATAAAATGCTTCACTTTGCTCTTTTAATATGAATTTTTCCACTTCAGTTGCACACACATTAATGAACTTATTCTGAATGCGCCAGGATAAATAGGTCGATTGTAGTTTTTTCCTTTATCTTGGGCTGCTTTCACTTTATCTAGATGATTTGCAAGCAAACTATCTTTTTTGGCAAGCAATTCGAGTAACCCCAGAAAGTGTCCATTGTTGTTGTCTCCAATTTTTGTTGATGATCCTTGCAGCGGCAAATCTCTCTTAGCACAGTACAGAATTACTTGCAGTATGGTTTCCAGAAAACCTTTTAGTCTTTCTTCTTCTCGAGCTATCGTTGAAGCTAATTGGTTTTCCACGCCACGACAGAGTTTAAGTGAATTTTCCAAAAGACGCCACTGGACAAATGTAGAAAGGTGGTTCTCAGATAGCTCATGATCATGAAGCTTGTCCCATAGCTTCTTAAATGACGAATCCATTGGCTTAAAACCTTCAGAGGGAAGCGAAAGCTTAGACAATACTCCAATAGATTTGTTTGATGGGTCAAACACCAAGCAGCAAATACAGAATAGAGCTTGCTTTTCTTCACTGAAGCAAATCCAATTGCGAAGCAGCTTGTTCTTATTGTTTGGCATTTTTCGAAAAAATAAACTTTCAGGAAAGGTTTTTCCATCACGATCACGTGGAATGAGTGGTACCAATTTCAGCAAATCCATTTCACTCATAAGGCCTTTTAAAACAATTCTTTCTCGGTCTGTACCACTTAAAGGCCAGGACCACTTTCCAGGATCTTGTTCTAGAGTTAAGTTTTCGATATTAATCGGAGCATGAGGCAGAAAAGTAGTGGCAGCGTTAATATAAGCAATATCTTTGATTGTTGGATTTTCTAACCTAGTTACGTCTGTATTCTCTTCATGATGGGTTTCAGGTTCGAACTCGGAAGCATTACTAACACTTGTTGAAGGCTGTGATCGTTTCGCTTCAACAAAAATATCAAGTCTTGGTTGATTTTCAAGAGAAGCATCGATTTTCCGCTTGCGTTCTTTTCGTTTCTGACTGCCAGTTTTATGAACGTAATTCGACATTTTGTTATATGTGTAAGACTCTTAAAGTAAACAAATTTGTTTATATAGTTTTATATACGAGTACATATGTAAAACTAATAAATTTCTTACCTACAAGTAACCAACACATAAAAGATTTCTTTCTTTATTATTTTTAAAACACAATTAACATCTAATTTTGAATGCAAACTGAATTCAATGCGGCTGTTAAATCTGATCGATTCTTATGAAAATACTCACAATGTAGCAGTCAAAGTTACATGCTTTACGGCTTCATGTCGATTGTTTTACTGGTGTGTTATGGAGTTTTTTCCTGTATAAAAGCCGAAGCTACACGATCAGTGCTGCCACTTTTGCATCCCAATATAGCGATAGATATGAATTACCATGAAATAACCTTTCTCACAGGTCTGTGAAGTTTCAGCAATTCAGAAAAACAAACAAAATGATGCCGGTAAAATGTTGGAGTTATGTTTGATACACTAAATTGTATGTTTTTTAAAGGAAGAGAGTCCAACAAATAGATTTCTTATGAAAGCGCTAAAAGCGCTGCATTCTAAATTTGCGATTAATTCGTGCTAATCTACCACTAAAGTGCTAAAGTGGTAGCACTGTACACGATGCTACGAACACCCACCAACACTTGATGGTTGGACGCATCGTGCGGCCGATGCGATTGCTACGAGCGTACACTGTCAAACGTCCAACGTTCGTTTTGTAGTATTTTTAGCTTGTTGTTGGTCTATTTGCTCGCTTCACGGGAATTTTTACACAGGACACGATGCGTTCAGACAAATGCTATAGTCTTATCAGTTTATGTATACGATGGAGCGACTTCGTAGTGATAAAGTCAACTGCTCTGTCATTCAAATGGTTTTCTTTCAACCTTATTTCTTAGCGGTACAAACTTTCTGGTAAACTTATTGTTTCTTATATACATATATGTAACTACCATTCACCTGCATAGCTAGATAAATAGAGAAAAATGTATGACATTTTTGTGTTCACAATATGTCGCCGACCCACAGTTTCGCCGGTCACATAACCATGCCGGGCCCCCTGAGAGGCCGGGCCCTGGGGATTCGTCCCCACCTCCCCCCCCCCTGTGTTGGCGCCTGCGCATAACAACAAACAGACGAAAGGTAATTTTCCGTTTACGGGTCCATGGGCAAATATGTATCTTTCCAGCAACCCATCGCCTTCTATGTATGTCGGCAACGAAATTTACTTGGTATTTGTAGGTGTACTAGTCCAAATGTTCAAGAACATTATCGGGATAATGTTCAAATTCGGTGAGGTGTTCACGTGTAAGCCCACGCTTATGTGAGCAAAATGGTATGCGTGCTCAGACTACTGCGCGACAAAAACAAAACTTTTTAAAATCTTCTTAAGGCTGCCAGCATACTGGATTTTGTATTTAAAGATTTGGCTTTTTATCCCCTCCCTCTGTGTCTTGACAACCCTATGGTATTTTGTAATGAGACACTGCTGACGAGGGTGTAAAGATTAAAAACAAAGACGAAGTTCCAACAGACACGGCGGCGGCATACGCTGGCAGGTAGCTCTGTTCGGGAGATGAGGCGGGTTCTTGCCGGTCCGTTGTCTCCAGCCCATTACATTTATTTTTCTTTTATAAAGAAAAGTCGTATGCCTAACATACACAAACACATGGACGTAAATTGGGAAGATAAGATGTCCGAGGAAGAGATCAGTGACCACAACACATGCACCTTAACGAGGATCCAGTTGGTCAGGATCCAGGCCAACTATTCCCTCCTCCAACGAATAGGTCTTTGGGCCAATATTTATGAAGACCTCCCAAATCCAAATAATGCGGAGTCACCTACATTCAACCGAGAAAGGGGAAGGGTTGTTCCATAAGGAAAAGATTAGGGCTTAACTTCACTCCATTTTTTTATTGATATCTTTTCTCCATTTGAAACAATGAGTTTACAAGAACTAACATGTAAGAATGATTAAGCTTCTTCTGGTACATATGTGGCGGAAAACATAAATAAACAAACCAATAAATATTATTTAGGTAGTATCGAAATAGTAATCACTCACCCCGCTGATGCACTGTAACAGCCGTTCCTGTGCGACGAGGCTAAAACTTAAGCTTCATTATTAAATTGACTAATACAGCACCACGACACCGAAGAAACCAATAAATAGATAAATAACAAAAAAAAAACAGAAAAGATCACTCAATATCTTACGTTAAGTTTACGTTACTCTACGAAAAATATGTGCAAAATATATGCAAAAAAAATAACAATACTATAATAATAATAATTGTGATTCGCTGGCACGTTTCAAATTAGTCGCACTGTAAAAAAAAACCGCTTGTGCAATGTTGCATGGGCCGCGAGTACGGAACATGTTGCGGAAAGCTCCCTGGTACAAAAGAAAGCTCTTGGCATAGAGCGCGCTCTCACAGCCGGCCTGCACGAATATCCAACCAGCTCTCGAATCTTCTTCGCCGAGCTCTCGGGCAAGGGTCATATGACCTGATAATGCGAAACTGCAGAAATCAGTCACTGTTACTGATTCCTTTTTCTTTTGGGGGGGAATTGCAAACTTTATACTTCAGGGACGTTTTTATTTTTTTATTCTTTTTACTTTTCGTTCGGATCTTTGTTTGCTTTGTTTTATATTTCGTTTTATGTAATTTGGCATTTATGTGCACAATTAAGAGCAATCGCACCAGCGGAACGAATCACATGTCAGATCACTCAAATGATAGGCTCACTGCACAATAGAATCAGATATTTTTCGCGGATATGGCACTTGTGGAGGAAGACACCAGAATCCCCGTTTTTTTTTTGTTTTTGTTCTTTTAGTTAAGAATTTATAAAAAACTTGTTTTTTCTTCATCCCGGTCGGTTTCTATTGGGATCTCGATATAAAAGAATCCCCCGGACGCTCCGAACTGATCACTCTGCGATCCAAAATGCGACTCCCCTTTCTTCCAAAAAAATTCCACTTCCTTCCAAAAAAATCCCGCCAAAATTAACTGTCCATCCTTCCCCTGTCCCTGCATCCACGCTAACTCAGCCTGTATAACCAGCAACCCGTCGCATCCCATCTCATACAAATGCCGTATATAACCCTCATTCCCTCCATCACTTGCCGAAGCATCTAGCCATGATCATCATACTGTTAGCTGAACAGACTATATTGCCTTTCATGTAAATGCATAGCACACTGCATCCACTGTCGACAAGCTGCAACGAGATGAAATCACACCATCCCCAGCTACATACGAGTACAAACGGACAATGTGGCTCTAATGAAGCTTGAGATTCCAGAGATCGTAGGCTGACGATGAATAAGTGCATCGATTTGCGCTATGGACATTATACATACGGATGTAAACTTGACTCCGACACAGGGTGATAAGCATGTTTTACAATATTTGAAGAAAAAAAAATAAACTTCGAAAAGAAAACAAAAATATTGGTTTCTTTCCAAAATCTGTCATTCCATGCAAAGTCAGAAACTCCAAATATTACAATTTTTTTGTCAGATTGCAGGCGATTGACCAGGTTTTTCTGAAATTGAGTAAGGTGGTTGCTTCACTTGATATGTACAAATGTATATGCAAACATCGCGTTGCATTATAGAAAGTCTCCCTATGAAATTGGATTTGTATGTATAGTATAGCACAATAGACCCTGGGGTCATGTTCGCATCAAACCTTTAATCATCATCATCGTGGCGCGACAGCCCGACGTCGGGCCTTGGCCGCCTGGATCATTGTCCTCCAATTATCTCGGTCACGTGACCGCGTCCTTCAATTTTGGAAGCCCAGTAGCTGCGCGGCGTCCACACCTACTGAGCTCTCCCAACGAGATCTCGGTGGTCCTCGCAGTCTCGCTCCGTCGACTCGTTCTGAATTCATTACTCTCTTAGGCATGCGATCATCGTCCATTCTTTGTACATGCCCTGCCCATTGCAGTTGTTGTAGTTTGGCGATTTTCGAGACTTGCAACTCATCGTACAGTTCATACAACTCGTGGCTGTACCGGATGCGCCATCCATCTCGATCGCAAACAGCCCCGAAAATTCGACGTAGAACCTTACGTTCAAATGTATATAGCATGTTTTCGGAGACTTGAGTTAGGGTCCATGCTTCGCAGCCATAGCATCTCAGCAAAAAACCATACCCCCCGGTTACGCGTACTACCCAAAATAGCTATGCTAATTAGCCATCCTGGCGTTTCCACCATTGTTACTCAGCCCATAGAGATCTATATAATTTGAACTATAACCATGGCACGGGGACTACAATTTTCATGATTTAGGTAACCTAGATAGATAGATAGATATACAAATACGAGCTACTTTCCCAGCAGGAAGGCACTGCGACCATAAAGATCTATTGTGCCGTAGCTCATTAATCCAAAAGACCGTCCACCCTTCTAATAAAGGGCAGTAAGTCTTTAGCAGGAATCAACCTGAATTCTGCAGTGCTGATAGTAGCCTGCCCGAGGAGTGACATCCTAAAACGCGCGATGGCGGGACATTCGCACAAGATGTGCTTGGTCGTTTCCACGTCTTCCAGACAAAGACGGCATTCAGTCTCGCTTGACAGACCCATCTTGTTCAGGTGATATCTGACCAGGTGATGGCCAGATAGGTACCCCACTAGGTTACTAGGTAACCTAGGTACGTACCCAACGTAGATAGCTTTTCGGGGGCTACGATGTTCATGATTTAGGTAACCCAGGTACGTACCCAACTTAGTTAACCACTTTTTATGCTGGGACAATGTCGCTTATAAAGCATTTTTTGGAAGCCATTCTATATTAGGCTTGATGGCGTATGTGATAGCGCGATGGACTCTGAAGCACAATGATCCGAGTTCGAGTCCCGGTCGAACATTCAAACAATTTGATTTAAATGTTAAAAAAGTTGTAGAAAAATTCTTAGGAAAATTATCCAACCGTAAAATCAAATAGGCATACAAACCGGCTGTTGCTGATTTTTTTTAATTTTGGTGGGTATTCGGGGGACCAACTTAGGAAAGGTAAATATTGTAGTAGCCTACGTTAGTAACATTGGGGGCACCACTGGTTGGCAAAATACCTGTGACATTGACGAATTTTTTTATTACCTTATCCTTAACATTTCGTAACACCCATGCGGGGGCTACGATTTTCATGTTTTGGTTAACCAGTTACCTACCCTACTTGGTTAGCCACACTTTTTGCTGGGATCCCAGCCTAGAATTATAGGTACGTACATACATCCACATTTTTGTGTAGTGGGGAAAACTTCTTGTTTATGTCCCGTCCCATATAAAATTAGATTAGACGGTAATAAAGTGCGATGCATGTTGTTTGTTTAGTGTTGAGACAAATGAAATAGACTACTGCTGAAGGCATTTTGAGTCCCTGTATCTATCTGTTTTTCAATAGATACTTTATCTGTTGCTCAATAGGCGCTGTATCTTTTGGTCAATAGACAATGAGTCTGTTGCTCAGTATATACTGTGTATGGTGGCCAATATATATTGCACCTGTCGCTCAGTAGGTACTGTATCTGTTGGTCAGTTGGTACTGTATCTGTTCTTTGAAGATATTGTATCTGTTAGTCGATAGATAGAAAATGAGAGACCAGTTTTGATCCAGGTCTTGTATGGGATCACATCTGGATCAGAGTTGAAAGTGAATTAGCTGAATTAAACTTCTTTCTCCGCCATCCGCCTCTATACCTTTCTATACTGAGCCCAAAATTCGCCCCCATGCGGCGAAGTGTCTGTATGATGGCTGTTTAAGTTCGCTCGTCGTAGATCCGTGTCGTTTTTTTTTTCATCTGAGACGGAAATAAAAATGAATCGAAAATGAATAATTACGAGTATACCAATTGTACGTTTCGGGTACATACCATACATTGCCTTGGTTCAGGATTCACAACGTTGCAATTACGTTTCAAGTATTTAGCACTTCAAATGCATGTCAAATGATAAAAGGGGAAATCAATCAGAACAACTTTCTGATTTATTTCACTAGTTGGTATTTTACATGCCATCTCCACCTGAAATTGAACTGATTTCAAAGCAACTTGGAACGTTTAGGGTTTTCACGGAACGCACCCATTGAAAATATTGATCATACGGCAGATATTAATAAGATCTTTTTTGTAGCAACATTTTACGTTTTAGAATCAATTGCCTACCTAATTTATACATTGATAAGCAAACTATGCGAAAATATGGGTTAAATAATATACCTATACCTCTATACTATACTAATGTTGTAAATGAAATTGCAGTTTTCAGATGAACGTTATAATATTATATATATATATTCTATTATTAAATTAGGTTTGAACAAAAGAGAACGTACCTTTGGGGCGTAGAGTGTTTAAGCAAGTGAGAACGTTACTGTTAGCGTTTGATCAATTTATAAGTTATTTATGAACTGAAGTTAGTTACTTTACATTAAATTTAGTGCGTTCAATGCAAATAGTAATAAGTAATTCAATATGACAATTATTACAATAAGTAATGTAACAACTAATCTCCCAAAAACAACTCTGTTGTAAAAATTCCCCGCCAAGAAAAACCTCTCAACCGCAAAAAGGATTGATATGAATACAATACCGCCAAAGTACTCGTAGCTTCGCGCCACACTCTAGGGTTTGCATATTGAACGCTGATTGAATTAGTAAATTTCTTTCAAAGCTGATTGGCGGGGAGCTTCCATTAAACAAAATAAGTTGAACAATCTGAAGAAAAACGGGGTTGATAATGGTCTATTAATCACTTCTGGCCTGAAGAGCATTTTTAGTATATTGTAAGGCGGAAGCTTTATAACGAGATCCGGGCGAGAAGCCAATAATACTTGGCATAAGAGCCTACATCATGATCCGCACGCAACTACATAACCATCATTTTATCAGAACGACATCGTTGTCATTATCACTGTCATTTTGTCTATGGCTATGAAGCTCCCCGCCAATCAGCTTTGAAAGAAATAAAAAAGTTTTTCTAATAAAAACTTGCTTTTGGAACGATTGTTCCTATGACAGCTATATGATAAAGTATTCCAATTTGGAAATGTGATTTAACTATAGATACTATTGATTCTTGTGAAATTTGAGAAAGATATCTTTAGAAATAAAAAAGTTGTTCTCACAAAGACGAATTTTTGGACCGGTCGTTCCTATGGCAGCTATATGACGTAGTGGTCCGATTCCGTTGGTTCCGACATATATACTGCGTGCAATAGAAAGAAGGCTCTGTTCAAAATTTCAGCTTGATAGCTTTAAAACTGAGGGACTAGTTTGCATAGAAACAGACAGACGGACAAAGCTTAATCGACTCGTCTCATCATAATGACCAAGAATATACTATATATATAGTTTATATGGTCGGAGATGCTTCCTTCTGTGCGTTGCAAACTTCATGACAAAGTTAATATACCCTATCTCATCCTTGAAGGGTATAAAAACTCAAACAACAAACAACAACTCAACTCAAATTACCCATCGTCTACCTGCTGGCAATTTGTGTGAAACGCAAGACGATTGAAATAGATTCGTAGCACATACATTTTCTCTCAATGGTTGACCATCGTTTGAAAACATAACTCCATATGAAAAGGTACATTTCCATTGTATTCGGCGATCATTTTCGCCTGTTCCCAATCATCATGGGAACAGCTCCGAACATATTCACCGAATGCACTTTTTGTCACCTTAATGCTTTTTCCATAAGACGCGCAGAAACATTTTCGTGAAAAAGTTATCGGGAAATAGACGGATGGGAACATTGCCTGATCCTATCGGTGAATATAATGCTATTGTAATTGTATTCACGTTCAAATTCGGCGAGATGTTCCCTTGTAAACGCAGCATAAGAATTGTTTTTACAATTTTTTCAACATTTAAATTAAATTGTTGTGTTTGCATGTCGGACTGGGATTTGACCTCGGGTCGTTCTGCCTCAGAAGCCATCGCGCTACCACATACGCCATGGGGGCTAATATAGAATGGTTTCCAAATAGTGCTTTATAAGCAATATTGTCACAGCATAAAAAGTGGTTAACTAAGTTGGGTACGTTACTGGGTTACCTAAATCGTGAACATCGTACTACCCGTCATTGGGTACGTGCCTGGGTTACTTAAATCAAGAAAATCGTAGCCCCCGCACCATGGATCTCTTCCTAACAAAAAACCGTCCCCCTGGTGACGCGTACCACCCAAAATAGCTATGCTAAATAGCCGTCCTGGGGTAACCACCATTTTTACTCAGCCCGTAGGATTTCAAGGCAATCCAAGGCGCGGGGGCTACGATTTTCATGATTTAGTTAAGCCAGGTACGTACCCAACGGCGGGGGCCACGATGTTCATGGTATAGGAAATCCAGTTACGTACCCAACTTAGTCAACCACTTTTTATGCTGTGACAATATTGCTTATAAAGCACTATTTGGAAACCATTCTATATTAGCCCCCATGGCGTATGTGGTAGCGCGATGGCTTCTGAGGCAGAACGACCCGAGGTCAAATCCCAGTCCGACATGCAAACACAACAATTTAATTTAAATGTTGAAAAAATTGTAAAAACAATTCTTATGCTGCGTTTACAAGGGAACATCTCGCCGAATTTGAACGTGAATACAATTACAATAGCATTATATTCACCGATAGGATCAGGCAATGTTCCCATCCATCTATTTCCCGATAACTTTTTCACGAAAATGTTTCTGCGCGTTTTATGGAAAAAGCATTAAGGCGACAAAAGGTGCATTTAGGCTGTAACAGTATTGCTTATAAAGCATTATTTGGAAACCGTTCTATATTAGTCCCGATGGCGTATGTGGTAGCGCGATGGCTTCTGAGGCGGAACGACCCGAGCTCGACTCCCAATCGGACATGCAAACACAAAAATTTGATTTAAATGTTGAAAAAATTATAAAAACAATTCTTAGGAAAACCACCCAACCATAAAATCAAATAGGCAGACTAACCGGATGTAGCTGCAAAAAGCGTGGCTAACCAAGTGGGGTAGGTAACTGGTTAACCAAAACATGAAAATCGTAGCCCCCGTATGGGTGTTACCAAATGTTAAGGATAGGCTAATAAAAAAACTCATCAATGTCACAGGTATTTTGCAAACCAACGTTGCCCCCAATGTTACTAACGTAGGCCACTACCGTATTTACCTTTCCTTAGTTGGTCCCCTAAATACCCACCAAAAGTAAAAAAAAATCAACTACATCCGCGTGTTGCGATTCCGCTGTGTGATATGAACTTAGCCATTGCTTTGAACAGCAAATATCCGACTATGTCAATTTAAATTTGTCATGCGTCGTTTCTTATTTACATTTATCACTTGATCAGACAGATTTCTTGATAATGATGCTTGGTCAGATCATAAGTAACACAAAAATAAGATTAATTTGGGCGTAGTATGAACACAGTAATTTGGTCTCTAATTTGTACGTAATATTAGAACCGGTCTTGGGACCGGCTTTGGCAGAAATAAGGCGGTGGTTCGCTGGCAGCAGATACAAATTGCGTATTCTTAAGTTGCAGTCGGTGAAATCCAGAGCCGCCAATGATCTGAAAATAATTAATACAAAAGGGGGATTCATGCTCACGTGGTAAACGTCGTATTTGTTGTAACGTTGTAAACTTCTGTCATGAATGTCGAAATGGCAATTGGCATTACTCACCGACACGAAAGTCACACTACGGCGGGAGGCCATATCGTTGCATAGTGATGTCAAGTTAGCCCCTCCAATTCAACAAAAATTGAATTTAACTATTCGAATCGTTTGTTGGTCGTTTGTTGGTGATTGTTGGTCTGTTAAGAACGTTTGTTGGTCGCTAATTAGTAAATTAAAGGCAAATTAAAAGTTTTTGGGTTATGTGAGCCTCTCTTCACATGAAAATCCCCAAAAAATGATGTTTCGAACCTTAACTTGCAAAATTCTGAATTGTAATCGTTTGTTGGTCGTTTGTTGGTGATTGTTGGTCTGTTAAGAACATTTGTTGGTCGCTAATTAGTAAATTATAAGCAAATTAAACATTTTTAGGTTAAGTTAGCCCCTTCTCACGAGAAAATCCCCAAAATGACGTTACGAACCTCAACTTGCAAAATTCTGAATTGAAATCGTTTGTTGGTCGTTTGTTGGTGATTGTTGGTCTGTTAAGAACATTTGTTGGTTGATAATTAGTAAATTATAAGCAAATTAAACATTTTTAGGTTAAGTTAGCCCGTCCTCACAAGAAAATCCCCAACAAAATGACGTTACGAACCTAGACTTGCAAAATTCTGAATTGAAATCGTTTGTTGGTCGTTTGTTGGTGATTGATGGTCTGTTAAGAACATTCGTTGGTCGCTAATTAGTAAATTATAAGCAAATTAAAAATTTAAGTGTCAAGTTAGCCCCTCCCCACAAGAAAATGCCAAAAAAATGATGTTACTAACCTAAGCTTGCAAAATTCTGAATGAAAACCGTTTGTTGGTCGTTTGTTGGTGATTGTTGGTCCCTTAAAAACATTTGTTAGTGACTAGTTTTTAAATTATAAGCAAATTGAAATTAGTGTATGAAGCTGAGAAGCAAATGGTTACGATACCGGCTGGATTCTCGTTATCTCAGGTTTCCGCTAGCAGATGGCGCAGAATTCGAATGAAAATGGTTGTGAAATGGGATGAATATATTAGTTTCCGGTTTAATTCTAAGTTTCTCCGAACAGTGTTGTCTTTTCAAACACCGAAAGTTTATAAGCTTACGTCACATTAGCAATTTTTTGTACAAATGTTTTAACAAACATTTCAAGATTTAGTGTTTGTGCTAAAATATAAACCGCAAACACCGCTATTCTGGTGGAATGTTTATGCACAAACACGAAATCTTAAGTTGTACACACATTTGATGTTCACCTTTAGACTTTTGTTCAAAGATTTGTCCAAAAATTTTCGTATTTGAGGTGGGTGTTGGTAATGCTGCACTTGCATATGGTAACAATTCGCAGCCATCGCATAAGGATGGCTTTCTAACTTTTTGGTTTTATTACTGTATAATAATTATTATATTTCGGTGCGCCACTATAGTAACTGTAATGAATTATATTATGAGCTGTGTTCTTTAAAGCAGTGGACAACGATGGGGTAGATTTGTCCTTCAACAAGCGGTGCAGAGTATGTTAAATAAGGATTTTGAGTTTATTATAATATGCATAATAGCTTTTGTAGCAACCGAGTGATGAATTATGAATTTTTTATCATAGCAAGGAATAAGAAACAGATGCCTTGACTGTGCTACCTCTGTCATATTTGCCAATGTATATTTTGTTCACGATCGATTTTATTGTTGGAATGAGCCGTATGTTACAACATACGCTTACATGATCAATTTGCTTCTCAAAGAAGAAAATCAAGGATCTTTTAAGTTGAGCCGAGTAAAACTTGCGTCAACCTTGCGTGCAGCATCATGCAGAGGACTGGATGTAGTTTCGCCGTAAAAATATTTGCGAAGGTCAAATAGAGTCGACTTGCCTACGATGTAAGTTCGCAATGTCGACTAAACCCGTATCTCCAATATTACGAGTTAGACACATTCGCTAGACTTGCCGAGTTTAAGTATAACTTTCGGAATTTAGACATAGAGGTGTCAGTCTCATGTCCAACAACGGTCGTTATGGGTTCAAGTTCTGTTCACGGCGTTCGTGGCCTTGGATGTTTGTGTTGTCTTTCTCCAGAGGCGTAATAATAAGCCACAACACCTCCCGACTTATTGCAGGTAGGCGGCTAAATAGGAGCAGGAGATGCTGGCAACATGCATCGTCCGAGACTGGTTTATGCCAACGAAACGTCCGCTAAGCCATGGAATAGTTGTCGCGCTGTGGCCCACTAGGGGTTAGGCAAAGAAGTATATCGCTTCCTAAATATAACTTGATTTCAACCAAACACGTCAGGCGAGTCAGCCCAAATTTGGAAAATATTACAAAAATACAGTGCTAGAGTATCCGCACTGCTTAGCCGAATGTACGAGTGAGGAAAGGCGATTCAGCGCCATACAAGACTCTAGTCTAGTCATCAAAGAATTCAAATATGCTCCTCCGAATGTGAATCTGTTACGATTTATATTTATATTACCTTCGGTGGATAGCACTGACAGTCTTAATTGCCATCCTGTAAGTCAATAAATAAAATAAGAAAGAACATTTCTATTTCTAGCATGAGTTATTTTAATTTATAAATTTAAGAGTAGGTAGTATATCAAACAATTTGTATTGTACATTGTATATTATTAAAAAAAGGAAACAACTTGTCGTCATTTAATCATAGCTCGCCTAAATTATATAATATGCTCCCGAGTGGCTTAAGAAATTGATTAAATATCTTTAATTTTAAAATCAAACTTAAAATGTGCATTCTAAAAAGAAGACAAATTTTCAACTAATTAAATATTTGAATTAAGTAAAACAAATGGTTACTAGTCAACATTAATCTGTAAAATTTAATTTATGGTGAATTGTTAAATGTAAGTATAAGTACATAAGTATTTTAGATAATATTAGGAGAATCAACAGTTGCAGCTCTCACATACGAGCCTAGGCTTATGTGAGTTGCTGAAATGAATTTTATATGATAATTTATATGTGTAAGCATTGAAAACCACTCTCAATAATTTTTTTGTGGTCAACATTTAAAAATGCTTTGCGAAAAAAAAGTATCCGTGCAATTTAATTCGGAACATTTAGTGCGAGTGCATGCAGAGTGGTATTCCGTGTCATCTTTCACCATCTTTGACCATGCTTCAGTCACACTGTCGAATGCATTTATGGTTAGATGCTGGGGATTGTACTTTTCTGGACCTGCCTCATAAACGCTCTCTAGCAAATGCATTCTGTCTTTATATATTGCTACGGAAGCGCCTATTAACACGAATTTTAAAATAAATTTTGACAGTCCAGTGAATGCATTTTCTGTAAATTCTCTGTATTTTGGGTTGTCCAAAACAGAGCAAGTCAACAGCTGAACAATCGAGTCAAATGGACAAGTGTTTATAACAAATTTGACTAAGTTTCGCTCTTTCATTGGCTTAAGCCTGATGCCATTTTTTAAAAGGAAGCATTTGTTATTCGCTCCGATATTGGCATTTCTATAATGAATTTCGGGATAGCATTGGAAACATTTGCTCTGCTTTTCAGAAGTTGGCGTCACAGATGAATATCCTGGTAACTAGAAAATATTGCACTCGCACTAAATGTTCCGAATTCAATTGCACGGATACTTTTTTTCGCAAAGCATTTTTAAATGTTGACCACAAAAAAATTATTGAGAGTGGTTTTCAATGCTTACACATATAAATTATCATATAAAATTCATTTCAGCAACTCACATAAGCCTAGGCTCGTATGTGAGACCTGCAACTGTTGATTCTCCTAATATTATCTAAAATACTTATGTACTTATACTTACATTTAACAATTCACCATAAATTAAATTTTACAGATTAATGTTGACTAGTAACCATTTGTTTTACTTAATTCAAATATTTAAATATTTAATTAGTTGAAAATTTGTCTTCTTTTTAGAATGCACATTTTAAGTTTGATTTTAAAATTAAAGATATTTAATCAATTTCTTAAGCCACTCGGGAGCATATTAAAATATATAATTTGTTGCGAACCACGGCTCTGTGTCGAGCCGCCGTCACTGCAACAAAAAAATTTGTTTTAACCAGGATGCTTTTGGCTCGGTGGCACCGGTCCCAGCTAGACCAGCGGAGGTCGTGGGATTTGAGCCAAAGCACCCTGGTCCTAGATTAGCCACCTAGAACATTAAATCACGAGGGAAGGAATGGGAGGAGGGGAGGAAAGTGTCCATCCTTCGGGACACGGAAGAACCCAAAGTGACGAAATATATTAATTAATCATTATAATATGTTGTATATTTAGGAATAAAAAAAAAACAAGAAATTATACAATTCAATAAAAAAATTTATAAAAATTAAAGAAAAAAAAACTTTAAGAAATTATTCCAAAAGTGAATTAAATTTATCACGAAGAGAGAAAAAAAAATAGAATTAAAACTCAAGAAAAATATATATATGAGAATAGATAATGAGAATGAAGGAATAACAATGTAAACTCACTGTGAGACCCCCACGATTACGATCGATCGCCCTCGATGGTGTTCCAATGGTTATCGAATGAACAAAAAAGAAAGATTTTAAAATAAATAAAAAAACTAAAATGTAAAAACTAAGTTGCAGATTCAACCAATCCCTTACGCAAGCCCATCCGAATGTCGATAAATCCGTCTTCCAGCAGCGGCAAATATAGCTCCTCAAACCAATTCAAGACCATTCAAAGACAATTAGAAAGGATTGCCAAATTTCAAATAAGAAAAATCCAAATTCTTTAACTCGATTACGCCAAAGTGTTCGTTGATTTAATTTTAATTTTCAGTTTATTTTAAGTGCACAAATTGAATAACTGTCGTTAAAATTTGCCGTTTCTATACGTTCAATTTTTCCACATTAATTCTCACGTATTTAACTTTATCCAACTTCCACTTTTAGTTGTTTTTCGTTCTTTCAGACAAACTTTCTTCCCGCACAGTATTCTTTTAACAATTTTGCACTTTCAGTTTTTTTTCTTTCTTCAATTCGTCGCCGTCACGTTTCCTCACAAAAACACTCTTTTTTTTCCAACCACAATTAGTCTTCCCATCCAAATTCTTCCAAATTCTTCAATCTAAAACTTAGTTTTTTCCCATCCAAAAACTTCACCCCAAAAAAAAAATCCAACTCAAATCAACCAACTCACAAATCAGTCTCTCCCAGCCCCCAAAAACGCAAAATCCAACCCCCGATCTTTTTCTTTCTCCCTTCCAAAAAAAAAACTAGCTCCCTTCTCCAACCTCATAAATCGGGGTCAATGATCCCAACCATTTCCCGTCCTCAAAATTAAACCTCCATGGTGATCGCCATCCACCACTTCCCCTTCCCAAACTCCTCTCATTGCACTTATACGCAACATGATTTTTGTCTCCATGCACATACACCGCCTAGAGACGATCGCATTTCTCATGCATAGAGAGGATGGTATCTATGCAGCGTAAATGCATAGAGACAAACATTTCGGTCCGTTGGCTATGCAACGATGTTGCTCTGCCAGCGGCGACTCGACCGGTGTTCAATTTTTGCTTATACATATTTGTGTGCAGCAATGCCGAACAGCTGACCGAGCAACATAGCCGCGTCAGTTGATATAGAAACAACTGCCGTTTGCAATTTATGTTTCTATAGCCAACGGGACGAATCAGCTGTGTTTTGAATATGAGAAATTGAGCAGCATTGCAGGGGTTCGCAACAAATTTAGGCGAGCTATGATTAAATGACGACTAGTTGTTTCCTTTTTTTAATAATATACAATGTACAATACAAATTGTTTGATATACTACCTACTCTTAAATTTATAAATTAAAATAACTCATGCTAGAAATAGAAATGTTCTTTCTTATTTATTGACTTACAGGATGGCAATTAAGACTGTCAGTGCTATCCACCGAAGGTAATATAAATATAAATCGTAACAGATTCACATTCGGAGGAGCATATTTGAATTCTTTGATGACTAGACTAGAGTCTTGTATGGCGCTGAATCGCCTTTCCTCACTCGTACATTCGGCTAAGCAGTGCGGCTACTCTAGCACTGTATTTTTGTAATATTTTCCAAATTTGGGCTGACTCGCCTGACGTGTTTGGATGAAATCAAGTTATATTTAGGAAGCGATATACTTCTTTGCCTAACCCCTAGTGGGCCACAGCGCGACAACTATTCCATGGCTTAGCGGACGTTTCGTTGGCATAAACCAGTCTCGGACGATGCATGTTGCCAGCATCTCCTGCTCCTATTTAGCCGCCTACCTGCAATAAGTCGGGAGATGTTGTGGCTTATTATTACGCCTCTGGAGAAAGACAACACAAACATCCAAGGCCACGAACGCCGTGAACAGAACTTGAACCCATAACGACCGTTGTTGGACATGAGACTGACACCTCTATGTCTAAATTCCGAAAGTTATACTTAAACTCGGCAAGTCTAGCGAATGTGTCTAACTCGTAATATTGGAGATACGGGTTTAGTCGACATTGCGAACTTACATCGTAGGCAAGTCGACTCTATTTGACCTTCGCAAATATTTTTACGGCGAAACTACATCCAGTCCTCTGCATGATGCTGCACGCAAGGTTGACGCAAGTTTTACTCGGCTCAACTTAAAAGATCCTTGATTTTCTTCCTTGAGAAGCAAATTGATCATGTAAGCGTATGTTGTAACATACGGCTCATTCCAACAATCACATCGATCGTGAACAAAATATACATTGGCAAATATGACAGAGGTAGCACAGTCAAGGCATCTGTTTCTTATTCCTTGCTATGATAAAAAATTCATAATTCATCACTCGGTTGCTACAAAAGCTATTATGCATATTATAATAAACTCAAAATCCTTATTTAACATACTCTGCACCGCTTGTTGAAGGACAAATCTACCCCATCGTTGTCCACTGCTTTAAAGAACACAGCTCATAATATAATTCATTACAGTTACTATAGTGGCGCACCGAAATATAATAATTATTATACAGTAATAAAACCAAAAAGTTAGAAAGCCATCCTTATGCGATGGCTGTGAATTGTTACCATATGCAAGTGCAGCATTACCAACACCCACCTCAAATACGAAAATTTTTGGACAAATCTTTGAACAAAAGTCTAAAGGTGAACATCAAATGTGTGTACAACTTAAGATTTCGTGTTTGTGCATAAACATTCCACCAGAATAGCGGTGTTTGCGGTTTATATTTTAGCACAAACACTAAATCTTGAAATGTTTGTTAAAACATTTGTACAAAAAATTGCTAATGTGACGTAAGCTTATAAACTTTCGGTGTTTGAAAAGACAACACTGTTCGGAGAAACTTAGAATTAAACCGGAAACTAATATATTCATCCCATTTCACAACCATTTTCATTCGAATTCTGCGCCATCTGCTAGCGGAAACCTGAGATAACGAGAATCCAGCCGGTATCGTAACCATTTGCTTCTCAGCTTCATACACTAATTTGAATTTGCTTATAATTTAAAAACTAGTCACTAACAAATGTTTTTAAGGGACCAACAATCACCAACAAACGACCAACAAACGGTTTTCATTCAGAATTTTGCAAGCTTAGGTTAGTAACATCATTTTTTTGGCATTTTCTTGTGAGGAGGGGCTAACTTGACACTTAAATTTTTAATTTGCTTATAATTTACTAATTAGCACAGAGAATAACTATGGAGGAGCAATCCGCATATACTCAACACTAAACTACTTGAAGCAATTCCAGTCGTAAAAAGTAGAGAGAGAGACACACGCCCTTCACTGCGCAACACCCGCGCAGTCTATATAAAAGCACAGGAAGCACGGAAGATGTCATCCCCTCTCCTACTTTTCCAATCGGAACAATAACATTCCAGTCTGTCTCTCTGCCGCGGAACACACGCCCGGTCCATATAGAGCAAAAGAAATGTCAAATTTCCATCCCCCTTCCTACTTCCTCACTTGTGCCGAATTGCGTCGTTTCTCTCGCTCTTTTTCACTTCCTCTTATACTCTCTCTTCAAAGCTAATTAGCGACCAACGAATGTTCTTAACAGACCAACAATCACCACCAAACGACCAACAAACGATTACAATTCAGAATTTTCCAAGTCTAGGTTCGTAACGTCATTTTTTTGGGGATTTCCTTGTGAGGACGGGCTAACTTAACCTAAAAATGTTTAATTTGCTTATAATTTACTAATCAGCGACCAACAAATGTTCTTAACAGACCAACAATCACCAACAAACGACCAACAAACGATTTCAATTCAGAATTTTGCAAGTTGAGATTCGTAACGTCATTTTGGGGATTTTCTCGTGAGAAGGGGCTAACTTAACCTAAAAATGTTTAATTTGCTTATAATTTACTAATTAGCGACCAACAAATGTTCTTAACAGACCAACAATCACCAACAAACGACCAACAAACGATTTCAATTCAGAGTTTTGCAAGTTGAGGTTCGTAACGTCATTTTGGGGATTTTCTCGTGAGAAGGGGCTAACTTAACCTAAAAATGTTTAATTTGCTTATAATTTACTAATTAGCGACCAACAAATGTTCTTAACAGACCAACAATCACCAACAAACGACCAACAAACGATTTCAATTCAGAATTTTGCAAGTTAAGGTTCGAAGCATCATTTTTTAGGGATTTTCATGTGGGGAGAGGCTCACATAACCTAAAATTTTTTAATTTGCCTTTAATTTACTAATTAGCGACCAACAAACGTTCTTAACAGACCAACAATCACCAACAAACGACCAACAAACGATTCGAATAGTTAAATTCAATTTTTGTTGAATTGGAGGGGCTAACTTGACATCACTTCGTTGCATGGTACCATAAAATGGCTAAACTTTTAGTCAATGGTAGATTCCAGGCATTATGTTAAGAGCCGTCAAGTCTTTAGGTCGTTCCGTCGCATTTAAGTCAGAGTATTTTATAAAGACATAACGAAGCGAATATAACATTGAGAAATAAACTTTAATATTAAATGGAAAACGAAACTTATCATTAGAACATTTAGATAATTTACAATTTTCCTATTGAAGTATTGCCAACCATTTGAAAGTTTCAGTCTCGGGCAGCTTGTTCTCTAAGAGTATTTTAAATCAGCAATCCATAAGCGTCCAATTGTGTCAGCATTCGCCGTAGATAGCCACATCTGTAAACAACATGGTAGCTGCAAATTAAATCCTGAGTATTGTGTTGCAACACTTTTATGAAAACTATTATATCCTAGAAAAAAAAAGTCAGTTAAGATTTGATAATATTTTTTTACTGCGTATATATTCACATAATTTCGTATGTTCCCTGCAATTATCCGTATCTAGGCGCTTCTTTCTATTTACATGCCACTGAAATGGACAATTCTCTGTAAATGCTGCCGGATAGATAGTTTTTCTGAAATTTTTTTCGCTTTGAAGTAATACCATACTTGAAGGTATTTTTCGCTTATAGCTTTTATCAAAAAAAAATAAATAAATAATTTTTAATTTAGTGTTTCTTACGGTTATTTGACCCTCGTCACGGCATGGAAGTTTGGGGACAACAACATCGCTGACATTGGCTTGAAACTGAAAGTAAATAAAAAAAAATTAAGTAAAATACCTTTCAATTTAGTATATATTTCTTACGATTGTTTTGTCTTCATGATGGCATGGAAGATTCAGTTCGAGAACGGCATCAACACTGAGAACTGCACATCTGAGCGTGTAAATTATGTCCTTATACAGAAAGTGATCGGAGCATACAACACCAGTCTTCCGAATTTTTAAACGTTTGTGCTGTATCCTGGTCATCCATAACTGTTTTTTATTCTCATCTCGGGGAAATCTGGAAATTAAATTATTTACACTTTTTATTAAGAAAGAATGAAATCTCAATGCCTGCATTCAGGAATCATCATCGCTCCCTGAGCGGTCCTTCCCCTCTTGAGCGCTGTGGAGTGCTACTGTCCCAATGTCTGGTGAATGCAATCGCTCCATGGAGCCGTTGCTGAGCGGCTACTTCTCCTTTTGAGCGAAAATTTTCCACGCTCCCTTGGCTTGGAGCGTGATACATTTTTGTTTTCACAATTCGCATCACAGATGGTGCGCGCGTCATATGCCATTTGATGAGTGTTGAGTGTTTGAGTGTTTGACAACACAACGTCTTGCGTGTTATTTTACGGGAATTTTGCAGCAAAATTACAATTAAAAGGTGAGTGGTGTTTTCATTAATTGTATATTTGTATAACCCGGCCAAACCAAAGAATTTAAACAGACATCCGTTGGCCGTTTGTTAGACATTTGCCATGTCAGCTGATTGTCTCAAACTCGATATGTATCCGGTGTATTCACAAAACAGGTGTGTGACGGTTGTGACAGGGAGCAGTCGCTCCGTGTGACATGGAGAGGAGATGTCGCTACGTAGCTGCTCAATGTTTTGTGAATGAGCCCATTATAAATTAAATTTGAGAGCCCCCAATAAAACATGCTTTTAACTACGCCAATGTTCGTCCACTCGTCCCAAACATAAACAATCCCTCAGCTGTCAAATATTTTGTTGTGACTTTCAATCATTCTCGCGGATTGGCAAAACATTGTTGAAAACTCACGTTTTTTTAAAGAAACAAGTCGGGCATGACTGGTAAATACATAGTTATAGCAATTGTTCTTAATTATAAGAATGCATATAAGTCGCTTATCATTCTCACAGGTTGGCACTGCACACTTTATCTTTAGTTTTTGCTTATTTTATGTCGTGACAAATACGCTAATTGCTTAATTTGTCTTTATGCTTTTCCGCCGCACTTCAAAATCACTTTTTCTGCCACAGGAAACACGGTTTATCGATGAAAATCGCACTGGCACAATTTGGCACGTAAATAGCCGACACAAATTCCAACTATCAGTCTCTCGATTTGACAGCCCAGGAATAACCAGCTGATAGGGGATAAAAAAAAATGTGGTCGAAACACGTATGGATTGTGTGTGATGATTACCCCTTTTGATAAAGACGAGAGATGGGAGAGTAAAGTTAACGGTGTCATTCTCCAGTTGTGCATAAAGCTGTCAAGCACTTCGTGAAAATAGTGAATACAGTTTAATTTTGCGAAAGTTTGGAGCCGGTTTTTATGTGTAAAGAGCCACGGTTATGTAGAAAAGACACTAGTGAAATTTCCGGTAGGACAAATTGGTGCGGTAGTGAGTTGTGGTAAATTGGAATGCCTCGTCGGTGGCTGCAAAAATAACCAGCGTATTCCTAAGACAGAAAGACGAAAATTCTGGAAAATAGAATAAAACCGTACGCAGAACGAGTCATTGGCGAATATCAAAGCGGTTTCAGACCTGGGCGCTCCACAGCCGATCAGCTCTTCTCAGTCAAACTGATACTCCAGAGGTGCTGGGAATACAACGTAAACGTATACCAAATCTTTGTCGACTTCAAGCAGGCATACGACAGTATCGATCGTGGAATACTGTACAACATCATGCTGCAATTTGGTATACCGGCAAAATTAGTGCGACTGACAAAGATGACGATGACCAACTCCGTCTCACAACTCAGGATCCAGAATAGACTTACTGATCTATTTGAAACACGCACTGGTTTGAAACAGGGCGATGGACTGGCACCGACGCTCTTCAACCTAGCACTGGAATACGTTATTCGGGCCATGAATATGGACAACAGCAAGACGCTACTCATCAAGTCGACACAATTAGCAGCGTACGCCGACGACATCAACATCATGTCCCGAAGATTGGCTGACGCAGAAGAACTTCTGCATACGCTCGATACCGCTGCAAAGGAAGTTGGATTACGTATTAATGAGGGTAAAACTAAAATAATGATGCAATCGGTGACAAGGACACCTGCACAACCAAGCATCAATGTGGGGGACCTCAACATCGAGTTCGTGAACAACTTCATTTACCTGGGTTGCAACTTATCAAGGGACGCCAACGAAACTGACGAAATCAAGCGACGGATACAGTTAGCTAATAAGACTTTTTTCTCGGTTCTCCCCATAATGAAATCGAAGCATGTGCACAGAAACACGAAGCTCCGCGTGTACAAAACCATTATACGACCAGTGCTATGCTATGGCTGCGAAGCATGGACCCTAACTCAAGCCTCCGAAAACATGCTAGACACTTTTGAACGTAAGGTTCTACGGCGAATTTTCGGGGCTGTTTGCGATCGAGATGGATGGCGCATCCGATACAACCATGAGTTGTATGAAATGTACGATGAGCTGCAAGTCTCGAAAATCGTCAAACTACAACGACTTCAATGGGCAAGGCATGTACAAAGAATGGACGATGATCGCATGCCTAAGAGAGTAATGAATGCAGAACGAGTCGACGGAGCGAGACTGCGAGGACGACCGAGATCTCGTTGGGAGAGCTCAGTAGGTGTGGACGCCGCGCAGCTGCTGGGCTCCCAAAATTGGAGGACGCGGTCACGTGACCGAGATAATTGGAGAACAATGATCCAGGCGGCCAAGGACCGACGTCGGGCTGTCGCGCCACGATGATGATGATTCCTAAGACGGGGGTGTCATTTTATAAGTAAGACATTCAATATTTGGATATGATGTGCGCATTACTTGTTTTTGTGAGTTTTCTGTCAGAAAACTGATATTAAAATGTTTGTTTTGATTTCTGATTCCCCGCTGTATATAAAGCTGTCAAACATCCGCGTCCTATTGATGGTTGTCATTAATAGTCCCATTCTCTTTCTCTCCCATGTAAAATTAATATCTCTCTTCTCTCGTCCCATAAATTTTGCTTATGGGCCACTCCATAGTTGCTCTGAGGTTTTGACGAGAAGTGGGCGTTCCTGGCAAAAAAAATGGCAGCTCTCGGACGAGAAGTGGCGCTTCTGACCAAAATTGGAAGCGCTCTGATGAAAAATGGGCGCTCCTGACAAAAATCAAAACGCTCCGACGAGAAGTGAGCGCTCCTGACCGAAAATGAAAGCGCTCCAACGAACGGTACTTCATACAACGGCACTTCCTACAGTGGTACTTCCGCCAACGGTGCTTCCTACAACGGTACTTCCAACATCGATGCTCTGTACAGTCTTTTCTGCGGACAGAGCGGGATCAAATCACTCTCTCTTTTCAAAAGAAAGTTTCACTTTTGGCAGAATTTAGGTATTCCTTTGTAGAACCATTGCCATCTAATAAAATACAGGCCTACGCTCAGCTGATCGTGTACGTCATTAATTCCTTTGCCAAGGCAGTGACTGCTCACGACGATGTCCCCGGCACGACATATGTTTACAATTGGCATTGCGTCAGACGTCATTTTAGTCCTCTAAAAACACACTTTCTGAACACTTGCTGCAGGGGGCAAAAGACCTTTTCCATAGTCCTCCTTGTGGTAGCCCCTGGTAACGGCAGTGTTCAAACCGCTGACGGCCAAGTCTTAGCGATAAGACATTTGGGAAAAAGCAGATAGCTGTAGCCCGAATGGCTGACCAACACCTAAGCGTCTCAGGTTTAGTAGGATGGAATGACTTGCGTAGCTGGACCTGCAACATAGTTGTGTGAACTCCAGCACGTTTATTAAACCATCTGAAGCAGCTATCTTCCGAGGCCATCCCCTGAATGGGGTTAAGCGACGTGCTGACAACTCGTCCTTGCAAAAACCACTCCATGTCAAGAAACCTGGAACAAAAGCCTCGGATTGGACGGATCAACAACGACGACCACGCAAACGACTAAAGGATTATTCTTTCGGATCCTGGAATGTACGCTCCCTGAACAAACCGGGGGCCGAGAAGGCCCTCCTTCAACAGGTCGAAAAGTACAAACTGAGCATTACTGCAGTCCAGGAAACAAATTGGCTTGGCAGCGGGATTAATGACAAGAAATCGCACACAATTTTTACAAGTGGCAAACCATCGGGCCGCAAGGAGTTTGGAGTAGCATTTAGAGTGAACAATCACCTCAAACCGCACATTACTGACTTCAAACCCATAAATGAGCGGCTATGTGCGATTCGCATCAAGACTCGATTCTTCAATCTCTGGCTCATCAATGTGCATGCCCCCACTGAAGTTAAAGAAGACGCAGTAAAAGACGAGCTCTACGCCCGCCTTGAGACTCTCTTCGACTCACTTCCAACAAACGACGTCAAATTGCTGCTGGGAGACTTTAACGCGAAAGTCGGAAATGAAAGTTGGCACCGGGGGACCACTGGAGGCCACAGTCTCCATGAAGAATGTAACGATAACGGCCAGCGACTTATCGACTTCGCCTGCAGCAGGAATCTAGTCGTTATAGCCGCCATACATTATCCGATCCGTCGCCCGATCGATCGGCCGATGGATCGCCACAAAATATCTGCCGATCTCCACTGCACACACACTGAGCGATTTTCGTGCGATGCGATAACGAATGACAATTCAAAAAATAGGTTATGATTCACTCCCAATCCAACCTAAATTCATTTTTGTTAACTATTTGGATGTGTGTGGTATTTTCGTATACCACATATTTGATATTTCAATTGCAGTGCCATTTAAATCATAAGAATCCTTGAAATTTCATAATTTAATAATTTGGTAATTTGACATTCACTTGCGATAGTCACATACACTATCCAATCGATCGTCACCGATCGATCGCACGAAAATCGCACAAAAATATCGGCAGATCAAAATTGATCGGCCGATCGGTGCGATTTCCACATACACAGGCCGATCCATCGGCCGATATCGATTTCGGGCGACGGATCGGCCGATCGATCGGTGTGTGTATGGCACGTTTAAGCTCTACGTGTTTCCCGCATCGACGCATTCGCAAGCAGACCTGGAAGTCTCCAGACGCACATACCGTCAACCAAATTGATCACGTCCTCATTTGCAGGAGATGGGCGTCTAGTGTGATAGATGTCCGCTCCTATCGAGGAGCAAACTGCGACTCAGATCATCACTTGGTGAAGACGACCTACAGATGTAGAATTTCCTCAGTGCACCAATCGAGAATCAGCCCCCCGCCCAAATATTTGCGGTTGATAAGCTTTTGAGTGATGCTACCGCGGTGGTGTATACTACCGCCCTTGAGGAAAGACTATCACCTATGCTACCCAACATCAGCAACACAGGCGTCCATGGGCTCTGGGAAGAACTCAGGGGTACCATCAACGATGTCGCAGAGAAAGTCGTGGGATGTAAAGCCCAGCGAGCGCGAAATGACTGGTTCGACGAAGAATGCAAAAATTCACTTGACGCGAAAAACGAGGCCTACAAACAATGGATTCAACGAGGAACCAGAGCCAGAAGAAAAAAATATGACGAGCTACGGCGAATATCGAATAGAATAATTAGACGTAAGAAATGTAACGAATTCCTGAAATTCTCCCTGCTCACATGAAGGTAATTTGCCATAATGCAGTGATAGCCGCACACCTCCCTCTTCCTTCAAGCCGCTACAGCTGTTCGGTGCCCTACGAGTACCGGGAACAATCCGTCCTTTTTGCCACGCATTGAGCAGGAACGATATACAAATGCTGTCTCACCATCGGAACTCGTGAGAACCTAACAGCGGGAAGCGTCTTTGTAACCGGGCTTGGGACCGTCTTCGACGGAATTAAGGCGACGCTGCGAAATTAATTTTTTTTTACTTACCTTTGCATCGAACCAACATACTCCTGACGCGCCCGCATCGGAGAGAAGCGGGTGATGTTGTGATGGGTAATTTGCTTAACCCATCCGAGGACATTGTGGCCCATATGCTGTGCGAACCGTCGTCGGAGCGATCTGTCGATGTTTCGATCGGCTCATCTACCACACCACGTAAACTATCTTTGCCTACTAGGTTTCCGACCAATAACTCTGTGCGTTCGATAGGTGGTGACGACATATCGGCAGATCGATCTGAAGACATATCGCACAGTCCTTGGGTTTTGAAATCACTTGTACATTTGAATATATAACTAACAAAGGAATGGGTATATGCCTGTCAAACCATACAAATTGACAGCTTGAAAATGGGATGATCTTCTTCTTGAAAAAGTCGAGAGCTGGGAGAGTAAAGTTAACGGTTTTAAGATCACGTTGTGCATATGGCTGTCAAACGCTTTGTTCTAAAAGTGGCAAAAAGGAAATACGGTTGAATTCGCGAAAGTTTGGAGCCGGTTTTTGAGTGTAAAGAGCCGCGATTATGTAGAGAAGACACTAGTGAAATTTCCTGTAGGACAAATTGGTGCGGTAGTGAGTTGTGGTAAATTGAAATGCCTCGTCGGTGACTGCAAAAATAACCAGCGTATCCCTAAGACGGGGGTGTCTGCTTATAGGTAAAACATTAAATATTTAGATGTGATGTGCGCGTTACTTGTTTTTGTGAGTTTTCTGTCAGAAAACCGATATTAAAATGTTTTTTTTGGTTTCTGACTCCCCGCTGTATATATAGCTGTCAAATTTCCGCGTCCTATTGGTGGTTGGCATTAAAAGTCCCGTTCTTTCTCTCTCCCATGAAAAATTAAACGCGCTCTTCCCTCGTCCCATAAATTGAGCCTATGGGCCACTCCAGAAGATCCTCTGAGACTTGTACTACACTTTGTTTTGACACTTGTCAATTGAAAACATTCCTCTTCTTCTTCCTCCTGTGAGCTAAATACTCAGAGGAACTTCTGGAGTGGCCCATAGCACTGCCATCTTTACTCTCAGGCACTGCCATCTTTACTCTCAGGCCGGAGTGTCAGCTGATTGTCAAAGCACTAACGACATGACAAGCAGTCAACGAAGTGTGAACGCGTGCGGTCGCCCGGTGAAATATCGGGATAATTGTGTGTAAAAGTGAGTTTAGTGCCGGAATTTTAAGTGTAACTTAAAGAAGTAGCTATCAGTGCCGTGTGAAAGTGAAAAAAACGTGAAGTGCCGGGAAATATCGAGTAAAATGGTGTATTGAAAAGTGCGAGGTTAGGAAAGTGCGACACGGGAAATTTCGCATTTTTCGTTTATTTTCCGGCAATTCGGGAAGTGTGAATTGTACAGCACTACTCTGGGACGAATCCTCGGGCCGGTGAGTTTAGCGGAAACTCCCGGAAGTGCCCCAAAAAGTGAATTTAAAGTGGTTGTCAAATGACAACATTACAGGTGATTTCCGGCCTTTTCATCGGAATTCATAGGGTAAGTATGCGTTTTTTGTTGTAGAATTTAAGTGGATTGATGCGCCCCAAAGTGTGGATTTTGACCACGATGTTGACGAACCGGACGAAAGTTTCACTGCTAGGCATCTAGTCCTGTCAGCTGCAGTGAAACTTTCGTCTGGCTCGTCAACAACGCGTTTAAAACCCGTATTTTGGGGCGCATCAATTCACTAAAATTTTTGCACAACAAAAAACGTATAATTACCCTATGAATTCCGATGAAAAGGCCGGAAATCACCTGTAATGTTGTCATTTGACAACCACTTTGAATTCACTTTTTGGGGCACTTCCGGGAGTTTCCGCTGAACTCACCGGCCCAAGGATTCGTTCCAGAGTAGTGCTGTACCATTCACACTAGCCAAATTACCGGGAAATTAACGAAAAATGCGAAATTTTTCGTGTCGCACTTTCATAACCACACTCATGTCTCGCGCACTTTCGAGCAGTTCATTTTGTTAGGAAGTTCGCGGCACCTTGCGTTTTTTTCACTTCCAAATATCAGTGACAAGCACTACTTTCAATTGCACTTAAAATCGCGACACTAAAATCACTTTTACGCACGAAAATCACCAGATTTCAAGAGGTCGACTGCACGCGTTTTTCACTTTGTTTACATATGGTTCACTACTTGTCATGACGTCATTACTTTGACACTCCGGCCTGAGGATAAAGATGGCGGTGCCCATAGGCTCAATTTATGGGACGAGAGAAGAGCTCGTTTTTCATGGGAGAGAGAAAGAACGGGACTATTAATGCCAACCACCAATAGGACGCGGATACTTGACAGCTATATATACAGCGGGGAGTCAGAAACGAAAACAAACATTTTAATATCGATCTTCTGACAGAAAACTCACAAAAACAAGTAACGCGCACATCACATCTAAATATTTAATGTTTTACCTATAAACAGACACCCCCGTCTTAGGGATACGCTGGTTATTTTTGCAGTCACCGACGAGGCAATTCAATTTACCACAACTCACTACCGCACCAATTTGTCCTACCGGAAATTTCACTAGTGTCTTCTCTACATAATCGCAGCTCTTTACACACAAAAACCGGCTCCAAACTTTCGCGAATTCAACCGTATTTACTTTTTGCCACTTTTTGCACTAAGCGTTTGACAGCCATTTGCGCAACGTGAAAATGACAATCTTAAAACCGTTAACTTTACTCTCGCAGCTCTCGTCTTTTTCAAGAAGAAGATCGTCCCATTTTCAAGCTGTCAATTTGTATGGTTTGACAGGCATATACCCACTCCTTTGTTAGTTATATATTCAAATGAAATACATTACGGGACTGAACTGAAGTTCGCTGCATTCCTTTGGGGGAAAAACAGAGCTTGTGACAGTGTTGGGTACAGAAAGCAACTATTAACGAGTTATGCAAACATGCCGATGGGTAAATACGAGAAAAGTCACCAACTTCACCTAGTATGTTTCCGCGCCAATTTGCACGTCATTATACGTTCAATTTGTCGTTAGCCTTGCACGAGGGTGGAGCTCTTTCGCGGGGATTATTGGAGTAACTCATCCAGGTACTTTCTTTTCTATTTACGAAATATGGGATTCCTTCCTTATCGTGCTTCGGTTGTTTAGCTCCTACCATCCTCAGGACACCGCGGAGACATTGGTTTGTGGTTTTACGTTGGACGGGAGAAACCTCCAGGTAACTTGGACCAACGTATGTCTAACTTCCGATTCGGTGTGAGTAACGCGCTCCTCGTTCCCCTCTAGATCCTGCCATCTACGAACCACGGGGCTAATTAATTTAGTATTTGATTGTCGCAAGTCTCGCAAGTTGGATAGGAGAAACACCCAGATCTAGTCCTCCGACTGTGGAACTAACGTGCAGAAGGCCTTAGTTCCATAACTAACCTCAAAAGTGCTTCACGTCGGACGGGAGAAACCTCCAAGTAACTTGGATCAATATATCTAATATTACGTTTACACTATCCCCAGATTACTTCATCTGCAGCGTAATCAGGGTGTGGTGAGTTCAAAATTGTATGTATTTGACAGTCGCAGATTATCTCAACTGGCGCAGATGAAGTAATCTGGGGATAGTGTAAACGTAATTTAACTACCGATTCGGTGTGAGTAATGCGCTCCTCGTTCCCCTCTAGATTCTGCCACCTACGAAACACGGGGCTAATAAATTTATCGAAAAGTGCTGTTGACCGTGGCAAGTGTCTCAAGTGATGGTAAAAATCTTTAGATCCATCGCCTCGCCCTCGCAATTCTGGGGCCAATCATAATTTTAATATAGTTCCTAAGTGTTTTCGTCATTCTACGCGCGTACTTGTTAAAATTTTTCTCTTCTGCCCTATTGCACAATATTCTATTTTATTAACTAATATTATTAGTAAAACCACTAATAACTTGTAATTTCTGTTGCACAATCTGAAATTATTAGTAGTAATAATAATAGCGAAATAGGAAATAGTATAATATAATATATACTATTATAATAATATATATATAATACTATTAACTTAGGTTGCATAATCGCCTACAATATATTTAGAAATACCGAAGTCACAGTAAATACTAATATTATTTCTATTAGAGTATTTTCTCTTGTAAATTTAGTTATTAGTCAGTGTCAAGATGTTGGAAGGCTTGCTTTTCAATTCTTCTTCTGAAGAAGATGATATCCAACAAACCCCAGAACCATCGCAGCCGAAAAGTTTATAAACCAAGAATAAACTACAACTTCTTAAGTGATTTTGAATTTAAAGAGAGGTTTAGTATATCCCGTAACAAAATGCGGTTTATAGTGGATCAAATAAGAACTCTCCTCGTTCATCGGTTAAAGCGCGTTGACACGATCAAACTACGGTTTGACAAACCACCTACTTGAACGTGTCAACCCCTTGTCAAACTGGTTTGATGTCTTGTGCTTCTGTCAAACCGTAGTTGGACGGTGCTCAACTTTTCATCAAATGCTAGTTTGTCCAATCGTAGTTTGATCATGTCAACGCGCTCTTAAGGAGAAGTAGTGCATTGAGTATTCATCAGCAAGTATGATATGTATCACTTTGCACTGGCTAGGCAGTGGAGCACAGTACCACACCATTGCAGACATGCATGGTGTGCACAAAAGCACAGTGTGCCGCACTGTGAAAAGGGTTGTTACAGCAATCATTCTCCGGCTGTTTCCTCGTGTGGTAAAATGGCCCACAAGATCAAGTACAAGAGGTTGTGAACTTTTTTGCAATCGCACGTTTTTCCCGGGTGATTGGAGGAATCGATGGTTCATTGATAAAAATCGATGCACCACCACGCCATGCGGCTGATTTTGTCGACCGTGGCCACGTTTATATCGTGGAACTTAAAAGCGTTTTAACTAAATCGCTTTAGTGTTAGTACTTGCTCGTGGTGTGTTTATATCACGGAAAGGTACTTAAAATGAAAGATGCCAGTTGTTGGTTTGTGACTTTGGTTTGGATGTCAACAGGCAGTAGCCCCTCCTAATAAAAGTACGTTTATACCGCTACAATTAAAGGATGGAGCGAATGCAGAATTTCAGAAAGGGATGAGATATTTATATAACATATAAAAGGGAATTATCACTAACAACACCATTAGCGAAGGCAGCCACACCAACTAGTCCCAATTTTCTAGGCCAGTTCTGCATCGTAAGTGGCGCTAAAACTAATTAAACCGACACGTTTACATCGTCGTGAGTTAGTTAAACCTCGGAGATAGCCCCGCGATATAAACGTAGTGCCTAACAGTCACTACGTTTAGACCGCGGGACTATTTTCGAGATCTAACTAAATCGATCTAACCATCGACGATATAAACGTATCGATTTAGTTAGTTTTGGACTTAGCTTATCTCTACTTGCGACACGGAACTGGACTAAAAAAATTGGGACTATGTCGCTGTCATCGCTAATGTTGACTCGGTGGTTAACGTTTCCTTTGTTGTCGTTTTTTTTTGTTCGGCGTTTGCTTTGTTTGCAATTTCAGGGAAGCAGTGCATGATCACGGGCAGGAGAAAGTCTTTTTCTGTCGTAAAATTTATATCTGTAAAATTTATCCGTGCTGTCAACGGAGAAAGAAGAAGAAGAAGTACCTCTCCGTATGGTCGGTATAAGCACTCAACCAACAAGTACTAACACTAAAATGATTTAGTTAAATCGCCTTTTAGTTCTACGGTCTAAACGTGGCCAGTAACCACTCGTTAAACTGCATGTTGGTTTGTGGCTCTCATGGCAAATTTTTTATGTAATCCAAAATGGCCAGGCAGCGTTTATGATAATCGTATGCTTCGAAACAGTTGTCTTTATGAACGAATGGAGCAAGTACTGTTTCGGAATTATGTTCAGCTTGGTAATTCGAGATGATCCCCGAGATGAAGCGGAAAGAATTTGCAACAGAAGGCACAAAAATACAAGGCGCATAATAGAATGTGCCTTGGGAATTTTAAAAGAAAAACTCCCTTGCTTAAACAAGCTTGGAGTGGGATCCATATTTGTTGCTAACATTGTCAAGTGTTGTGTGGCACCATGTATAATAATATTACTAGAGAAGCAGAAGAAGATCTACATTTGAATTGGAATGAAGATGAGATAGGTGATAATACTCGAAATATAACTGTAGATCAACAATAGCATAACCTAGAAGATGAACCTCAACCTGCCGCTCGAATGGTACAAACTGAAATTATACAGCACATGGCTAGAGGTTAAAAAAATATTTGTTTTCGTAATCAGTCTTTTTATTTCCTCAGTATTTGTGAAATTTTTGTAACTATTTTAATTTAAAAATAAAAAACAAGCTAGCCTTCGGTTGTAATCTGCCCTATGAAAATTAAATCTCCGAATTTACGAAACATGCTTAGTTTTAGGATTGGAGAGGGAAATCTCAATACAAAGGGAAGGATGATGAGGGTCAGGATCTACGTAACTGTAAGGAGCAGGCGATAATGTTGCACAGGAGGACGAAAGGTTATGCAAGTTACAAAGGGATATAAAAGATGAAACGGCTAGAGAGAGCAGATAGCAAAACCACCGCGTCGTACATATGTTCCCGTTTACTAGAAAGAGATAAGACTATCACAGCAGATCGATCGGGTAATACCAAAAGTGCGTTCATTCTCTTGTTTTTCGATTCTGGCAATACTAAATACCTGTCAAATCGCACGCATACAGGGAAATCTAACCAAAACCATGCACGCACATATACGTAACCTATCCACCGTGTTACTTACACAATCGTAACTAAAACTGATTGGGCCCAATTTGACTTTTGAGCATCTGTTCGGAACTACGATGAAAGAATACAGGATGTAATATAAGCGAGAATTTTGGGAACCATTCTCTTCATGTGGTTGTGCGCACCAACACTATCTCATTTTCAATGGGCTCATTCACCAAACATGAGCAACAACGCGGCAACTACTGCCGCTCCGGAGCATTCGTTCTGGAACGATTAGCTCGCTTTGTTATTGTGTGTGCTATCGGAATCCACATGGCACATGATCCGAACATACAGAAGGTCTTATCAAGACAAATCTTTCTTTCTCTACGATTTTGTGAAATTTATCCTGAAATACAACGTGAAAACCACGAAACTAGTACGAAATCTTTTTATTTCCGAGACTCTCGCACTTTTCGCTACGGCGGTGAAGTAGCGGCTCAGCAATATGAATGAGCCCAATGGTGAAAATGACAGACGGACATCTGTTTACCTTGCGACTGGCGAGAAATGGCCCGCGAAAGAAAACAATTGTTTTATTAAGAACACAATTGTATTTTATTTATTCCAACGCCACATCACGGTTCCGCACATCTTAAAGGACGCGTTCAACACTTTTACGTGTGTAATGAGATTCTCATTTTCCGGAAATTCTACTTGTTTCGGCGGACTTTTACGACGCGCGCTATTTTTGTAAAATTTGGGTGTTTCGCACTATATTTTACATTTACAAGCCCACAAATAGAATGTAAGATTCGAATCTCGCAAGATTACGAAAAAATTTCACCAAATAAACTTAATTTTCTGTTATTAAACCGCACTTGAAAATTCCGCTGCGCCAATTCACTTCTTTAAAACAAGGAACTGTCAACCAAACAATTGTCATCCAGGCTACCGGGCGACCGGTAGCGCAGTGTGTTGAGGCATCAGTCTCATGTTTGACTACCGGCGTTTCGGGTTCGAATCCCGTCCACGACGACGTTCGTGGCCATGGATGTGCAGGAGGTGTATGCTGGCAACTACATTCTCCGAAACCAGATTATGCCAACGAAACGTCAACTGGCCACATGGAACAGTTGACGCGCTATGCCCCACAAGGGGTTAGGGCAATTAAGTAGTAGTAGTAATTCACTTCTTTAAAACAAGGAACTGTCAACCAAACAATTGTCATCCAGTCTAAACCACCAAAACAGCTGTTAAAGTTTGGTTCCCCACACACATAGTGTATATGTGTGTTAGATCTCATCCATATAGATCGTTGGTTCGGAATTGCTTTTGTCCTTATCGCTCTAAAGGGCCATTTCCTCCTAATTGTAGCTGTCGTTTTCAGCTCAACGGGGTAAGTTTGTGTGCGTTGGAGTAAGTGCGTCCCTGTCTACAAAATTATTTGTACTGAGTTCCACCTTTTATCTACTTCCTCTATGGTATTATATGCCACTCGTGAAAGAAAAATTTGCAGTAACGATGGTGAGTAATGAAGATAAATGATTACCGGTCGAATTTGAAGTAGATAATGATGAAGGATCGATAGTTTGAGGCAACTGACAGTCTGATAGTGACGAAAGTTGCAGAAGCGACTGTTGAGGCTGTAGAAGCTGCTGTTGAGGCTGCGGTACACTGGGCCATTGACGTTGTTGATGCGGAATATTTGGAGAGAAAGGATTCTGCTGCAGATTAGGCGAATATGTTTCCTGTTGCGGCAGACATGGGGTAAGAAGAAGTTGTTGTTGAAGACCACTGGTTGATGGAATTTGACTGCGGGCGTTTTTCCTCTTCGTTTTTTCGCTGGTTCTTTTTTTGCCGCGTAGTGACCCCAGCCGCTTCATTAAGGGACGAGTCCCCTGGTACGTTAGAAGTGTCAGTGTTAGTATTAGTATTAGTAAGTGTGACCACTTCATCCAAGGTCGAGCGAACTTTCGACTGAACGGCACTTAGCTCAGACGAAAGTGACTCGAGCAGTTGATTAGCTGACAATAGCTTTGTCACGTAGGTGGCCATCGACGTTGATCTGCAGTCCGCGCAGAACCAATACAGTCCAGAGCTGGCGCCACGTATAAGGTCACCGACCGTGCCTGATAGACCTGATACTGTGGAACGATTTTCCACAGAGCCCTGTGCAAACAATAAAGGGGGTCTTATCGGCCTTGTCAAGGCAAGCAGTACTAACGCAGATACTCATAATAATTGAGCACAAATTCCGATTCTAGGAACGATACTTTACTTTAGATAGTTCACTGTTGAACCCTACCCAAGAGCTTTAACAAAAAATTTGAAAAAGCTTATAGAAATTGTTCAGTTGGGAAGCTTTCACAGAATCTTTTAGTTCACGTTTTGAAAAGCTCACAAGTTGGAAAAGTTCACTGGATATTAATGCTGCAAACCAGCCACTAAGCTTTTGAAATGTTGTGAAAGTAAGTGCATGTTCACACTGCGTGCGATGCCGAGCCGAGCCGGGTCGAGCGATGCGATGTGGTGGGTGTTCAAATTGCACGCCGTGCGATGCCGAGCCGAACGATGCAAAGATGATCCGAGCGATGGCTCGCGATGCAAAGATGATCCGGGATGATCACTGCACGAAATGATGGAGAGTTCCATTTAGTTCAAGGATTGTGCTTGACCCAGTAAATTTATTTCTGTTTCAAAACAGTGCTCTAAAAATGGAAGGGCGTCGCCATTGGGTGGATCCCATTAATGAAGAAAGGCCCAGTGTTGGTGAATTTCATCATCTCTTCCGCGACCTCAGACGAGAGGTTTCACAAGTGGATTGAGCAGCGGCGCACCGCTGTGTATAAACGCAAAAATCGGCAGCCGCGGCGGCTTTAGGACGATGAATGTATAAACCGCTCGACTCGCCGTTGCGGCCACCGCCGCGGTTTGTGGAGCGGCGAGATTGCATTTGAATTCAGTGTAAGAGCCGGTACACATGGACGTCCAAATGACGCCGGACGCCTCTTCACTTAAGCTCCTCCCTCTTTGATACCTATCTGCATTTCAATTCACATGATGCGATAGGACACAGTGTCACTCTGTATTATATCCGTAATGTATTTCTTCCTAACCAATTGAAAGTGACGCCGCTTCTGCTCTATGCCTTTATACGCAGCGGTGTCCGCTGCTCAAACCACTTGTGAAACCACGCCTTCTAAACGCGACCTTATTACGGTGGTAATAACCTTTTATCTGTGCCATACTGAATCAAAACCGGAGTCCAAAGCGTATATACCCTAGACTTGTACAGACCTAGTTGTGATACCAAAACTTCCAACTGGCAACGGCCATTGCATTAAAAGTGAATTTTCCATATGGTCAGTTTGAGCTGTGGGCGTGTATCCAATGAAAAGTTTCATCGTTCATCCATTCGAATTTTGGATATTTACATTTGAACTAACGTTTATAGCGAAGGTTGCCGTTCATTCAACAGGGTCATGCTCATTCTCAAAATCAACTAACCAACCCACACTATAAATATTTGTCGCATTTTGCAAGTCGCTAGCATCATTGTATCGAAAGTTATCGCTCATTTGAAGTTTTATTTGTAGGAGACGTAGGGGTGGCTTGGGACGGAGCTTGGCCATTTCCAATACCAACCAACTAAATCTAAATCCGAATATTTAAACCAAATTTCAAGTCGCTAGCTTCATTCTATCGAAAGTTATCGCTCATTTGAAATTTCATTTGTAGGGGTTCCTTCGATCGGATCTTGCCCATTTTCAATACCAACCAACTAGATCATGCTACCAACATTTGACCAAAATTTCAAGTTTCTAACTTCATTCTATCGAAAGTTATCGTGCAAACGGACAGACAGATATGGCTAAATCGAATCAGGAGATGACCCTCATAATTTCCATGAACACACTGCCACACCGCCGCGCCTAAAAGTCTAGGGTTTAAAAGCAGACATACATGCATTTTTTCAGTTTGATCTTACATCATATATTACTTTACAGCTCGTACTTGCACCATACTGGCTCCATGGAGCTTCACATCGCAAAGCCCATAAACTCCATCGCAAAGCCCATTAAATTCCATCGCAAAAAAACAGCAGCCGGTACTCGCACGAAAAAGCAAAATAGTTTGTGAAAACATCGGGCCATCGCTCGGCTCGTCATTGCATCGCGCGCAGTGTGTACACTCAAAGCGTGATTCCATTTAAAATTGAAGACTTTCCATTTTCTTGCTTTAAAAGCTTGTAATCGCATTGCATCGCTCGACCCGGCTCAGCTCGGCATCGCACGCAGTGTGAACATCCACTAATGCACTTACACGCGCTCAAAATCGTGTAATGCGTATACACCTCAATGTCACACAGAGCAAATCTTGTCGAAGATTTTAAAGAAATGCGGATAAGCGGAACGAGAAAACGAGCCTTTGTAAGGACAAGGATGGAAACATCATCAGCGACACCGATGGCATTAACAAACGATGGGCCTCTTATTTTGAAGAGCTTCTGAACCTACCATCTAACATACCCACACAAGAAGCTCTCGAAGATATTGTTGATCCAGGCCCACCCATACAACCTTCGACAGTAGAGGAAGTTGATTTCGCGTTGCGGTCACTAAAACGAAATAAAGCGCCGGACACTGACGAGATTCCAGCTGAACTGCTAAAATTCGGTGGAACGGGTCTAGCTAATGCCATACATCAATTACTGCTGCGAGTATGGGAGGACGAGGTGATCCCAGACGATCGGCGCAGAAGCATCATCTGTCCAATTCACAAAAAAGGAGAAAAACTGCGGTGTTAGAATTACAGGGGCATATCACTAGTTTGTACGTGCTATAAAATTTTGACGAAAATTCTGGAAACTAGAATAAAACCGTACGCAGAACGAATCATTGGCGAATATCAAAGCGGTTTCAGACCTGGTCGCTCTACAACCGATCAGCTCTTTAAGGGCGGTACTCAGATCGCGTGGATAGAAAACTGCCATGAAATCCCATACAAAATCACAATATTTTTTCCTGATGAAAACAGACGTGGAATTGTGTGGAACCTAAATTTCATTCCACGTGATCTGTGTACTACCGTGAAGTGAAAAGTCAAGTTTGTGGATTTCACGAGGATGAAATTGTTTCTCGTGCCAAATGAATGAGAAAAATTTTCACTGACAGCTCAGCTGTCTCTGTCGGTGTCATTCAGGTTGTGTTGTGTTTTCTCGGTGTTATTATAGTTGAGCGCTAGATTACTTAACAAAGTAATCGGTCTAAATGTTTCTCACGGTGCTAATATTTCATTTCACCGGTACACAGATCGAGTGAAAAGTGAAAAAATGATATGTTCCACTGACTTTTCTCCACGAGCCATTTCGCCGATGAAAAGTGCTGCTTTCACTTTTTCCATTTCACGCGATCTGAATACCAGCCTTTACGGTCAAACTAAATCCTCGTATACATATGAGCATCGTGCGCGCACGAATACTCATATGTGTACGGTAGGAGCATGCGTGCGCGCACAATTTTATCCGCACGAACACGATCCATCGCTGGTGGATCTCCGTCCGCGCACAACTTTGTGCGTGCAATTTGGTCTGGACGAGATTCTCATATGGCTCATATGTATACGAAGCTTTAAAGCTTCGCACAGCGTTCGTACGGGGAAATATTTCCTACACATATGATGTTTAAAGTTTCGTCATCGGTGTCCATCATCTGCAAAGAAAAATACAATGGCTGGTATGAATAAAAACTAGTAAATTCTAAAATTTGTAGTAACTACTCAAAAGTAAACTCTACCGAAAAAGTCCAAGGGTCGTATGAATAAAAACCATTTTTCGAAGTACAGCAAATGCTACTTCGAAAATAAAATGTAGCATGTGTCACGTATTGACATATAGTATCGCCGTTTGCGTTATTGTTTTTACCATGGCGATGTTTCTAAGCCTAATACAGCCTCGCCAACAAAAAAAATATTCTAGCCGTCGTGTAGCTATTGAAGATAATTTTAAGTCCCTGTACAGATTTACGGCGGAAAACGTGCATTGGTTGGCTGATTATTTTATGGGTGAAGAAAGTGTTGAAACCAGAGGTGGTCGCTTAATGAATTCTCAAAGAATGAATTTCCGACTACGGAAGAAGAAATGATTCGGGCCAAAGAAATATGGCAACGCAAATTTACTTTCCCTAACTCGATAGGAGCTCCAGACTGTACACATATAGGTATATTGATTGTTAAACCACATCTTCATGGCGTCGGTTTACTTATCTTGAAATCGCCAAAAAATGCACCAATTCGCATAGAATTACGAAACTCAACTGTAGTAAACACAAGTGTAGGTTGCATTTTGTTTACTACATGAAAAATGTAGTATAGTCAGGTTTTATTCATATTAAATCGACAAAACTCGCCATTTTTGTAGTAAGTTCGAAAGTTGTAGTGTAGTAAACAACCGTTTATTCATACCAAACCATACCTCTAGTACATAATATGTAGTAAACTTATCTTTACTACATTTAGTACATTATTCTTCATACCAGCCAATACAACACAAAGTATCAAATGCAACAATGGAATATAACAAATACTTATATGACATCGCTTCTGGACTACGGGAAATCACCTGGCGATACTTTAATTTTGCATCGCACTAACATCACAAACATCACATAACCACACTACATATATTGGCTGGTATGAATAAAAACTAGCAAATTCTAAAATTTGTAGTAACTACTCAAAAGTAAACTCTACCGAAAAAGTTCAAGGGTCGTATGAATAAAAACCATTTTTCGAAGTTACAGCAAATGCTACTTCGAAAATCAAATGTAGCATGTGTCACGTATGGGGGGCAAAGACCTTTTCCATAGTCCTCCGCGTGGGCGCCCCCTGGTAACGGCAGTGTCTCAATTCGCTGACGGCCAATGTCTTAGCGATAAGACAGTTTGGAAAAGGCAGATAGCTGTAGCCTGAATGGCTGACGAACACCTAAGCGTCTCAGGTTTAGTAGGATGGAATGACTTGCGTAGTTGGACCTGCTACATAGTTGTGCGGGCTCCAGCACGTCTATTAAACCATCTGAAGCAGCTATCTCCGAGACCATCCCCTGAATGGGGTTAAGCGACGTGCTGACAACTCGTCCTTGTAAAAACCACTCCATGTCAAACAACCTGGAACAAAAGCCTCGGATTGGACGGATCAACAACGACGACCACGCAAACGAATAAAGGATTATTCTTTCGGATCCTGGAATGTACGCTCGCTGAACAAACCGGGGGCCGAGAAGGCCCTCCTTCAACAGGTCGAAAAGTACAAACTGAGCATTACCGCAGTCCAGGAAACAAATTGGCTTGGCAGCGAGACCAATGTCAAGAAATCGCACACAATTTTTACAAGTGGTAAACCATCGGGCCGCAAGGAGTTTGGAGTAGCATTTATAGTGAACAATCGCCTCAAACCGCATATTACTGACTTCAAACCCATAAATGAACGGCTGTGTGCGATTCGCATCAAGACTCGATTCTTCAATCTCTGGCTCATCAATGTGCACGCCCCCACTGAAGTTAAAGAAGACGCAGTAAAAGACGAGTTCTACGCCCGCCTTGAAACTCACTTCGACTCACTTCCAACAAACGACGTCAAATTGCTGATGGGAGACTTTAACGCGAAAGTCGGAAATGAAAGTTGGCACCGGGGGACCACTGGAGGCCACAGCCTCCATGAAGAATGTAACGATAACGGCCAGCGACTTATCGACTTTGCCTGCAGCAGGAATCTAGTCGTGAGCTCTACGTCCTTCCCGCATCGACGCATTCACAAGCAGACCTGGAAGTCTCCAGACGCACATACCGTCAACCAAATTGACCACGTCCTCATTTGCAGGAGATGGGCGTCTAGTGTCATGGATGTCCGCTCCTATCGAGGAGCAAACTGCGACTCAGATCATCACTTGGTGAAGACGACCTTCAGATGTAGAATTTTCTCGGTGCACCAAGCAAGAATCAGCCCTCCCAAAATCTTTGCGGTTGATAAGCTTTTGAGTGATGCTACAGCGGTGGCGTATACTACCGCCCTTGAGGAAAAACTATCACCTATGCTACACAACATCAGCAACACAGGCGTCCATGGGTTCTGGGAAGAACTCAAGGGTACCATCAAGGATGTCGCAGAGAAAGTCGTGGGATATAAAGCCCGACGAGCGCGAAAAGACTGGTTCGACGAAGAATGCAAAGACTCACTTGACGCGAAAAACGAGGCCTACAGACAATGGATTCAACGAGGAACCAGAGCCAGAAGAGAAAAATATGACGAGCTACGGCGAATATCGAATAGAATAATTAGACGTAAGAAACGTAAATACTTTGACGAGCAGTTGCTGAACATAAACGAAAACTTAGCTAATTGGAACACCAGACAAGCGTACAAACTAGTAAATACAATTAAGAACGGCTACCAACCCAGGACTAGCCTTTGTAAGGACAAGGATGGAAACATCATCAGCGACACCGATGGTATTAACAAGCGAAGAGCTTCTAAACCGACCATCTAACATCTCCACACAGGAAGCTCTCGACGATATTGTTGATCTAGGCCCACCGATTCAACCCCCGACAGTAGAGGAAGTTGATCTCGCGTTGCGGTCACTAAAACGAAATAAAGCACCGGGCGCTGACGAGATTCCAGCTGAACTGCTAAAATTCGGTGGAACGAGTCTAGTTGATGCCATACATCAATTACTCCTGCGAGTATGGGAGAACGAGGAGATTCCAGACGATTGGCGCAGAAGCATCATCTGTCCAATTCATAAAAAGGGAGATAAACTGCGGTGTGAGAACTACAGGGGCATCTCACTAGTTTGTACGTCCTATAAAATTTTGACGAAAATTCTGGAAAATAGAATAAAACCGTACGCAGAACGAGTCATTGGCGAATATTAAAACGGTTTCAGACCTGGGCGCTCCACAACCGATCAGCTCTTCTCAGTCAAACTGATACTCCAGAGGTGCTGGGAATACAACGTAAACGTATACCAAATCATTGTCGACTTCAAGCAGGCATACGACAGTATCGATCGTGGAGTACTGTACAACATCATGCTGCAATTTGGTATACCGGCAAAATTAGTGCGACTGACAAAGATGACGATGACCAACTCCGTCTCACAAGTCAGGATCCAGAATAGACTTACTGATCTATTTGAAACACGCACTGGTTTGAAACAAGGCGATGGACTGGCACCGACGCTCTTGAACCTAGCACTGGAATACGTTATTCGGGCCATGAATATGGACAACAGCAAGACGCTGCTCATCAAGTCGACACAATTAGCAGCGTACGCCGACGACATCAACATCATGTCCCGAAGATTGGCTGACGCAGAAGAACTTCTGCATACGCTCGATACCGCTGCAAAGAAAGTTGGATTACGTATTAACGAGGGTAAAACTAAAATAATGATGCAATCGGTGACAAGGACACCTGCACAACCGTGCATCAATGTGGGGGACCTCAACATCGAGTTCGTGAACAACTTCATTTACCTCGGTTGCAACCTGTCAAGGGACGCCAACGAAACTGACGAAATTAAGCGACGGAAACAGTTAGCTAATAAGACTTTTTTCTCGGTTCTCCCCATAATGAAATCGAAGCATGTGCACAGAAACACGAAGCTCCGCGTGTACAAAACCATTATACGACCAGTGCTATGCTATGGCTGCGAAGCATGGACCCTAACTCAAGCCTCCGAAAACATGCTAGACACTTTTGAACGTAAGGTTCTACGGCGAATTTTCGGGGCTGTTTGCGATCGAGATGGATGGCGTATCCGGTACAACCATGAGTTGTATGAAATGTACGATGAGCTGCAAGTCTCGAAAATCGTCAAACTACAACGACTTCAATGGGCAGGGCATGTACAAAGAATGGACGATGATCGCATGCCTAAGAGAGTAATGAATGCAGAACGAGTCGACGGAGCGAGACTGCGAGGACGACCGAGATCTCGTTGGGAGAGCTCAGTAGGTGTGGACTCCGCGCAGCTGCTGGGCTCCCAAAATTGGAGGACGCGGTCACGTGACCGAGATAATTGGAGGACAATGATCCAGGCGGCCAAGGCCCGACGTCGGGCTGTCGCGCCACGATGATGATGATGTGTCACGTATTGACAGATAGTATCGCCGTTTGCGTTATTGTTTTTACCATGGCGATGTTTCTAAGCCTAATACAGCCTCGCCAACAAAAAAAAATATTCTAACCGTCGTGTAGCTACTGAAGATAATTTTAAGTCCCTGTACAGATTTACGGCGGAAAACGTGCATTGGTTGGCTGATTATTTTACGGGTAAAGAAAGTGGTGAAACCAGAGGTGGTCGCTTAATGAATTCTCAAAGAATGAGAGCATTTCTACGATATGTTGGCGATCCTGGCTTCCAGGTATAAAAAGGAATATTATATTTATTTATGAAACCAACGGACGACAGTCCTTTTATAATAAATGCATAACATTTTGTTTGTTTTAAAATTTATTTCTAATGAAGTTATACTTTTTTACAAAGGTGGGTGTTGGAGAGGATATCGGAATTCACCAAACAACGGCCAGTAAAATCATTTGGGATGTTTGTGAAAAAATTATTGCAAGGGTTGATGATTGGTTTAGATTTACGACTACAGAAGAAGAAATGATTCGGGCCAAAGAAATATGGCGACGCAAATTTACTTTCCCTAACTCGATAGGAGCTCCAGACTGTACACATATATTGATTGTTAAACCACATCTTCATGGCGACGAATTTGTTAATCGCAAGGGATTAACATCTTTTAACGTACAAGCAACGCGTGACGCCAATGGAATATTTACGAGCTTAGATTGCTCTTGGCCTGGTTCGGTTCACGACTCTCGTATTTGGCGAAATAATAAGATGAAGTCAATCATCTCATTCATAGCTTTTTTTAATCGCTTTCATTGCCAGCGTCAGGCTTTTCTTAAGTAAAACCGAGCCACACATTTGTAGTGCTTTGCTAAATAGCACGTCACTAATCCGATAGGATTGAGACGGTTTTGCATCGTTTGCACTTTCCACTACGTCTTCAAAGTCTCGAGTATGATGATGGCTGCCACCGGGCTCCAAGATTTTTCTCCCACGGCAATTTATAGGGTGGTGCGACTTATTTTCAAGTCGGCGCGGCTGCTCCTCGCGAATCTGAGCTCGTGCTGGCGATGACGTATCTTTCCGACACTAGAATAAATAGAAAATACCTTCAGCAATTGCATTTGCAATGGGAACGTCGGCTTAGTTATCTTGAAATCGCCAAAAAATGCACCAATTCGCATAGAATTACGAAACTCAACTATAGTAAACACAAGTGTAGGTTGCATTTTGTTTACTACATGAAAAATGTAGTATAGTCAGGTTTTATTCATATTAAATCGGCAAAAGTCGCCATTTTTGTAGTAAGTTCGAAAGTTGTAGTGTAGTAAACAACCGTTTATTCATACCAAACCATACCTCTAGTACATAATATGTAGTAAACTTATCTTTACTACATTTAGTATTGTACATTATTCTTCATACCAGCCATTGTTTATATTTATATAAATTGACACTTGAACTTGACCTACATTTGAAATTGTAATAGATTATTGCATTGTAATAGAGTATCAGCTGATTGCTGTATTGTATCAATCGGCATTAATCTTTGGCTGAATTGTAAAATTATATTTTGTAGTATTTGCAAGGCGCGAATAATTCACTGGGAAGAATACCGGAATTTTCAATATTGGAAAATTCCTGTATTTTTTCCCGGGGAATTATTCGCGTTCCTTTGTTCTATCAATCACTTACGATCGAACCTTTGAATAGCACAGCAGTATCTTTTAAATTTCACCTTTGAACAAATAATTTTTTTGTAGAATTCAAACTTAAAGTCGTTGTAGTTGAAGCACAGAGGAACTAGATAAGAGGTGGAACTCAGTACAAATAATTTTGTAGACAGGGACGCACTTACTCCAACGCACACAAACTTACCCCGTTGAGCTGAAAACGACAGCTACAATTAGGGTGAAATGGCCCTTTAGAGCGATAAGGACAAAAGCAATTCCGAACAGCTGCTCAAAAGTCAAATTGGGCCCAATCAGTTTTAGTTGCGATTGTATAAGTAACACGGTGGATAGGTTACGTATGTGTGCGTGCATGGTATTGGTTAGATTTCCCTGTATGCGTGCGATTTGACAGATATTTAGTATTGCCAGAATCGAAAAACAAGAGAATGAACGCACTTTTGGTATTACCCGATCGATCTGCTGTGATAGTCTTGTGGCGGCACAGCAATCCCGAGCGGCAGCACTAATTCGCCCGATTACTGTACCACACATACGATACGGATACAATGTGCTGACCACGCAAGCACATGGACGCTGCCACTTGCGTCCGTACATTTTGAAGCAATTCCAAATGTAATCGGAGCGAGCCATTAAAATATGTGCCGAGCAAGCACATCCATGGGAACGAGCGCACATGGATGGTACGAGGAATGGCTATGCCTGCGCCCTGCTGCGTCAGCAAATCGTGAAGATAAAAGATACTTGCACCAACTCGCAAGTGTCTCTGCGTTCCAGTCAAGTCGTCCGTTTGCATCGTCGTCGCGCGTCACCATCATCGTCAGTCACGCGACTGTACCTCGCGATACGATACATCGTAATTGTTAATTTTGTTTTTGTTTTAATAAAATATTAAAAAACCGGTAACGCGTTTTTCCTCCAAAGAACTTCCGCGCCCACAGGCCAAATTGGCGTTCCTACCAGGAAACGCATCACAACGCATTTGTGCACAAATTTCGTGAGCAAAAGACAAACGATGTCCGATTCCGCGAAACGCTATACGAGCCAGCTCGAAATCACGATCACGGCGCAGCCACCGAAGGCACCCGTTCGTCTACCGCCCTTTTCGCCGGACGATGTGGAATTATACTTTGCGCGTATCGAATCGATCTTCTACACGAACCGCGTGTTTTCCGAGTCGGATAAATTCACGACGCTCGTGAGCAATATAGATTCGCGCATCCTGAAATACGCGCGATATCGTAGTAAATCCGCCGGCAACGCGAAAATTCGACACGTTGAAGTCGAAATTAGTGTCGGTATTCGGAGCATCCGCGAAACGCATCAAGGACCAGCTCGCGAGCTTGAGACTTGGTGAATCCACGCCGTCTCAACTATACTCGCAAATGCGGTCCATCGCGGACGGGACAGTAAGCGACGACGACTTAAAAGTCTTGTGGTTCGGAAAGCTGCACTACGACGTTCGGAACGTGTTGTCGGTCAGCCCGATGGAGCTCGACAAACTGGCCAAAGCGGCCGACAAAATATACCAGACCCGACATGTAGGATTGTCGGTCACCGGGGAGTCTTCGCTTATTCGCGAATACAAGGCGCAAATCTGGGCGCTCACGGAACGTCTCGAGAAGCTCGAGACACGGCATAGGCCCACTCTTCAGCAACCGCATCAGGAGGTACAAAAGCCTGCGAAACCCAAGGCTGAACCTCCAGTTTCCTTGGGACACCAACTTTGCTGGTACTACGTGCATCACGGCCCTACAGCGAAGAAGTGCCGACCTCCGTGCCGCCATGATCGTGCCCGCCAGGCTGGATCGGCTCCAAAGTAAGCCTCAATCAAGCCTCGGATGCCCGCCTACACGACCAACGACGACCCTAGCACCCCATGGACAGACCGTCAGCTTGAGCAACCCACAACTAACCCGAAGGGATACCACTGCGACAACAATTCGAGACGTTCGCTCGACAACAACCGACCGCAAATCAGTGCAACAGGCGCGAAATACCAGCCATGCGCAACTCCACCAGGGATTCTTGGCCCGAACCCTCGTCACCCAGATCGGATGTGCAGTCGTTGCAAATCACCTAGCACCATCGCTGCAGCCAAGGCATTAAAAGACTCCGCTTGACGACATCGCCCACCTGACTCAGCGGTCCGAAACGTACAAGCAACAGGAAGGACAACAGTACGCAACAGAACAGGTTGCACTCGTCAATTCTAAGTCACCTTACTTCCTTGCATCCACCGATGTGTCATAACCGCAACAATTCTGCACGCATTCAGTGACATCCAGCCTACACACCCGCGCGCTAAGCCTTAGTCGCGCTGCATTGACCACTAGTACAATTCGCTTCAGGACTTCACCATGCGTAAGTTTTTGCAAAGTTGTGCTAATTCTTTTTGTTTCGTTGCAGTCGCAGTCGCACTCCATCCATATCGGCCAGGCGACGCCAGTGTCCGTGCACCATGATCACCGCACCGACCGACAGTTTGAAATGTTGTCAGGATCAACCCGTCAACGTGACGCAACCCCGCAGCGAGGACACCCCACACCTGGGACGCCAGGGTATTGACGTTTGTGTCAGTCCTCGCCTGATCTCCTGACTGGCATCGCACCTACAGTCAACCCTGATGTGCCGTTTTCAATGCAAAATCTACCCGATGACTAACCAACGCTAGGATCAACAATCCGAAACCTGCAGAGAACAGGAAGGACGTCCCCAGCAACACGGCGCCCTCATCGATACAACGGCCGGCACTCATCCAACTGGCCCACATTTCGGCCAACAGTACAAGGACCACCACCACTGTCAGGACTCAACTCTTCCGAGTGCGCATCGAGTAAAATCAACGCGCCATCAACCAACCTTCCGAACCTTGTCGAAACCACTTAAGAGGCCCAGTACAATACAAACGCTCACTGTCTGGAATCCCAGCAGCCTCGGCAACATTCCGGAAAACGACAAAATCATGGCGCGAGCGATACTCCCAGCCAACATTCAGTTGGATCAGCACGACCACGTCATCCAGCCATCGCTACGACGGCCACTAATGGACACCTGCAGACGCCCCAACCGTCAACATTTTCGTCCGCTAACCCAGCAAGTGTGTCAACAACTCAGCAGGACGACACAACCCTACGAGCTCTAATGTTCAACTCACGGTGCAACCCAGCATGATGCCACGGAATCCGAAACCCGCTTCCGGACCACTTCAACCAGCTTGAGTGAAGGAAGGACGATTCCCAACTTGCCATCCCTGGAAACTAGCAACGTCACCGTACGGTACGAACACAGACAACCCACGTCCTGCACGATTGTCAACAGAACACGCGAATAACGCCCGACTTGCGAACGACCCCGAACATCGATACTCGTTTCCGAGACACAAACCAGCGAACCACGATTTGTCCACTCACCCCACGTACGATACAGCAAAGGCAGCAACGAGAATGTCCGGATCACCCAAATAGAGTTCCACAATATGTCAGCAGCCTAGGACCGCCACACTTGTCGAACATTCAATCGTCCACGGATCCACTCGTAATACAGCAGCAAAGGACACGTCCAGCGACCACGACTCTTGGTTGATGTCACACAAGCCTACAAACAACGATCCGTAACCAGCGTTCAACTGGAAGGACTAGAGAGGCTACTTGCATCAATATCCTGTCACTCAGACGTCTGCTGCACAAGTCAACTCCTAAGGGCAAGCCTCACGCCAGGACATCACCACATGCCGGTTGACCTGCTCAATTCCCGTTGGCTACACCACCATCTGGTTATTTTCTTGCCCGGCGCTCTCACTGAGGGGGGAGTAATGTGGCGGCACAGCAATCCCGAGCGGCAGCACTAATTCGCCCGATTACTGTACCACACATACGATACGGATACAATGTGCTGACCACGCAAGCACATGGACGCTGCCACTTGAGTACGTACATTTTGAAGCAATTCCAAATGTAATCGGAGCGAGCCATTAAAATGGCTGCGTTCTGCGAAACTTACAGGATCAGACAATTTGACAGTGAGTAACAGAGATGTGAAGTATTGTATATCCGTAAGTTGAAGAGATAGGGTCACTTATCTGTCAGAATCTTAAGAAAAAAATTTACCGGAAAAATTTGTTGGTTCGTTTCCCCAGCCCATGATTTATAAACAAATACATCTACCACACTCTCTGTCTCTTTCGCTCTGGTGCAATTATTAAGAAACAGGCTTAACCAAAATTGGTTGGTTGTCATTCTGCTCTCTCGTGTGCGTCAAATGTGTGAATGTATCAGTTAAATGCATCTCTCTTTCACTTACGAATAAACGCAAAGTAAAAACAGAACTCATTCCCAGACAAAACATTGTGAAGTTCTTAAGTTGTTCAAAATCTCCTGTCAAAAGCAAGACTCTTATTAATGTAGTAAGATCAATGATTCTGGGAAAAATTGATTACGCCCTGCCTATATACGGGAAATGTGCTAAATCCACACTGCAGCCTCTCAAAGCAGTGTATCATGCATCAATTCGCTCAGCTTTAGGAGCTTTTCGTACATCACCTATCCCAAATTTATTAGCAGAAGCAGGTCTTCCAGCTATAGAATCAAGAAGAGACTATCTGACATCAAAAACATATGGTAAGATCATGTTCGATGGCAACCAACTCCTACAGGAGGAGATTAAAAAACTCGTTAAGCGAAAAAGGAAACCAAGAATTAAGTCTACCCTGCTAACTTGCACAGAAATGAAGGAAACACTCGAACTCCCAATCAAAGCTAGTAAAACCAAGCTAGAAAATAAACCTCCTTGGGTGCGGCAAACTGCTAATATACACTCCGAGCTTACGACATTTAGGAAAAATAACACTTCAGCTGATATATACAGAACTCTTTTTACAGATTTTCGTAACCAACTTGGGCAGGGATGGGAATTCCTATATACTGATGGCTCAAAATCAATACAAGGAGTTGGTTATGCTGTAGTTCAAGAGGACGGAACAGTTCTCAGCTTAGGAAAACTGTTCCACCTAACATCCGCTTTCACTGCCGAGGCTCTGGGAATACTAGAAGCAGTTAATTACGCATCTAACCATCGTGGAAAGTTCTGCGTAGCCACTGATTCACTGTCAGCCATTTCCGCATGTAAAAATATAAACAACTCTAGTAACATTATCAGGGAGATTCAAAACAAAATGGCTTCAAATCCATCTAAAATCAAGATCTCTTGGATTCCAGGATATGTTGGAATCAGAGGAAATGAACTAGCGGACATAGCCGCGAACTATGCGGCAAATGCTCCTCTAATTATTAAGGATATTGCAACCAGAGATGATATCTTCAAGGAAATAGTCCGCATTTTCAAACAGCAGCACAAAACAAACTGGCCTATACGAAACGACTGGTACTCGTCCTCCATCAACACCCTAAATACAAAACCAACTTTACCGGATCAGTTAAAACGGCGTGAGGAGGTAGTTATCACAAGACTGCGTTTGGGCCATACCAAAGCCACACACCTCCACTTAATAACAAAATCACCACCTCCTTTATGTAACCTTTGTCAATCCTCCTTAACAATCCATCATTTGGTAAATGCACATATTGCTAGTTCGAACAACGGAACCAATATGATTTCTAATTATAGCCTCGACAACTGTATCCAAATAATATCTGAATTAAAAGCAGTTAACCTATTTAACAGCATCTAATTAAAGATCTTATACTAAATAAATAAATAAAAAAAAACATTTATGCACACATTATACGTAAGAATACTAATAAATGTATAATTGCTATTCTTTTTAAGACTGTCAAAGCTTTATGGTCTGAGTAACCAAAGCTCCCTTTTTTTCATCATATGTATTGATATATGTGATTGAATAAATAAATAAATAACAATGCTTTGCTATCTCTGTTGCTTACTGTCATTTCCTTAACCGGTCAGGCTTTCAGGACCGCGACCAATATGTGCCGAGCAAGCACATCCATGGGAACGAGCGCACATGGATGGTACGAGGCATGGCTATGCCTGCGCCCTGCTGCGTCAGCAAATCGTGAAGATAAAAGATACTTGCACCAACTCGCAACTGTCTCTGCGTTCCAGTCAAGTCGTCCGTTTGCATCGTCATCGCGCGTCACCATCATCGTCATCGTCAGTCACGCGACTGTACCTCGCGATACGATACATCGTAATTGTTAATTTTGTTTTTGTTTTGATAAAATAAATAAAAACCGGTAACGCGTTTTTTCCTCCAAAGAACTTTCGCGCCCACAGGCCAAAGTCTTATCTCTTTCTGGTAAACGCAAACATATGACGCGGTGGTTTTGCTATCTGCTTTCCGCAATTCCATTGCGTACCGACAGTGGAATTCAATACATATGCAACAAATCCAATTGGAACAACCATCGTCACAGTTGTACTGAGTTCCACCTCTTATCTAGTTCCTCTATGGTTGAAGTGTCTTCTTGCCTTTTTTAATATTAATATATGTATATACGTATTATAACGTGTTGAATTCGTTTGTTTTTTCTATCGAACATTTTTATGGTCCGTCGAGTTTTGAATTTGGTTTGGTTTCACTCGGAAACATTTGGAACTTTGGAAAGTAGAATTTGGCTTGAACATATGATCATTCATGCACGCACAGCATTCATGCGCGCACGATTGCTCATATGTATACGAGGCTTAATACTCCAGACGTGCTGGGAATACAACGTAAACGTATACCAAATCTTTGTCGACTTCAAGCAAGCATACGACAGTATCGATCGTGGAGTACGTACTGTACATCATGCTGCAATTTGGTATACCGGCCAAATTAGTGCGACTGACAAAGATGACGATTACCAACACCGTCTCACTTTATTTCTTTTTCTTTTATTTGAGTACGTGCAAAACCATCTACATACAAAGCCTGGAAGCAGGTCGCTGAGAGTGTGTGAGTCGGCCTCCTTTCAAACTGACAACCGGCACTAGCTCCGATGACCAAGTTCCGAAAGGCTCCGACTTCACTTCGGCACGAATATGGTGGTGTCTCAAATTGAAATTGTTCAAGCATGTACATCTATTGATTGATTATTATAAATCACAATCAAAAGATGACATGCCCAAAACTTCAATTTGATTCTTATATTCCGTTTCCGCACTGCGCACTTCCTTCCACAAGTAAAATTATGCACAGAAACAAAAAATATATTTGGTGCGAGAAAAAATTAATTCACCCGCACAAATCGCCATATTGCTTCCTGTCCGCACTTGTCACACACGACACAAAAAGTAAACAAACTACTTCTGCATTCACTTTAAACGCAAAAACGAACACTGAATTCATCGGTTTTGCATATATTTTTTATTTGAGCACATGACCAACACTTCACCGCACAACATATTTAAGTTTCACGCCGCAAACCAACCGAGAACCGACATTTTTCGATTAAAATGTCGCGCCGGACCACTCGCTGTCCATATACCGCCATACAAATTTTCGACTGACATCGACCTCCTTTGAGCTATAGTTGTGTGCGTGACCAGGTCTGCTTCCAGGCTTTGAATGTAGATGGTTTTGGTACGTGGAACTTTACCTCGATTCCGATTACCAACACCGTCTCACAAGTCAGAATCCAGCATAGACATAAGGCGTGTTTTTTTGTACTGCGGTCCAGGTTAATTGGGGGCTGGCCGGGTTAACTTACACACATTACACAAACAACTAGGGTATGTTGTTTGTGTAATGTGTGTAAGTTAACCCGGATAGCCCCCAATTAACCTTCACCGCAGTACAAAAAAACACGCCTTTACTGATCTATTTGAAACACGCACTGAAACAACCATTGTCCTGTTTGTGGCACCGACGCCCTTCAACCTAGCACTGGAATACGCTATTTAGGCTATGAATATGGACAACAGCAAGACGCTACTCATCCAGTCGACACAATTAGCAGCGTATGCCGACGAAATCAACATCATGTCCCGAAGATTGGTCGACGCAGAAGAACTTCTGCATACGCTCGATACCGCTGCAAAAGAAGTTGGACCACGTATCAACGAGGGTAAAACTAAAATAATGATGCAATCGGTGACAAGGACACCTGCACAACCAAGCATCAACGTGGGGGACCTCAACATCGAGTTCGTGAACAACTTCATATACTTGGCTTGCAACTTGTCAAGGGACGCCAACGAAAGCGACGGATACAGTTAGCTAATAAGACCTTTTTCTCGGTTCTCCCCATAATGAAATCGAAGCACAGAAACACGAATTTCCGCGTGTACAAAACCATTATACGACCAGTGCTATGCTATGGCTGCGAAGCATGGACCCTAACTCAAGCCTCCGGAAACATGCTAGACACATTTGAACGTAAGGTTCTACGGCGAATTTTCGGGGCTGTTTGCGATCAAGATGGATTGCGCATCCGGTACAACCATGAGTTGTATGAACTGTACGATGAGCTGGAAATTTCGAAAATCGTCAAACTACAACGACTTCAATGGGCAGGGCATGTACAAAGAATGGACGATGATCGCATGACAAAGAGAGTAATGAATGCAGAACGTGTCGACGGAGCGAGACTGCGAGGACGACCGAGATCTCGTCGGGAGAGCTCAGCAAGTATGGACGCCGCGCTACTACTGGGCTTCCAAAATTGGAGTACGCGGTCACGTGACCGAGATAATTGGAGGACAACGATCCAGGCGCCATCTTTACTAACAGGCCGGAGTGTCAAGGCCATAACGCCATGACAAGCAGTGAATCATATGTAAACAAAGTGAAGAACGCGTGCGGTCGACCTGTTGAAATTTCGCGATTTTCGGGCGTAAAAGTTATTTAAGTATCGTTGTTTGAAGTGTAATTGAAAGTAGCCCTTGTTAGTGATATGCGAAAGTGAAAAAAACGCAAGGTGTCGTGATGTACCGACCAAAATCAGCTGCTCGGGAGTGCACGAGCAACGCCATCTAGATATACAGGCCTGCGCTCAGCTGATGTTGACGGCTTAATCATAGAGGAACTAGATAAGAGGTTGAACTCAGTGCAAATAATTTTGTAGACAGGGACGCACTTACTCCAACGCACACAAACTTACCCCGTTGAGCTGAAAGCGACAGCTACAATTAAGAGGAAATGGCTCTTTAAAGCGATAATGACAAAAGCTGCTCAAAAGTCAAATTGGGTCCAATCAGTTTTAGTTGCGATTGTATAAGTAACACGGTGGATAGATAAGTGAGAAAACGTAGCTTTTCCCCAAACTACAAGATTTATTTTGTGTATTATATATACATGTATTTCTTGAGCAACTTACTCCCTTCCTCAGTATACAAGCTACTAAACCTAATGGCAAAATTACAGAACAATTTAAGAATCTTAACATTAACGTTGCAGGTAGTCGAGAGCCATAAAAAGTTATACCTGTGTCCTAAAAAGTGAGGGGCCATATGTCACCAGTTTAGGGTCCCTTACTACCTGCTTTTCTACATCTATTCGCGGCGAGTTTAATTAGTTTCGAAGTGCAATTTCCTTGGTCCGTGTTTAATAATTTCTCCGGATTTTCGCGCATGATTTCGAGGCTTTCCCATTGATCCAGGGTGTACGGCTTGTTGATGTGTCGAAGTATTTCCAAATTTTCGCGGGTAACGGTATGTCTAGTCACGACTAGATTCAACGAACACATCCGAGAAGCCGAAAACTCCAAACGAAATCCGAACCGAACAATTCGATCGTCAGTCGCCGCGCACATCATCGAAAAAGGACATACCGTTACCCGCGAAAACTTGGAAATGGTATTGTTGGGTATTAAGCGAATCGGTTTAATGTATGTTGATTGTATAGATACGCGGTTTGTAACTTGCGGGTTAGCTCGAATAATAGCTGTTGAGCTCATGACACTACAATGCGGAGCGAGCTCGAGTATGCCTACTCCCTTCACCTGAACATCCTGTCGGCGACCATTGCAATTAATCGCAATAGAACTGGTATTGGTAGACAAGAATAGCCAGTTATTAGCACGGGCTAGTTGTTTCCATAGCATGGTTTTGACTTGGAACTTGTGTTGCGGACAAGCCTTCTTGTTGATTCGGTTATATATTTCATTAACGATGCAGTTCGGATGATCCTTAATACTGTGCATGATATGGATCTCGCAATAACGTCTGGAGGGAGGCACCGTTTCACACTGCCCGAGTTGTTCAGAGGTTACTTCAAAATAAACTTGATCGTCATAGTTGACACCGATATAGGTCGTGGGAGTTTCCAGAACTGAGTAGCTGCCATTGCCTGAGTCGTGTGGAATTGCTGTGCAGTATATAAGCTCGAATTCTCTTCTCTCGATAATCGGAAAGAATCCCAAAATAGTTATCCCGTTTTCTGATGTAATGATTTGCGTATCGCCTATCTGTTTTGGTCCAACAAATACCGTACTACCTAATTTCGACTGTGTACGTGCCAACGCATTCTGCATATCTCTCGGTGAACATGCTTCAATGATACTTCCGATACCTGATTTGAACTTATAAAATAGCTCGTACCGATGCTGAACCTGCTCCAACCATCCTAGAGCTAGCTGATATGCGATGAGAAATTGAAGATTGACGCGGTTCTGGTCTACAGCTCTGTACCATAAGGACATATCATTCAATGTATTAGATACGTGATTGAGTTTTTCTATGATGAGATTTAGTTTTGTCGTCAGGGTATGCCGCGTATCATTTGCTAACAGCGTTGTAGTTAGTAATAGATTACCCTGATGCTTCATTGCTGCTATAAGATGTTTCTGATTTTCATCCAATTTGTCGATGTCTGCATACACTTCGTCGTTTACACCAAATATTCCTTGTAGAATGTTTCCCAAGATTCCACGGCGAGTTCTGATTCTGATCCATGGTGTTATCGTGTCAATTGTCTTGGTTACGCTTTGATTCAATTGTTGAACTAATTCTCTGCAACGGCTGTCCTTATGTAGTTTACGTCCGTCTTCGCAGATTCGAGAAATGTTTTGATATAATTGCCTGCATTCAGGAATCATCATCGCTCCCTGAGCGGTCCTTCCCCTCTTGAGCGCTGTGGAGTGCTACTGTCTGCCGTTGCTGAGCGGCTACTTCTCCTTTTGAGCGAAAATTTTCCACGCTCCCTTGGCTTGGAGCGTGATACATTTTTGTTTTCACAATTCGCATCACAGATGGTGCGCGCGTCATATGTCATTTGATTGAGTGTTGAGTGTTTGAGTGTTTGACAACACAACGTCCTGCGTGTTATTTTACGGGAATTTTGCAGCAAAATTACAATTAAAAGGTGAGTGGTGTTTTCATTAGTTGTATATTTGTATAACGCGGCCAAACCAAACAATTTAAACAGACAGCCGTTAACCGTTTGTTAGACATTTGCCATGTCAGCTGATTGTCTCAAATTCGATATGTAGCCGGTGTATTCACAAAACAGGTGTGTGACGGTTGTGACAGGGAGCAGTCGCTCCGTGTGACATGGAGGGGAGATGTCGCTACGTAGCTGCGCAATGTTTTGTGAATGAGCCCATTGCCGAACATTAGCCATGTCTGTAGCGATTTCTTCAGATGAGACGTTTATACACATTCGCAACTGTCCTCCAACCAGCTGTATTTGACCTTCATTAAGGCGGCTATTACACTATAAAAGTTCTTTTACAAATATATTTGACGAACGATATTTCAAAAGAACTTTTATGAATGATATTAGCCGCTAAAGGGGGAAGGTGTGCAATCATATTAGAAAAGTAGTTGAAACAAGCAACGTCCATGTCGCAAATCTTTTCTTAGGCGGCTATTACACTATAAAAGTTCTTTGAAAATAGCTTTCATAAAAGATATTTGTAAAAGAACTTTTATAGTGTAATAGCCGCCTTAGTAGATACATTCAATATGATATGAATTATCACTTGAAAATTTAGATGGAAGATCGAAAAACGTTTGTTTAATATTTGATGAAATTAAAATTATAAAAGATTTAAGATACAATGTCCAGCATGACGAAATTGACGCTTATGTAGACTATGGCTTTGGAGAGGTTCAACGGTTGCCCAAACTCGCGAATTATGTTATGGTTTTATGGCAAGAAGTCTTTGTGGCTCCTAGATGCAAGTTCTAACGTATTCCGCTTCAGAGAATGGTGAGCCAGTTGAAGTTTTACATACCCTTGTTGATGAAAATTTAAGACTTTGCGAAGATTTGGGCTTGAATGTAAAAGTAATATCGTGTGATCAAGCGACTGTCAATCAGAAACTATATAAAAATTTGAATGTCTCCCTAGATAAACCATATTTTTATAGAAATAGTAAAATTTTTTTCTTTTTTTTTTTGTATTTTTGACGTTCCGCATATTACCAAAACATTTCCAAATAATTTTCTGAAATACGATTTGAACATCGAAAATGAAGGAGTAGCTAAATGGATTGTTTTGCAAGAACTTTTAATCTACAATAGATCAAAAGTCGTCAATAAGAGTATGTCCGAAACTTTCATATTTCCCCCAATTCCTTTGAGAAAATGAAGGTGAAATATGCTGTGCAAATGTTAAGTGGTAGTACTGCTGCAGGTATGAGGACCATGAATGAACTGGGGAAGTTTAGTGAACCCGTCGCGGATAATGTGTATCCAACAACAACATACTTTTGTGGATATGTATGTAATTATGTAGTCCGGATGGCGCAACGGTTAGCACGTTCGCCTTCAACGCACTGGGCCCCGGTTCGATTCCGGGGATTTACGTGTCGGACTATGAGCCCACTCAGCTGTTAAATGAGTATCCATTATGGGGTAAATAACTCGGTTGAGCGTGTTGCTGATCACATACCTCTGCACAAAAACCGTCACGATCTAGAAAATGAGATGATGCTAACTCATCTCGAGGCCGTGGTTCAAATTGGACTGTTGCGCCAGTTATTTATTATGTAATTAATCAAAATTTAAAACGCGGCATTTGTAAAAATTTTGAAGTTTGTGAAAAAGACACTACTCTATTCAATTCTACATTTAAATCTACAGAGTGGCTTCTTTATTTCAAAAATTACAGTATTCAGTCGGATTTTGGAAATCCGAAAATTCCTACAAAGCAATTTTTCGAATTATGGCAAGAAACAAGTTCGGATTTTCGATGATTTTTTATTAAACAACGTGAAAGCGTTAATTTTCTGAAACAATTGTGTAGATTGGGCACTGAAAAATTAGTTGAGTGGTATAATGTAAATAAAAATCAGCATTCTGATCGATTTTCAATTTTAGAATAATTCATTGCTGTTTTAATTCGAAAAAATTGTAAATGGGAAATGGATAGAATTTGGTCAGAACAAAAACGGCGTGATGTTAATCATAGAAAACTTAAAATATTAAAAGGATAGCCAAGTTCTTACTTTTAAGGTAAATTATTAATGTTGGTGGTCAGGTCTGTGGGGAAACTCATGGGCAAGTCTACATAGCACCTCCGCGTGGTGGCCGCTGGTAACTTCGCGAATAGCGAAGGCTGAGCTATGGGGCCGGTTGCGTGTACTATCACATTACGCGAGTACCGCCGTTTTGCGATATGTAAGCAATCGACACACTCCCTACTTGGCCAACTCTTGTGTTCTATAGTTTTGGCGAAGGTAGCCCATACGGAGTGTCAAATGTCCTAAATCCCCGGGGTGTTATGCGACCGTGCCCATCGGGGGAAGGTGACCAGGGACGCAAATGGTCATCACAAACGGAGCAAGTTACTGCCACACATCTGTACAATAACCAGTTGTATGGGTAGTGTAAACTGTCTCCCCGACCGTACGTTGGCAGAGGGGCGCCTATGAAACTCTCCGCATAGGTGACACGGCGACCAGGTGTGAGGTTGGAGCTGGTGACTGAGGTGAAAGTTCACCTGCGGGGTTCCGGATCCAACACTTCACTTTGCTCCTTTCTTGCACCTGTTGAACCGCGGTCTACAGAGTAGCGATCTGTTAGACTAGGAGAGAAACCTTGATTTGCTTCAAGGGTAGCAGGTGCAGAGTGGCATGAACGCCTACGGAACTTTCGGGAGGTCGCGAGGGAGTCTGCTTCGCGGCACAAAGAGAGGAAAGAACGGCCGGATCGTCATAATGTTCCTATAGGGGCGGGGAGTAGCGGGAAGCAATATGCTGGCAGTTGCCTCGGCTGTGGTCCGAGAACGGGAAACCCAAACCTGAATCAATAAATAAAAACAAGAATATGAAAATACATCAAGACATTCTTGGAGAAAGTGGCTGCAGGAATTCCAATGAGACGGACAGCGACGACTCGCAAGGGTTGAAGAGGTTAGTCTCTGAAGAAGACGCTCCAGGGGAGAAGGGAGGCGTTGTTGGAGCGGACAGTGACGCGCCAGAAGGCGCGGAGAGGTTAGTTCAGACAACGTGCACTCTGATCAATGTTCAATCTGCTGACTATCAGGGATGGTGGCGGGCCCGAACAAAGAAACACTAACTGTGTGCCAGCTGAATATTCATCATAGTAAAGCGGCATCAGCGATGATGACGAGATGCTTTGATGAAGAGAAACTGGACATAGCTTTAATACAGGAACCCTGGATTTTACAAAACAAAATTAGGGGTTTGTCACAACAAACCGCAAATCTGTACCATGCACAGGTGGACAGTAAAATAAGGACATGCATCCTGGTGCGTCATGGAATACGTGCAGTACAAATGATGCATCTCTGCTCGCCTGATCTTACGGTAGTAATGATCGGCAGTGGTGCAGGATCATTCCTAATTGCATCAGCATATCTCCCTTATGATGCACCAGAACCACCTCCATCAGAGGAAGTAGAAAATCTGGTAAGGTATTGTAAAGAAAGAGATATGGCCCTGATCATAGGCTGTGATGCCAATGCGCACAACACTGTGTGGGACAGCACAGATGACAATCCCAGAGGACAGCAGCTGCTAGAATTTGTGGAAAAGTACAATCTGCTGGTAGCAAACAAGGGGGTCGCTCCCACCTTCGTGGATGCACGAAGGGCTGAGGTGATCGACATTACCCTAAGCTCTGTTAATATGCTTGACAGAGTTCAGAATTGGAGAGTGGTGGACAGGCTAACCATGTCTGATCACAGGGCTATCCAGTTTGAAATTCTGTATGGCAGAAAACGGAGTAGCGAACGCAAACGTATAAGAGTGCCAAAAAATACTGATCGTGTTAAGTACGAGACATATTTATTGGAACAAGTCGAGGATATTCAAGACGGAATACCTCGGAATACGGTCGAGATAGAGCGAACAGTGGAACAACTGAACTCCGCTATTAATCGCGCCTTCGAACACGCTTGTCCCTCCACAGTAGTTGGACGAAAAGGACCCAACACCATGGTGGAGTAGGGAACTGGAGTCTATGAAAAAAGAGGCAAGGAAAGCCTTTAACCGTTACATGAGGGAGAGAGACTCTCACTCTTGGGAACTATACAAGGATAAAAAGAGGGAGCTGAAAAGAACCTTACGTCTTCGGAAACGAAATACGTGGAGGGAATTCTGCTCTAGCATGAAGGATACGTCGGAAGTATGCAGATTACAGAAGATGATATCGAAAGACACTGCTTGGAAAATGGGGCTGATACGCAAAGTTGATGGTTCCATGACAGAAACAGTGGAAGAAACGTTGCAGGCCCTGATGGAGGTACATTTTCCTGGAAGTTTCAAGTCAGACCAACCATGGCCTCAAACTGTGGGGTAAGTCAACAAGAAGCTGAGAGGATAATAACTCCAAATGGAGTCAAAAGTGCTATAAACTCTTTTGCTCCATTTAAAACGGCTGGAATGGACGGAATATTCCCGGCACTATTACAGTGGGGCATGAGCGCTCTACTAGATAGGATCCGGAATATATTCGTCGCCTGTCTTTCAGCAGGCTACATCCCGAAGGCATGGAGGGAGGCTAATGTGGTCTTCCTGCCTAAACCCGGAAAGAAAGACTATACAGAGGCAAAGTCCTTCAGGCCGGTTAGCCTTACATCATTCCTGTTGAAAAATGGAAAGGGTGTTGGTGGACTACCTGGAGAACACCACGCTAATGTATAGTCCTCTGAGTAGGTGCCAACATGCTTATAGAGCAGGCAGATCTACGGAAACCGCTCTACATGAACTTGTTAGAGTTGCAGAGAGAGAGATTAACAATGGCGGGATCGCTATGTCTACTTTTATGGATATAGAGGGTGCTTTTGATAAAATCTCCTTTACCAAACTAAGGAACGCCCTGATTGAGCGGGGGGTTGATTACATTATAATTAAGTGGATCGACTCTATGCTTAAGCAGAGGGCGGTAAATCTTAGCAGTGGATGTGACAGAATACGGGGTAAGGTAGTCCGAGGATGCCCACAAGGAGGTGTTCTTTCGCCTCTACTGTGGAACATCACCGTGGACAGTCTTCTCTGGAAGCTGGACTCGATGGGCGTACACACTGTAGGATACGCCGATGACTTGGCACTCACGGTCAGTGGAAAGTTCATGGACACAATTCTAGGTTGCATGGGACAAGCTCTCAAAGTAACCGAAGAATGGTGTAATGAGCAAGAGCTAACCATAAACGCTAGTAAATCAAACACTATGATTTTTACTCGTAAGAGGAAAGACATAGAGATAACTCCCTTATGGCTTTTTGGTTCGGAAATCAAGGTGTCCAAGGAAGTGAAGCATCTAGGAGTTACCTTAGATGCGAAACTAACTTGGAATGTTCACGTTGATGAAAAGATCCAAAAAGCGAAAAGGATTTTGCATCAATGTAAGAGAGTGTGTGCCCGTAGGTGGGGAATTTCACCTAAAGCGACACACTGGACTTACACAATGATGGTAAGACCTATTCTAGCCTACGCATCAGTGGTATGGTGGCCAAAAGCCATGCAGAATATCACAAAGCAGAAGCTAGATGGGGTACAAAGGATAGCTTGCGTAAGCATATGTGGTGCAATGCGCACCACACCAACGCGAGCAATGGAGGCATTGCTGGGACTGCCGCCGTTGGACTTATTTATAAAGAAAACGGCGGCGCTTTCGGGAATACGCATGGAAAGGGATGCCATGTGGCATCGCTTTGGAACTAGCAGCGGTCATAAGAGCATCCTAGACATTATTCATGATGAGGTCAGGGAGACTCTAATGCCGGTAGAAGGCATGAGTAGACGTAGGGTAGTTGAAAGACTACACAAGACTCACATTGCAGATGGAAACATACATAATGAGTGTATGTACAATGACATCAGCATTTTTACTGATGGCTCATTAATGGACGGTAAAGCGGGGGCGGGGGTTTACTCTGAAGAGCTAAACCTAGCATGTGCGCTTAGTCTAGGAGAGTATGTGTCCGTATACCAGGCAGAGATGCTTGGCTTGTTGCATGCGTTGGACCACTTGCTTGAAGGTCAGGTGCGTGGGAAGAAAATCCTTATTGCACTGGACAAGCAATCGGTGATCAGACGCATGCAGCAGACGAACATAAACTCTAAACTGGTACTAGAGTGTGTCCGGAAGCTCAACACGTGTGCCTCAGAAAATGAGGTTACGCTGATGTGGGTAAAAGGACACATAGGTACAACAGGAAATGAGGCGGCGGATGCCCTAGCAAAACAGGGATCTGCGGCAACTTTCATTGGCCCAGAACCCAGAGTTGCTCTGGGGAACGGCATGATTGGAGCGAAGGTTGGGAAGTGGATAGACTCCATGCATCAACAAAGATGGCAGGAGCTAGTCACTTGCAAACAAGCTCGGAATGCAATGACCAGCCCTTTAGGCAGGGAAGCGAGAAAGGTACTTAGTTATAAACGGAGTACCCTAAGCTGGATAACTGCCTTGGTCACAGGGCATGGTAATTTTAAGGCTCATCTGGCCAAGATGAAAATCGGGGAAGATGACGTTTGCAGGCTATGCCTGGAGGAGGCCGAGACGGCAGCACACATTGTGTGCGAATGTCCAGCACTGGCTAGCACGAGGTTGAGGATCACAGGCAGGCACACGATAAGTGTAGAAGCCATGAGTGAACTCAGCTTCAAACAAATGCTAGCAATAACACGGGACTCAGTGATGAAGAAAGAGGTCGACAATTGTCAGTCGACATCTGGAAGTCACTGATGACCGGGAGGGGGCGAAAAGGGACCCAAGCGTTAGTGGTCTGCTTCGGCTATCCCCCAGAGTATATAATAATAATAATAATAATAATAATGTTTTTCTTTTTATTTTTTTTCAGTATATATTTTAGTATATATTAGAGTTTTAATTGCTTAATTTTGTTATTTATTCATATTGGTTAAGTAACTTTTATAATAGGTAATCACAACAACATTTACAATAAATACATTTTTAGGATTAACAGACTGGATGCTATTATTTATTTTATATTGGTTGATTGTTTCTTTCAACCCACTTTCTCCCTCTCTTCTCTTTTGTTGCTTTTATTACAAATAACTTTCTCAAATACTGTTATTAAAATGAATAATGACTTCTTTCACTTTACTTTCCTTATTAAGTTTGTCACTACCTGTTTTCAATTACCTCTACTAATTGTTCAAATTTATTTTAGGATAAATTACTCTTTTTTTAAATATTGTTATTATTATGATTTCAAAGCAATCCACATAAGTGCATACCTCGATCGGAAATCCACGAACACAGTAATTGTTTACACTCACACTCCTCGCTCTGTTCCTAAGATCGGTACACCGCAGGAGAGACGCAAGCCGCAGCAAACACGAAATTCAGACAAGATGCAAATTGTCGACTCAAAGAGTCTAACTACGTACGTGCCATTGCTCTTCAATTGCAACTACCCAGCAAAAAACCGTACCCCCCGGTAACGCGTACCACCCAAAATAGCCATGCTAAATAGCCGTCCTGGCGTAACCACCATTTTTACTCAGCCCATAGGATTTCCAAGAGAAGCATGGCGCGGGGGCTACGATTTTCATGATTTAGGTAACCCAGGCACGTACCCAATGACGGGGGCTACGATGTTCATGATTTAGGTAACCCAGTTACGTACCCAACTTAGTTAACCACTTTTTATTCTATGACGGTATTGCTTATAAAGCATTATTTGGGAACCATTCTATATTAGTCCCAATGGCGTATGTGGTAGCGCGATGGCTTCTGAGGCAGAACGACCGGAGTTCGAATCCCAGTCGGACATGCAAACACAAAAATTTGGTTCAAATGCTGGAAAAATTGTAAAAAAAAATTTTAGAAAAGCGACCCAACCATAGAATGGAATAGACATACTAACCGGATGTTGCTGATTTTTTTCTACTTACAGTGGGTATTTAGGGACCAACTTAGGAATAGTTGGGACGCTAAGCGACATAAATCGACGCCACCTTGCAAAATATTATAGAGAAATTCCGTTTGGTACGAATGTTGGTGGGGCCCATACTTTCAATTTAAGAGATGGAGCCACCTTGGACCCCGCGGCAGCAGGGGCGGACTGGGACTATTTTTTTTACCGGGGCGAACGAGGACCGGCTACACCTCAAGCGGCCTTTTTTTAAGGGCGAAGGGTTACTTTGACTAAGAAAACAAATACTAAAAATTTATTATTTTTATTCCAAATACTATACTATACATCACACATACATTATAAGATTCATAAAATAAGTAAAATAAAAAAAAAATCATTTTTTAAGAGGTTTCCTTCAGAAAAGTTTTTTTTTAATTCATACGAGTATATGTATATATATTTTGATCATGGCGAAGTGAAAATATGTAAACATATTTTAAAATAATAATTTTCCTAAGGCACCCCTCACCTTTTACCAATCTCATATATTATAAATTCGATATTTAATGCTGACAAAATTTGTTTTTCCGATGACATTAACATAAAGCTTTCTAAATGATCCTGTTTTAAAGTGCTCCTAATTTTATTTAAAATAAAATTCAATTTTGAAAACGATCGTTCACAAGCAACTTGTGTGTTAGACAAAGTTAGTATAAATTTGTATGCCGCATACAAATGTTCATACGCAGAACTGTAAAAATTGTGTTTTATAAGTATTGTACTTCCAGACAACAAATAACACAATTTTTGCAGTGTTTTGCTTTTAGATGTGTAACTTCTAATGCATCGTCGTCATTGCTCTCGTGCTCGTCGGCACTTATTAGACTTACACTATCCAAATTAAGCACATCTGCCGAATACTCAGCAATTATAGATTTTTTTTAATTTTGGCCATTTTTCAGCAAAGTTTCTCAAATTTTCCTGAAGTCCTTCTTTAGTTATATGACCAT